>BTRK01000005.1:13695282-14895282 GCA_036245805.1 Pristionchus mayeri
GTGATTCCTCTCTTCCAGAATGCGGGTTTCTTCGAGACCGCCCAGTTCACGAAAGACCTCACAACTTCATCTCGATTCTTGAACTTCTTTCCTTTGCAGAAATCAGAGAGAGAGCGGAAGCAGTGGTAGTCGCATGGGGAGAGATCCGGGGAATACGGTGGATGGGGAATCCTCTCGATCTTCAGCTCGTCCATTTTCTTCTGGGTCATCTTCGCTCGATGTGGGCGAGCATTGTCCATCAGAAGAAGAATTTTGCCTGGTTCAGGAGTCTGGGAGGGACTCTGATCGCGACATCTTCCAGTTGTTCAGAGAAGATTGATGCTGTGCCAGGGGCGAGGATCTCCCAGTAGATGGGACCGAGCACTGAGAAGAAGAAGCAGAGGAGTTCCTTCTTTCCGTGCTCTTCCTTCTTCGGGACGGGCGTGGGCTTCTCATCTGCATCCACCCATTGCAGTCTCCTTACAGGGTTATCGTACGTGATCCACTTCTCATCTGTAGCGATGATGGAATTGACCCATCGAAGATTGGATCTACGATGGAGTAATTCCCGACAGACTTGAACACGATTTTTCAGCTGTTCGGGGGAGAGGTCATGGGGAATCACTTGTGGGCGTTTCGGCTTCTTCCAGATCGATGGAGGATATCGGACACCGTTGATCTGGGAGTACCAGTATCCTTCTTCAACTCACGCACACTGCCATGGGCTTGCGCTTCAGTGTGCGGAGAACGAGAGGCTGATCGAGGGAGGGAGGGCGTCCAGAGCGGGGTTGATCATCGAGACCAAACTCCCCTTTCTTGAAGCGGGAGAACCACTTATAGCAGAAGGGTATGGAGGGGGCGTCAGCTCCTTCCGACTGGGCCAGGGCAGAGTGGGCCTCCTTCACGGATCGGCTAGGACGGTAGTAATGAAGTAAAACTGCTCGGAGTAGAGATGGGAGTCCATAGTAGAATAGGCACCTAGCATTCAACCATGACAGCTGTTCCTACCGTATACCCTGCTGCAAGTATCCCTCGGCAACTCGGGTATTGACTTGACCGCGTCGCACGCCCACCCAAGTGATCTATCGACCACTGACCTTTTTATTGATTATGTATTTAGTTGCATAAATCGATTTTATTTAATTTTAAAAATCACCCCAATCAATAACCACTTTTAATATTTGATCTATATGCACATCGCTAATATATAATTTAAATATTACCCCCAATCAATAATTACTAGCCATTTGATCTCTGATCTTACCCCACACCACTAAAGTTGCAGTAAATACCCCCCCCCCCACACACAACACGCAATAATTACCCCCCCCCCCCCTCTCGGGCACTATTACACTCGATCAATAATGACAATTGGTGCGTCAGCTGATGCTCGCGTGCGCTAACCCCCGCCGCAGTGTAATGATTTCCCCCCTCCTTCGGCCAATATTTCCCTCAATCAATAGCGACAACTGGCGCGTCAGCTGACTGGCGCGCGCCCAAATCTACAATGCCAGCTAGATTGAGCCCCCACCACATCCCCCACTACTCATTAAACTAGATCTGATTAAGAAACGTGTTTATCAAGTACAATCAATAATTGGGATCACTCTGGAACAACACACTAATTGTATATTTTCGTCATACCCAATATCACGTCCGGATTGGTTAATGCAGTTAATGACATGCCCAACCCTGTTCGCCAATATTGGAACGACGATCTACACTGCTAATAAATACCCCAATATCATCATTTGGGTCGAAAATGCTCATGATGTATAGCAAGTGAATAGTGCGTCCCGGCGGGAATAGCAAGACAAGCGTGTCTGCGAACTGCTGCAGGGCTGTTTCAAACGTGCTTCTCTTATCCACACCTGGCGGGAAGTTGTCCACCGTAAAGTCCTTAATTGTTAGACCACCATAGTGCATTCTTGCTTTTTTATCCTTTGGAGTACTCCGCGGATACTGCCAAAGCTATAGTTCCGATCTGAAAATGTTCAGTGTACATGCGCTAAATCTCTGACTTTCATACCACGAGCAATGCGCAGTAGGTCCAGCAACCTTTGATACGTGTACACGTTTTTTCTCTCCATTCAACAATATTTCCACCCCAAACAGACGAACAACACGACCGCTCACTACCAATGTATAGCAAGTAACTATGCTCAAGAGGCGGTGCAAATCCCCAACTATATCAAACAGCAGTATCGTAAGATATAAATATTTATCGCAAGTATAATTACAATTTAGTGATATTAGTACAATTCAAACGTAAAACTTTCTCTGGACTTGTCCAATCACTCTCTTTCGTCTTCCCTTTCCGAGTCCCGTCATGTTGCGAACTTGGCTTCTTCCGTGTGTCTTTACAGCCTCTTTGAGTGGAATCCCTGCTTTATGTCAGAAGCAATTCCCGTCAGACCCCCCAGCACTGCTTTGCCAATAGGACCTTCCAAAAATTTCGGAATCGATCGCCAGATTGTGGAAACAATACTGCCCAACGATCCACCCCTTTGATACCTCTTCCTCTGATAAAAGGCAATTTCCCGCTACCATTCTGAGATCCCATTAGTTTGAGCCAATCTTCTTTATCTGGTTCAAAGTAAGAGTATTTCATGGTGATGCAACCGCTCAACAAGAATGACAAATACGAAATGACTAGGATTTCTTGCGAAGATGTAGCACAGCTACTGCTGTACCAAAGTGGAAGTTGACCTTGTCGCCATATTCATTGCGGATATCGATTTGAATGCTAGAGATTACGCCTGTTCGACATTTGTAGTATCTGATGGGATTGAACACCGCATCACAAACACTACCATACGGTCCATTCACAGGTACAATTCTAAGTTGATTCGCAGTGGTATCTCCCAAAATTGAATAGCTAGCAATATCACTGTAAACGTACAACGTGCTTGAGCCAATTTGTGGGGTTGGTGAGTACGGGCTCCAACATTATTCAGTAATCACTTCTTTGTCAAAACCAAGCACAAAACTCACCCCTTTGAGAGCTTGCGTACAATTGCACTGTTTAGGTCAATTTTTACAAGCTTGTGTACAGAACTAATCAGAACAGTATGCTTCCCGTCTTTAACATATTGATCTATCGGAATAGGGTCTGCAAACTCTTCTGTTTTATCCTCTGGCTGTGGCTTCGGTTTCGGTTGGGGTAGTGGTTCTGACTTTGGTTTTGGTTTGGGCTGTGGCTTCGGTTCCACAAACTGTCCTCATCCTCCAGCTCTGGTTTTGGTTGCGGTTGTGGGCTCGGTTGTGGTTCCGGCTTGGGCTGCGGTGTTGGTTGCGGTTCTGGCTTTGGTTTTGGTATGGGCTGTGGCTGCGGTTCCACAAACTCCCCTTCATCCTCCAGCTCTGGTTTTGGTTGCGGTTGTGGGCTCGGTTGTGGTTCCGGTTTGGGCTGCGGTTTTGGTTGTGGTTCTGGCTTGGGTTCTGGTTTTGGTTTTGGTTCCGGCTTGGGCTTTGGCTGGGGTCGTGGCTCCGGTTTCGGTTGGGGCTCTTGTTTTGGCTCGGGCTTTGGTTGTGGAAGTGGATCCACAAACTGCCCTTCATCTTCCACGTCAAATTCCAGCTCTGGCGTTGGCTTCGGTTTGGAGCCTGGTTTTGGTTGTGCCGGTGGTGGTTCGGTGGGGGTCGAATCAACAGGCGGCGGCGGCTGCGGTTTAGGCAGGATTGGATCCACATGTTGATCATCCACCACTTCACCCTTCTTTTCAGAATTTTCTTCTTAGAATCAGCTTTATCAGCTTTCTCTTTCGGTGTAGTGGTGGTGCTACTGTTGGGATCCGTCGTCTTCTTCTTCTTGTTTGTGGTCCCTTTGCCATTGGCTCGCTAAATATCGCATGCAATTCGACCTCGGGTATTGGCTTAATAGTGCTGGTAATTGTCGCTGGCGGTTTCGCAATTTTTTCAGCATCCATTTTGACTTCCGGGTAAACGCCCACAAGTATATCGTCGTCGTCAATTAGTTCCGTCTCTCTTTTAGCACGTCTTTTCTCCGCAGGCTCATCAGATCTTTCCGCCGGTAGCCTGTCTATTTGTTTTTGTCCAATCTGGTTCATCATTGTAGCAATAATAGCTAGAGGCGAATCGTAATTGCCCGCACGAAGCGTAAGCGTCCGCTTTGTACCATCTTTGAGATGAATTTCAAATGGTAGGTCGTTGGGTACGGTGTCGGAGCTGTTGACAAAGATGAGTTGAGCTAGACCAACTTCCCAATCGCCCAAGAGATGGAGTGGGGTGGGCAACTGCGTTTCCCAACTACTAATGCTGTTGTTGGGACCGGTCACGCTAGAAGGAAGCGTGAGGTTGTACTCGTCAGACTCGGCGACTGACATTAGGCGGGAATGGGATAATGAGCGCTAGACAGGTGGTAAGGACGTTGAGCCAAGTTTCAAAGTTTTGTCCGGAACCAATAGTAAGATTTACTGCTGCGACAAGTATTACAATAATAAGAATAACGACCTGAGCAATGAAAACTGACCGCTCGTGGTTCATGCACTTGATGCAAATGGGCTCAGTCTAACCATTTACACCAATGGAAGAGTGTGGTTTTAAAATTCGTGTTCCCGCGACACGCGACAATTACCGGCTGCACGGGGTCGGTCAAGAGCGAGTGGCTTCTTCGACTAATCGACAACGCCGATCTGCTACTGGACAAACCGCTGCCGAAAGTGCTATGGTGCTTTGGCATTTCTACAGATCGACACGAAGAAACTCGCGCAGGACAACCGATTCATTCTGCACAAGGGCCTACCAGACACTAGCATTATTGACCAAATAACTAACTACGGACCGGGGTGTATGTGTGTGCTCGACGATCTGGCATCTGAACTGAAGCAAGACCCGATTCTGTTCGCCAACCTATACACGCGCATCTCTCATCATCGCTCCATCTCAGTCGTCTCAATTATTCAAAATCTGTTCAGTGTACCGCGCACCGCCCGACTCAACTCCAATTACATTTGCATTCTGAAAACGACGAGTGACCTAAACTTTCTCTACACTCTAGGCCGACAGATATTCCCAAAGGACAAGTTCAAGACGTTTGTGGAAGCATATGAAGATGCGACAAAGCAACCGTTTGGCTACATTCTGCTGGATCTACACGCTCAGAGCGATGATCGGTGTCGAATTCTGACCGACATCTTCTCCGGCTGCCCAACGGTGTACATGCCAAAGTCGAGAGATTAACATTTCCGATGCGTAGCATCGGAAATGACATGCGCACTCTTGGGGGGGGGGGGGGTCCTAGGAGGGACCCTAGGGGGGGGGGGTCCTAGGGTTTCCCCCCTACCCCCTTTTTACCATTTGTCCCATCTTCCAAGCTCTAGGGTTCCCCCTTTCTTCCCCCCCCCTTTCCCCCCCCCCCCTTCCCCCTTTCCCCCCTTTTCCCCCCATTTTCTATACACATCAACAACAACGTTTACGTCATAATTCACTTTATCGGGCAAACAAGTCAATGCACACTAACACGGAGAATCTGATTGTGAACGTGGATGTGAACATCCTCAACCTCGCGAACGATGAACTCGCACAGGTCTCGGGGGTGGGAAGTATGCAATTCTGTGGAAAAGAGCTCGAGAATATCGAGAAGACGAGTAATGGAGAGATCGCCATGATGTGAATAATCAGCTCGAGAAAGCGTGCGAATCCATCACGGTTGCGCGGGTTGTATTTGTCTGCATCGGGAGAGTGAATCATGGTCCGACCGCTCAGCACCCTGCAATGCAAGTAATACTGAAGCCATTCGATCAAATTCAGCTGTAATGTTCGGTTGCGCCCTTTTTACTCTAATTATTTTGCAAAACAAATACGCACTGACAGCACCGTGTCTTCCGCATGAGCGAGTTAGACGTGCAAGTGATGGACAGATTGCTAGATACGTCGTCTACAACAACGATTCGCTTTACTGGAATGGCCAGTACAAGGGTCAAGTACCCGAGCACGACCAAATTGACGTCATTTCGCCGTATCAGGGCTATTTCACTGCTCAAAACGAGCTTTTCCACTACTTTATGGGAAAAGACCCGACCAAAATTGCAGAAAATGTCACATGTTTCTCGTATGACTGGCTTACCGATCGAGTGTACTGGAACCAGGACTTGGACGTGATGAGTTGGGATGGCGCGTCGGTCGCTTGGACGAAGAATGCGTGCAGTTCGAGTTCACAGACTCGAGGCTAATCTATCTGTCAACGGGTGGAAATGTGATTGTGGATGGGGTGTGCTTTACCACAACATGACAACGATTCCCCTCATTCCAAAACGACGCCCGGTGCCATGTCTCGCACTGGTTCTTCTTCTCCTTCCGTGTTCTCTGTTGTGTCTCTTTAAAAAGTTGGACGTCCAGAAAGTGCGGGAGAGCATTTCACTGGTAGATTTCGCATGATTCAGCTCATTCTTTGCATTTACCGTGATATAGAGCGGTCATGTTCAAAATTGGCGATAATACAAATAAATCAATCCCCCAAGAAATTGACTTTTTCACAGCTCCCATTACATCGGTGGGGCATTGAGAATAGCCGTGTGGTAGAGATCTCTAGCAGCAACAGCCGTGCAGACGGTTCCATACGAATTCCGCATCAACAATGCAGTTACCTACTTGTGAGATGCGCTATTTGCGATGAAAATGGGAAAAAGATCACAGATGCCACTGTGGACGACTATGCCCCCATCAACCTGTTTGGACAGACAAATGTTCCGTCAGGTTCAAGTGTTCATCTCGGGCATTCAAGTGTACGACAGTGGCGTGCTCTACCCATATCGCGCGTACATTCAGTCCGTTTTCTCAAACACTCCGGATTACAAGCGAACACAGCTTGCAATGGCCGGGTATACAGAGGAGACGGATCTTACCAACGCCCTGGACCCTGGATGCAAGTTGCGTTGTGACTGGGCAGACCACAGTGGCACCATGGAATTTATCGCGCCAATTTGCGCCGATCTCTTCCAGTATCCCCCGTGCTCTGATCCACTATATTGATTTCCGTCTTGTTCTCCATCCATCCTCTGACGCTTTTCGAGTAGAACAGCGTGTTGGGACGCCGAAAAAGTACACTGTGGTTATCGAAGATATGGTGTTCATGTCCAGACAGATTAGCTGTCACGATGCAACCATGCTCGCAGTTGACTCTATGCTGCGTGAGCGCAAATCACTCACATACCCGCTAAGCAATGTGCAAATGCGCTCATTCTTCATTTCCCCCGGTAGAACACACGCGCCAGAGCATAAGCTCTTCACCGCCGCCACACCCCGACGGCTGTTCTGCGGTTTTGTGGGCGCAAAGAACTTTAACGGCACTACCGATACAAATCCGTTTGATTTCAAGCCGTACTTATGTGTCCGAAATCTTTTTGGACATGGGCTCCGACTCACTCCCACTCAGAAGTTGGAACCTAAACTTTGGCGATAACAAGTGTGCGCGCGCATTTCTAGCACTTCAAGAGTCTCTCGGTTTCCCACGAAGTGGCGAAAGCAACGGGGTTACACTTAAGAATTTCAAAGACGGCTACACACTGTTCGGATTCGACATCGCGCCCAGTGCCCAAGACTCTGACTGCATGGACCTGATGAGAATGGGAGAGACAAGTTTGCGTATTACTTTTTCGACTGGAGTGCCCACTGGCGGAATCTACTGTATTGTGTTTGCAGAGTTTAGCTCGGAACTTAGCATTTCTCATGATCGTATGCCTATTGTTGATAGTATTTTGTAATCGAATATTGTACACAGTTTATGGGAATAAATCAGTTTATCGCTTGCAATTCGTTATCATCAATCCATGAATTGAATTCGGGTCTATATCCCAACCACTTTACATAATGCTGCTTACGGCCCTTGTAGCGACGAGTCTTGATAATCTTCTCAATCTTGTATACGCCAGCGGTGTTGCGTGCGTGGACCAGCTCCTGCTCGTAGAACGAACCCATGATCTTCTCGTCGTTCAAGTCTTTAAGATTATAATAGATTGGTTTGTACTTACTTTTTACATCAGAAATAACAAAGATCTCTTGAGAAAAATTGGGTAGATATGACCTATCAAACGCTTGTCTATACTTTAGAATGCGGACAGTATCACCTACGGCAAAGCGGGGTTTCTTTTTGTTGAGCGGGGGTGTATAATCAAGGTCGCCGTCTCTAACCCGCATCGGTGTACAGCCTAGACTTATGTTAACTGAATTATTTATGCCTTTGATGATTTGTGGCAGAAAATCAACCCAGCGCAACGTGTTGTTGTGTGTCATTGCCTTGTACAACCGCGTTTTCACCGTTCTAATACCCCTCTCAGCAAGTGCGCTTTTGATCTCGGAATTGGTAGAGTAGTGCTTGATGTTCTTGTCTTTGAAATACTTTTGCACGTGTCTGTTGTAAAACTCTGTACCGCGATCTGTAATTACAACTGCTGGGTGCCAGTGGGTGAACACTTTTTGAAAAGCAGCCAACATTTCCGGCCCATGTTTGCTCTTTACGGGTACGGCAAAGAAACGACGGGAATAGCAGTCGACGAGAATAAGAAAGAACCGATAACCGTCATTCTCTTTAGCTAGAAGCTGCATATCTGCTAGATCACCATGCAAACTGTACAAGACGCCGGGGGATGTGATCATTCGGCGTGGAAACTTGCGTCTATAGTTCTTGTGCAGCGAGTATACATCCTGATCTTTAAGCCAATCGTACGCTTTAGCTACACTAGTGCGCGCACGTTTAGCTACCGTGTTTACAGACGAAAAAGCTGATGGATTAGCAAGATTAAAATATGCATCTTTTAGTCTAGTCTCTAGTGCCATGAAGAAATTGTCATACGACCGTCTCCGGACTGAGTCGATTGGTTAGTATGAACTGCAGTGTCTCGTCTGCGTCTTGTTGTTGGCGGCGTGGGTTCGTTAGCAAGCGTTCTATGCTTGGGAGCTCTAGACTGAGATGTTAGCATTGCAGTGGCAAAATTTCTTTTTCTGCTGTCCAACAAATAGTCTGAGATTTGACGTTTCGTGCCCCGTGGGGTGGAATTACAACTGTGCGCCGCAGACGGGGGACTGGTGGTAGAGCGCGTTTAGACGCTCTATGAATCTCCGGAAGACTGGAGAGTGGGTTTTCTTGCTCAAGGTTTCGTAGTTTGGGTGCAGATGAGAGTAGCTCTTGTTGCTCAAAATTACGCTGTTTGGGTGCAGAAGCTTGAGCGGACAGCATTGCAGTTGCAAAGGTTCGCTTGCGTTTGTCAGACAGATAATGGGTAAGAGCCCGTTTCTTGCCACGCGGAACACTAACAACGGTAGTACGCGCTAGACGGGGGACCGGGGCAGAACGCGCTTAGAGGCTCTGAGATGCGTAATTTGTGGTAGTTCGTCGTCGTCGGGTGGAATAGGAAAGGGTGGGATGGGCTGTGGTGGGCGAATTGGGCCATCGTCGTCCATATCAAGTCTCCTCTTGCGCATTTCCATGTTGCCGGGTTGTTTTGGAACAGCAAACTCTTGCTTAACAGGGGCAGCTGTGACAACGGTTGGTGGTTGGCGCTGATCAATGTCTAGCTTAAAGTTTCCAACACGTTTGAGCAGGTCTTCATACAACGCGCGCTTTGTTGCAGAGTCAATGTCCTGGTTTTTGAGCAGTTTGAGTAGATGATCATGCATGCTATCTAGTGTTGCCTCGTCTTTGCTCAGGGCAATCATGGGGATTAGCTTATATTTTGTGGTATTATTCATGAGAGTAGAAGTGAGAGAGCGGCTGGGATAATGAGTGGGGGAAGACTACCGCCGTGCTGAATCAACTGATCACGAGCTCTATTGACTTTGCGAATGCGGCCAATTCGTCTGACCAGCGGAATGAGCTTGGTGATTTTCTTTTTTTCAAGTGCAGTAAGCGCAATTTTTTTAATATTATGCAAGATTTCAATTATACACGAGATCTCTTCGTCAGTAGCGTCAAGAGTGAGTGATGTTTTTTGTGCGAGAGCAATCAAAAACTTGCGGTTTGCAAAGATTTTATTGGCCATAATGAGCAAAAAGTGGGCGGGGTTTACGACGACCTTAGACGGTAACCATGGTGTGGGAGAAGATGGTGCCGAATGAACGAGTCGTCATATCGTGTTTGTAGAAAAGTTCGCACAATTGACTCGAATTGTTTCCCTTTTGCCTTTTCACACAGCACAAAGATGCAATATCCGCCGCATGTAACCTCTTTAGCGTTTTGATGTGCACGGCTGTTGTAGACGACGTTAAGCGAGTGTAGACGGCAAAAGTCATACAGAAATGTGGGTAGTCTCCCAAAACTGTCGAAAACATAGCATGTTTTGCAACGTTTGTGAACGGCGAACCAGTGACTTGCGGGCAATTTGCTGTTGTCTGAGTTTACGACAAACGAACACTGTTGTGGTAGAGTAGTAGGCAGTTTATCTGACGGAAAACACCGAGAAAGTACCTCTTAGAGTACGGGTTTTTAGACAGAGTCGAGTGTATTTCGAGAGTATTCATGAAACGGCAAGACTCTCGGGGGGTTTTAAGGTAAACTGAAAAACGCGCACTAATAGTGCAGAACAATACATGGGAAAGCATATGGGGGCTCAATCTAGCTGGCGGGTGGATTTGGGCGCGCGCCAGTCAGCTGACGCGCCAGTTGTCGCTATTGATTGAGGGAAATATTGGCCGAAGGAGGGGGGAAATCATTAGAGTGCGGCGGGGGTTAGCGCATGCGAGCATCAGCTGACGCACCCACCAATTGTCATTATTGATCGAGTGTAATAGTGCCCGAGGGATGGGGGGGGGGGTAATTATTGCGTGTGTGTGGGGGGGGGGGGGGGGGTATTTACTGCATCGCTCGTGAGCTTTAGGGGGGGGGGGGTATTTACTGCAACTTTAGTGGTGTGGGTAAGATCAGAGATGAAATGGCTAGTAATTATTGATTGGGGGTAATATTTAAATTATATATTAGCAATGTGCATATAGATCAAATATTAAAAGTGGTTATTGATTGGGGGTGATTTTTAAAATTAAATAAAATCGATTTATGAAACTAAATACATAATCAATAAAAAGGTCAGTGGTCGATAGATCACTTGGGTGGGCGTGCGACGCGGTCAAGCGTGCGGTCAATACCCGAGTTGCCGCAGGTTACTTGCAGCAGGGTATACGGTAGGAACAGCTGTCATGGTTGAATGCTACAGTCGCGCGCAAAAGTGTTTGGACACTTTTTGAATTTGCTAAAACTTTTGGCCAGGAAAGGCTTCAATCTGGAACTAGCGTAGTATGTACCAAATTCATCGGAGATTATGACCATGCATTAGGGTATGACGAAATCGCCCGATGATTGCGTAGTGATGACGCAATCAAAATGTACCTTTTCAAAACGGCATTATTCTTACATGGATTTTTTCCAACTCGCCGAACTTTCTAAGGTTGGAGTCATACCCGAGGTCTACCCAGAGAAATAATTTGAGATTGCTGCGCGACCTCACATTTGCTCCAGCCTTGCTGCAAAATCGAGGTCTAAAATTCAGATCTCGGCTCCTAGTCAAGCTAGAGACTCGCTCTAGGCATCAAAATGATCGCCTTCATGAGTCCAGACGATCCTGTGAATATGAAAACAACAACTCGAAATTTGCCCTCAGGGCACGAAAAAATCACTTTTTTGCATGACCATTTTTTCGACATTCACAATTTTGCGGGACAGTTAGGTAAAAATCTGATGTTTGCATAGGCACCTTCAAAATGTATTGAAGTACTGATTACCAACTTTTTAGAGTGTTTGGATAACTTTCCTGCCTGCGGAATCGTTTTTCGGAAGGATACTAGGGTGGGGAAACACCCTGTTTACGCACTCTCGTCGTCTGCACTCTCTCGCCCATAGGGGTAAACATGATGTTTCCCCACCCTAGTATCCCTCCGAAAAACGGTTGCCGCGGGCAGGAAAGTTATCCAAACACTCTAAAAAGTTGGGAATCAGTATTTCAAAACATTTTGAATATAACTATGCAAAAATCAGATTTTTACCTAACTTTCCCGCAAAATTGTGAATGTTGAAAAAATGGTCATGCAAAAAAGTGATTTTTTCGTGCCCTGAGGGCAAATTTCAAGATATTGTTTTCATATTCACAGGATCATCTGGACTCATGAAGGCGATCATTTTGATGCCTAGAACGAGTCTCTAGCTTGACTAGGGGCCGAGATCTGAATTTTAGACCTAGATTTTGCAGCAAGGCTGCAGCAAAAGTGAGGTCGCTTAGCAAGCTCAAATTATTTCTCTGGGTAGATCTCGGGTATGACTCCAACCTCAGAAAGTTTGGCGAGTTGGAAAAAAGCCATGTAAGAATAATGCCGTTTTGAAAAAGTACATTTTGATTGCGTGATCACTACGCAACCACAGGGTGATTTCGTCATACCCCAATACCATGATCATAATCTTCGAAGAATTTGGTACATACTACCCTAGTTTTAGATTGAAGCCTTTCCCGGCCAAAAAGTTACAGCAAATTCAAAAAGTGTCCAAACACTTTTGCGCGCGACTGTAGGTGCCTATTCTATTGTCCATCACAAGAATCAATGTGGCAACTAGGAGACGTCAGAATGATGCAATACATTGTTGACAAACAGATTGCGCAATAACTGTATTTGATCGCGAATTGACTTTTTTCCGAAGCATTATACGAACTTTCCGGACACCCCAATACATGCTCTCTCGCTTTCTCTAACCGGCGAGAGAGTATGCAATGTGATGAGAGCCAGACCATTGCTCCTGGGCCAGTAGTGTTTACCAGTAGACCAGTAGCCAGACCATGCTAATTATAAATCACAGACGTGACGACTGCTATTACAAAAGTTTCGTCATCAAGCGATATTTCCCATTACAGAAAAACAATACTATATATTTTAATTTATTTTTTGGCAGAAATGCAGTGCAGAATTCGATCTTCATGATGCCTACGACTCTGCTTCTGGCAGCAGTTATCATCAGACACATATTTGGTATCCGTGCACTTCAGGACCACGTGAAATTGAAGGAACGAAGATGCTGTGCTCCATTGTGCAACCTGTGCTTGAGGGCAACCTTCCAAAGTGCCCCGAGCTATTAAAGATAAATGTTATTACAATAGTAGAATTAAAAAGCTCCAAAACAGATCAGATCGCACATTATTTTTCCTGTTTGACTCGTTCACATTATGGTTGTATCAGAGACTGAATACAATTGTCTTCTGACACCGATTACGTAAAACATCGATCAGTAAATATTTCATTGAAAGGCTTTTGGGTTGTCGGAGTTACAAGTTTCAAGTAACTGGAAAGAGGAATATTTTTAGAATGCACAGGAAACTCTAATTATACTTTGCTTGTCTCTTGTCCAGTTGAGAAATGAAGTTATCCGGCGGAGTTCCCATAATTTTCAGAATTTCATTCCATTGAGTGATTTTGTCCTTTCCCTGCAAGCATGAAATCACTATAAGTTCGACGTTTAACACTTGCCGGGAATAGCATTTTACCAGTTATCATTTCTGCGAATATGCACCCAATCGACCAAATGTCCGCTGAAAAATTATATTTTGATTGTATATTTACAAAACAAGATGTATAAAAATTAATCACCCTTATCAGCGCACGGTAGGCCCTATACAACTTCAGGCGATCTATAATACCAGATCTCGAAATTTTTAGAGATTTTCTGAGGCGAAATGCGATTTGGCATCCAAGTTTGTCCGAGATCGAGCAATTTCACTTGAAATTTCTTGTTGACTACGATGTTTGATGCCTTGAGATCCTGGAAAATGTGCACAGTGTTATCCCAATCGAGCACTTTTTTCGTCAAACATAGTAATGAATTAACACATTGCTGCATATAAAATAAACTGAAAGGGTTTTTGACTGGCGCGTTCGTTTTGACAGGGATTTTGATAGTATGTCCCCATCCGGAATACAAGGTCAGCAGACGAAAAAGAGTTATTTAAAAACATTTTCACGACCAAAAAATAGGTGTTGCTAGGTGAAAATAGGTGGTCCGTCTGTGCGCAACCGTAACCCTTGAGTGGCGCTGGGTCAGATCGTGTGTCAGACACATGATTTCATCAGATGATGGATGAAAATCATCGATACCGTACTACTACAGTAATCGAATGCTGCCGTATCCCAGTTCGCTGGGTCAGACGCTGAGTCAGATTCATGATTTCGCCTGAGGATGGATGGAACATTTCCTCAGGCGAATTCGTTATTACTCTAGCGATGGGACGGACGCGGCATGAAACCATGATTTTGCCGGCATCAATAGGGATTATTTTCTGGATATACCGGGAACTTTAAAAGAGGCGTAGTTGCCCACTAGTTGACCTTAAGTAAAATTCCATTCCGATGTAAGTGATTGACTCCGCATATAATTTGATAGACAAAAAAAGACAGTTGTTCAGCTCAACTTGCTTATTGATGATCTGTAATGAGCATATTGAATGCTTCACAGTGGACCATGACCCTACTCCTTTGAGATTGTAATCCATATGCTCCTTTACGAGATACACATCACGGGATAAATCATCTGGGATAAACACAGAAAATATTCGAATGATCTAAATATTTAACATTTCCTTCAATTATTATTTTAGGTATTTCCTCACATTTCGGTGCACCACAAGTTTGGTTTGTTGAATGTATTTTATGGAAACACCTGCCGCATCGCATGCCTTCTTGCACTGAATTTTCTTGATTGTCACTTTTCCTCCTGAATCTGAATCATCTCCCGACCTGAACAGTGTGAGTTTCAATAACGCGATTTGAACGAGTTGCAACATACACAACTGTCCCCATAGTTCCGGAGCCGAAATACTGTAGATTTCTGTATCGTTTCCTCACCGTGAATTCAACGGGAGATCCCTCACATGATACATTAATCGAATAAAACTCTGATTCTATTTGAGCCATATCTGAAATGTTATCGCCCATGAAACTTGAAGATACGTGGGCTGTAAGTAACGGTTACAAATTTGCATAACATATCGGATATGTCGTCACGATTCCACGCTTTAAATAGCAAATGAATGGCTCACTGATACATTAATTCTAATTAATTCTTAGTATATTACTAACTATTAGTCATACCTTAGTAATTCTGCAAGTCGGGCAAATATAGCATTCTACGTTTGGAAATTTGAAAATATGAAGGCAACACACAAATAAAATTGAACGAAATAATCATGCAGATTTTGTTTGTTGCCCATTGGGAATGGTTTGTTGGATTGCATTGCGGTTTAGGCTTTAGTACTTCTTGATCAATTTGTGTGAACTTTCCAACCTGTCCAGCCGCACTATCATTCTGCATCTGAATTCAATTTCCTAGATTTACTTTTCTTCATATATTTATCAGAGGAAATCTGAGAGAACCGAGATACGTCCGTACAAGGAAAACAACCTATGCTGAAAAAGTGTCCCCAGGGGTACTTTTTCAGGTAGATCACGAAAATTGACCTTAGGAAGCCGTATCTCTGACCCCTCATTCCCTGTGGCGCGCCTCAACGGCGAGGTCGGTTTTTCTATATTTTGAATGGCTCATCCAAACCCCGTACATATGTAGTAATTCTGAAAGATCTCGACGAGATAAGCATTTTTCCTGTTGGAAGTTAAGTGCTAGCTCTTCTGTGAAAAAAGTTACGGTCATTTGAATGTTAAAAATTGATGCCATGAAAAACGGTGCTCGATAACAATCCAGTTTAATTTTCATTAGATTCCTCGTGTAATTTTACCCATGGGCGCAAATTTAAATGAAAATCGAATGTCTGGTATTCGATGAAATTTTCGAAAGAATATGACGAAGTCGAGATTTTTTGGCCGAAAATTACGATTTTTTGCAAATTTTCATTCACGTGTTGGTGAGGAGATATGTACAAATTCGTTTTCTACGGGTCAAAATACTCCAGAAAAAAAATAAATCGGCTTATTCTGAGATTTTCGATTTTTTGCTTTTTCTGATATTTTCGATTATCGAAAAATCACTGTTTCTGAGCCATAACTCCTCACGAAAACGCGAAAGAAAATTTGTAAGAATAAAATATCGTAATTTTTGGCCAAAAAATCTAGACTTCGCTATATTCTTTTGAAAATTTCGTCGAATACCAGACCTTCGATTCCTATAAATTTGCGCAAATGCTTATCTCGTCGAGATCTTTCAGAATTACTATATGAGGCGAATCGCGAGAGAGTCGACCATTTGAGTGGGGTGGGCGGCGGTAGGAAAAAAATGTGACCTATCTAACAACAAATTCAATTATAAGTATTTCAAATGAAGCTCGTTCAAACTGCGTCGTCAGAATTTTGATATCGGTCGTCATCTTCGAGATTCAGAAGGCCAAACTTGGTACTATAACTTTTCGACATTCAAATCGGGACCACTTAAATGATCATAACTTCGTTTAAAATGAAGATAGAATGTCGTTCTTTGTTTAGAATGAAGGCTACCATCATGCTCTAGAACATTATCTAGACGGCATCATTCCTGGTCTTCTTCGTGGTGAAGGGCGGTCGGGCGGACCAAAAATGACGTATCTTTTGAAATCGGAAAAACTATCTGGGTTTTCATGTTTAAGTTTAAGTTCATACATGGAACTAACTTCTCGCCAAAAATTAGGGCAATCGGGTTATAGACAAAAAAAGGGCTCACTTGTGTGCGGCGACCCCAAAATGAGTTCTGAAAAAAAGTACTTCCGTATCTTCAATTGGCATGATTTGGGCTCACAATCATTCAAAAACATCCAAAACAACATTCTAAGTATCTACCCCCCATGTTATAGCTCTTCCATTGGTCATAAATGGCCACCTGACCGAAAATTTGAAATTCCGTATTTTGACCAATTTCAACATGCGGAATGGGCCCAAATGTACTAAATGGGTTTCAAATAATGCAAATACATAACTCGAAAAAGCTCAAAGAAAAAGGGCTACTGAAAAGAGGAAATTTCACCTGAAGAATCCAAGGAAACACGCAAAACTAAAATAGGCAATGAGACTAGGCTAATGGATTGAAATGTATTTCACGATGAGCTGAACATTTCGTCTGAAGAAAGTGAGTCTCTATCTTATCGTTGAAGCATGCTACAGAGCCTGGAAGATGGCCAGAAATAGGCTAGAATCCCCCGAGAGCGCGTGCTCTAACCGTCTGGCGCTCTCGCAGCCTGACCTCCCTCTCCCTCCCCTCTATTTAGCGCTCCCCTGGGCCCGTTTTCCGTCGTTTCTGGACATCTTCCAGGCTCTGTAGCATGCTTCAACGATAATATAGAGACTCACTTTCTTCAGACGAAATGTTTAGCTCTCTGTTTAGCTTCTTTGACTAGTTTAGAGGGACATTTCTACATTATTTGAAACCCATTTAGTGCATTTGGGCCCATCCCGCATGTTGAAATTGGTCAAAATACGGAATTTCAAATTTTCGGACAGGTGGCCATTTATGACCAATGGAAGAGCTATAACATGGGGGGTAGATACTTAGAATGTTGTTTTGGATGTTTTTGAATGATTGTGAGCCCAAATCATGCCAATTGAAGATACGGAAGTACTTTTTTTCAGAACTCATTTTGGGGTCGCCGCACACAAGTGAGCCCTTTTTTTTGTCCATAACCCGATTGCCCTACTTTTTGGCGAGAAGTTAGTTCCATGTATGAACTTAAACTTAAACATGAAAACCCAGATAGTTTTTCCGATTTCAAAAGATACGTCATTTTTGGTCCGCCCGACCACCCTTCACCATGAAGAAGACCAGGAATGATGCAGTCTAGATAGTGTTGTAGAGCATGATGGTAGCTTTCATTCTAAACAAAGAACGACATTCTATCTTCATTTTAAACGAAGTTATGATCATTTAAGTGGTCCCGATTTGAATGTCGAAAAGTTATAGTACCAAGTTTGGCCTTCTGAATCTCGAAGATGACGACCGATATCAAAATTCTGACGACGCAGTTTGAAAGAGCATCATTTGAAATGCTTATAATTGAATTTGATGTTAGATAGGTCACATTTTTTCCTACCGCCGCGGCGTGGTCGATTCTCTCGCGATTCCTCTCATATATGTACGGGGTTTGGATGAGCCATTCAAAATATAGAAAAAAAAACGACCTCGCCGTTGAGGCGCTCCACGTGGAATGAGGGGTCAGAGATACGGCTTCCTAAGGTCGATCTTCGTGATCTACCTGAAAAAGTACCCCTAGGGACACTTTTACAGCATAGGTTAAGTTTTCCTTGTACGGACACTGCAAGGAATATCTCATTTCTCTCAGAATTCCTCTGTTATATATTGCTTATAGGTTACTTATAGGCTACGATTACTAATCGTCCGTTTTTCATTGCATTTTGCGACCAAGGGGCTCACGGCAAGAAAAAATTTAAAGCGTTTCCATGAGCTTCTACAACTTTGAAGTATGTATTAAGGGATTTTGTAGATCTGTCGACTTGTGATTTTTTTTTTGCTTACTCACTTCCTTCCAAGCATCTCCTTTCTCCTACACTGCACCACTCAGCTAATTTGGCCTTGATCGACTCGTTTTCTCTTGAATCGAACGAATGTCATGGCGCGCATCGCATAGAGGAAAGTTTCATCGATTGCAATTCGCTGACACAGTTTGCACACTCACCTTTACTCCTTTCATCTAAATCGTTGTCGAGTACATATCCAGAAGTTGTACTTATCACTATAATTTAGATGAGGGCAGGATTTCACGAACTTGTCGTAAGGGAACCCCCGGGAACCCATCATCACTTCACGGTACCTCAGCGATACTCGGATTTGCGGTATATCAGTGGAGGAGCTCAGGGTATCATTGTGTAAGTCTGTATCGCTCTTTCCGTTGGTTGGTAGAAGGCCGGGTGCTCACATTGGGATGACTCCCTCCCTACCCGATGAGCTAACATATTCCTTCCCCAGTTTGTTCAGAGTAGGTTACCATAGTATCAAATATGCTTGTGACAAAAAAGTCGCGTTGCTGTTATCATAGGTAATGTACAGGGTGAGAGAAAAGTATGGTGACAAAATGAATTTCACCCTACTCGATGTACACCGTTTCAAATTATCCCTATTTGTTATACTGTGATCCTTAGATATTTAGCTAATTAACGCATAAATTACACAGATATATTCATACTTGCTTGTGAGTATTAACTTATCAAAGAAATTATGCATAAAAATAGCATTTTTACGATTCTAAATGCGAAGTGTTCTTTGTTGCCCCATTAGAACAACAATATAGGTGAATCATTCAACCCATTTTTTTCTGATAATAGCAACAATACATGAGTCTAAATATGTGATCCATTTACTTCGGGGGTTAGGTTCTACACCAGCAAAAAAAATTAAATGGTTTTCTTAGGAACGGCCCTCGAAAAATATTTTGTGTACTCAGAAGTTGTGTTCATTAATCTCGATAGTTATTATAATCGCATTATATTTGTTGTTATGAGTGACTATCTGAGAGAACCGAGCAATTTCACATATATGCCGTAGAGCGAAAAATAAAGTACTGATTTTAAGATCTCCCTAGGGTTAACTTTTCACGCAGAGTTCGAAAATCAACCTTAGAAAGCCGTATCTCTGGCACCTGATTTTATGTAGCGCGCCTCATCACTGAGGTCTGTTTTTGTATCTTTTGAACGGCTTATGCAAACACCTTACATATATAGTAATTCTGAGAGCTCGACGAGATAAGCATTTTTACTGTTAGAAGTGAAACGCTAGCTCACCTGGGAAAAAACTTATCGCAATTTAAATTATCAAATTGGTTGTCGTAAAAATGTTACATGCCAGACGTACTTTTAAGTATGTTCATTAAATTCCTCGTGAAAAGTTATCCCTGAATGCAAATTTTCGCGCCAAAAAAGCCGCATACGAGGGGTCTGCCAAATAGAGGAAAAGGGAACAATTGTTAGGAATTTCAGGTTTTTCCTGTCTGTCGTCTCCATTTTCACTATTTCGAAGCAGAGATGACGAAAAAATAAGTTTCAAGATTCGGGAATGTGAATTATCATCGAAAAATCCGTTTGTGTATCGTTCGAAAAATATCGGTTTTCGAATTCTCGTTTTTGCTCAAATGTGGGCATCTGAAAGTGTCGATTTTTGAATACATGAAGATGCGCTTTCTGCATGAAGTAAAGAATACTTCCAAGTAAATAAGAAAATGTACATATAACTTCTGTGCGCACTTCTAGATTCGGGTTTTTGACATTCAACATTGCAAAATTGGTACTATCGACAAACATTTTTGATTGAAATCGACTAAAATCAAGTCAATTTGGTGATTTCACACCACAATGCAATTTATAATGCAAAAATAAAGCAGTAAAAATGGCGGATATCTTATTTCGTAAAAACAATGACTCAAATGCTCGATTTTCCCAACGTTTACTCACTGAAATTTCAGCTAATTCGCTCTGATAACTATCGAAATTTATGGTGAGATATGAGAGAGTAGTAGATTAGTAACATTAAACAAAAATATGTTCGACAGCTGCTCCACTTTCAAAGATATTTTGGATCCAATTTAGTCAAAATCTAGATTTCTCAAAATAATTGATTGCGTATTTACGTACTAATGAGCCGAATTTGTTGCTTTATTTTTGCATTATAAATTGCATTGTGGTGTGAAATCACCAAATTGACTTGATTTCAGTCGATTTCAATCATAAAATGTTTGTCGATAGTACCAATTTTGCAATGTTGAATCTCAAAAACCCGAATCTAGAAGTGCGCACAGAAGCTTATGTGTACATTTTCTTATTTACGTAAGAAGTATTCTTTACTTCACGCGGAAAGCGCATATTCATATATTCAAAAAATCGACACTTTCAGAAGCCCAAATTTGAGCAAAATCGAGAATTCGAAAACCGATATTTTTCGAACGATTCAAAAACGGATTTTTCGATGATAATTAACATTCCCCAATCTTGAAAATTATTTTTTCGTCATCTCTGCTTCGAAATAGTGAAAATGAAGACGATAGACAGGAAAAACCTGAAATTCCTAACAATTGATCCCTTTTACTCTATTTGGCAGACCCCTCGTATGCGGCTTTTTTGGCGCGAAAATTTGCATTCAAGGATAACTTTTCACGAGGAATGTAATGAACATACCTAAAAGTACGTCTGGCGTGTAACATTTTTACGACGACCAATTTGATAATTTAAATGGCGATAAGTTTTTTCCCAGGTGAGCTTTTTTTCCCAGGTGGCTAACCTTTTCTTCCAACTTGTAAATCCCGTTTTAAATTAAATACATCTTCCCTCCCTGGTATTGTTGACAGTAATGGTAACGTCCTGTTAACTGATAAGGAAAAGGCAAATTCATTTTCTAAATTTTTTTCTAGGGTACAAACTCCACCTAAGGATTCATCACCTCCTAGTCTTACTCTCCCGAAATCGTCATTTGATCTTCCTTTCATTCCGATTAGCGATATTTTTATTGCAATTAGTCAAATTGTTCCAAAAAATAATGGTTCTCCCGACAATATTCCAAATTTGGTCTATACCAAATGTAAGTGTTCAATCGCCACTCCCTTATCCATCATTTTTAATATCTCCCTATCATCTGGTGTTGCTCCCTCGCAATGGAAAATTGCTCATGTCAAACCCATTTCAAAGAAGGCCGGAAATGCAGAAATCTCAAATCATCGCCCAATTTCCCTTACAGTAACTGCTTCAAAAAATTTTAAAAAATTTTGATTAATGAAATTACTACCTATCTAGATAAGCATTCCCTTCTGGATACGCGACAAGCAGGGTTCCGTAAACTTAGAAGCACTACATCTTCCCTTTGCGAAACTCTCTCGTTTTATGTCCATTCATTGAGTCAAAAGAAATCAGTAGATACTATATTTTTTGATTACCAAAAAGCATTCGATTCAATTGATTTAAAATTTCTGTTGCATAAGCTTTCCTATCTAGGAATTTCTAAACATGTTGTAAAATGGTTTGAATCATATCTCATAGGAAGATCTCAACGTGTTTTTATCGGAGATTATCTTTCCCCTCCATCCCCCATTATTTCAGGGGTCCCTCAAGGATCTGCCATTGGTCCTCTATTGTTCATTATATACATTAACGACCTTGGTAGTTGTATACCCCCTTCGGTCAAATACAATGTATTCGCCGACGACCTTAAAATATACGCCACCGTCCCTGACCACAGTAACGATCTTCAAAATGCCATTACAAATATAGAGAAGTGGACTGCTCAGTGGAATATGACTATCAGCGCTCCTAAGTGTTCCGTTCTCCATTTAGGTCGTCTCAAAACACGGTCACAATACATCCTCAATGGTAATATTATTTCTCCTAAAGATGAAGTTCGGGACCTTGGTATTTTCTTTACTAGAAATTTGCATCATACTTTGGCCATCATATTGACCAAATTACTAGAAAAGCCAGATCCTTGTGCAACCTTTTACTTCGGTCGTTTTCCATATCCCCTCCTGACATTTTGGTTAAGGCATACAAAATCTACATTCGCCCTCTGCTTGAATCATCAACCATAATTTGGAATCCCACTGCTATTGGGCTGGTTAATCAAGTTGAATCTGTACAACGTGAATTCACTAGACGGATTCTGGGTCGATTTAAATTACCTTACCTCCCTTACCCTGAAAGGCTTAAGCATTTTCAATTAGACACACTAGAGTACCGCCGCTCTTTGAACGATATGTACTTTCTGTACGATTCTTTGCACGAGTTCGTTCTACTCGACACCTCTTCTCTCTATGCGATCGCTCCCCTCTCTCGAAGCCTCCGTGCCTCTCACAGCATGCGCATCGCTTTACCGTACGTGCTTCCAACTTCTATGTCCTCTTTTGCCACTCGTTCACTAACGCTCTGGAATTCATTTCCCAACAAAATAGTTACCATGCCCCGTCTCTCTTTCCGCCACCACATTAAAAACTCTCCCACTTGTGTCCTCCACTCGTCCAACGTAAGATTGTAACACGGACTGCCACATAATCCCCACCCACATGCTCGCCCGAGCCCAAAATACTACCTGATCGTCTATCGTCGTCGCCTTGAAGGCCATATTCCTCCCATATCCCGGTGGTGAATAAAGTATAAGTATAAGTATAAGTATAAGCTAGCGTTTCACTTCTAACAGTAAAAATGCTTATCTCGTCGAGCTCTCAGAATTACTATATATGTAAGGTGTTTGCACAAGCCGTTCAAAAGATACAAAAACCGACCGCCCAACTTCAGCGCATCACACGAAATGATGGGTCAGAGATACGGCTTTCTAAGGTTGATTTTCGAACTCTACGTGAAAAGTTAACCCTATGGAGATCTAAAAAGCAGTACTTTATTTTTCGCTGTACGGCCAATGGTGAATTCTCTCAGATAGGCACTCTTATACTCAACCACTCAGGAACGTAATTATGCATTCAGATTCCTTTGAGATTGGAAACCTGGATCGTTATATTGTTCGAAATTCTCCCAATTCGTCATATCAGGGAATTTTCCCATATCTGCTTCCGATAGTATGGCCCTGTTTTCATTCAATTTGACACATCCAAAATTCATAATTCGACAGCGCAAAATATGAGATACAAAATTATGTTAAGAAATATGCATGCTCAATATAAAAACTGAAAATGTCACTTTTCAAGTTTTTGTGTCATCATCAAAGTATGCGCTCGTTAAGTTGATATATTTCCGTTATCTTATCTGATAGCGCTAGGTAAGCAAAAGTAATCTAACCCTGAATGGTTTCTCTATTTAATCAAGTTAAAATAAATAGGTAATACTTATCCGAATTTTTGAACTTATCATTTGTACGAAAAATGAGTTTCGGGACAAGGCATCATAAATTTCAAGTTACAATTCGCGCAGCTCTAAGAGCCAGAGATCCTTGATGGGAAACTAAGATGATTATCTTGGACCTATTATGCTCAGGTATATTGAGGCCCAACCTGGATACATGATGATTGCTAGCTCGTGAGATATTACTCTTAATATTTGTCACCATACTTTTCTCGCCCCTGTAGTTGTCCGAAATATATCATTCTACATAGTTCCTGTTATTTCTAATATTTCCAGATCCGCTGATGATCAACAGACTTTTACATGGGTGGCAATAAAGAAGTTGATCAATCCGTTAGATTGTGGAATCCCGAACCTGCAGCTAGCCCAGAGAGCGCGTCTTGAGATTGATACATCTAAGAGGACACTTCGAGAGATTACTCTTCTATCATCGGTCAAACATCCAAATGTAGGTATTCATATTTATTCTGGAAAATAATGCAATGAAAATCATTCAGATCGTACAATTCTTGTCAATGTATATTATTCATATTCATTTTTTAATAACCTATTCCATTTCATCTAAAAACAAAATATATTAACTTCAACCTTCTATCGTTTAGTTTTTTGCTCGTCTGATCCAAAAAATCCATTGTGACCTTCACAATAATCGGTCGAAATGTGGGAAAAACATTGAAAAATGATTTCATGTTTTTTTTTTGTTTTAGACAAGGGCCTAATCCAAATATGGTGGAAGCTTTTAGTAGATGTTATTTTTTTCAGGTAGCCACTAAAACACCTCTCAATCATCATTTTCTGTCATTTATCATCTATCAAATATTGTGCGCCGTGAATCATTTGCACAGAGAAAACATTATCCATCGGGTATTTTTACTACAGTGAATTTCAATTATTAATTGTACAATTTCAGGATCTTAAGCCAGAAAACATCGCCATTAAGGAAGAAGGATTCCACGTAAAAGTGCTCGATTTCGGACTAGCTCGAATTTACGATGCATCATCGTCGCATAATATGACGACATATGTGGTCACTCGATACAACCTAGCACCTGAAGTAATTCTAAACCACGAAAAACGCGAGGAAGAGCAATACTCGGATAAAGGTATTAGCAGCAAATAGTAAAAATCGTGGTATTACTTTACTTTATAGTTGATGTCTGGTCGATAGGATGCATATTCAGCGAATTGATCACACGGGAAGTGTTGTTCCAGGTGAGGGTACATCATTTGCGTCATGTATCTATCTCGAAAAGTGCCACGTGTCAAAATCGATTCGTACTTTTGGGAAAAGTGATCACTCAGGGACATGACAATTCGAGTCAGTGGGACAAGATTGTCGAAATACTGGGAACTCCGTCTGAGGAATTTCTAGGAAGGGTACACCAGGAAAATGCTGAGTGAGCGTATTAAATGAAAAAAAAGAACATTTGAAAATCGTATTTCCAGTGAAGTGAGAAAACGTGGAATCACTCATCCAAAGAGTCTCGAGGATTCAGTTGTTTTTTCAGCAGCCAACAAATTGGCTGAAACTCCAATCTATCGACAGACTGGTTTGATATACATTTATCGCTTCATTCAGCGAGTTTTTCAGCGTCCGATGCTGTAGATCTCCTCTCAAAAATGCTCAAAATTGACCCGGAAGAACGCTGTTCAGCAGTAGAGGCTCTTCAGCATCCCTATTTGAGAAGCTGGTTTAGAAAAGAAGAAGTTGGTTTAGAGTGACTATTGATAACATATTTTGAAGATCAGGTGAATGCTCAAATTACTAACGTGAAGATGAATTCAAATATTGAGGGAGATAATCTACAACTGAATGAACTAAAATGTACGAATTTCCGTGTTCTTTTCATTCAAAATTACTCCACAAAAATATTGTAGCTCGAATCTTCGACGAAGTTAAGAAATTCGAGTCGGGCAGTATCAATCCCAATTGAAGTCTCGAATGGACAATACATAGTTGCATCAACATATTTGGTATACGCCTCGCATTTTTGAGCGTATAATTGGGTTGTGATCCTAAGAAATTGAATGATATTGATGCTATATTTCATAATTTGTAATTAGTTTAGTTAGTTTCAAATTGTCACATAAACCAAACGTTATTTTCGTGTGGTTTTGTTTATCGAATCTTCAATAAATCACTTCAGTTGGTGTGTGAACTGAGAATCGGTTTGCCGGTAATCGCCGAGTTGATTGGTATGGTACTTTAGTTGTAGGTCCTGAGTTTGAAGCAAGTTACGAGCAAAATACGGGAGGACGGGTGAGCGACAGAAGTACAGAGTCTGTATTACAAACAAACATTCATACGAACTGACACACATACATCATGCCTTTGTTCTACACAGTAATTCCTGACACAGTAAACATAGTAAACATTAATTCCAGCTCGCGTGTGGACTTGGTAATCGCTTGCACATAGGGACTCTATTTGACCGTTCTTTCATCATTTGACCAATCGAAGTCCGATCAGGTGTTGGGGCATCCACAACGTAGTGTATTGGCCGACTCTCAGAGGGGGGAGATCGAACAACATGCATTCAAAGAATGCACAATATCGATTCGTGTGGATTACGGCACATATTTTCGGATTACAATCATTCGAGTGTATCATAACGCGAGAAATCGATTATCAAGAATTTATTTTAATATGTATGTGAATATGTTGTTTATTCGGATGAATGTTCAGCACATACTATGCACTAATCTTTTAACTTTTCTGACAGTGTTTCTCAGGAAATTCTCTTCTCGTGATGCATATTTAGCTGAAACGAGATGTGTATAAAGTATCTTGTACCCATCACCTCACCCGTTGCGCAATTCGAACTTGGTAGGATTTGGTTGTGCACGATTGATGAAATGGAGCTTGCGCGGATTTGGAGTTAGCCAATCCGCTTCTAGAAGTCCACTCGAATATGCGGATGAAGGATCGAGAGACCAGTAAAACTGAATTTTTATAAGATTCAATAGATGTAGGGTTATGCATGTGCTATTATATGCATCTATCGTACAACGGCGACCGAGCGGCACCGATAAATTTTCGATTTCTGGCACGCATTTTTAAAAGTCGGGGTTGTGCTCATATTTTTATCATGATCGATTTTCCGGAATCGACCCGGACATGCTCGGTAAATTGTGGCTGGAAATCGATAAATCAAATACACGGCATTTTCGTGCGAATACGGTATTTTAGAAAACTCACCGACCTTGGTGAGCCTTCCAAAATACCGTAATCGCACCATAATGATCTGCTTTCGATATATCGATTTCTAGTCATTATTGACCGGACGTCCGGGCAGATTCCGGCAAATCGACCATGGTAAAAAATATGAGCACAACCACGACTTTTAAATTGCGGATTCGCAGAGAGCCGGAAATCGAAAATTTCTCGGTGCCTCTCAGTGGCCGTTCTCATTTCGCTGATATGTACGATACAGTACGCGCTAATCGGAATCACTATTTATGCATAATTTTATTTTAAATTTAAATCAATTTTTTACCAGTGGCACAACTTCAGCTTGCAATAAACTCAGTTTGCGATTGCATGCCACAACCCTAAAGTAATACCGTTACAATCGCAAACTAAGTTTATTGTCGGGCGAGGTTGTACCTTTGGTAAAAAAATGATTTAAAAAATGAATAAATATTGATTCAAATGCTAAATTTTACGAAAAAATTGAAAATAATAAGCACGTTTATTGAAAAATAGTATTTCCCCCGCAATCTCAATCGGCGCAAGCCGCGCCTCGCGCGCACTTGCCCAAGACGATTAGCGCGTACTGTACAAAAACGACTCACGTTGTTTGTGACGCAATGCTGCCTTATCCATTCTACGTACCACTCGTTCCATTTCTCGCCAACACTGCCTTTATCCGTGATTGCGCCCCATTCTCCGATTACTATTGGCGTATCTAAAGATGATCTGTTGAAGGTACAAACAAAAATAAGTAAGCATTGGAACATATTTCACCATGCTGTACGAGAAATCCAAATCGTGTCATAAATTTTTGATCGAGATTATTGGGAAAATTTGGAGCCTGAAAACAAAATTAATGGGATTTAGTTTAAAGTTAACTTTTAACTTCGTGTTCTTTCCAATTAATGACTGTGGGACCGTAACAGTGCGGAGTGTAAACTATTCGGCCGTCAAGATTTGTATCACCTGAAATGCATTTTTGCTAGGAATTGTCGAATTACTAGAAGTAACTGATAATAGTAAGAACTGATCTGTTTTGACGGGATATTCTAGTGCATATTCGAGGGAAAGTCCCCAATTCACGCCATCAACGAAGAAAATACCGATAAATGAGCTCATTCCCTGAAATATTCGATACGTAAGTGTTTCGAAATTGAGAAAAGGCATGGCAAACCTTTATCATTCTCTCCGCGGCTTTATTCCAGTCCGAACTCATATTTGAGCTTCCCCACGTTGCGTCTCCCCACGGTTCGTTCTTCAAATCAATCGCGAACACGTTCCATCTATTAAGTTACAATGTTGATCAAGATTGCACAATTAACACATACTGATTTCTGTATCGATTAACCAGGGCGTTCCAAAGTCGTACCACAATCTCCTCGGAATACTGTGTATCGTACCTGCGAGATAATTGTATTGTACATTGCGATATGATTTAAGGCAAAACCACCACATCGGAGGCGGGCTTATTTTGTCGTTTGCAACAAATTGATTATTAGAGAGAACGACCAGCAAGCCTCTATCGGTAGCTCTTAAATAATCCATACTATGTTGTGAATAGTTGAGATCGGAATTGGGTAATCATTTCTTCAATTCGTATAATTTCTAAACCGGTTGGGTGCAGAGTTAGAATGTAAATGATGTGGCAAATTTCGAACTATACTAAATGTGCACTCACAAGTTGCTAATATAATGAATCAAACAGGAAGCACAATTCAAATCGAAAGATGCCCACCGATTGATAAGATGTCGAGAATTCTCGTACCGCGCGATAGACACAATTCGGGATTCTTCGCGCAATTAATATGCGTCGCCTTCGGATTGTCTTTACAATCATACTTGATTAATATAAATTGCATACAACGAAAAATATGGTTCACCTAATCAGTTCCATCGAAATCAGAATTTGAATCGCATTGAAGTTGTAATTCTAGAAAACGAATAATCCACCCTCCCTTAGTGCTAGACAATATTTTGTCATCACAAACATAATTTTGTTTGAAAACTAATTTCGCTTTTCATTAAATTTGCTATTATCACATCTACTTGATTTAATTTTCGCATAAATATGTCCCATTCTCTTTTCTTAGCGTTGTTCAATGCATTCAATGTTTTTCTCACGATTTTTATCTTGGTGGAACCCGCACACAAAAGCCCTACTCGAAAGTATTGGGGTGTCCGGAAAGTTCGTATAATGCTTCGGAAAAAAGTCAGTTCGCGATCAAATGCAGTGATTGCGCAATCTGTTTGTCAACAATGTATTGCATCATTCTGACGTTGAGTAGTGAGAGGATTTAATCAGTCTCCTAGTTGCTACATTGATTCTTGTGATGGACTCCCATCTCTACCTCCGAGCAGTTTTACTTCATTACTACCGTCTTGGCCGATCCGTGAAGGAGGCCCACTCTGCCCTGGCCCAGTCGGAAGGAGCTGACGCCCCCCCCCATACCCTTCTGATATAAGTGGTTCTCCCGCTTCAAGAAAGGGGAGATTGGTCTCTATGATCAACCCCGCTCTGGACGCCCTCCCTCCCTCGATCAGCCTCTCGTTCTCCGCACACTGAAGCGCAAGCCCATGGCCAGTGTGCGTGAGTTGAAGAAGGATACTGGTACTCCCAGATCAACGGTGTCCGATATCCTCCATCGATCTGGGAAGAAGCCGAAACGCCCACAAGTGATTCCCCATGACCTCTCCCCCGAACAGCTGACAAATCGTGTTCAAGTCTGTCGGGAATTACTCCTTCGTAGATCCAATCTTCGATGGATCAATTCCATCATCGCTACAGATGAGAAGTGGATCACGTACGATAACCCTGTGAAGAGGCTGCAATGGGTGGATGCAGATGAGAAGCCCACGCCCGTCCCGAAGAAGGAAGAGCACGGAAAGAAGGAACTCCTCTGCTTCTTCTTCTCAGTGCTCGGTCCCATCTACTGGGAGATCCTCGCCCCTGGCACCAGCATCAATGCCGACCTCTTCTCTGAACAACTGGAAGATGTCGCGATCAGAGTCCCTCCCAGACTCCTGAACCAAGGCAAAATTCTTCTTCTGATGGACAATGCTCGCCCACATCGAGCGAAGATGACCCAGAAGAAAATGTACGAGCTGAAGATCGAGAGGATTCCCCATCCACCGTATTCCCCGGATCTCTCCCCATGCGACTACCACTGCTTCCGCTCTCTCTCTGACTTCTGCAAAGGAAAGAAGTTCAAGAATCGAGATGAAGTTGTGAGGGCTTTAGTGAACTGGGCGGTCTCGAAGAAACCCGCATTCTGGAAGAGAGGAATCGAGACACTGCCCAATCGCTGGAGGGAGGTAGTGAGAAAGAAGGGGGCATATATTGGTCACTGAGAATTGTAAAGCATTGAATAAAAAATAAAAAAACAAAAAATTATACGAACTTTCCGGACACCCCAATACCTAAAGGTGCTTGGGAGTAGGACTTTGTAAAGGCATTCATGTATTAGGCACACAGGTCCTGCGGGGAGTACACTACTAGGCCAGCGTATACGGCAGGCTAGTTCAGTCCGGACTGCCGAACGTCTTCTTCGCACCTTTTTGTCTGCATGATATGGTCACGACTACCAATTTCACGTCCACAAAGGGAATTCGCATTGGTGGGGTTTATATCACGCCTATCATGAGAGAATCGAGCTGAGCTTGGGAATGGTGAAATGAGATCTAACCGGTTTTGGCCATCCTGAGGCATGCCTGAGTGACCCCCGAAATTTTATTGTGCACACTTCGTTTCGGAGCTCCCTACGTAGGGTATGGTAGGGTTACGTATGGTAGGGTTACGGCACTTCCTACTTTGAGAGCTGTTTTCTTGGTTACGGTGAAAGATAGAGCAAAATTGACCACTGAGTGACCCCGACTCATTTTTCGAGCTCTATCGATCTGTCTAAACATTTTCTTTAAAACTCATTTTCAACAGTGGTACACTTCAGGTCATTTTTCTCGAAAATGTAGGTAAAGACGCAGCTCAAATTTTCACAGTAGATGCAGCTCAGCGAGAGCTTTCCAACGAATGGTTTACGAAAAATATACGAAGTTGCCGGTGAGAGTTTCGCCCTTTTTACTTCGTCAGGATCGTTTGAATTATTTTTTCAACAGACGATTTCATTTCACACCGCACTTTTCGAAGTGCGCGGCCGAAAATGATCGAAGTTCAATCGATATGTCTGTTGAAAAAATAGTTCAAACGATCCCGACGAAGTAAGAAGGGTAAAACGCTCACTGGCAACTTCGTATATTTTTCGCAAACCATTCGTTGGAAAGCTATCGCTGAGCCGCATCTACTGTGAAAATTTGAGCTGCGTCTTTACCTACATTTTTGAGAAAATTTACCTGAAATGTACCACCGTTGAAAATGAGTTTTAAAGAAAATGTTTAAGACAGATCGATAGAGCTCGAAAAATGAGTCGGGGTTATTCAGAGGTCAATTTTGCTTAATCTATCACCGTATTCGAAAAATCGGCCCTTGAAGTGAGTGATGCCGAATTGCGACCCGGTGTAGGAAGCTCCAAAATGAAGTATGCACAAAAAGACTTTGGGGGTCACTCAGGCATGCCTTAGGATGGCCAAAACCGGTTAGAACTCAATTCTCGATTTTCCTCCATTTCCATGAACGGCAAATTCAGCTCGATTCTCTCGTGAGAGGCGTGATATGTAATCCCTTGAAAAAGTTCATATAAACCTGTCAGGGAGACGACATCCGGAAGTCAAAACCAATTGGCTACTTCCTCTCTAATTACGGCCAGAACATTATAAGAGAGGAATCGCGAGAGAATTGCCTACTCCGCGGCGGTAAGAATCAAAATCATTGTACTCGGAAGAAAATTTAACTCAAAGTTTTTCAAATGATGCTCTTTCAAACTGCGTTGTCAGAATTTTGATAAATGGCGTCATCTTCGAGATTCAGAAGGCCAAACATCTGACACTCCTATTTAGGGGTCAAATTGAGCATACTTATATGGTCATAATTCCGTTTACAATTTAGATAGAAAGTCGTTATTTGCTCAGAAGAAAGCTAAGAACTTTCTCTACAACTTTTATGTTGAACATGTCATTCCCCGTGTACGTCCCAGTTCGGGGTGGTCGGGTGAACCAAAAATAAACGAAATCTGGAAATCGGAAAAAGTGATTAAAGCCCCCATGCGCGATCGATGGTGCATATGAGTGACTAATTATACGCCAAAAATCTAAGAAATCGGAGGTGGTAAAAAATGGCTCTAAAACTGAGTAAACCCCCAACATGGTTTCAACATTTATAAGACATGTATTAGCAGCTATTGAGGTCAAATAACTCGAAAGTCAATCAAAAGAAGATTTGAAAATGTTTCCCGACTAGTTGTACTACTTTCATTGGTCAAAAACTACAGTATGACGGGAAATTCAAAAATCGACATTTTGACCCTTCTCGGCCTTTGACGTGCGCGCAACCGAATTTAAATAGTTCCAAATAGTGTAGATACATTCCTCGGAACCACTCAAAGAAAGGGCGCACCGATAAATACGATATTTCGGTAGATGAAACCAAGGAAACGCGCTAAACTGTACTCCAGACCAACCTAGTAATAGGGACCCAGCTCACAGCTAGAAGTGTAGAGCTCGATGTGCTGAACATTTTATCTGTTGAAAGTGAGTCTCTATCTTTTCATTGAAGCACGCTACAGAGCTTAGAAGTTGTGCATAAATCGGTGGATGAGACGCGCGGGAGAGCACTAAATGGAGGGGGAGAGACAGGGAGGTCAGGCGGAGAGAGCGCCAGAGGGTTAGAGTGCGCGCTCGCGGGGATTCTAGCCGATTTCTGCCCAACTTCTAAGCTCTGTAGCGTGCTTCAATGAAAAGATAGGGACTCACTTTCAACAGATAAAATGTTCAGCACATCGAGCTCTACATTTCTAGTCGTGAGCTGCGTCCCTATTACTAGGTTGTTTAGCGCGTTTCCTTGGTTTCCTCTACCGAAATATCGTATTTATCGATGCGCCCTTTCTTTGAGAGGTTCCGAGGAATGTATCTACAGTACCGTCGGAAAGTCAGTGGACACTTTTTGAATCTTTTGTAACTTTTTGCCCAGGAAAGGCATCATTCTTATATTATGGCTTATAGTACCAAATTCATTGGAGATTATGATCATGATATTGGGGTATTACGAAATTGTATAGTTATTGCGTAGTGATGACGTAATTAAAAGACACTTTTTCAAAATGGCATTATTCTTGTGTACATTTTTTCCTTCTCGTCAAACTTTCTGAGATTGGAGATGTGACCGAGGGCTAACCAGATTAAATTTTTGAAGGTGCTGCTCGGTCGCACATTGGCTGCAGCCGAGCTGAATAATATAGGTCAAAAATTCAGATATCGGCTCCTAGCCAAGATAGAGACTGGTTCAAGGCATCGAAATGATCGCCATAATGAGTACAGATGATCCTGAGAATATGAAAACGAAACATCGATATATGCCCTCACGGCATGAAAAAATCACTTTTTTGCATGACCATTTTTGGACATCCATAACTTTGTGGAAAATGCAGGTAAAAATCTGGTGTTTGCATAGAAATGTTCAAAATTTATTAAAGATCTGATTAACAACTTTTTAGAGCGATTGAATATCTTTCCTGCCCGCGGCGATGGTTTTCCTGAGGTATACTAGGGTCGGGAAACACCCTGTTTACCCCTATGGGCGAGAGAGTGCAGACGACGAGAGTGCGTAAACAGGGTGTTTTCCGACAACATATACCTCCGGAAAATGGTCGCCGCTGGCAGGAAAGATATCCAATCGCTCTAAAAAGTTGTTACTCATATCTTTAATACATTTTGAACATTCCTAAGCAAAAACCAGATTTTTACCTGCATGTTCCACAAAGTTATGGATGTCCAAAAATGGTCATGCAAAAAAGTGATTTTTTCATGCCCTGAGGGCAAATATCGATATTTTGTTTTCATATTCTCAGGATCATATGAACTCATTATGGCGATCATTTCGATCCCTTGAACCAGTCTCTAGCTTGGCTAGGAGCCGATATCTGAATTTTTTACCTCTATATTTTAGCTCGGCTGCAGCCAATGTGCGACCGAGCAGCACCTTCAAAAATTTATTCTGGTTAGGCCTCGGTCACATCTCCAATCTCAGAAACTTTGACGAGAAGGAAAAAATGTATGTAAGAATAATGCCATTTTGAAAAAGTGTCTTTTAATTACGTCATCACTACGCAAAAACTATGCAATTTCGTAATACCCCAACATCATGATCATAATCACCAATGAATTTGGTACTATAAGCCATAATATAAGAATGATGCCTTTCCTGGGCAAAAAGTTACAAAAGATTCAAAAAGTGTCCACTGACTTTCCGACGGTACTGTACACTACAGGGTGCGAGAAAAGTATGGTGACAAGTCTTTTATCTAATATCTCGCGAAGTAATGATAGCATAGATTTCTGCTTTCGCCATTGTATGCCTGCGAACAGTACCTCCAACAAATTTATCACAGTTCCCCATCTATCGATTTTGTCTTTCAGAGCTTTTCGATTTTCAAGTTCGAAAAAATGGGCCCTTGGCCCGCAGCTCATTTTTCTCTTTAATTAATAATAAAAGATCTTCGGATAATAATTCCCCCGCTTTCTCAACTTGAGTATGGAGAGCAACCATTCCTCTTTAAAGTATACTTGTTTAGGCGGAAATACGATATCAGGAAACGGAGAAATATAAAAATAACTGCATCACACTTTGATACGGAATTATCTTTTTGAAAAATTTTCGAATTTCTTTCTCAGCATCCATATATTGAGATATAAACTTGTATGTTATATGCAAGGACCGAATTACGAATTTTAGTAGCGTCAAACTGAATGAAAACATGGTTTAAACTACTGAACCATACATGAGAAAATATGGCTGAAAACGACACTTGGGACAGATTCGAAAAAGGTACAGAAGCAGATTTGCTTTCCCAATTTAAACTGAAAGCATATTTGCACTACTGAATGGACGTGTACCATAATACATACGTTTATATTTTTCTATCATTCTTATTTGATGGACGCGACATCTTTATTCGAGAAAATTTTTTCGAGGGCCGTTCGTCACAGCTTACTTTTAAATATTTTTAAGCTGTATAACCAAATCTCCAAATTAAATGGACACATATTTAGACTCGGGCACAAGTGCCCTTCTTAAGAAAAAATAATGGAATGCGCCACCTATTACATTGTTGTAATGCGGCATTAAAGAATACGACTCATGCAGTGAGAGAAACATGATCGTTTTTCTTCACTAAATTTTTAATAAATTAAATCTCGTAATCTAAAAGAAATATTTGTTTGATACATGAGCGCTAAATAGCTACATAGCTAAGGTACATGGTGCAAAAAATTGGGATAAATTAAAACACTGCGCACCAAGTGGGGCTTAATTGAATTGTGTCACAATACTTTTCTCGCACCCTGTATTTGGAAGCATTTACATTCGGTTGCGCCCACGTCAAAGGCCGAGAAGGGTCAAAATGTCGATTTTTGAATTTCCGGTCATACTGTAGTTTTTGACAAATGAAAGTGGTACAACTAGTCGGGAAACATTTTTCGAGTGACTTTCGAGTTATTTGACCTCAATAGCTGCTAATACATGTCTTATAAATGTTGAAACCATGTTGGGGGTTTACTCAGTTTTAGAGCCATTTTTTACCACCTCCGATTTCTTAGATTTTTGGCGTAAAGTTAGTCACTCATATGTACGATCGATCGCGCATAAGGGCTTTAATAACTTTTTCCGATTTCCAGATTTCGGTTATTTTTGGTTCACCCGACCACCCCGAACTGGGACGTACACGGGGAATGACATGTTCAACATAAAAGTTGTAGAGAAAGTTCTTCGCTTTCTTTCTGAGCAAAGAACGACTTTCTGTCTTCATTGAAACGGAATTATGGCCATATAAGTATGCTCGATTTGACCCTAAATAGTGAGTGTCCGGTTTTTGGCCTTTTGAATCTCGAAGATGACGTCAGTTATCAAAATTCTGACAACGCAGGTTGAAAGAGCATCATTTGAAATACTTTGAGTTAAATTTTCTTCCGAGTACAACGATTCTGGTTCCTACCACCGCGAACCCCCCTAAAATAGGTAATTCTCTCGCGATTCGTCTCATAATATGAAGTTAATTTATTCAGGATTTCAGTCAATTGATGCGCAGTCTATATCGACGCAAAGGCAAAGAGTGATAATAAAATAAACTTTATTTACTTTAATTTTACAAGGAAAACGTGAAAGTAAGGGTAGATCAAAAGAAGGGAAGGGGTTCGTGGGAGTATTGATTGGATGGAGAAAGATGGAATGTACCTTTGTGGAAGGACTTGTGGTTGTTTTTGATTCCCGGGTTCCTTTGCGGCTGCAGTGAATCCGCGGGTGTTGTGCGGGTGGTGTGAGGGTGGTTGGTGATTCCCGGGTGATTACCTGAGGGAATAGTGATGAGTTGGGAAAATGATGACAAATGCAATCACGAGTGAAAATCAGTGAATGGATGATGGAAATAGCCCGGCAAGTGATTGCGTGACTATTAGGATGTAAAATAGACGAGCGGGTCTAGTAACGGAATGAAATGAATAAAGAAAACGGAAGGAAAAGTGACATGAACGTGGAGAAAAACTTCAACGCAAACGGGGCAAAAAAGTCCAGCGAAAAATATCGGCGCTCCGCGGCATACGGTAGGCTCCCTTAGTTTTCCGTATAGGACATTCCCACACGGCGCGACAATTTGAATGAGGTACGATAGAATGGAGGACGAGAAATATGACTGATAACTGACTTTAATTATTATTTAATTATTAAATTGATTTATTTATTGTTTATTATTGATGATACATGAAATGAAGATGATATGCAATAGGAATGGCTTATTCCGTCATGACTGGCTAATAGTAGCCAACAGTGACCAATCTGCTCATGACTGGTTGACAGTAACCGGCAATGCCAAGCAGTGGCCGGTGGTTGGCAGTGACCAGGGGTGGTCAGCGGTGATAAGCAATGGCACGTGGTGGACAGTGGAGGTAAGTGGGGAACAGTGGTCCGTTGTGGCCAGCGGTGCTAAGCAATGGCCTACGGTGGTAAATGACTGGCCCACGATGGCCAGCAACTCTAATTGAAAGATAACATTGGAAATAATAGTAGCGAAGTGATATTTCGCTACACAGATTGAAAACTTGATAAACGTAGAGTAAAGTATTTAAATTACCCAGCGCACTAACGTTGACTCACCGAACCAGATACTGCAGCAAGGTTACGGTAATCCTACTTCACTTTTTCACACTCCCCAAAACTTATCGGAGTCGAACCCGCAACCTTAGGTTGTCAAGTCTAGTGCGTTAACCACTCGGCTATGATTTATGAATGAAAAATATAAAAATAAATATTGCTCGAAGAGTTATACTTGAAACCATACAGAACCGATTTTTTGCGCCCATTTCAGAAAAAAAGTCAGTTCATGTCCTGTTTGCTACCATGTGGTGTGCTTACAGTATCTGGATTACTGTAGATCGGGTTACGGTAGCCGACAAATGACAATGGAGTTACTGTAGATGATGTTGGTTACGATACCTAACGTCAATTGAACATCAACCCCCACCACTATTTTGGACCATGACACCCTATACGTCTATGAGCACTACCTCACTTTTCGCCATGAATAGGGGGTCATGGATGAGCACTACCCCACTTGCCGCCGCCAGTGGTGGGCAACTATGATCAGAATGTAATAGTATAATCCATATTATTACAGAACAAATATATATGTTTTAGTATTTCCTATGAATGGTTTTTGAATAATTTCACACGATGCAAACCAACATATGTTAGAATCCAATGTTATGAATAAGAAGTTTTGAATGAATATTGAATGGATTGAATGTTTTTCAAACTTTAGGGAATACGCGAATGCATGCACTAAAAAGTAAATGAACCCTTTTTGTTTATGAAATGAAGTAAAACAATTGCTGTAGCAATAGCACAAAACTCTTATCTGGAAGTCAACAATAGTAGCGATGTCAAATAATGTCATGTATGACGATCCAACGGCGTTATCACATCCTTTCTCTCGCATTTTCCAAAAAAAACTAGAGGCATCTATCGAACAATATATTGGAACAGTCAATGATGTCGAGATGTGATATATTTCATGAACAATTCAACATTGATTTTCTCGACATCGACAGAAGCAAATACATCGTGAAATATGTATCACAGAGGACGATAATTGAACGAAAGGGTTTATTTGAAATGGTGCATCACGAATTGCCTGACTCGGAAATTATCATGATAAGTCGTTTGGAATTCAAAGTATACCTAAATATTAGGATAAGGTATAATGTATAAACTAGGCGTTGTCGTGATTTTTCCCGACGCGCGCTCAGAAAGTGAGTTGAAGATTCTGCAATGCATGCAGCGTAGATTTGTGAAATTTTGAAGCGTTTCGTCACATTTCCTTATAGATATGATAGTTTGAATTTTATGAAATTTGTCAAAAATGGTCAAAAACAGGCCATTTTCGTCCAAATGACCCATTTTTGAGGAAATCTACTAAATTATAAGTATCATATCTATATGGAAATGTGACAAAACGCTTCCAAGTTTCAAAGATCTATGCGGCATGCATTGCAGAATCTTCAACTCACTTTTCGAGCGTCAGAAAAAAATCGAGACAGAAGCGACGGCTCGCCAATGGAAGGTATACTGAAAATGAGGATTTCGGAGCTATCGAAGCCACTCAACTCCAAACTTGCACATGTGTATGGGACCATCGTAGTATGTTATCCTACCAATTTGAACTTGATTGCTTCATTAGAAGTGATGTTACATCCATAAATGTAGTAAAAATTACTGTAGTTTCAATATATCAGGCTGTAACATAAGTTTTGTCGCGTCCTACCTCTTATGCTCTCTAACCTCAGAAATTTTTCGAATTAATTTAATCTGATTTTCGTTAATCATATTCATCGAGGGCCTTCGTATCCTTTCTTAAGCACTTTACTTCAGTCCTCTCAAGGCAGTTAGGGAGGCACAACAGCCAGACAAAGTTGTAGTGAGATCAGGATTACAAGTCATTTTCACGAATCCGTTCTCCTTGTAAAGGAGGAATTATGTCGATTTATTGTGATATGCTTAAAGAACTATATTTGGGCATAATTTTGAACCACCCACGGATAATGACAAACGAAAAGCGTTCAAGAAATTTAGAAGAGTTTGTATAATGTGGATGGTAGGTGACGGTGAAACTTTTGCAAGCCGAACTTTCTTCTAAATGTATATCAATATCCAAATAGTTGAGGAATACAATTCCCCCAAAGTGGTCATTATATAGTTAAAGTTTGGGGTCGATTGGGTTCTATTCAGATAAGTGGCTCCATACAGAACGATGGTATGAAAATGAAACTACTGAAATTTGCACCTTGTTCAAATTCCTGCCTCACACACATGTTCAATATCTGATTTATTGTGTCCATCCGAACCGTTAACCCTTCCTTTACCATTATCCATTTGGATTAGTTTTGGAAATCATTTGCTTTTGAATGAAAATCTTGAATTCGAAACACCTAAACGTGAATTTTTGTCAAAATTGTGTGCGAATTGAATTAATGAAAATACACATTTCCCACCAGTAGAGCATTATCTGCCTCACATGTTTAATGATAAATTAGACCCCCACGAGTGGTAATTGGAACGCGCTTGTGTAAGTCACTGTTGTTGTAATTTTGGATTCAGGAGAGTTTATCAAGTAGGCTACGGATCATCGGTTCCACTCAGCATAGCACTATATCTGACATATAATTTGAAAGGGCATTCACGGGGCATAGTACCATGCAGTAGGAGTATGATTCATTATCCGTCTCTGCGAACTAGCTCTGGATCAAACAAATTAGTAAAATTTACACAAAATTTAAATCATTTCATATCAATATTTTTCACATGGGCGGCATGGACAGTTCAGCTATACCCTATAGTTTGAATGTGCATGCACACCACACACATATACTAGGAGGTCAGGCAACGGGAGTGTTTGAGAAGAATCTTCATGGAAATATTACGAGCCTCCGAAATGCGACAAAACTTATGTTACAACCTAATACCTACCATATCGCAAAGCTCTATAAACAAGTTATCCAGTGGGCGCATTCGAACACACGAAAGATGCTCTTTCGAACCTGCCAATTCATATTTGGATAAATTTATTTCTAGATTTTTGGCATCCATTTTACTAGAAAAACCGATTTTGCGCGAAATATTGATTTCTCAGTTACCTACCTTACACTACCACGACGCATACATCGTATAGATTATTCTATTGGTAATCATAAAAGATAAGTATATCCGAAATTTTGTGAGGATCGGAAAAGTTTGGGGAAAGTTATCCTTGAAAAACACAAATGAATTTTGGCCGCTACTGTAATAACATATATTTTAAAAGAAATCAGGAACTATTAGGTTGGTTCAAAAGTTTCTGACTATTTTCATGTTCGGGCATTTTGACGTACCCCGTCCATCTTATTCAGCCAATCAACTAATTGTTATTCATAGTTGATGAAGGCTTGGAAATACTTTTTACGCGATACAATATCGGGCCAATTCGATCAGCAAGGATGACACTATTCACAGTCAAACTCTAAATTGTTCTTGATTTTCAATACTACTCATTTGATTGTAACTCCAAGGACACATGAGACTGAGACAAACGTGAAAGATTATTGAGAAGCCTATTACACAGGCATATAATTTGACTCTTCAGAAATTCTGGTCCCCTGAATTCCCGTTTAACATTTTGGCCAAATCAGGAAACTAGGCTAATTGGATAATGCTTGATTTATATTTTCTGGCACTGTATGAGTACAGATCGCCCTTGAGAGCTCAATAGTGGATCATTATTTTCTACCTTCCTATCTTAGAACACGGTTATATTTAGGAGTAGATTAATCAATCAATAAGTAATTAGGATATTTCGAAACCGTGATTTAGAAATTTAAACATCGAAATCAGCATTTTTTGTTGTTTCTTTTTTCTCAGTCCCAATGAAGACCCGGTTTTTTCACGTTTAACCGAACAAGCAACTCTTGTCCTACTACATATATGTTGGGCAAATTAAGGAGGTCACAAATATCTGAGTTGAGCTGAGTTGAGTTGAGCTCAATCAAAAACTCCGAAAAACACCATTTTCGGCAGTTTCGATATGAAAATAATGTTCTCACGTTCAATAAATATATCCAATGTTAGTGTTTTCCGGTACTCCACCACTACTGACGTCACTAAAACTATAGAGGAATTGCAGGCAATCGAAATAGGCTAGGAGAAATTATGAAAAAATAAATAGTCAGAAACTTTTGAACCAACCTAATATTAGGTTGGTGCAAAAGTTTCGCAACAAAATCTCGATTAAGGTTTTCGAGCTCTATCTTGCTTCGGTCTTGAGCAACTCTCATGTGGTTTCTTGTATAATATTAGTACATGCGTGCAATATATAGCGCACACTACATCGTATCTCATCAATCATTAACACAAATGAGAGATCATTCCAAATTATTAGAATTGCAATTTCTTTTGAACTTTTCGATTGAATACTACTCTTTGCACGGCAATAATGGCGCCGCTTCAACACCATTTTCCAGAAGCATGATGGCTATATATTCTACTGTGGCGAGTGATCCGCATCAACCTTAAAACAACTTGCCAAAATAAGCACGTATACCGGAAATGTGGGGTATAGCGTCTCGCAGATTTAGAACATATTTACATAAATTGTTGCTCGGAGAGTTTGGAGTCGCAAATTAAACAACATCAGAAGTACATATCACGAGAATGCCATAATTGAAATTTGGTGAAGATTCAACTTTCCATTCGAGAGATTTCGTGATTATGATTTTTAACCTCAAATTTTAGCGACTTTTTCGCTTCACTAGTTATCCGTGGAAGCTCGAAACTCCCATTTAACGTGTTCAGTGGAAGCATCCACTCTTACTGATTAGTTTCTTTAAAGGATGGGAGCTGTACTGGGTTCGTTTAGTTTTTGCGATGGTTTGTGTTGAAACCCAAAATCATGGAAATTTCGCAAATTTTCATTTATCATTGTTTTTCTACTGAATGACTTTGGATCGATCGGATCTAAACTAAGAATTGTAATGGCCTAACACTACCTCAAATAATGCCCAAGTGGTATTTGATACATGAGAAGCATTCACAAGAAAATATCCAAAATCTCTTGTAGCGAAACTTTTGCACCAACCTGATATTTAACAAAGTTTGAACTTTCATATCTCGCACCTGATTATCAATTGGATATGTTGTTAACATCGCATAATAGTGTAGATTTTTTTAATTTAATAAAAATTAATTACATTTCTCAATTCAAAAAAAAATCCACGATTTCAGATTTCCCTGAGAACGGCTCACGTCGCTTATCTTTGTGCACACTGGAATTCAGTATGCCTCAGCAAGGGCCGAACGCATGGAACTGAATGGAAGCCCATAGCGCACACTAAAATGTGGTAGCTGAAAAGTGTGTTTGGCACATGGCTTAGTGCGCAACCAAATGGGAGTGTATCACTGCAAGATGGAGCGAACGAAGATAGTGAGATGTTTACATCTGAGAATGTATGAATGATGTAATCTTGTGTCAGTTGTATTTTGATGCGCTTAGGCGATAAAATAACGAATAAAATATTTGCACATTTAAAATAGCGACCAACTAAATCACCCTCCATTTATAACACGAGTCAGTGGAGGAAAAATAGACTCCTCAGGAATAATTTCAAACTGTTTTCCCTATCTACTCCATTTAAATATAAGAGAATATCATTGGCACGATAAACTGATATTTCATGGCTTTTGTTTACAGACGTGGCATTGGTTTCAATTTGTGCCGGAACTTTTTTTCCAGAAACTTCTATGTTTTTGCTAAGTAATTGAAATACATTTTGAATCGTAGTGATCACAAAATCAACTTTTAGACTACACTAAAATTTAAAATTATTTTCGGAGATACCGTTTTAAGAAATTTCATTACGGATTATGAAAGAGAGTCAATTAAAATACAAATTGTCGGAGATACAGTTTCACGGAACCTTTTTGCGGACTATGTAAGTTAGAGACAATCTAAAAAAAATCGAGAATTTTAAGAATGTGTATTTTTGAAATGTCATAACATCATTTAAAAATGGAAGAAAATCTAAGGGAAGGTTCTCGATTGCGAAAGTTTAATTACTTTCAAATATACTTTGTAATGAGTTGTGCTATTAAAATGGGTATGGAACAAAAGGGGTATGTCATAAATGAAGCTACACTATACTACCTACAGTCAACCTGTCAGTTATGATCAAAATTAGATCATACTTTTGGTCGTTTGTCGATTTCTTATCCCAGAATCATACTCATTAATCGTGTGAAAAGCCGCGAACGTTAAACGGCAGAAAGGCGAGACGAGGGAGAAAGTTGCGGAGCTTATTCCGACCTCTTCCCAGTAAAATCGCAAACAAGATTCGCCATATTAATGCAATAGATCAGTTTCACCTCCACATGCTTCTCTCACCCCTCATGATATTAGCAGTGCTGAGTCTCATTTATCGGCATTAATCGAAATCTTTATCGAGATTTGGAAACAGTGGTACTTAGTCCATGTTATTCATGCTATAGTTGCTCATGATCTTGCAGAACGTGATTTATGATTGTCTTGTAGCCGTGTTTCATCTTTCTGCAATAGTTTCCAGTGTATTCAAGAACCACTTTAAATAATGAGAATTCGAAATAGTTTTAATCGTCTCTTCAAATTACACACTATCTGATCCGGTTGAGATGCGAGATAATGAATAGAATACGAGACCTAGGTATCGTTTATCTAACTCAACTTACTTGAGCATCTCGGTGGTTTGGTGGAGAGCCAAGTCGCCATAGTATGGGTGCAGATTATGCTTGTTGAAGCTGAAACATATAAATGAATTATTGCAAGTGATGCTGAGGTGATAATTCGGATGATAGACGTGAGATAATTCGTATTAAATATCCCATATCATGTAATAGTTCTTATCCGACCTCACTGCGATCTTGGAAACTTACAAGTAACACCACATGTGCTGGCATAACTGGTCTTCCACGTGATTCTTGATCAAATTCAACCCCTTATATTCATGAAAACGCCTCCTGCCGTAGTTGAACTCGTCCAAATACTCCTGAACAACCTTTTTGTTCGATGCTATGAAATCGACAATATCACATCTCTCTCGACTTTGAGGTCCTCAAAATCAGCAAGTTTCGTTTTTCCGTTTCTCAGTCTTGAAGCGATCGTCGTAGCCACTCCAGTCGGCAAGTGTGGTTTGTAAAATTGATCGTCTACGACGACAACCCCCGAGTGCTCACTGAATTTTACGCATTATAATGCTTAATTTTGCATATGAATAATCGAATCCAGATTATTCATGCTGTCTAGACCGTTCACGTGAGAGAGTGTATGAGGAAAAAAATATATTTAATTTGTAACTACAATTCTTTGCAAACTTAATTAGCGTTTAAAAATAACATATATCTCTATCGAATGGGTATGAATGATTTTAAAAGCTAGGGATTTATCATCCGACGCATTTTCAAGTATTAGCTAGTCTCACCTTAGAAATCGAATTCTCGTCTGTGTGAAATTGAAGATGGGTTCTTTTTCAATCAGTCCATAGAATGGTTTGTTCTGAGCAGCATCCATATCTCTGAATTTATGGTTGTTAACGTATTTTTTTAAAATCCTCAACTCACTTCTCAATAACGAAAATGATGTCCGGTTTTGAGTGCTTGATAACACGCCGAGCCAATTCAGAATAATCGAATGTACTCTCATCGAGTGGGTCCTTGTTGAGGAACATCCTTGCTAAAGTAATGCAGTCATTTGTTTCGTTCATTTTATTAAACTACTCACTGGATATCGTAATTCGACTAATCTTTTACAATCTGCGATTTTTTTCAAACCGGATAAACGGATAAATATGATTGGAAGTCACCATTATGGAAGACAATTCAAGGATTACATCTAAAGATATGTTTTCCATATTAATGTGAAAATATATACATATCCCCCACTCACTCGTCCGCCCCCCGCAATCAGACCCAGACCCGCCCTCAATTTAACGATGACACCTATCGGAACAGGACCAGAAGTCGCCGCGATTCAGTCTTCTCCAACAATCGTGGTCCTGGCCGTCCGAATGACCGACCGCAGATCCCCCGCACGAGCCGCCTTCCTCTGATCCATTCCCGGAACCCCATGCACAAGATGAATGGATATGGAGGAACCCTTTCCCATTCCGTATCCCCACCATAACCCCTTCATGGCTCACATTTCTCAGTTCGGTGCCCCACCCAATTTCGGAGCCAGGGAAACTGGTACTGATTCACCGGCCCAAAAATAATCACTCAGACTGAAACTCACTTTCATTCTCAGCCATTTTAGCCAACTGCCGCTCTGTCCAAAACAAACTACAGTATCTTTCGCAAACACTTTCTAAAAAGTATGCTATGATTTGCCTCACTGAGACATGGCTCTCTCCAACCTTTCCTACCTCACTTCTCCTAGGTGACCAAAATCAGTACTACAATGTATTCAGAAGAGATAGGAACTCTAGATGCGGAGGTGTGGCGATCATCCTACACTCGTCCATATTGCTTGCTGACGAAACCGAACCTGGATCCCACGAATTATTGGCAGTCGATGACATAAATGGTGACCTAATTAGGATCGCGGGTGCTACGACAATAAATATGAGGGAGGGAAAGTAGTGAACCCCGAAATAAGTATTGAATACAAGATAAGCGTTAGTCCTTTGCCTGAAAGTCCGGAGCATCTGGTAAATTACTGTGAAATTTACCATACATCAATACATTTGCAGAAATGCCATATTATTCTCGAACTGGGCCACATCAGCGGCTATAAAAAAGTTGAAAATCATCAGATAGCGAATTTGCGTCCGTGCACTCCGGGACCGCTTGAAGTACCCAACAGCAAACCTATATGTCCCCGAGTCCCGCCTGCATTTGAGGGAAATCTTGAAGCGTGCCCCAGATAATTCGACGGAAATAAATTTATATTAATATATTAGAAATAGAAATAGAGAAGACATATTGAAATTTCTAGGTCATTGGTCCCAGAGCCGGCTTTTAGGAATTTGCTGGTTTTGCACCCGGCTATACTGTATTTCAGCTCTCAGATGAGCTAGAGAAGTGGGATGGTGCTCAAAATGGTCGAAAAAATATTTTAAGAAACTTTTATGTTTTGACCAAAGATTAAAGATCAAAGATCAAAAAGTTATGTTTGAAAAACCATTTTTGGAGTTAAAAAATAAATCGTGCCGCATTTGTGAGATACCATTTTCCAGAATTTTATTACAGAATATGTAAGTATAAGTTCCCCTCTACATATTAGAAATATATAATCGAGTTTTTGAATATGGGTGTTTTTTGCAATTTGGCTCTGAAAATCGACAAATTGCATATTTCTGGAAAAAAATGTTGTCTCGGCTCCCAGATGAACTAGAGAGATGGAAATGGGCTTAAATATTCGGACCATTATTTCGACACATTCTGTGGTTTAACCGAATTTGCAAGATCAACGATGCAAGATCCGATCTTATTGTCGAGATACCGCTTTTGCAGATAAAGATTACACGGTACTGTTATTGCGAAATACCATTTTCCAGAATTGTTTTGCAGAATATGCAAGTACGAGTGGCCGTCTATACAATACAGATGGAAAATCGAGTTTTCGAATATGAGTCTTCCATGAAATTTTGCTCTGAACATCGAAAAAATGCATTTTCTGTAAATAATCAATTCGCATTATTATCTTTGAAACTTGTTTGATCTGGTTCATATTGTGCCTACTGAATACCTTGGATACTAGATTTCGACAAACATTGGTCATATGTCCCGGAATCGTCATAAAGAGAATTAATATTTTTTAAATGCATTTTTTCGACATTTAAAGCTAAATTTCATAAAACACCCATATTACAAAACTCGCTTTTCTAACTGTATTGTGTAGATGGGCACTTGTACTCTAGTATTCCGCAAACCAAGTATGGAAAATGGTGTCTCACAAGAGCTGTACGTTTAAATTTTAAATCAAAGATTATGGTCGAGTAACCACATTTGGGATAAATATTGACCCGTATTGGTCTTGCGAGATACCATTTTCCAGAATTGGTTTGCGGAATACGAGAGTACAAGTGCGCGTCTACGCAATACCGTTAGAAAAGCGAGTTTTGCAATATGGGTATTTTATGAAATTTAGCTCTATATGTCGGAAAAATGCATTTTTAAAAAATATACATTTACACGAGTGGTGAATGTATTGAACGCTAGCACTCATAAAATACAAATCAATGTCATAAGTGAAGTACACGGAAAGGATAGTAGGATCGTGTATTTTCAAAATAGTTAGTTAGTGGCACCAAACCTTTGCGCTCCTTCGCAGGAAAAAATAATGTCGATAGGTCAAAAATTTACCCGTTACATAAAAATTAGCTCAACAAAGAGGAGAGCAGCTGACGTTAATTCAATGGATAGTGGGATTGTGTAATGGTTGCTCTATTAAATAATATTAACATTTGGGAAGCACAATGAATACGGCCGATTTTACGTTCCTCTGAAAAAAACTTATGGGACACCCTAATATTTGTAAAATTACTCCTTACAATTATAGGCGTCTTACTAATTTAAGATAAATATGATGATATAATTGCTAATTACATTGTTTATTCACAAATCTGTTCATATTGAGGCTCGGTCCGGTGCGGGACGGCGGCGCGCGCTCATTTTCTGCGAGAGTGGTGAGTTCGATTTCCCTTCTGACAATTCTCTGGAACCTATCCCGTTGTTTTGTTTTGTGTTGTTATTCATTTTAATTATTTTTATGCGAATAGTATCCTGAGGGATGCTCTAGCAGCATTGTAATCGCTCAATATTGATCACTGGTATACTGTATTCGATTGCAGTTCCTCCTACTCCCACTAGATGTGGTTCGAGGCTCACGTAGATATTTGTCGTTGTTCAATGACTCATTCCCATGTTATATCTTCCCACTATCCTCGCCGTATATCCACTCTGCCCGCTGGCATGGCCTTCTCCCAGCTCCCATCTAGGCTCCGCCCAGTCTGGCGGCGCAGTGGCGACGCCTTCCCCCCCCCCCTCAGTCTTCCTTCTAGTCTTTGCCTTAGTTGCCCCCTCCGACCCCAGTCGATAAAGAGGTTTCATCCATCCCTCGGAAATAATACACGGGAAGGGAACACGGGCACTGGAGGTCCTGTGGTTGAGGATGCTAATGAGACTAACATCCTCTTCCGCGGTGACACCCCCATTTGTTGTACTCCTTTCAACGGATATTCGTTGATTACAATACAATACAATACAATACAATATTTATCTGTTATCGCTTTCTGGGCGCAGATCAAGATGTGGGGTCAGAAAAGGTCGTTCTTCTCATTTCAAGATGGTCATTTGTGGTGTGCTTGCGAGAGGATGTTGGATTGCATTGCCAAAAATCTTTCTGAAGGACCAAAAATCTTAGTAGGTCATACCCATCACACGGTGACCAGGCTTGGAATGGGGATTCTCTTTTCTTGATGAGTCGAAGGCGGAAGCGAGGGGTATTAGGGGAAACCAATCCAAATCAGAGAGAAAAGGGAGAAGGACCGCTCGCGACGATTACTTTTTCGTTGATTACTTGCAACCATTCAATAAGTTCACGACGCTTGTAATCCATGCTTCTATTTGAAGTAGAGAATCCAGTTTATCAAGAACCCGGTCTCCGCTATTCCTCGGTAAGTTTATTGGCACGGCAGACAATATTTTGAGTAATATATAAAATCACCTTATTTCAGATCTGGAAAACAATCTACGATCATTACGAGGAGGAAGAAGACGTGTAGCAAGCCTTTCATGAGAAGGGAAATAAGCCAATTAAGATACATTCCTTATAGAGGAGATCTGTGTCGGCAAGATTCGGCATTCCAAATGCATTAGTAAGAATTATCAGTTTGACTCGCTTAGTAATAACGACTTTTTTGAAAATGTTTCCGCACATCTTCACTGGCTCGCGATAATCGTGATATATATTCGCCCATATTGTATTAGGGTGTCCGGAAAGTTCGTTCATTTTTTGTTTTTATTTTTTATTCAATACTTTACAATTCTCAGTGATCAATGTATGCTCCCATGTTTCCCAACACTTCCTTCCAGCGATCGGGCAGAGTAGCGATTCCTCTCTCCCAGAAATCGGGAGTCCTCGAGATCATCCATTCCACGAAAGCCCTCACAACTTGATCTCGATCTTTGAACTTCTTCCCCTTGCAGAAGTCAGAGAGAGAGCGGAAACAGTGGAAGTCACAAGGAGAGAGGTCCGGTGAATACGGTGGGTGGGGAATCCTCTCGATATCCAGCTCGTCCATTTTCTTCTGAGTCAATTTCGCGCGATGAGGGCGAGCATTGTCCATCAGAAGAAGGATTTTGCCCTCGCTCACAAGACTGGGAGGGGTTCTGTGAGCGACTTCTTCCAGTTGGTTGGAGAAGAGGTCGGCAGTGATGTTGGTGCCAGGGGACAGGATCTCCCAGTAGATCGGACCGAGCACGGAGAAGAAAAAGCAGAGGAGTTCCTTCTTTCCATGCTCTTCCTTCTTCGGGACTGGCTTGGGCTTCTTATCGGCATAGGGCTTCTTCCTATTCAGAGTGCTGAGGACAAGAGGGACATCTTTCCAATGGGTTCTAAGCTGACCGTGGGGCGGGGGCGTTTCTTGTTGTAGGGACGCCCGTGTAGTCGCTCTGATCAAGATGATTTCTCCTCATCATCAATGATACTCTTCAATAATTAATAACTATGCAAATTTAACCTATCATTTGTTCACATGGGTCTGAGGAAATATTACAATGTTTTAGCCTGAATACGCTCAATTGACAGGCCAAAGGCAATCCGACTTATACCTTGTGATAAAACATTAGCCTATTTATGAACCCTTCCTAGGTCACAATTCTTCCCAGAAGACCAAAGTTATTAGAAATATAGAGCGCGATGATGATATTTGTATTAGGGTGTCCGGAAAGTTCGTTCATGCCTTTGTAAAAACTCAGTTTGCGATCGAATTTCGCAATCAAGGTATAATTCGGATTGCCTTTGGCCTGTCAATTGAGCGTATTCAGGCTAAAACATTGTAATATCTCCTCAGACCCATGTAAACAAATGATAGGTTAAATTTGCATAGTTATTAATTATTGAAGAGTATCATTGATGATGAGGAGAAATCATCTTGATCAGAGTGACTACACGGGCGTCCCTACAACAAGAAACGCCCCCCCCCCCACGGTCAGCTTAGAACCCATTGGAAAGATGTCCCTCTTGTCCTCAGCACTCTGAATAGGAAGCCCAAAGCCAGTGTGCGCGATTTGAGGAGAGAGACTGGCACTCCTAAATCGACGGTGTCCGATATCCTCCATCGAGTGGGAAAGAAGCCCAAGCTCCCACAAGTGGTTCCCCATGATCTCTCTCCGGCACAGCTGAAAAACCGTGTCGAGATCTGTCATGAATTGCTCCATCGCAGATCAAATCTTGGATGGGTCAATTCAATTGTCGCACAGATGAGAAGTGAATCGCCTACGATAACCCTGAGAGGAAACTACAATGGGTCGATGCCGATAAGAAGCCCAAGCCAGTCCCGAAGAAGGAAGAGCATGGAAAGAAGGAACTCCTCTGCTTTTTCTTCTCCGTGCTCGGTCCGATCTACTGGGAGATCCTGTCCCCTGGCACCAACATCACTGCCGACCTCTTCTCCAACCAACTGGAAGAAGTCGCTCACAGAACCCCTCCCAGTCTTGTGAGCGAGGGCAAAATCCTTCTTCTGATGGACAATGCTCGCCCTCATCGCGCGAAATTGACTCAGAAGAAAATGGACGAGCTGGATATCGAGAGGATTCCCCACCCACCGTATTCACCGGACCTCTCTCCTTGTGACTTCCACTGTTTCCGCTCTCTCTCTGACTTCTGCAAGGGGAAGAAGTTCAAAGATCGAGATCAAGTTGTGAGGGCTTTCGTGGAATGGATGATCTCGAGGACTCCCGATTTCTGGGAGAGAGGAATCGCTACTCTGCCCGATCGCTGGAAGGAAGTGTTGGGAAACATGGGAGCATACATTGATCACTGAGAATTGTAAAGTATTGAATAAAAAATAAAAACAAAAAATGAACGAACTTTCCGGACACCCTAATACAATATGGGCGAATATATATCACGATTATCGCGAGCCAGTGAAGATGTGCGGAAACATTTTCAAAAAAGTCGTTATTACTAAGCGAGTCAAACTGATAATTCTTACTAATGCATTTGGAATGCCGAATCTTGCCGACACAGATCTCCTCTATAAGGAATGTATCTTAATTGGCTTATTTCCCTTCTCATGAAAGGCTTGCTACACGTCTTCTTCCTCCTCGTAATGATCGTAGATTGTTTTCCAGATCTGAAATAAGGTGATTTTATATATTACTCAAAATATTGTCTGCCGTGCCAATAAACTTACCGAGGAATAGCGGAGACCGGGTTCTTGATAAACTGGATTCTCTACTTCAAATAGAAGCATGGATTACAAGCGTCGTGAACTTATTGAATGGTTGCAAGTAATCAACGAAAAAGTAATCGTCGCGAGCGGTCCTTCTCCCTTTTCTCTCTGATTTGGATTGGTTTCCCCTAATACCCCTCGCTTCCGCCTTCGACTCATCAAGAAAAGAGAATCCCCATTCCAAGCCTGGTCACCGTGTGATGGGTATGACCTACTAAGATTTTTGGTCCTTCAGAAAGATTTTTGGCAATGCAATCCAACATCCTCTCGCAAGCACACCACAAATGACCATCTTGAAATGAGAAGAACGACCTTTTCTGACCCCACATCTTGATCTGCGCCCAGAAAGCGATAACAGATAAATATTGTATTGTATTGTATTGTATTGTAATCAACGAATATTCGTTGAAAGGAGTACAACAAATGGGGGTGTCACCGCGGAAGAGGATGTTAGTCTCATTAGCATCCTCAACCACAGGACCTCCAGTGCCCGTGTTCCCTTCCCGTGTATTATTTCCGAGGGATGGATGAAACCTCTTTATCGACTGGGGTCGGAGGGGGCAACTAAGGCAAAGACTAGAAGGAAGACTGAGGGGGGGGGGGGAAGGCGTCGCCACTGCGCCGCCAGACTGGGCGGAGCCTAGATGGGAGCTGGGAGAAGGCCATGCCAGCGGGCAGAGTGGATATACGGCGAGGATAGTGGGAAGATATAACATGGGAATGAGTCATTGAACAACGACAAATATCTACGTGAGCCTCGAACCACATCTAGTGGGAGTAGGAGGAACTGCAATCGAATACAGTATACCAGTGATCAATATTGAGCGATTACAATGCTGCTAGAGCATCCCTCAGGATACTATTCGCATAAAAATAATTAAAATGAATAACAACACAAAACAAAACAACGGGATAGGTTCCAGAGAATTGTCAGAAGGGAAATCGAACTCACCACTCTCGCAGAAAATGAGCGCGCGCCGCCGTCCCGCACCGGACCGAGCCTCAATATGAACAGATTTGTGAATAAACAATGTAATTAGCAATTATATCATCATATTTATCTTAAATTAGTAAGACGCCTATAATTGGAAGGAGTAATTTTACAAATATTAGGGTGTCCCATAAGTTTTTTTCAGAGGAACGTAAAATCGGCCGTATTCATTGTGCTTCCCAAATGTTAATATTATTTAATAGAGCCACCATTACACAATCCCACTATCCATTGAATTAACGTCAGCTGCTCTCCTCTTTGTTGAGCTAATTTTTATGTAACGGGTAAATTTTTGACCTATCGACATTATTTTTTCCTGCGAAGGAGCGCAAAGGTTTGGTGCAACTAACTAACTATTTTGAAAATACACGATCCTTCTATCCTTTCCGTGTACTTCACTTATGACATTGATTTGTATTTTATGAGTGCTAGCGTTCAATACATTCACCACTCACACGGGAAAGCTATGTTCTTTCTCTGTGCGATCAAATCGAACCCTACTTTGGATATGCGCTAAATGGAGATATTTAGTGTTACTAGATATTACGTTATGCAAATAGCATTTGAAGAGCTTAGAGGGAAATTTAATATCAATTATTTGTTTGATCAATAAATGTCATCGGCAAGGTGGAAAAAAATGGTTCAGTTTTTTTAAAGATTTTTTTGTTTTTTACTGTTGCATCAACATCAGTAGGCAGATTCCTTCCAGATTTAAAATTAATATTAAGCTATTCATACACTACAAAACGTAGAAGAACGAAATACGATTGCATTAAGAGAGAACGTAACAGGTCCACGGATGGTGAAAATATCGACAATTCCAATACTTTTTTTTTCTGAAATGTAGGTTCGGAGGGATTATCAATGGCAGCAATAACTAAGGTCTGGGGTCGATTTTGAAAAAAATTTCAGGTACCCCTCATTTTGAGGTCAAAAAATGAAGTTTCTTCAAAATGCATGAGGTATAGATTTTCTGGTGTATTTTCACTAGTAGAAACCGAATTTGCAAACTAGACCGCGAGAAAATGTGAAAGAAAGAAGTTATGTTCGAAAAACCGTTTTTACCGATCCAAAATGGCACAAAAAGTGTCATAACTAATTTCAAAAAAATAACAATTTGGGTGATTGGTATTTTCGGAATCTACATGCATTACTGAATTTTTCAGAATTTTTAAAAAAAATGGACCCTTCGACTTTTTCGAGCTTGAACATGCCCAACTCGGGTAAAACCACGAGTTGGGGAGATTACAATCACATATATATGAAGGCTACGGCACTCAACCTTACATAAAACATAACTAAATAATCAAATCAAATATAATAATCATTAATCAGCCAGTGGGAGCTTGAACAGGGTCGAAAGTTGAAATCGGAAACATTCGAAATTGAGAAAATCGATTTTCAAATTTTACTGTAATTGTCAGCTAAAACCTATGTTTCTAGTGTATTTAGGCGCTCTGAATACGATTATACATTTTGATTTTCAAACAGATTCGATAGTAATGAAATAATCCCTAAAAACGACTTTTTTAGGACGAAAATGCTACCAATCACCAAATCGGAAAATGCCAAAGGTCACAATTCTTTGAAAAAAATGTTTCGGATATTTACTATCACTATTATGGATGCAACCACACTTAGATTGACTACTTTTGAAGAGGATATAACACCAATATAATTTCCAATGTCTGATGGTTTAAGATGAAATTTCGATTTTTCCCGATTTCAACTTGCGACCCTGTTCAAGCTCCCACAGGCTGATTAATGATTATTAAACTGGATTTGATTATTTTTATGTAAGGTTGAGTGCCGTAGCCCTCATATATATGTGATTGTAATCTCGCCGACTCGTGGTTTTACCCGAGTTGAGCATGTTCAAGCTCGAAAAAGTCGAAGGGTCCATTTTTTAAAATTCTGAAAAATTCTTGGAAGATTCAGTAATGCATGTAGATTTCGAAAATACCAATCACCCAAATTTTTATTTTTTTGAAATTATTTATGACACTTTTTGTGCCATTTTGGATCGATAAAAACGTTTTTTCGAACATAACTTCTTTCTTTCACATTTTCTCGCCGTCTAGTTTGGAAATTCGGTTTCTACGAGTGAATATACACCAGAAAATCTATATATCATGTATTTTGAAGAAACTTCATTTTTTGACCTCAAAATGAGGGGTACCTGAAATTTTTTTCAAAATCGACCCCAGACCTTAGTTCTTGCTGCCATTGATAACCCCTCCGAACCTACATTTCAGAAAAAAAGTATTGGAATTATCGATATTTTCACCATCCGTGGGCCCCTGCCAGTTGTATCGTTCTCTCGTGGAGGGTCTCTTAAAATAAGCCGTAAAGAAAGAAAAAAATGTTGAGGAAAAAGTGCCAATTTGCAACTACAGTACCCTTTACATAAACGTTTCTTTAAAAATGTGGGAGCAGCTGCTACAAATTCCATGGATTGCATGATTGTGTAATGGTTGCTCTATTCAATAGTATTAACATTTGGGATGCACGACTAATACAGCCGATTTAAAGTCCCTCTGAACAAAAAAAGTGTAAGAACTTATGGGACACCCTAATAGTAAAAGTTTTAGCAAGTTCAAGGGAGTGAAACCTTTCCTACACGCGTTTTTTATTCCACTATTTGATAAACCTGTTGGTTCAAAGTGTAATTACAGCTCTAAATTCACTACACGCTCCTCATAATTCATAAATGCATCCTCCAAACTAAGGTTTACCTAAGTTTACTACACCTAACACGAGTGACCTATCGATAAAAAGGGGGAAATGGCTAACTTAACTTTCAAATTTCCTCTCCTCTTCTTCCACGTCGCCCGTGTACCTCATAATACAATATTTAAACAGTAGTAAACTGTTCGTAAGCAATAAACAAAGGATATTGCCTCTAACAGAACAAAAAGGGACAAACTGAAACAGACTGACCGTGTATTCGCTCCGGGGCGATGATCGCCTCGCGGTCGTCGCCGTAGCCAACGCCCGCCCTGTAATCGGCCTTAAAATATGAATACAAGCAATTCAAACAATGCAAACATGAAAGATTCAACGGAAAAGAAGCACGCGCGTAGCTAGCTGTAGCTATCAAAGAAGCACGCGCGTAGCTGTAGCTATCAACGCAGCGTGACTCTCAGGCTGAGCCAGCCTGAGGAGGCGGAGAATGTGCTAAACACAGTAGCGTTTAAAATCGCTACTTTTAATTTTTTTCTTTAAAAACTGATTATTTTGGGAAATCTTATTTTAGCTAAGGGAACCGAAAATGGGAAACGCAGATCCGGGAGGATTTGAGGCCAAATTGGCTATAAAGCTGCAAACTGAGCTTGAGACAGCAGAGACTCTCAGTGTGTCTCAGCTCACACGGCGTACCATTGAGATTGCAGTGGATGATAGATATGAATGTTAGAATGACTTACAATTAGATTTTCTGCATGACTATCCCTACGTGTGGGGTAACATCATGCTCCTTGAAGTATTATATCACGTGTATCACGAGTCAGTGGTGGAAAATTTACCCCCTCGGGAACAATTTGCAAAAAGTTTCTTTTTGGAGTTAAAAAATAAATCGTGCCGCATTTGTGAGATACCATTTTCCAGAATTTTATTACAGAATATGTAAGTATAAGTTCCCCTCTACATATCAGAAATATATAATCGAGTTTTTGAATATGGGTGTTTTTTGCAATTTGGCTCTGAAAATCGACAAAATGCATATTTTTGGAAAAAAAATGTTGTCTCGGCTCCCAGATGAACTAGAGAGATGAAAATGGGCTTAAATATTCGGACCATTATTTCGACACATTCTGTGGTTTAACCGAATTTGCAAGATCAACGATGCAAGATCCGATCTTATTGTCGAGATACCGCTTTTGCAGATAAAGATTACACGGTACTGTTATTGCGAGATACAATTTTCCAGAATTGTTATGCAGAATATGCAAGTACGTTTGGCCATCTATACAATACAGATGGAAAATCGAGTTTTCGAATATGGGTCTTCTATGAAATTTTGCTCTGAACATCGAAAAAATGCATTTTTTGTAAATAGTCAATTATCATTATTACCTTTGAAACTTGTCTGATCTGGTTCATATTGTACTTACTGAAAACTATGGACACTAGATTTCGAAAAACATTTGTCATATGCCCCGGAGCCGTCATAATAAGAATGTATATTTTTTAAAAATGCATTTTTCCGACATATAGAGCTAAATTTCATAAAATACCCATATTGCAAAACTCGCTTTTCTAACGGTATTGCGTAGACGCGCACTTGTACTCTCGTATTCCGCAAACCAATTCTGGAAAATGGTATCTCGCAAGACCAATACGGGTCAATATTTATCCCAAATGTGGTTACTCGACCATAATCTTTAATTTAAAATTTAAACGTACAGCTCTTGTGAGACACCATTTTCCATACTTGGTTTGCGGAATACTAGAGTACAAGTGCCCATCTACACAATACAGTTAGAAAAGCGAGTTTTGTAATATGGGTGTTTTATGAAATTTAGCTTTAAATGTCGAAAAAATGCATTTAAAAAATATTAATTCTCTTTATGACGATTCCGGGACATATGACCAATGTTTTTCGAAATCTAGTATCCAAGGTATTCAGTAGGCACAATATGAACCAGATCAAACAAGTTTCAAAGATAATAATGCGAATTGATTATTTACAGAAAATGCATTTTTTCGATGTTCAGAGCAAAATTTCATGGAAGACTCATATTCGAAAACTCGATTTTCCATCTGTATTGTATAGACGGCCACTCGTACTTGCATATTCTGCAAAACAATTCTGGAAAATTGTATCTCGCAATAACAGTACCGTGTAATCTTTATCTGCAAAAGCGGTATCTCGACAATAAGATCGGATCTTGCATCGTTGATCTTGCAAATTCGGTTAAACCACAGAATGTGTCGAAATAATGGTCCGAATATTTAAGCCCATTTCCATCTCTCTAGTTCATCTGGGAGCCGAGACAACATTTTTTTTTCCAAAAATATGCAATTTGTCGATTTTCAGAGCCAAATTGCAAAAAACACCCATATTCAAAAACTCGATTATATATTTCTAATATGTAGAGGGGAACTTATACTTACATATTCTGTAATAAAATTCTGGAAAATGGTATCTCACAAATGCGGCACGATTTATTTTTTAACTCCAAAAATGGTTTTTCAAACATAACTTTTTGATCTTTGATCTTTAATCTTTGGTCAAAACATAAAAGTTTCTTAAAATAATTTTTCGACCATTTTGAGCACCATCCCACTTCTCTAGCTCATCTGAGAGCTGAAATACAGTATAGCCGGGTGCAAAACCAGCAAATTCCTAAAAGCCGGCTCTGGGACCAATGACCTAGAAATTTCAATATGTCTTCTCTATTTCTATTTCTAATATATTAATATAAATTTATTTCCGCCGAATTATCTGGGGCACGCTTCAAGATTTCCCTCAAATGCAGGCGGGACTCGGGGACATATAGGTTTGCTGTTGGGTACTTCAAGCGGTCCCGGAGTGCACGGACGCAAATTCGCTATCTGATGATTTTCAACTTTTTTATAGCCGCTGATGTGGCCCAGTTCGAGAATAATACAGCATTTCTGCAAATGTATTGATGTATGGTAAATTTCACAGTAATTTACCAGATGCTCCGGACTTTCAGGCAAAGGACTAACGCTTATCTTGTATTCAATACTTATTTCTAGGTTCACTACTTTCCCTCCCTCATATTTATTGTCGTAGCACCCGCGAAGGAGGTTTTTGCAATTTCTTATTGGAATGGTCCACGCTCAACTGGTTTTTGATTACAAACTGCGTACGTTGAAGTGACTTACGGTTTCAGATTCTTGCACTGTTTGAACATTGGATGATCGCGCACGAATGTGCTTGCAAGTGCCACGTAGGCGTACATTTTCACAGCTTTGACATACTGAAATAGTGAACCGAATTTCCTTAAGCAAATCAGTTTTCAAGGGCGCTTGATGGAAGCATGCAGCCTTTGTTTAGATGATAACTCAAACATATTTTTACAGAATATTCACACCATGTTTTCAACACGGCAGATGCGAATACTCTGTTAAAATACTGAGTAGATGGCACGCAATTGTTGTATTATTCATGTTAAATGCACTAGGATTAGCTTATACCCTAATCATCAAATCAAAAGCACCTCTGTAAACCATTGAGAATAAATCGACCTTCTTCGTTTGAAATTTGGCGAATGTAATCGACTATCTGAATGCATTTTTTAAAAAGCTACTGAGCAATTACTGAATGAATGAATACATTAAATGTTCCAGCTATAAGCAATCACCGGGTAGCGCATAGTCTTCTTCTTTAAGATCTACTTTGATGCCTGGTAGTTCAATCGGTCCTTCTTCAGTCAAGCATCCACACACTTGACCATGATTTCGAAAAGATATTATCACAGGTATTCTGACAGATTGCATGAATCGTAGACCCCTGTTTGACAAACTGTTCAAAGTGCTTCCACTTCAACCAAAATTTGATGGTAGATATACCCAAGGCCCAGTAACTTTCACTACAAGTTGTAGGGCCGTATTTTGAAAACCACCTAAAATGCGGCTTTTGAAATTTCAAAAATTCGAAAATTCATAACTTCCTTCAACGTTGAGTAAACGAGTCAAAAAAGCAAAATGACCAAATTCTCAATTCCAATAAAGTTTGTGTTGGATAAAAATTAATTTGGGTAGGAGAAAAGTAAGAAAATTCAGAAAATTCATTTTTTGGGAATTTAAAACGACTGGCTTGGAAAAAAAATGCTCCAATAGTAAATGAGATTTCCACAAATTTGAAATCTGCGTGCATTTTTTCATCATAGAATATACTTGTCATATACTTTATCGCGTTTCATTTTGTGATAGATCGCCTCAAATGAAGAAAATGTGTGTTTTGCGTCGATCCTTGCATGGATAATTCAATTTCTTGATGTCATATCACGTTGATATGGCAACCTTTTCTACTTTCTCGAAGTTTTGAACAACACGGATCAAAATTGGGCTGATGAAACCGCGATTCAACGAGTTTTGAAAAAATCAAATTTTGGTAAGTGAAAAAAATCGATTTTTTCAAACCTCTTAAATTTTACGTATTACTCATCTAATGTCAAAATTTATCATCAGATTACATATTTAAAGTATTTTGAAGTGTAAAAACAAAGTGGCTTACACATTTAATCGATATAAAAAAATCGATCACATTTTGAACCGCGTGCACATTTCACTCAGGAAGATCGAAAATGGCCGCCATAACACTTTAAATATGTAATCTGATGATAAATTTTGACATTAGATGAGTAATACGTAAAATTTAAGAGGTTTGAAAAAATCGATTTTTTTCACCTACCAAAATTCGATTTTTTTCAAAACTCGTTGAATCTCGGTTTAATCAGCCAAATTTTGATCCTTGTTGTTCAAAACTTCGAGAAAGTAGAAAAGGTTGCCATATCAACGTGATATGACATCAAGAAATTGAATTATCCATGCAAGGATCGACGCAAAACACACATTTTCTTCATTTGAGGCGATCTAGCACAAAATGAAACGCGATAAAGTATATGACAAGTATATTCTATGATGTAAAAATGCACGCAGATTTCAAATTTGTGGAAATCACATTTACTATTGCAGCATTTTTTTCCAAGCCAGTCGTTTTTATTTCCCAAAAAATAAATTTTCTGTATTTTCTCACTTTTCTCCTACCCAAATTATTTTTTATCAAACACAAACTTTATTGGCCTTGAGAATTTGGTCATTTTGCTTTTTTGAACGACTCGTTTACTCAACGTTGAAGGAAGTTATGAATTTTTGAATTTTTGAAATTTCAAGAGCCGCCTTTTAGGTGGTTTTCAAAATACGGCCCTACAACTTGTAGTGAAAGTTACTGGGCCTTGGGTATATCTACCATCAAATTTTGGTTGAAGTGGAAGCACTTTGAACATTTTGTCAAACGGCACCTGTGATCTCTCAGAAGACCTCTGTTATGTAATCTTACATTTAGTGTATTGATTGCACCGCGCTTATTATAGACGGGCTCGTTCAATAAATTGCAGTGCATGAGCGAGAAAAGTTGAAGGAAGTGCCAGATTCGAATTATCGAAGGAAATATGTGAATCGGTAAAGTTTTTTTCACATTTATAGGAACCACTAACATCATTTTCTAATAATCTTCATTAGTCACCACCAGTGAAGGAAAGGGAATGCCACTGCGATGGTCGGAAGTTTATCTTAGTTTCATTTATGATCTTTCAGTGATGGCTCTGTTAATGATGAATAATGAAGAGTACATCGAAGGCGCGACTGATAAAGGCTTTTACTCTCGAAACATAGGAAAACTTTCAGAAATGCTTCTACACTGAAGAGCTTGAACATGTATCGAATGCATAAATGCAATTCAGAATAAGCCCATTCTGAAAATGAGTTAGAGGATAAATCGCATACATAAATATGATTACATTCAAAATGAACACATTCCAAAATGGAGTTAGTGGTTCATATAAAAGAGGGGTTTGATTCAACGATTCGCATGTTTTATACGATGTTCGGAATCTGGGTCTTCCTTCAAATTATCTATCTCGTGCAATGCATTGGTTTGAGCAATGCATTCCACAATAAGCGCGTCAGACGCACCGAACTTCATGTAATCTTAAATCATGCCTATTCGAATTCAAACATTGATTTGATTTTCGTTGAGCACATGCAATTTTTCTGGCAGGCAATCATAGAAGGCCGAGTCGGATGCACTGATCAATCGGGCGAATTCTTTCCACTACCAGGCATCAAAGTACAGCTCAAGGAATATGATTGGCCTTCACCAGGTAATTGCTCACTGAAAAAACCAATCCAGAAATAAAAATTATCAGTAACTGTTGAGGAACATATTCAGTAATGCAACAAATAACAAATATAACATAACATTAGTGCATCGGATAAGCGCCGATAAACAAGAATTATTTAGATAACCACTTGCACTCGCAGATTTCAAACGGAGAAGGCCGTTTTCTTATCTATGGTTCTCATTCCGAGGCAATGTTTTTCATTTTACTCGAGGTGAGTCGAACGAATTTAGCATGCACGATGTATTGGGTTGTCCCATAATTCGTGTCGTTTTTCTTTCACATTTAATTTCTCGTAAACAATCAAACACCTTCATTACCTCATGATGTATTTAATAGAAGACTCATGTTACGTAATTTATCTCACACTGATCTCCAGCTTACATTGCCTAATATGGAATTTCCAATCTTTTTTTCAAAAATTTATAGTTATTTTACGAGTTACAGTAGCGGACAAAAGTTTAGCCCCAAAATTCGAATTGCTATAACTTCATTCAAAATTGAGCTAGAGACTTATGGTTTGGACAAATCGATAGATGAATGTCACGAGAAGGTAGTCATATGGTGCATGATCTGAAACCCAATTTTCGCGGGTTTCTGAATTTAATTTTCTGCGTCACAATATTCATGTATTTTTTGAAACTCAGCCGTAAATTGATGTTACCTCACACGAATCTGTGATGGAAGTATTACCATTGATGTTTACAATCAACTATCTGGCTTGCCCATTGAACATCAGAAAGAGCTAATATATCGATTTTTCGAGACCTCAGAAATATGTTTGGATGGCTGTATCTTCGGTCCCAGTTGAGTGATAGGGGTCATATTTTGCAGATACTACACACTAGTAATGAAGATATACTTTGCCAAATTTGATAGTGATCAGACAACAAATTTCAAAAATTGGGGGTCAGAACGGCGAAAGTCGTCCGAAACGGCCCGAAGCGAAAGGCGACCTAGCCTAACAGGAGAGTGTCCTTAAAAATGGATCCAATTACATGAGGAATGTGCATATCTAGGACTTGAGAAGCTGTTAACTGCTTTTTAGGGTAATTAGATAAGAATCAATTTGACCCTGTAAGGTGTTTGACGACTCAACAAGATTCTCCAGAAGGCCCTTCTCCCCTGGTCCCGCTCCCACTTCAAAGGGGCTCGCTGGACCTTACAACAGGATTCAGCGCCTGCTCACTCGGCAAAAGTGACGCAGGCATGGTGTCGCGCCCATCTGCCCGACTTCATCTCGAGTGAGGAATGGCCCTCGAACTCCCCCGATCTCAACCCTCTGGACTTCAGCATTTGGTCAGTGTTGGAGAAGGAGGCCTGCTCTACTCGCCACAAGAACCGCGATTCCCTCAAGGCATGGGAGAAGATCGACGTCCCTTACCTGCGGGCCGTCATCGACTCGGTCCCTCGTCGTCTCAGAGAGGTCATCGCGGCCAATGGAGGCCAGATCGAGTGATCGTGCATTGTTATGTTCATATGGTCACTGATAAATACTGTGCCCCGTTTGAGTTGTCTATGTTGCTTTTAAAGAAAGATACATGGTTTTATCCGTGTAACAATACTTTTTGGACACCCTGTATTTACATTATTTGAAACCCATTTAGTGCCTTTGGGCCCATCCCGAATGTTGAAATTGGTCAAAATACCGATTTTCAAATTTTCGGTCAGATGACCATTTATGACCAATGGAAGAGCTATAACATGGGGGGTAGATACTTATAATGTTGTTTTGGATCTTTTTGAACGATTTTGAGCCCAAATCATGCCAATTGAAGATGCGGAAGTACTCTTGTTCAGAACTCATTTTGAGGTCGTCGCACAAAAGTGCGGCCTTTTTTTTCTATACTCCGATTTTCCAAATTTTTGGCGAGAAGTTAGTTCCTTGTATGAACTTAAACTTAAGCATGATCACCCAAAACGTTTTTCCGATTTCCAAAGATACGTCATTTTTGGTCCTCCCGACCGCCCTGCACCACGATGAAGGCCAGGAATGATGTCGTCTAGATTAAGTTGTAGAGCATGCTGGTAGCTTTCTTTTTAAAAAAAGCGCGACCTTCTATCTTCATTTTAAATGAAGTTATGATAATTTAAGTGGTCCCGATTTGAATATCGAAAAGTGATAGTACCAAGTTTGGCCTTCTGAATCTCGAAGATGACGACCGATATCAAAATTCTGACGACGCAGTTTGAAAGAGAATCATTTGAAATACTTGTAGGTAAATTTGTTGCCCGAGAGGACTCATTTTTTTTTCCTACCGCCGCCCACCCCCCTCAAATGGTCGATTCTCTCGCGATTCCTCTCATATAGAGCAATTGTGGATTTGCGACTTTGGAAATCGAATAAACTCGTATTCTCCCTGGCTTTGTTTGTGTTAGACTAGGTCTCTATAAATAGACTTATATGCACCTTTACCTTTTTTATTGCTAGATTTCCATTGCTTTCAAAGCTGTATCCAATGTTCCACCACTATCAATTGCAATTCCAGAAGCATACACCTTCTCGATTTCATTGTCTACACCGATGGAAAGCTAATGGAGCTGAAGAAACAAACGAAGATAAATTATCAGTGTAAGAGTTGTAAATCGTTCAATCCATTTATTGATTTATCGTTTGGATTGATATACAACTAGGATATATCTGTATATATCTTTATCGCACAAGATTAATCTGCGCGAATACATAGCAAACAACAGGAAAACCAGCAGCTCGGAGCTGGTAGGTGTAATGGTAATTGCCGAATAGAGTAGCCGCCGCATTCGACGACCCGAGAATCGAGTAGACTTGGAGATGTGGATTTGTCATTAGAGAATATAAGATACAGGAACAATAGACGAAATATGCTTTACGAATAGCGGAGATGATAACCTGGTGTTTATTACTAGCCCTGTTCGAATTGTATTTATTTGCGATATTGCATCGATTAGTGATAATTGCCGATATATTATGTTTTACAGCAGATGGATCTTCATAGGCAAATAACAAGAGAAGCTATGAATGCACGGAATGCAAGATAATCATAATCATTTATTCGAGCGTCAAGGCAGAGGCCTGTCGAACAATGCCAGTCTTCCATTCAGTCGGGTTTTCCCTGAATACGCGTTGCCAGTGTACACCGTGTTCTTTAGTGAGTTCGTCTCTCCATCTGACTCTAGGTCGTCCAACGGGTCTTGTGCAATCCCACGGAATCCACTCGTACACTCTCTTGGACCAACGATCATCGGTTAAGGTGGCTAGTCTCTCCGCCCATCTCCTCTTCCTTATCATTACTCGAACTCGGATATCGGTTAAAGAGACACGTTGAGACAGCGTTGCGTTTGATATTCGGTCCATTCGGGTCACTCCAATCATCTTGCGCATCATGTTTCTTTGAGCAACAATGAGCCGTTTTCTGTCTCTTGCTGTGGTGCTCCAAGTTTCACTTCCGTAAGTTAGCGAAGGCTCGACGCACATTCGGAAAAGGCGTACTTTCAGCCCAACGGCGCATCTCCGATTCGTAAAGAAGTTGATGAACTTGTTATAGGCTCTCCAAGATCCTCCTATTCTTCTATTAATTTCAAGAGTGAGAGTTTGATCAAACGATAGACGCGTGCCCAAGTATATGAATGAATCAGCGTAATCTATTCGATCATTGCCGATGAACATAGGGACTCGTGTTGTATTGGACATTATGACTGTTTTGCCTATGTTGATCTCCAAGCCAACCTCTTTGCTTCTTCTTGATAGTTCTTGCAACATAGTATTGCTTTCGGTTGCACTGTGAGATATGAGAACTACGTCATCGGCGTAGCGAAGGTGGTTCATTCGCTGGCCGTTTACATTCACTCCATAGGCTGACCAATCCATTCTTCGAAATATTCCCTCCAATACTGCATTGAATAAGTGCGGGCTAATCGGATCCCCTTGGCGTACTCCTCTCCGAATGTCGACAGGTACTCGATCACTGCCAACTCTCACCGAGACTTTTGCTTTGGAATAGATTGCACTTAGAGTATTTATGATCTTGCTATGAACGCCTTGATTATTCAGAGCCTCCCAAACATGATGGAATTCTACCGAGTCGAAAGCTTTTCGGTAGTCAATGAATATTAAATATAGAGGAAACTGATACTCATTTGACTTGCTGATTAGCTCCGAGAGAGTGAATATGTGATCAGTGGTTGAATAGTTTCGACGAAATCCTGCTTGCTCACTCGGCTGGTTCTCTCATAGTATCATTTCAATACGATTGTCGATAACTGAGGTGAAGAGCTTGTATGTCAAGTTCATCAGGGCTATTGGGCGGTAATTTCCTATCTCGAGTGGCGATCCTTTTTTGAATATCAATGAAATTGTCGAATCTGAGAGCTCGTCGGGAATCTCCTCCCTTTCGATCCACTCGTTAAACAATACGAGGAAGTGTTTCGTTAGTCTCCGCACTTGCCTTTATCATTTCTGCACTTATCTTGTCTTGGCCTGGAGCTTTTCCATTCTTTAATCGAGCTATAGCCAACATAATTTCACTTGAGAGGATCGAAGGAAATGTGTCATCGCTACCGTATTTTGATTGGGCGATTTGAATAGTTGATGAGTATAGGCGGTTATAGTACGATTGAACTGTTTGGGATACTTGGCTTCTATTGGCGGCTACACTTCCATCATCTTTCATTAGTCTACTTAACGTAGTTCTTCCAATTTCTGATTTACGTAGAGCCAATTTCGTGCTTCTACCGTACCGTACCGCCTCCTCGACAAACAGCACATGCCGTCGATGAAGATCGTCATTGAGAGAGAACCTTAGAGCTTTGCTAGTCACAGCTAGATTTATCCTATTCAGTGCGGTAGGAGGTTGCTTTCGTAGCATGTTTCTACTTCTCATCAATTGTTCCGTCTTGTAGCTTAATCTCTTGGGTTTCGGATCAGGAATCATGCAAGTTGCCGCTATGTTTTTCATCGAACTCACGATCTCCTGGTAGTTTGATAGATTGGTTTGCTGGCTTGCCATAGATGCTGCGAATGCAGGTATTGACAGTCTCTGATTGTTTCTTGGAGGTCTGTGTCGTGTTCGTTCTTTCTGATTGATTCGTATTCTGGCCATAATAAGGCGATGATCGGACGAGAACGAGTGAGATCCAACTATGGAGACATCAAGAAAAAGTGAAGGATCCTGGCAGAGTATGAAATCGATCAAATTTTTCGTTTTCATATCAGGTGATTGCCATGACCACTTGCGACTCTCTCGCTTGTCAAATCTCGTATTCATGATCTTCAATTTATTAGCACAACAAAAGTCTCCCAGAACTTGTCCTCTTTCATTACGCATTCCGAGTCCGTGTCTCCCTATCCACTCTTCATGTTTGGCCAGCCGTGATCCAACCTTGCAATTGAAATCACCGCAGACAACCACTCGACGTCTCCCAACACCCGGTAGGGGAGCACGACTGGAGGGAGCGTCTAACAGTGTCTGCAGTTCATTCAAAACACCCTCATAGTCAGCATCGGGAGAGGCGCTTGTTGGAAGGTAAATTGATACGATCCTCAATCCCATTTTGTCGATATCGAGATATGAGAGGCGGTCGGTCAGATAGTGGAAATCGGCATGAGCTGCCCATTTCGAATGAATTAGAAATCCTGTTCCATATAGTGATCGTAAGCCGTAAGCGTGGAATAGATGGTTGGATTGCGATAGAGTCATAGAAGTAAAGCCAGTTCGGCGAGTCTCTTGAAGGGCGATAACATCGAACGACAATTTACTCACGGACTCCTCAAATTCCACTATTCGATCACTTTTGCATAGGCTTCGACAGTTCAAACTTCCGATCTTGAGCTTGAGTGGCATTGATTGGACAGATACCTCACCAGGTTGTCCAAGCTGACTGGGAGGGAGACTCCAGAGGGAAGAAGGGGAGAGGGGGCCGAGAGGCGACCGCCCCTCACCGACGATCGAATGGAGAATGGAGAATGGAGAATGGAGAATGCAAGAGGAGGTTCAAAACATCACTTGAGCTGAAAGAACACCAACTTTCTCATATGGTTTGACATTTTTCAATTTTCAAAATAACAATTATATTTTAGGAAGGACTCGAGAATCAGCGACTGTACAAGTACGATATGATTTATAGGAGATTCACAAGTAAATGGAATCTGGACGAGGATACAATTTTCAATTATTGTATTAGGTTGAATAGAAAGTCTTTATCCACTTTTTATTTCCCTTCTTCTGACAATAAAGCACAAGAGCAAAATCAAACATATGCACCATTGTTATCTACGACAAATCTCCAACGTTCAGGCAACTTATGGATTCCCTCCTTATAGAACCCATCTCGGCGCGAATTAAAATATTGCTTGAGTGCGGCCTCGATCGCCCCACGGGAAATGAAGGATCTCTGATCGAGATGACGGGTCAGATCCGAGAACAACCAATAATCCGAAGGGGCCAAGTCAGGAGAATACGGTGTATGAGGGAGAACCATCCAGCCTTATTTGGACAGCTCCTGCTTGACCTGCCGTGCAACATGGGGTCGGGCGTTATCGTGTTGATAGTACACTTTCTTGCCGTTCAGGGCAGATTGTGCGAATTTCTTCTTGAGATTCCGTAGTTGTTTAGTGTAGACATATTCAGTAATTATCCGCTTCTCGGGTAGGAGCTCCCAGTAAATCGGGCCATCCACCCCCCACCAGGCAGAGAGCAAGATTTTCATAGGGTGAAGGCCAGGCTTTGCGACGTCCTGTGGGGTCTCATTGACATCCACCCACTGTGCCCTCCAATGGTGATTCTCATAGCAGACCCACTTCTCGACCCCTGTTATGAGACGGTCCAACCATCGATCTCCAGCGTGAAGAGTGAGTAGAGAAAGGGAATCGTCGACACGGTGGTCAAACTGGTCTTGGGTCAATTTGTGGGGTATGAAACGGCCTAGCTTCTTCTTCTTGCCAATGGAGACCAATCATTTTACGATGGTGCTTTGCGATACCCCAAGTGTGGCTGCCATGTCGCGGGTATTTGGGAAGGATCCAATTCCACTACGATCCGTAGCGCATCCAAATCCAGCTCGGGTGGCCTCCCAGACCGGTCATGATCATCCATGGAAAAGTCCCCCTTCTCGAAGAGTTGGTACCAATTGCGCATGGTCTGGTAGTGAGTGGCATATGAATCGTACACTTCAGCCAACTGACGTTCCTATTCCTTCATTGTAGTGTGAGAGAGAAATACGAATAACAGAACGTTGCGGATGTGCAAGGCCGTGGGAACAAACATCGTGGTCTTACTAGTGGCAGAATGAAAGGCGTGGAATGGGGAGTTGTTGACCACATAGTCCCTTTGTCGTGTGTTATTGACTAGAGGCGAGGGAACACCAAAGGTATCCTGCACTGAGCAGTGATCGAGCAAAACAGTGGATAAAGACTTTCTGTTCAACCTAATATTTCATGTTCACTTTAAGCGATAAATTATGTGTTTTTTTCAAAAGAAGATTGCGCAAATATACAATTGAGATATGAAATGATGGTGTTATGAAATGGAAGAAAGGAGTGGAGGGTCCGAATCAGTTTGGGGCCACTTTCTCCGCACTTACTCTCTACTAGTGATGCCAAAACGGCGCGAGCTCGCCTCGTTTCACACGCTCTCTTGCTCTGTCTGACCGGCGAGAGAGCGTACGAAAAGAGGAGTGCGCGCGCCGTTTCGGCATCACTACTCTCTACCCTCTATGCATACGCTCGCTGCCTATGGGCACACACCCGAAATAATATAAATTTGTCTACACCCACACCCAATCATCTATCCAGATCAATCGTAGGCTTTCGCCGAGATCCCATTCAGTGGCATAGTTGTAGACGTTAAGATGACCGTTTGGAGCTGTTGTTGTTTACGAAAACTAATTAATATTAGAAGGAAGTTGCAATCTCTCACACGGTATTCTCTAGAGCATTTATCTAAATGATTACGGTCAGATCGGTTTTCTGAATAGCGCAGAATTTTATAATATGAGAGGAATCGCGAGAGAATCACCCATCCGCGGCGGTAGCACAAAGTTCATCGTATCGCGACGTAAACGCAGGCTAAGGTATTTTAAATGATGCTTGTTCAAACTACGTCGTCAGAATTTTGATAACTGTCGTCATCTTCGAGATTCAGAAGGCCAAACTTGGGACACTCAATTTTTAAGGGTCAAATCGAGCACACTTAAATGACCATAACTTAGTTTAAAATGACGATAGAAATTCGTTATTTTTTTAGAAAGAAAGCTGAAAACATTCTCTACAACTTTTACATTGAACATTTCATTCCCTGTGCATTTCCGTGCGCGGGGTGGTCGGGTTGACCAAAAATGACCGAAATCTGGAAATCGGAAAAACCCCCCTGAATGATTATGCGCGTTTTAAAGACACTATATTTGACTAACGACGCCAAAAATCAGCCAAATCTGAATGGGTATAAAAAAACGGGTCTCACTTTGGCTCGGTGCAATGAAAACGAGTACCAGATCAAAGATCATCTGATGCTCCAATTGACAGTAATTGGTCTCAAATCAATCCAAAATCATCTAAAACAATATTTCGGATTGTTGCTGGCCTCATTACAACACTTTTATTGGACCAAAATTGCGAAATACCCTGAAAATTGAAAATCGATTTAGTGACCCTTCTCATCTTGTGAGATCAAGCCTTATGCGCTAAAACACTTTCAAATAACGTAGAAATGCCCCTCTAAGCTTCTGGAAGAAACGGGGCACCAATAAATACGAAATTTATACTAAGGAATCCAGTGAAAGTCGTAAAACTGTACTTAATGTCAACGGGGTCATAGGGACCGGACTCATATCTAGAAATGTAGTGTACGATGAGGTAAACATTTCATCTGTTGAAATTTAGCTTCTATCTATTCATTGAAGCGCGCTAGAGAGCTAGGAAGTTGGCCAGAATAGGCTAGAATCCCCCGAGAGCGCGTGCTCTAACCGTCTGGCGCTTTCGCCGCCTGACCTCTCTCTCCCTCCCCTCCCTTTGGTGCTCTTTCGCGCGCCTCCACCATCGTTTTCTACAAACTTCCATGCTCTCTAGCGCGATTCAATGAATAGATAGAAGCTAACTTTCAACAGATGAAATGTTTACCTCATCGTACACTACATTTCTAGCTATGAGTCGGGTCCCTATGGCCCCGTTGACATTAAGTACAGTTTTACGACTTTCACTGGATTCCTTAGTGTAAATTTCGTATTTATTGGTGCCCCGTTTCTCCCAGAAGCTTAGAGGGACATTTCTACGTTATTTGAAAGTGTTTTAGCGCATAAGGCTTGATCTCACAAGATGAGAAGGGTCAGTACATCGATTTTCAATTTTCAGGCTATTTCGCAATTTTGGTCCAATAAGTGTTGTAATGAGGCAACAATCCGAAATATTGTTGTAGATGATTTTGGATTGATTTGAGACCAACTACTGCCAATTGGAGCATCAGATGATCTTTGATCTGGTACTCGTTTTCATTGCACCGAGCCAAAGTGAGACCCGTTTTTTTATACAGTCCGGTCAGATCCCTACATGAAAACGGGACACCCCGGGTGTCCCCGGGTGTCTCCCGTGTCCCCCCGCCATTTTTCGGCTCGGGCAGAGAAAGAACTAATTCGAATTTTCGGTTTTCAGACGCAGGGGGTCCTTCCCGATCGATTGGCATACAATTCATAAATTCATAAATTTGCTATTTATCGTAATTTAATTTTGAAACTAAAGATAATTAATTTGACACACCCGGAACTACAGTAGTTAATTTGATATTCACCGGTCCGGCTCTGAGACTCGATTTCTGCGAGCTTGCAGTTTGCTGCCACGTTTTCGTTCGTTTTTGCTTTCAAATTAGCTAATTTTGTATTTCAAAACCTTCGCCTGATTGAATACGTTGATTCTAGAGCGGTTACAGCCTCTCGTCGATTATCGGTAGCCCTGTTTTGGAAATGCTTGATTTTCTGCTCATTTTCTATGGATTCTAGTCACTTTTCCTTCGATTTTAGAGCTTCTTTTGTTATAAATTTAGGCTTATTATTGTTTCTGCAGGTCGCCCTTACTGCGACACGCCCCTGGAGTCTGGGGCGTCATGAGCGACTCTTCTCTGCTAGTCAGGTCCGACTTTTTTCCATTTTCTTTTCTATTTTCTATGCGGTGTCGGCTTGTGGTTTCCTTTTTTAAGGACCTCTGCTTGCATCACAAGGGAAGGAACAAGAATTTATATACAACGATGCATCAACGGAAACTTCTTAACGGTCAGGTATTTTTGTATTTACAAAGTGATGGGGTAAACTTCTGAATTAGGCTAGTATCAACAACAAATTAATAGCTACTGGAGGTTATGATCTTTCCATTTATCTACAATGCGGCCTCGACCGCACCCATAAACTAACTGAACATTCTCTTTTACGTGATTATTATATTTGATGCATTTCTCCTTAGTCAGTTGGAACTCCCAGTAGTGAAGGATGGCTTCCTTTAGCTCCTCTAGAGTAGCTGGCTTGCGGTTGATTCGAATCCACTCCTTCATGTCCCTCCATACAAACTCGATTGGGTTTATGTCGGGGGAGGAAGGAGGCCACGGGGACACGGTGACTCCCCACTCATCCATTTTCTTCATGGTCGATCGGGCGGTGTGCGCCGAAGCGCCATCCTGCTGGAAGATGGCTGCACCACGACCGATCCATCCATCGAGGAAGGGAAGAAGGTATTCCTCGAGAATTCCTTGATACGCCTCTGCTCCGAGAGTCTCTCCTTGATTTAGGAAACAAAGCGGTCCATGACCACCGAACGTAATTGCGGCCCAAACTTGGACCTGAACGACAACCTTGCTTTTGTCATGAGAACTAAAATACCTTAACTGGGAATTTTTTGGTCATCTGAAATCGGTCCTTATCGTAGTCACTTTCAACAGTGACCCATCCTGCGTTACCGCCTAGCTGAACGATAGACTCATCCGACCAAACCTGGTCACCGAGTCAATTCTCAACCATTGCTAATTATTTATTACCCAATGTTGAAACGTTTCTTCATTATGCACCAGATCAAAAACGAAATTAAATCTCTTCATCCTTTGGGTTGGATTGATAAACGGAACCTTGCTGAAATAGCTCACTTAAATTGCGTAGAATATTTATAAAACGCACATGATAGGAACAGTTTTAAGATGCATCATTTTTTTCAGTTCTCGGACGATTCCTCTCTTCACGGCGACGCCGAATCGAGAAGATAGAAGGGAGACAATCTATTTGAGTCATTTATTTGTGTTGAGAGCCACTATTTTCTGTTGAAATAGTCCGATATCTTGAATAATTTACTCTTTTTTCACTTGTTCAAGATACTTCTTTCGAGAAAATAGTGGCTTAATCTTTGCGAATTGTAAAATATTTCCACCATTTGTTCGGAGCGCCTCTTGTCCTCCATGTACAATGTTTTGACCATTACTCCAACATCTTGTGTTGTGTCTCCGAGAACGTAGGAACTGTTTAGCAAAAGTTTTAGGTAATAGTGATCGTGTAGGAACTAAATTGTGTACCTATACTTTTTCTCCGCAATTGTCTTCTCGAGCTCCTTGTAGTATCTTAGCACGGATGGATAAGACACATTTAATTTTCTTCACATTTCTCAAATGGATAAAGGCTTGATGTGCGGATTGGCCTAGATTTTTCTGCAGTCGAAGCTCTACCTGAGCATGCTCAGAGAGTCGAGTCATCTGAAAGTGAATAAAGCAAGTGAAAATAGGGAAAACGGATTACCGTCACGGTGCGATGGCTGCGACAAAATACATGAAAATATAAAGAGAACAAAAGCATGGGATGCTACGCACTTATTCCGCAGATATTTCACAATTCAGACCACACACGGTGCAGTTTTTTATTTTGTTCAAATGTATTTTGCACAATTCGATCATGGTTGTTGTGAATCTGTTGCTCTTATTCCCGTTGATGTATTCCTTTATTCATCAGATGGCATTCGTGTTGGGTAAATGTCTCACTGTCGAGAGATTCGACATCTTTCCATCGAGAATGGTCACAAAGGGAAAGAAGAAGATGGAAGAGATCGTCACATACAGAATGGATGGGGGAGTGGAAGTGGAGAGAGTCATCTACCACATGGGAACAAAAGGGCAATGTAGAGCAGCCATGAAGAGAATCACCAATCGTTAGTTTGATCCAACCTCGATTAATCTTCCGGAATTTAGTTGCTGGAAATGAAGACGAAGAGGAGGATGAGGGTGACATTGACATGGAGATGGAGCAGATCGAGGAATACATGAAGATGGGAAGGGGAATGAGAGAGAAAAGTAAAGTCCACAGGAACATACCAACGGTATTGCTTGCTCATAGGAGCACCATTCGAGCTGAGAGTGAAGGAAGAGCCATTGGACGAACAATCTTCGAGCAAGGCCACCGCTCGCATTCCTACTCGTCCCAGTATTTTACATTTCTACTCATAAATATCCGCTTACAGAGGGAACTATTAGGTTGAACAGAAAGTCTTTATAAACTTTTTATATCCCTTCTTCTGACAATAAAGCGCAAGAGCGAAATCAAACGTATGCACCATTGTTATCTACGACAAATCTCCAACGTTCAGGCAACTTATGGATTCCCTCCTTATAGAACCCATCTCGGCGCGAACCAAAATATTGCTTGAGTGCGGCCTCGATCGCCCCACGGGAAGTGAAGGATCTCTGATCGAGATGACGGGTCAGATCCGAGAACAACCAATAATCCGAAGGGGCCAAGCCAGGAGAATACGGTGCATGAGGGAGAACCATCCAGCCGTATTTGGACAGCTCCTGCTTGACCTGCCGTGCAACATGGGGTCGGGCGTTATCGTGTTGATAGTACACTTTCTTGCCGTTCAGGGCAGATTGTGCGAATTTCTTCTTGAGATTCCGTAGTTGTTTAGTGTAGACATATCCAGTAATTATCCGCTTCTCGGGTAGGAGCTCCCAGTAAATCGGGCCATCCACTCCCCACCAGGCAGAGAGCAAGATTTTCATAGGGTGAAGGTCAGGCTTTGCGACGTCCTGTGGGGTCTCATTGGCATCCACCCACTGTGCCCTCCAATGGTGATTCTCATAGCAGACCCACTTCTCGACCCCTGTTATGAGACGGTCCAACCATCGATCTCCAGCGTGATGAGTGAGTAGAGAAAGGGAATCGTCGACACGGTGATCAAACTGGTCTTGGGTCAATTTGTGGGGTATGAAACGGCTTAGCTTCTTCTTCTTGCCAATGGAGACCAATAATTTTACGATGGTGCTTTGCGATACCCCAAGTGTGGCTGCCATGTCGCGGGTATTTGGAAAGGATCCAATTCTACTACGATCCGTAGCGCATCCAAATCCAGCTCGGGTGGCCTCCCAGACCGGTCATGATCATCCATGGAAAAGTCCCCCTTCTCGAAGAGTTGGTACCAATTGCGCATGGTCTGGTAGTGAGTGGCATATGAATCGTACACTTCAGCCAACTGACGTTCCTATTCCTTCATTGTAGTGTGAGAGAGGAATACGAATAACAGAACGTTGCGGATGTGCAAGGCCGTGGGAACAAACATCGTGGTCTTACTAGTGGCAGAATGAAAGGCGTGGAATGGGGAGTTGTTGACCACATAGTCCCTTTGTCATGTGTTATTCACTAGAGGCGAGGGAACACCAAAGGTCTTGTGCACTGAGCAGTGATCGAGCAAAACAGTTTATAAAGACTTTCTGTTCAACCTACTAGATAAAAAGACTATCGCATCCAATAGGAGAAATAGTGTGCCCCCTATGAAATTATCGGCACCAGCCCTTCCTACTCCAATCACACAACAGAGGTGAATCGGAAACAGTTAAGATAATTAATAAAAATAGCGTTTTATCCGCACCATAGTACAACACAATCGATTGTAGAAAGGGATTCCTCCCTCACTTCTCCTCTCCTCTCTCTGTGGTCTCTCCGATCGTGCAGCCAACTGCAATTCCTTCCGCTTCGCATATTGAGGTTTATAAACCAATGAATAAGTTCAGGATATAAATTTAGCTACGGGATTTGCTCAATAAAGTGATCAAGAAACAGGAGGACCAGGATCAATTGATGAAGACTATCTATGATAATATGGCAGTGAAGACACCGTCTTCATGTAAGTAATCGTTTTAGAATCCAGATTCATATGAATTGTAAAAGCTATCAAAACTATAGACAACGGACCTGAGTTCATGGCAGCAGAGGAAGTCAATCAATTGGCTGAGTCCAATCCCTCTGATTCCTCCTTCATTCGTGTCCTACTTGATGCCGTTTGCCATCCGAGTGAGACTGGAAAGAAGGTGCAGGAAAGGGATCGCATGAGGACTCGATTCGCTCAAGAAGTCGGCAGATTTGTCTTACATTTTTAGTTTACATTTTTAGCAATACCGTAAACTTCGCCATCCTACTAACCCGAGACAGTGCACTACCGACTGGAATAGATTCGTGTCCAGGTTCGTTATGCAGACTCAAAAGGTTATTACAAAAGAGGATGCTAAGGTACAACTACAATAATCTGACAAGAAGAGTTCAATCTTCAACATACACTTTCCCTCAAAACGAAGACTCTTCTAACAATTCAATGGTTAACGATGAATAACACGTTAACTCCATTTCTGAAGTTATTCCCCGTTAAATTATTCAAATTTACAATAATAGAAGTTCTTTGAAACTAGCCTAAATCAGAAGTTTACCCCATCACTTTGTAAATACAAAAATACCTGACCGTTAAGAAGTTTCCGTTGATGCATCGTTGTATATAAATTCTTGTTCCTTCCCTTGTGATGCAAGCAGAGGTCCTTAAAAAAGGAAACCACAAGCCGACACCGCATAGAAAATAGAAAAGAAAATGGAAAAAAGTCGGACCTGACTAGCAGAGAAGAGTCGCTCATGACGCCCCAGACTCCAGGGGCGTGTCGCAGTAAGGGCGACCTGCAGAAACAATAATAAGCCTAAATTTATAACAAAAGAAGCTCTAAAATCGAAGGAAAAGTGACTAGAATCCATAGAAAATGAGCAGAAAATCAAGCATTTCCAAAACAGGGCTACCGATAATCGACGAGAGGCTGTAACCGCTCTAGAATCAACGTATTCAATCAGGCGAAGGTTTTGAAATACAAAATTAGCTAATTTGAAAGCAAAAACGAACGAAAACGTGGCAGCAAACTGCAAGCTCGCAGAAATCGAGTCTCAGAGCCGGACCGGTGAATATCAAATTAACTACTGTAGTTCCGGGTGTGTCAAATTAATTATCTTTAGTTTCAAAATTAAATTACGATAAATAGCAAATTTATGAATTTATGAATTGTATGCCAATCGATCGGGAAGGACCCCCTGCGTCTGAAAACCGAAAATTCGAATTAGTTCTTTCTCTGCCCGAGCCGAAAAATGGCGGGGGGACACGGGGGGACACCCGGGGACACCCGGGGTGTCCCGTTTTCATGTAGGGATCTGACCGGACTGTACCCATTCAGATTTGGCTTATTTTTGGCGTCGTTAGTCAAATATAGTGTCTTTAAAACGCGCATAATCATTCAGGGGGGTTTTTCCGATTTCCAGATTTCGGTCATTTTTGGTCAACCCGACCACCCCGCGCACGGAAATGCACAGGGAATGAAATGTTCAATGTAAAAGTTGTAGAGAATGTTTTCAGCTTTCTTTCTAAAAAAAAAACGAATTTCTATCGTCATTTTAAACTAAGTTATGGTCATTTAAGTGTGCTCGATTTGACCCTTAAAAATTGAGTGTCCCAAGTTTGGCCTTCTGAATCTCGAAGATGACGACAGTTATCAAAATTCTGACGACGTAGTTTGAACAAGCATCATTTGAAATACCTTAGCCTGCGTTTACGTCGGGATACGATGAACTTTGTGCTACCGCCGCGGATGGGTGATTCTCTCGCGACTCTCATATGTACTGAGGGTGCGGTTTGAGTTACCGATGTTATCTATCCATAGCTACCCATGCATCCTTTTGAACAATTTGTCCTTCATTATTATAATAATCGTGTATTGTGCAATTGTTTTCTGGAATTTAATGAGTGAATTCACAAATTACGTACATACAGATTCACACAACTTCGGTAATTACCCTAAACTACCTCGCATTTCTCTCCTTCCAAAATTCAATAAATCGTTTTCAAACTGATTACTTGAATATCTACCCTATCAACAACCTAGGGAGGCACTCTCTTCAAGTCCACTGCTATCTCGCCCGCTCCCTGAGCTTTCCCTGATCTGGCTCCCAGCCAACTAGCTGTTCGGAATGGAGATATAAATGTGAAAATTTCGGAGCTTCTTATCGTTGTTGGGCTCTATGCAGATGTTATGATAGCTTCAAAATTGAATTTTGAGTTACTCCACCTTTAAGAGCGATTTAATCAACTCTATCATGTATGGGGGGCAACGCTTTGGGATAAACATTTATCGAACAACAATAATGATGGTAAACATTTGTACAGGGATAACAAGCAAAACAACATCGTAGTTGGTCACTGAGATCGTATTCTTCGAACACATTGCAATTGGCAGTTTCAAATACATGTGAATTAGGAAAACGATTTGCCGCCTTCAATGCAAAGTCATTCTCAGTTTCGATAATTGAGTCAATCACAATAAAATTCTCATTGGAAGAGTAGTTGCAGGAGTTAAAAAATTCAGGGAGTAATTCGCATCTGAATGATACAATTCCCGAGTATAACAAGTATAACTTCCCGCATGCATCGTGGAACTTTAAGACCAATGCCTATGATTTGTTGCATGCGAGAGATGTAATCATATGCGATTATCTTCTGGCCATCGGTCATGTTATCGCTGTGAATTCGATCGTTCATTTTTGGAGACGAGTATAACTTATTGACTTTGATGTACAAATTTCGATGATTGTCGAAATTAAAGGCTGCGATCTCTTGCAGAATTGTGAATATTGATGCGATCAATTCTGAAATGTATTCTGATTAAACACCCTACATTAGTATGACTTACCTTGATCTGTATTCTCGTTCGGAAGATCCATTAGTTCTAAATGTTTCTGAGTTCCTGAAAAATAATTATATAGAGACGAAGGAGTGCCTTGCGCAGGATTAACTATATAACCGAAAGAATATAACAAACAAATTGAAAATATTCTTCGGACCGATAACGTACAATTTGGCAAAAAGAAGTGGACAGAATGACACTAATATCACTATGTGAACGAGTGTTCATTCATGAGTAGAGTTGACAATTCAAGGGTTCAAGGGACGAGCAAAGGCGGTCTATGCAAAATGCCCCATTATCACTTGCGCAAGGGTGAGAGAGAGAGCGGTCGCCCTTGCGCAAGGATGGGGGCCCTTGAGTGAGCATTGACGGGAAAAAGTGGGTTCAAAGTTTTTTAAATCATATCAAACTTTCACATTTGCATAATTACACTGATGACTACAAGATCCCATCACTATTCACTGTTTTAATTTATTCTAAGGCTCTCTGTTGACACATTGAAATGCACTTGATGCAGTCCTAGGTGGCATGCGGTTGTTTTGCTATGCCATACGGAGCATATTATTACCTTAGGCGCAGCTAATTTTTACCTAAGCTTGAAAAATTCCTCTTTCTTACTTAGAAAACAATGCAGCTGATCGTACTATACCATACATTGTTATGAGAACGTAAGCGAAGAGATTAGGAGGGAGGAATTATTTTCACGTACTTTCGAGAACGGGAGAAAGAGAAGTAATTAAAGATTTGCTCGTTATGTGGTGAGTGCTTGGAATGAATGCAAAAGATTCTAGTGAGAATTGGTGCGCCGGGCTGCAGCTTATTAGGACGATTAGGAGATTCCAATAACTGATTATTAATGAACATCATAGATCTGAAGTTCTCTATTCTTGGAGAACAGCATTTCCCCGAGGAAAGGACTGCAAACGGTTGAAAAGAAAAAAAGCTACCCTCAAATCCAAAGCCCTCGCAACAACGCTGTTGAACAAAGGAAAACGCTCAAAACTTCTCTAATCACGTTGTCCTGGACGATATTATGCAAATACGAAAGTTAGATGTGTTTTGAACAACTTTGAGCACCTTTTTAACCTTCAATCCTTGCACAAGGATCCCTTCCCTTGCGCAAGGAGACCGCTCTCTCTCCCCCTTGTGCAAGGAATGGGGCGATTTGCATCCTGTGGAGAATCGAGAACAAGGCCTTGCGCTCGCCCTTGGATTGTCAACTCTATTCATGAGCGCTAAACAATCTCTGCCTCTGGTAATGCTGGCCCACATATAATTGAGTCGCTGTTAGCGTAATGCTAATTTATATGTCACGGGTCAGCATGCCTAGAGGCTGAGATTGTTACATGAATATTCAGTTTCCACTTATTCGCTTAAAAAATCTATGAAATCATAACAAACAAATTTTTTCGAATGCACTCATTAGGCCATCTTGATTCATTTCTGAACGAATTTATCAACTTATTAACGCGAGGGAGAGGCCTATCATCGACGACGGAAAATGGATTTTCAGTTGGCGGGAGGAGACCACACGTCGCAGTGCTTGGCAGGCGCGTAGGTGGAGCCAGTAGGGCAGTTGAAGGCTTTCTGGAAGGGATACCGATATATATGTGTTATCGAATGCACACCGTAGTGTGATATCATCATTCTTTGTAGATATATAGAAAGGTAAAGGAACATCCAGAAGATTGAGATTACTAACCGCGAATGAGGGGTCATTCTGGAGCGTGCCGAGCACTCGGTAGAGCGAGGGCGAGTGGGGATCGGAGAGAATCTGCTGGAGGAGGGAGGAGGCAGATGGAGGATACTGGCACCACACCTGAGAAATAAAAATCATTATTTGTCCATATTGGTATGGTTTACATTCAAGCAGGTTACATCGTATTTAATCATTCATCAAAACAAGCATCACGTGATGACTTTGAGGACATTTGTCGATGTCAATTTCGTTTCATAATCAAACCAGGCTGATACCTGAGCGAATCCGAGGAAGAAGAGCTGATCGGCGTTGAAGGCCGACAAGGTTCCAGGGAGCAGCGGATCATTACCGTTCGCCGCCTGGTACTTCTTGAATGCATTGTACGCGGCCCCGATTCCTGAAATTAACGGCGGGATCACTGTGTTCATTTATGTGGCACTAGATCGGATGAGAACTATGACGTTATGTCGCCTTTGATATATAAAATTCGGAATGACGTACTGGGATGCAGAGAAGGTCAAATCAGACAAATGACAAGCTCTAGTAAGCAGCATTAACACGTTGCACTATGTTTTTCATTTGCTTTTCGGAGGGGATAACAACCTTTTCCAAGGGATCGAGATTACTCTTCACACATTAGTTCCATGCGCTCTGAATAAAGATATCAGTCAGTACTAATCTATACTAGGAATTTGTTCGCAATAAATGGCTTCCTTCAATCTCATGCCAGACATGCTCGAGAGCAGAATGAACTGAGTGAAAGGAATGTCTGCACACCTCCGTTATCGGCGATGTTCTCTCCCTGGGTCTGCTCTCCATTCACGCAGGGATATCCATCTCCAAGAGGGCAGAAGCTGCTGTACTCGTCCACGACGCACTGCGCCATGTCGTTGAAGCCCTTCGTCGAGCTGTCGCTCATCCAGCTGCAAATTTCGATCGTCTCGGAATGGTCTGGTAAAATGAAAAGTACGCTCTCATTAGCCATTTTGGTACGAAAGTAGAAAACAGAGCGGAATAGGCAAAAATGCTTAGAAATGATAGTGTAAAAAATTGTCAGTATTTTAAATATTCACTTGTGGAGAATTCCGGTGCCCTCCCACTGCATGCCTTCGTCGTCGAAACCGTGGGTGAGCTCGTGACCACCGATCACTCCCAGTCCTCCGAAGTTAAGAGCAGAAGGGTAGTTGGCATCGTAGAAGGGCGCGTGCAGAATACCGCCAGGGAAGGTGATCGAGTTCGCCTCGGGCTAGAATAAGTACAATGATAAAATGTGTTGGAGGTATATCGGAATGCAATAGATTATCATGGGGTCATAATCGGCTTTAGAAAAACTGTGATCGATTAATTTTGATTATAATCAATGAAAGAAGTGAAATGTAATCAATGATCCGCACCTGGTACCAGGCGTTGGTGATGGCTGCAGGGCCTCCGAAGTCAGTGCGGTCGGCGGGAGCTCCGCTGATCAGTGGAGAGAAAGCATCGTAGAGGGTGAAGGCAAGCAGCTTGTCTACCTGCGCCAGGAAGTCGTCGCCCTGGGTCGTCTTGAGCTTCTGAAAAGGGATGATTATTGATGCATGACGACATACTTCTGTCATTACCTCATCCACATCACAATTTTATCTCAGAATTTTCATATTTCGCAGTTATGCACCAAATGGTGAGCGAGAGATATCAATCATTTACCGTGTAGTACGCGGTGAGCTGGGCGTCGTCGAGCACCCAGTCGGGGTAGGCGATGTTGACGACAATGTTCTCGATCTTCTGGTAGGCTCCTTGCTTCGAAGTTGCGTCCATCCAGTCCAGCTGGTCCACTTGAGAACGGAAGCCGGCGAGGATGGCGTTGATCATAGCGCCAGCCTGATTTATGAACGATTGGATGGATATGTACCGTCTCCTGTATCAACAACAAAGTTCTTCATGATCTGCACTGGAATTTCGCGCTGATTTGGTGCTTATTAATTAGAGTTCGTCACTCGGGCCTTCGTCTCTTCATTTTACACACTGTCTAGACCGGTGAGAGAGTGTGGATAATGAAGAGACCGTGGTATCGTTTCTCGAACTCTAGTGATTATCTCTCTTCGGAGAACAGCTGGACCTACATCAAATGTAAAGACGTCACGTACCTGGTCTCTAACGGCCTTCTTAGCATCGGCCGTGGGGTAGGTGGCGTCAACGAAGACGCGGGTGTCGGCCCACATAACAAGTCCATTGACGAGCGCCTGGCAGATGGACTCCTTAGGCGTGGTGATCATCTCGAGCATCGCCTTGACGGGGTCGCGTCTCTTCGGGTCGCGACGGATCTTCCTGTTGATGGGACGCTTCTCTCGGAGGAACTGCTTGAGGTGCGCCGACTTCTGGAAAGGTATCGATTGCATGTCGATAACTCGTTATAGTGTTGGAGATCACAGAGAGCACATGTACGCCAAATGATACAGCACGAGCTGTGCGTGCGCGGCGGGCCGCGGCTCGCGCGGATTGATTTTGCGGGAGAACTCATATTTTTCGAAACTCGTACTTATTATTTTCAAATTCTCCATAAAATTTCGCATCGGAATCACTATTTAATCATATTTTTAAAATATAAATCAATGTTTTACAAACGGTACACCTTTGAATAAACTCAGTTTGCGATTGAAGACCACAACTTCAAAGTAGCACCGTTGTAAACTGAGTTTATTGCAGGTTGAAGTTGTACCGTTTGTAAACTATTGATTTAAATTTTAAACATATGAATAAATAGTGATTGCGTTGTAAAATTATATGGAGAATTTGAAAATAATAAGTACGAATATTGAAAAATTTTCCGAAAAAATCAATCAACGCAAGCCGCAGTACGCCGCGCACGCACATCAGCAAGGTGATTAGTTCGTACTGTATATCAAAGGCAGCATGCTGCAAGATTTCATCCGACTCCGTACAATTGGATGTGACTTATATGGGCATATGTAGTATCTCGAACACTACTCTCGGCCTCACCGTGCTGGCAGAAGGCAGGGTGAGTCCATTGAGGGCGGTGATGTACAGGTAGTTGTTGATGGTACGGGATTGGATGGCGCCAGAGGTGATGTCAGCGTTGAGAAGCGCCAGCTTGTCCACCTCCATGACGATTGAGACGAAAGAGGCGTCGACAACGTTGCCGATCGGCGAGAGGGCCTGGCATAGCGAAATAATAAAAACAGTTTTATAGTTAAAGAAACGATTCCACCCTTCCTTCATGTTACACACTTTCTCGTCCTGCGATATTTTTTATATGAAGAGACCGTGATATCGTTTATCTAACACTAATATGGAAATGGCTGATGTGTGTATGGTCTTAGCACGTCTAAATCATAAGATACATCCTACATATTTTGTTTACCTTGCTCAGGAAGGTGTTCCAGTTGAGGAATGGGGCGAGCGCCTGCAGGTCAGTAATGGTCTTGGGGTTGTAGGACCGCTCGTACTGTCTCCTGGTAGTCTCGTCGGTGGAGTACTTGGTCGCAAGGTCGTAGTCGAACTGGGCCACATCTACGGCATCCTTCCTAGCCTGCGTCTGGTCGACGTTCTTGATTCCAAGTGCGTTAGCTCCGGAGTTGATCGTATCCACGATGCCGTCAATGATGCTGAATATCAAAATTTGGCGCTTCTGTCAATCGAGGAAACGCATTTACTATAGTAACATCATTTCTGATTGTGTGCACAATATGTACATCATGCTGTCCGGTACTGTGCAGAAGCGAGATATGATTACTCACTCATCCTTGTAGTCATCATACAGATCGACGTAGAAGGAGGGAATGAACATCGTGGCAGGCTGATCAACGAGTAGTGCATATCCTCCCTTCTCATTGTGGGGATCCTCCCAGTTAGTGTCGACGCCCACATCAACCAGCGTGGTGACACCACTCGTGCTCACCGAGTACCCTAAACATTGCATTGTCATCGAATGATGCATTTACTATTTTTGCCCATTTGGACTCTCATCGATTTAATGTATTTTTTCTCTCAGGGCGGAGGAACTGCGCAATCAGCCACAATGTGATGGATTGGTAAATGTATCATGCTGAAATGAGTGAGTGTGAGAATGAGAAAGTATCCTCTTCATTCGGTATACTCTCATTCTTCTGAGAACTCAATTTAGTACATATTCAAAGACTTGGGTTAACCCACCGAGGAAAGATGACAGTTGCTCCGCGTTCGCCTTGCTAGTCTCGGCAGGGTAGAGGGCGGGGAATCCGACGCCCTTGTTGTTGTTGTGAAGGTCGTTGAAGATTCTAACCGATCTCGCGTAGATGGCACTCTGAAATCAAGCTCATAGAGTGGCAAAATTAAAGGAGGAGTAAATGCAAACGCGCGCCGAGTTGGAATATGTTTCACCTAGGGACGCACTCTCTTCAATTCGCGTGCTATCTCCCAGCCAACTAGCTCTAACTCTGTTCGGAGTGGCGATAGCAATGTGAAAATTTCGGAGCTTCTTATCGTTGTGGAGCTCTAGATAGTGCGTATGATAGCTTCAAACATTGAATTTTGAGTTTACTCCTCCTTTAAAGGAGAAGAGGAAATTTGTGATCTTCCACAATATCGTATCTCTGCTCCCAGTAGGGCTAGCTTCAAGTGGGCACTAGGTCGGATGAGAACTATAGCATCGTGCCGCCTTTAATGCATCAAAGGCGGCATGACGTCATAGTGCTCAGCCGACTTAGTGGCTGCAAGTGTATGTTGTTTTTTAGCATACATCCCCATACTCCGAGAGACTGATTTGCGAGAGTTCAAATATTTCTTTTCCTCCTTGACTTTCGTGTCGATACTCACGAGGGTGGTGCCAGCGATGCACGAGTCGTAGAACCACTTCCACTGACGGACGGGCAGGGGCTGAAATGATCTTCTTGAGACGATCTATATTCCCTGATATGACACTACGAGTACGGCTCATATGCATCGTATTCGCATAACATGCGGAGCAGTGTTGACATCGCAAGGCCATGTCAAGCTCGCTTCCGTACGCCACATCGACCGGAGAGGGTCATCCGAACTCACGCTGGCGTCGAAGGCGGACGCGGGCTTGCGGAGCTGTGTGAGCATCGTCTCGGAGATGGCCTCGTCGGAGAGGGAGAAGGACATGGGCTGGCTGGGCTTGCCCGACCCGCAAGTGAAGGCGTAGAAGTCGTCGCAGGGGTCGACGCTGGTGTTCATCCAGGAACTGCAGAAACATTAAAGTGAAGTAAATTAGAGATAGGTTTTTCCAGGTTCACCACATTTTTCAATACGCGGAACATGCGCAGGCGTATTTTCTCGGCGTGTATACATCAAAAGCACATATCATCATAGTTGTCTTGCAGATAGTCCATCAATTGCATTGCTGATGTAATGCCTCTTTGGTACAGCTTAGGTACAACCAATTTCGCATAGGCGGCAAATCTGTGATATGCCACTCTCTTTCATTGTTTATCTCTCTCGATCTCGCTTTCTCAGTTGTGATCGCTCTCCTACTCCGCGGGACCTATTCAGGCACAGGTGTGATAAAAAGCGCTCGGGTGATGCAATTGTAAGTACGAATGATAATCTCGTCTAGCGAAATGACGAATGCAGTGCATAGTGCAGATTATCAGTTGTCGATGGTTCGAACGTGTAACAGGGACAACATTTACTCACGTGAGGAGGTCAGCCACATCCTTGTAGGCGGGGTAGCGGGGGTCATTCTTGGTGATGGGCTGAGGGTCCTCCGGAGTCTCTGAGTAACATATATTTTTGATGAATAAAGGAATCAAGCAATCTGCAAGGTCATTTGTAATGCTTTCTTAGTGGCCTTACAAAATATTTTCGTGTTAGGATCACACTATATTCACAGGTACCTCTCCCAAAGCACACTGACTTCGTGACGTGTCTAATCTCTCTACGTGCGTCAGGCGAGTTTCTTACAGACTACAAGATTATGATGTGTCGAACTGATAACGAGCGTTGCGCCTATGATTTTGGAGCATTCGATTGCAAAAATTTGGCTATAATGTTGCGTATGCACCTAAGCAACGTTGTAGCCAAGATTACGGAACAGTTTATTATTTTCCTTTAATCGAATTTCATAATTATGGGGAGGGTATGCGTAGCGTGTCCGATATTTCGCAATTTATTACCTATTCTAAAAAAACTCCGAAAAAACGAAAAATACCCTAAAACAGGGGTAAGAACTGCTTACTTGGCGAGCGAGCACAGACAACTGGCATCTTCGTGGCGCAGTCTATGTTGAGCCAAAGGCCCTTGGATGAGGAAGTGTCCATGTAGAGGCAATTTCCACCATTCTTGATAGGATAACCTGCAATAGTGAATTATCACTCACACAAGATAGGCTTTCGCCAAATCCCCCGATATTGGAAGTGCATTCACAAATTGTGCGACACAATAATTTCGTATCCAGGCACAGAAGTACCGTACGCGCTAATCGCCTTGCATGTGTGCGTGCACGGCGGGACTCACGGCGTTGATTTGCACTTACTGTACAATTACATTATTTGGCCGCAATTTCCGTAACTGATCTTCAATACAATTACAGTTTCTAGACTTCGAAGTACCATAACAGTACCTGACTACAGTACCTGGACATAGAAGTGCAATTACAGTACCTGACTGGAAGTTGGCGTAGTCCCAATCGCTGCCGTCTTCCCATCCGAAGAGCATCGATCCTCCATGGGTGGAAGCTCCCAGCAGCAGGGAACTCCTCGCTCCATTGGACACCGCCAGCCGTTGAATGAACGCGTTCTCCTGCGATTTTTCTATTGGATGAAATTTGTGAATTGTTTGGACAGCATGGACCTCACGCGAAAATATCTGGTAAGCATAATTGGGAGAACAGTGTCACTTACCTCATCGTCGTGAATCGAAGCAATCTCGCCACCGAGAGCTTTGCAGGCGGCTTGAGCATCATCATAGCCGTTGGCTACGGTCGAGATCTGAATATTATGCACATTTGCATTTGAATCGAGTCATTTGAATACTCTAAAGTATGTTTTCTACCTCATAGCAGACACCGTTGCCATTAGAGAAACTGCCGCACTCGAAGGCGGAGGAGAGCTGGATCACTGAAAAAAGCATGCTAAATGTGAAAGGCAGCTAAATAAAATGTGTGTAATCTATCCGTAATGAGGTACATCACTGAGGTGTATGCGTATATGTTTTCAAAAAATGTTGTAAAAAAATTGCTCACGCAATATCGAGAGGAGGAGGCCGACTCGCTGCATTGCGCCGATGGTCGAAGCAAGCGAATGAAGGGGAAGACGAGCCTCTCCGTATTAAGGATGGCTTCGTAAGATATGGACTCTCCATTTTGCGTACTCTCTGCTGTCATATCAGTGAGAGAATACGAATAATGAAGAGATTCCATGTGTCGCGGTCCCTACTTCTTATCAGTTAAGCGCGTAATTCCTCACAGAAAGAAAGATTAATCGCATGTGAAGATGCAAAGTACGATTACAGATCGATCTGTGATCTATCAAACGATGAGTTTTTTTATTTTCAGAATTTTTACCCAAGACATTGGAAGACCAGAACTTGAGACTTATCGCATAGCCGAAATGAAGATAAAATTATTGCACTTTAGGGTGACTCATTTCGATATTTTGCCTAAAAATTTCCATGTTTTTATGGGGGGTGACAATTGCTAAAACGACAATTGCTCAACTCGTCGCCGTTTGCGTGCAATTTGGCGCAGCGACTTATTTCATTGTAACCAGTATGCGCTACTATACATTTACATATATTAGTCTTGTTACCAGGCGAACTTGAGTTTTGCACTTCATTAACGACCAGGGGTTCATGGTCCAAAATTGAGAATTTAAGAATTTAAGCAAAAAATCATGGCTAGATAAACACCAAATGCCCTAACCAATCGATACACATATTACTAGTATAGAGTAGTTACTCGGGCACTAGAATACCAATTGGTTACGGTACTAAGTGCTTATCTAGACATGATTTTCTACTCAAAATCTAAATTTTGGACCATGAACCCCTGGTCGTTAGCGAAGTGTAAAACTCATGATCGCTTGGTAACAAGACTAATGGATGCAAATGTACGGGAGCGCATACTGGTTACAATGAAACAACTCCCAAGTCGCTGCGCCAAATTGCAAGTGAACGGCGACGAGTTGAGCAATTGTCGTTTTAGCAATTGTCACCCCCCCCCCCGTTTTTATAAGCATCAATCAAGGAAGGCACTGCGCGTTTCGAATTTTTTTCTGGACAGATGGCCTTTCCGAACAGGACGTTTAGCTCTCAGTTGTTGCATGATTGATCTCATGAACTCGAATGAAAAACGTAAATTTAGCTAGTTGCCCAGTTAACCTGGAGCGTAGGCAAAGGGCAAGAGTGTGTGCGCAAACTATAGTGAATGCTGCGGCGTATATTCTAGGGATTGGTCGTGACTCAAAAATGCTTGCACAGGTAGTGTGAAACTAGGACATCGGGTGAATTGCGCAAACATCAAAAGTAGGTTCAGGATTGATGGCGAAATCTGACCGCCTCGGAATATCATTTTCAAATTTGTATTAAACTACAAATTGAGAATATTTGGATATAAATGGCCAAATAAACATGCTCACTATTTTCACGAAACTGTATTGAAGATAATGAAAATCTATTTATTCATAAGTTTATCATCATTGCGCGTGTCCGAGATCCAAGCACATACAAGATTGCTGATGGAGACCTGGAACTCCAATGAATACGACGAGGGTCGAAGTGAGGACGAGGCACGCTTGAATCAAGAAAGAGGAGAGCCAGAGCAGGCGACGGGCGTTCTAGTGTTGCAATCTCCGTTGATCCATTGCCCCGTCTCGGTTCTAGTGTCCATGAAGAGGCAATTGCCCTGTCCTTTCTTTGGGTAACCTGAAAAAAACAAATTGATAATTTGATGGTAACCAAGATTAGCAATTGTTCAATAGTCAACTCTCCATTGCTTTTTTCACTTCTAGTTTTCGCGTAAAATGAAGTGTTGCTAGAACCAGGCTTGAAGTTAGCGTAGTCCCAGGCGCTTCCATCGACCCATCCGAAGAATACGCCCTTTCCGGCTAGGGAACCGCCTAGAAGCACACTTTTGGCTCCATTTGATTCAGCCAACCGTCGCAGGAAAGCATTTTCCTACAAATTGGATGACGTTTATTCTTGGAACTTGATGGAATTCTGCTTGGTTCACCTCATCATTGTGAACCGAAGCGATTTCAGCGTGAATAATATGGCAGAGCTCTCGAGCATTGTTCCAACCATCGGCTGTGAAAGCAATCTAAATTGTTCTTTTGTGAAGTTTGTTTTCTTTTTTTTCATATTCAAAATGTTTGCTTACAAATTACAGTATACACGTGACCTCATAGCAGACAGCGTCATCGCCATCATCTGAGAACGGACCGCAGTTGAATGAAGATGTCATCGGAATCACTGAAATTGTTTTAGTTGCATACCACTGCCACCTTCGGTTAAAGATCCCCTGCACACAAAGCTTTTCGCTCCATTTGCATGAACAGCAATTTCTAGCGCGCAATTTCAAAAATTGTACAGTATATCGATTACCAGAGGGGTGCTGCACAAGGCATGTATTTTCGGGTCAAGGTCGATAATTGTGTAATGGTAGGTCAAGACTAAGACTAAGTACCGTACCCAATCGATCGTATAGTACCCCTAGATACCGTATGACGCAACCGTAACCGAGAATATCGAGAACTAACTTTATTTACAAAAGTCAATATACCTTACCCAATCGGTCCTACTGTACCCATACCGTAACCCAGTGTACAGAACCCCTTGTTACCGTAATCCACACCACTGCGGTCAATCGTAAACTGATTTTTTTCCAAAACGTTTTCCACGGAATCTATGCCGTACGCAATCGATAGTACAGTACCTCCAGATACCGTTTACCACTACCGTAACCCCGATTATCGCAAACTAACTTTATTTTTTTTTAAAGTCCTGGTACCGTGCCCAATCGATTATACAGTACCTAAGTAACTACCGTGACCCAGTTCCTTGGGCCAGATTCAGTTCCTTGGGACAAACATTTTTCTAAAAATCCAAAATCGATTTTAAAAGTATCCTACCGTATATGTGATCATGGTATATTCATTTTATGATCAATTTTGGATTTTTAGAAAAAAAACGAAATATTTATAAAAATGTTTGACCCAAGGAACTAGATCTTACCCAAGGAACTGGGTTACGGTAGTTACTTTGGTACTGTATAATCGATTGGGCACGGTGCGAGGACTTTTTTAAAAATAAAGTTATTTTGCGATAATCGGGGTCACGGTAGTGGTATACGGCATCTGGGGTACTGTACGATCGATTGGGTACGGTTCGTAGTCTTGACACAATTATCGATCGATTGGGTACGGTTCGTAGTCATCACACAATTATCGACCTTGACCCGAAAACCCCCTGGTAATCGATATTATGTATAGTATAGAATTTTTGAAAATGCGCGCTAGAAATTGCTGTTCATGCAAATGGAGCGAATTCGAAAAAAACTTTGTGTGCAGGGGATCTTTAACTGAATCCCCTGTTCCGTAATCATTTTTGAATCATGACTTGCTCACTCCTTCTCTACATCCCTTTCTTCTTTCGCAGTATCGGAATAAATTAGAGGGCATACTATATGATACGATGTCTTTGAATTGAGAAGAAATGGAATACTCACGCAAAGCCAGGAAAAGAAGCACCACTCGAAGCATCGTGGTGCGAAGGAAATGCGGGGAAAATTATCAGCCCACTTGTCATTATCATTGATGACTAGGAGTGTAATTTTTGTGGTATTCTTATCACTGGGCGTGGGATTGTAATAAACCCTCATATTAGGATCCAAGTCGGAAGTAAATTAGTCAATCAACGTCATTTCATTTATTGACATACATTTAGGACAACTTAAGCCTTGTGGGCGAATTCATCTCCTTTCGATCTCTGTTTGCGGGAGTGCTTGCATATATCGCAGTGTTTCATGTCCGACTTCTCGAGGTCGAAAATGCGATTCGTCTTTCTTTCCTTTCCAAAGTCCTTGCACACGCAGGCGTATTCTTCAATTCATTGATTGTTGTAAGTGCGAAGTATTTTTGTGATCGATTGGGGGAAATGAGAGTGTGCACACGTGGTTTCCCGCTGAGTTCCGCTGAGTCCGACTGCGGGCTTAGGCTTAGGGAAAAGGGAAGATAAAATAGATCTGAAACCGGTTCCGCAGTTGTGCTCAATCGTCATCATCAGGGGAATATCGGTAGATGCATCGTCTTTCACCTGCATTCAAAATTGTTATAGATCGTTTTAAATGGGAGAAATTCTCACCATTTCGTAAATGTTGAAATGTTCATTGTACGGCTTTTCGGAAGTGCCATTCTTGATAGCATGTACAAAATTCTGCAACTTATTTCTAAGACATGTTCATATTAGTTGTCAAAAAACCATTGAAAATCACCCCGGGTCTATTAACAGCACCGTGGGCAACGTTGTCGATTTCCTACAAAATTATTTGTTAAAAAAACAAAAAAAATATTACCCAGAATCGCACTCGTGACTTGAAAGGTGCAGAACAGACAAGTTTACCTTCCCCTGCGTGATACAATCTCGGATGGCACATACCCTGAATGTCGTAAATTATTTTTAATATAGTTAAATAAGCGAATAATTTTCCATTATTATGGTTCAAAATATCACCGCATCAAGGTAGATTGCAATGATTAACGAGATGAGAGCACGATGATTCATTTTGTATGGCTGAATCAATAAAATGTGTTAAGAAGTCAAGCGAGAATACATAAAACAAGGCTCTTGCAAAAGGAAAGTGATGATGTAATAGAATGACGCCTCTTAATATGGGAAATGGTAGCTGCAAACCGTGTGATAAATCATGCAAATGCACAAAACCATGTGAAATCACGTGAAAAAATTATCAAATCATTTAACATAGTGCTCTTACATCTATGCAAACACCCATGCAACAACAAACAAATACTATTACAAAAAATATTACGATACAATATCTCTAAATATAAGCCGAAATACGAGTGAAACCTTCATCAACTTTGCTTTGAAAAGGTCAATCAGCCCAGTGAATGGAAAAATTCACCTTTATCTGCCCTGATTCATGCTGACAAGAGTGGGATCTACATTGGCGCTCACAGCGCAAAGTAATCATTTCGCTCTCTCAAATTAAAAAGGCCGGAAAGATAGTGATTTAATCTCAGAAAACATTAATTCCCATTTAAAATATATTGCTTTAACAAAGTAACACATCATTTATCGCAACAATTATATAATGGGCATGCCATATATCTAACTTCGTTCTTTATATTATCTCAGATTCTACATTGCTTTGACCTTCGGCGATGGTGATCTCGTCCTTTACCATGAGAACACCTCCAATAGGTGGTTTCCATCTCCACATAACTACATCGAACCTCTTTCCTCAACTTGGGCGAGGTGAACAGCAGAAGGACCGGCTCAGCAAACGCACTCACAGCGTTCGCACAAACTAACTATAATTGTGTTGATCAGGACATATGCAGTTCAATTTGGCTGCAATCGACCGAGAATGTGCGAAAAAAAAGCGAAAAAGCACCCGGTCAGAGATGAACATTTGCAGCTCCTTCATTTCCGAGAGTAGTGCGAGAAACCAAATTGTCTGAATGTACTCGTACCCGACAAAATCCCAAATTTCACCCAATACGGATAACACTCTCGAAGATATCAAATATTATTGTCTCAAAAAGGAGTAGAATCGTCGATGTAAACACTTTTCTTCACATGCTCCTTTCATGCGCAATGGAAGTTCAAAGATCCGGACAGGTCAAAAATCAAATATCATGTTTTCCATCCCACCTGAAGCACGCACTTGACCATATGCGAAGTGGTGAGCGCAACTGCGTACCAGATGAGCCTTTTATCGGGGCAATCGGCGCTCTGCGGAGCCTGCAGTTTAAATACCACATTTGCTGTCATATGTGTTCATTCGTAAGGTTTAGACATAACATATTGCTGATTTACGTCCTGTAGTTGTGAATCATGTACTTTGTGAAAAAAACGCACACTTTGAAGACGATGCCTTCGCAATTTTAGAACAGAGAGAGTACACATTGGAACAGTACTGAGGAAGAAGATTAAGTAGCCACTCGTTGCGATTCCTTTGCATATCTGAACGGGAAAGTTGAACAACAAGTTAAGTAACACCACCGAACGAGAAAGCCCGGGTTCGCGATGCCCAGATAAGTTCCGTATCCGTTTGGAGTTGGGGCAAACACGGCCGGAAAGGCGGGAAAATAGCTGTAGAGCAAGGAGGGAAGCCCGAACATTACTAGCACGCAAATTGGGATTGCTCGAACGTCCCAGATCTAAAATCGAATGATGCATCTGACAGTGTGTTAATAATTTTGATGCCTTGTACGCACGCACCTATTATTTGTACATTATGTTGATAATGATAATGGCACTCACATGCTTACTGTGCATGAAATGGATTGCAGTAAAACGGGTTGATACTGATAGAGTCTTTCCAATCGTAGTGGATACTGCGCATATGTGGGAAAGCATATTGTCGATGTTCAGAAACAGTCCTGAGAAGGAATTAGTAAAATTAAGTACGACAACCTCGATTAGGGAAGAACTGAAATCGCCGATCGATAAGACGGTAGATCCAGTTGAGAAGCAGATAACCAATGGCTGCCACTCCTTCAAAGACTTGTTCTAAAAACGATGGAGATCTAGCACTTGAGGGTCATGCAATCATTGTCATATCATGATGTATCATACACATTGTTATTCGTATTTCGTCGTGCCTGTTTCGAAGCTTGACGTGAAACAGACCTGTAGCAATAGTGAACACGAAGAATTCAGAGCGGAAATGCAACGATTTCGCTCGGAAGATTCGGATGAGAATATAGGCGTAGAAAAAGCAGAAGACAGGCTCGAGGATATCAGAGTAGATTATCGATATCAGGGAGATAACCTCGTCGAGTGTGACCATTGTTCAATCACTGCAAGACAACCTATATTTGTATCGTGATACAACATAGTTAACACGATATCAAACGACCATTGTTCAATCTCTGCAAGGTTGCACTGTTGCATCGTGATACAATACGGGAAATATCTAACAAGAAGACACGCGAAGTGTTATCCTTCTAGTTCAAGAATCGGGCATGCTGACGCTGCGGATCGGACATGAATAGCAGTAAATCGCGATTAAAGCACGCATGCTAAGTGTCCGCAGAGTTAGTTATGATCGAGTTATGATCAATCTAGGTGTAAGCAGAAGCCGAAAAGGCTTTCTGCGAAAAGGGGAAAAAGATGATACAAACGAACGTCATGAATACTTTCTAATATTCTTTACGAGGTTGTGAGTCACGAATCGTGACAAAATCACGCAGAAAAGTAGGCCCGTCGAAAAACTCCAGACTGAATCTGCCCAAATTGACACTGGCTTAGAAGCGTTCTTCCTCCAGTCCAAAATACTAATAACTTGCATAATATGCTAACTAGTGGGCAACTACGCTTAAAAGTTAAATGAATATTAAAAATAATCCGCTATTGATGCCATCAAAATCATGGTTTTCACGCCGCGTCCGTCCCAACGCTAGATTTTGCAAAAGAAGCATGGTATCGACGTTTTTCATAACGACCATCGAAATCATGAATCTGACCCATCATCTGACACAGCGACACGGACTACTGTAGGTTCATGTTACGTTAGAAGAACGATATTGATGATTTCCATCAATCCTCCCACGAAATCATGAATCTGACCCAGCGTCTGACCCACGGCTACGGGTTACGGTAGCAGTCGAGTACGGTATAAGTATTGTAGCAATGTTTTTATCTGATCCCTCGATGAAATCATGAGTCTGACACAACATCTGCTCCAACGCCACTGGGTTACGGTAAGGACAAACGGACAGACCAACACCATATTTGTGGTCGTAACTTATTTTCTTCTGGAAATTTCGAAAACTTTTTCATCTGCTGATCTTGTATTTTGATTGCACACGCACTATCAAAATCTCGCTCGCAACGAACGCGCCAGTCAAAAAAGCTTCCAGTTTATGGTATATGTAGCAATACCAACTTGCACAGTTGCAGTTCCAAATAAACAATTCGATATGTCGTAATTCTAGAGAAATCATCAAGAGGTGGTGTTCTAGAAAACTGACTCTGCGGAACTAATGAGAATTTCCGTCAATCGCGGTTTAAGTACGTGCTAAATGTACATAGAGCGCGAAAAGGGCGAAACTCAATCTGGCAAACAACGAGTTGAAAAAAGAAAGCCAAAATGGCTGGGAGTGCTAAATGGAGGAAGTGGGAGCGTTAATAAAAGGGATAGGTAGGAGAGATGAGAGAGTCATACCCTATTCTGAGGCGGCCCCCCCTATTCCTGTTTAGTCCCCCCTTGCATGTTTCAATCGAGAACAATTTATAATAATAAAGAACTATCGAGGTTATCAATGTGGATACATAATTTGGATCGAGTGATTTACACGCTGCACGCCTCTACCCAAGAGAAGTCGCGACGATTCAATGTAAATGTAATCGGATTTTTATTAGGTTGTTCAGAAAGTTTCCTTATTTTTTCATGTTTGGATTTCACTTCTCCTTTATTTAACCTTGACCAATCATCTTATGTGTTTTTGTAATTGATGTGGGCTTGGATACTCTTTATAACAACCAGTAGTGCATACCATTTCGTTCAATAAATCTTGAGCAAAGGAGGTCCGAAGTTAGCCCAGTCAACTTTTCTCCGGGATTTTTAAGGGTGCACATTCCTTTGTAGAATATAGCACGGGTATCACAGTGGAGGTAGCCGGGAACATTTTTCAAAAAGTTCTCAGATATTGATAATATTATAGTGTTGTATTGTCCTAGAGAGAATATTTCGAAAAATAGAGGTCATTGGTCCCAAAGCCGGCTTTTAGGAATTTTCCGGTTTTGCATCTGGCTATAGTGTATTTCAGCTCCCAGATGAGCTAGAAAGTTGGCATTGGCCTTAAAATATGCGGAAAATTATTTCCAGAAACTTTTCTGTTAAACACTTTTATGGCGGGAGTGAAATAAATTTATTAAAGTCGAAGAACCGATTTTCACACAAGAAAATAAATATTTTCGATATCACGCAGGAAACTTTCAGTGGATTGTCTTTTCATAATTCAAAAGAAGAAGTCGATATGTATCTTAGAAAAAAATATGGAAAGATTTGAAGGGTACATATGTCTCCCAATTTTTGGTCGAAATGGGACATGTCATGAAATCACAGACATTTGTGTCAGTATTCAATCTTAGAATAGTTTCACAAATGAACAATCGACGTTTTGAATCATTTTAGGAGTGGTGAAGAACAATGGAGCTGCAAAACACAGATTTTGAGTTACTCTGAAAAATCAATTTTTTCGGAAGTGCAATTTGCTAAGATTGACCGTCCGAAACTTAGCAATCTCAATCCTGCGATGGCAATTTGAATGGGTGATTTGAAGTAGGCACCGACATGAGTAAGAGCTTGCAATATAGCCCCCATATAACTACTACAAAGTGTTGAATATATTACTGGAATATGCGATTTCGCGCTGCTCTAAAAATACAAAATTCCAAATAAGCAAGTTTTTTTGAAGATCTTCATTCAGATTTACACAAAAAAATATTGTTGTATGAGGAAGAGTCAGGAAAGAGCAATAACTCCTACAATGAGTACTTTTTAAAATATCAGATGGGAGAGTGTCAGGGAGGAAAATTGATTTTCCTCATTTGAGAAATGTGCTGCTCTTATCAGTGTTTTCTGATTATTCCTCATACATAAATATTTTTGATGAGCAAATTTGGTTGAAGAAAAAAAAAAATTGGAAAAAAAAATTGGATATTTGGTATTTTGTATTTTTAGAGCATCGCGAAATCGCATATTCCAGTAATATATTCAAAACTTTGTAGTAGTTATATCGGGGCTATATTTCAAGCTCTTACTCATATCGGTGCCTACTTCAAATCACCCATTCAAATTGCCATCGCAGGATTGAGATTGCTAAGTTTCGGACGCTCAAACATAGCAAGTTGCACTTCCGAAAAAAAGTGATTTTTCAGAGTAATTCAAAATCTGTGTTTTACAGCTCCATAGTTCTTCACCATCCCTAAAATGACTCAAAACGTTGATTGTTCATTTGTAAAACTATTCTAAGATTGAATATTGACACAAATGTCTGTGATTTCATGACATGTCCCATTTCGACCCAAAATTGGGAGACATATATACCCTTCAAATCTCTCCATAATTTTTTCTAAGATACATGTCGACTTCTTCTTTCGAATTATGAAAAGAAAATCAACTGAAAGTTTCCTTCGTGATATCGAAAATATTTATTTTCTTGTGTAAAAATCGGTTTTTCGATTTTCATAAATTTAGTTCACTCCCGACATAAAAGTGTTCAACATACAAGTTTCTGGAAATAATTTTCCGCACATTTTTAGGCCAATGCCAACTGTCTAGCTCATCTGGGAGCTGAAATACACTATAGCCAGATGCAAAACCGGAAAATTCCTAAAAGCCGGCTTTGGGACGAATGACCTCTATTTTTCGAAATATTCTCTCTAGGATAATATAACGCTATTATATTATCAAGATCTGAGATAACTTTTTGAAAAATGTTCCCGAGGGTTGGATTTTTCATCCACTGACTCGTGATACACGTGATAGATAGACATACAAATGACCCACTATTGTGAAGTACGTCAAATAGGGTTATTAGCAAACTTAAAGTTTTGAATCTAGCACGTATTACCTAATCTAGCGAAGCGTCGATTGAATAATCCGCAATACGATTTGTTTTTCGAACATAATTTTGAACTTACAGTCGCGCCGGAAAGTCACCGTACACTTTTTGAATTTGCTGTATCTTTTTGCCCAGGAACGTCATCATTCTGGTTCTGTGGTGTTATGTACCAAATTCATCGGAGATTATTATTATGGTATTATGGTATGACGTCATCGCATAGTTATTGCGAAGTAATGACGCAATCAATCTGCACTTTTTCAAAAAAGCATTATTCTTACATAGATTTTTTCCTGTTCGCCATACTTTCTATGATTGGATATATGACCGAGGCCTACCCAGAATATATTTTTGAAGGTGCTGCTTGGTCGCACATTTGCTGCATCGAAGATGCAATAACAGGATCTGAAATTCGCAACTCGGCTTCTAGAGTAGCTAGAGACCCGTTCAAAGCATCAAAATGATCGCCATCATGAGTTCACATGATCCTAAGAATATGAATACGATATCTCATAATTTGCCCTCAGGGCATGAAAAAATCACTTTTTTGCATGACCATATTTTGGACATCCATAACTTTACGAAAAAGTGTAGTAAAAATCTGATTTTTATCTGGTAATGTTCAAAATGTTTTGAAGAACTGAATTCCAACTTTTTAGAGAGTTTGGATATCTTTCCGGCCCGCGGCATGCGTTTTTCGGAGGTATACTAGGGTCGGAAAACACACTGTTTACGCACTCTCGTCGTCTGCACTCTCTCGCCCATAGGCGTAAACAAGGTGTTTCCCGACCCTATTATTCCTCCGAAAAACGCACGCCGCGGGCCGGAAAGATATCCAAACTCTCTAAAAAGTTGGAATTCAGTTCTTCAATGCATTTTGAACATTACCAGATAAAAATCAGCTTTTTACTAAACTTTCCCGTAAAGTTATGGATGTCCAAAAAATGATCATGCAAAAAAGTGATTTTGTCATGCCCTGAGGGCAAATTGTGAGATATCGTATTCATATTCTCAGGATCATGTATAGTCATGATGGCGATCATTTTGATGCTTTGAAAGGTCTCTAGCTACTCTAGAAGCCGAGTTCCGAATTTCAGATCCTGTTTTGCCGAGTTCCGAATTTAAGATCCTCTTTTTTGCAGCTTCGCTGCAGCAAATGTCCAACCGAGCAGCACCTTCAACAATTTATTCTGGGTAGGCCTCGGTCATATCTCCAATCTTAGAAATTATGGCGAATAGGAATAAATCTACAGTAGCGGACAAAAGTTTAGCCCCAAAATTCGAATTGCTATAACTTCTTTAAAAATTGAGCTAGAGACTTATGGTTTGGACCATTCGATAGGTGAATGTCAGGAGAAAATAGTCATGTGGTGCATGATGTGAAACACAATTATTGCGGGTTTCTGAATTTAATTTTCGGCATCATAATTTTCACGTATTTTTGAAACTCAGCCGTAAATTGATGTTACCTCACAAGAACCTGTGATGGAAGTATTACCTTAGATGTTTAAAATGAAATATCTAGCTTGCCCACTGCACATCAGAAAGAGCTAATATTTCGATTTTTCGAGACATCCGAAATGTGTTTGGATGGCTATATCTTCCGTCCCAGTAGAGTGATAGGGCTCATAATTTCCTCGTACTTCCACTAGTAATTAAGATACATTTTGTCAAGTTTGATAAAGATCAGACAACAAATTTCAAAATTCGAAAAATTTTGGACCCCACTTTTAACTGATGTGGAATCGACCCTTAACGCATCGAAAAAAAATCCGGTTTATTTGCAACTTTAAGCAGAAACTATTAATGAATAAGTTTGCGAAATCGCAAAGTGAGACGACTCTTCCTGCACATTTTACACTCTAATAGCCATCGAGAGTCAGATAGTCATGAGCCGTCAAACACGGTACAGGGTCAAATTGAATCGTATTCAAATTGCATAAAACGCACCTAACAGCTTCCCAAGTACTAGATATGGACATTCCTCATTGAATTGGACCATTTTTAAAGAAACTCTCCCGTTAGGCTAGGTCGCCTTTCGCTTTGGGCTATTTCGGACGACTTTCGCCATTCTGACCCTCGATGGCTATTAGGCTGTAAAATGTGCTGGAAGAGTCGCATCACTTTGCGATTTTGCACACTTATTCATTAGTAGTTTCTGCTTAAAGTTGCAAAAAGGCGGATTTTTTTCGATGGCGTTAAGAGTCGATTCCACATCGGTGAAAAGTGGGGACCAAAATTTGTCGATTTTAGAAAAGTTTTATCTGATCACTATCAAACGTGGCAAAATGTATCTTCATTACTAGTGTATAGTACATGCAGAATAAGAGTCATATCACTCAACTGAGACGGAAGATATAGCCATCCAAACACATTTCGGATGTTTCGAAAAATCGATATATTAGCTTTTTCTGATGTGCAGTGGGCAAGCTAGATATTTGATTGTAAACATCGAAGGTAATACTTCCATCACAGGTTCGTGTGAGGTAACATCAATTTACCGCTGAGTTTCAAAAAATACATGAAAATTATGATGCCGAAAATTAAATTCAGAAACCCGCGATAATTGTGTTTCAGATCGTGCACCATATGACTATCTTCTCCTGGACATTCATCTATCGAATGGTCCTAACCATAAATCCCTAGCTCAATTTTGAAAGAAGTTATAGCAATTCAAATTTTGGGGCTAAACTTTTGTCCGCTACTGTATGTAAGAATAATTCCGTTTTGAAAAAGTGCAGATTGATTGCGTCATCACTACGCAATAACTATGCGATGACGTCATACCATAATACCATGATCATAGTCTCCGATGGATTTGGTACATCATACCTGAGTGCCAGAATGATACATTTCCTGGGCAAAAAGATACAACAAATTCGAAAAATGTAAGGTGACTTTCCGGCGCGACTGTATGTGCTTCCCCCGATCAACCTAGATAACAAAGCGAATGTTATTTGTGAAGTACTTTACAGGGCCACTTGCTATCCCTAACTATAAGGATATCCAATTACGTATTCAAGAGCAGGCTTTCTTCAGAATATTTATTCCGAAATTTGAACATCAAAATGTTGACATATTGATATCTCTCGTCTCTCTCGAAGGTTGAAAGCCTGGTTTTTCTTTGTTATCATAAATATAAACTCTTGCCCTATCATATATTATCGGCTTAATATCGGTAGGCATCTAGTTCGGAAAGAAATGACCCAACAAAACAATTAAATTCTGCTTTTTGAGCTGTTTTTGGAATTTGCTAACTTTTGATATTTTTTCTAGCCTGCTATATGACCGAGATGTGATTTAAACTTACTGTAGTACCACCGCCAAGGCCCTTGCATATACCATAGACAAAATAATTGGAGTCGAATTCCACAAGAATTAGCATGACAAAAATCAAAGAAAGAAACTTTCCGAACAACCTAATATAAAAAATGGTACAATATACTTTGAATTTAATAAAAATGTGTTTTGGATTGTAGGAAGAAGAAGAATCAATTCCGAATTAAGAACACTCACAACAATCATAAAGTGATGGAGGATACGGAAAGCAAAGAGTTCCGGCTAATTCGCGTCGAAGATGATGGCAAGTATCTAATCAAGAGATGTGTCAACCCTATAAGTAATGTTAACTTAAATTTTTCCATCACCTACAGTCGCGCCGGTAAGTCATGGGACACTTTTTGAACTTGTTGTATCTTTTTGCCCAGGAACGTCATCATTCTGGTTCTGTGGTGTTATGTACCAAATTCATCGGAGATTATTATTATGGTATTATGGTATGACGTCATCGCATAGTTATTGCGAAGTAATGACGCAATCAATCTGCACTTTTTCAAAAAAGCATTATTCTTACATAGATTTTTTCCTGTTCGCCATACTTTCTATGATTGGATATATGACCGAGGCCTACCCAGAATATATTTTTGAATGTGCTGCTTGGTCGCACATTTGCTGCATCGAAGATGCAATAACAGGATCTGAAATTCGCAACTCGGCTTCTAGAGTAGCTAGAGACCCGTTCAAAGCATCAAAATGATCGCCATCATGAGTTCACATGATCCTAAGAATATGAATACGATATCTCATATTTTGTCCTCAGGACATGAAAAAATCACTTTTTGCATGACCATTTTTTGGACATCCATAACTTTACGGAAAAGTTTAGTAAAAATCTGATTTTTATCTGGTAATGTTCAAAATGTTTTGAAGAACTGAATTCCAACTTTTTAGAGAGTTTGGATATCTTTCCGGCCCGCGGCATGCGTTTTTCGGAGGTATACTAGGGTCGGAAAACACCCATCATTCTGGCACTGAGGTATGATGTACCAAATCCATCGGAGATTATGATTAGGGCTGCCAAATGAAGAGACAAAATGAATAATTCATTCTCCGTTCAACGGGCGAGCGGCGCGGTCTCATTCTTCATTGAAGGGAGGGCGAGGGCGGTCAATCCTTCATGAAGGAATAGTTTTCCTTCCTGAAGGATGGGCCCCCAAAATGGTTAAAATTAGCATGTATTTTGATTAATTAGTGTTTAGCGTACTTCGATTGCCGGAATACGAGGGTGTGAGAATCCTAGAATCCTAGCCTAGATAGCCTAGATTGGGCATTGATATTTCACATCGAAGATGATCTTGCAAACACTAGGACCTACATCATATTCATAAAATTGTCCATGGGAGTACACATGGGCTTTACATTTAGTTCCTGAGGGTGTGTGGTGCTCTGACACTGCACCAGATTCCGGAATTGCGGGAAAAGTAAATGCGTTTTACGAGACAAGTGCAAACTACATCGTTCCTAAAGTAAACTACGTCGTTCCTAATAATAAATAAGTTAAGTATATCGACTCAACTTAAATTATGTGTCCATGTCAATTAAGTGTGCAGAAAACGGCACCGGGTCGGATATATGGCCGGCAATAATTGAAAAGGACCGCATGGGTCATGTACCACTAGAGGGTTTATGAAATAATGTATGGACAGTAAACAGTAAGAAATGATGTATTTGTCATATCAGGTCACACTAGTAACCTTATCCGCGTTAAATTCCACAAGCTGGTCCTCCGTAGATTGTCTGGATCATCATATTTCCTTTGCTAGACCATCTTAACGGTGCCCAACGATGAAGTGTTTTGTCATGGAAAATTTACTTGGCCTAGCGGACCCAAATCCGAAATTTCATAAGAAAATCTCAATTCCTGTTTGAGTTATAACACTTTTAATGAAACCATTCCTTCATAAAGGAAGAGACAGGCCGGGTCATTCCTTCATGAAGGAGAAATGAGAGGGAGGGAAAACTCGCCTCTTCATTCTTCGATTTTTCCTTCATTTGACAGCCCTAATTATGATCATGGTATTATGGTATGACGTCATCGCATAGTTATTGCGTAGTGATGACGCAATCAATCTGCACTTTTTCAAAACGGCATTATTCTTACATAGATTTTTTCCTGTTCGCCATACTTTCTATGATTGGAGATATGACCGAGGTATACCCAGAATAAATTTTTGAAGGTACTGCTCGGTCGCACATTTACTGCAGCGAAGCTGCAAAAACAGGATCTGAAATTCAGAACTCGGCTTCTAGAGTAGCTAGAGATCCGTTCAAACCATCAAAATGATCGCCATCATGAGTACACATTATCCTGAGAATATGAATACGATATCTCATTATTTGCTCTCGGGGCATGAACAAATTACTTTTTTGCATGACCATTTTTTGGACATCCATAACTTTACGGAAAAGTTTAGTAAAAGTCTGATTTTTATCTGGTAATGTTCAAAATGTATTGAAGAACCGAATTCCAACTTTTTAGAGCGATTGAATAATTTTCCGACCCGCGGTGTGCGTTTATAGGAGGGGGTCGGGAAACACCTTGTTTACCGCTATGGGCGAGAGAGTGCAGACGACGAGAGTGCGTAAACAGGGTGTTTTCCGACCCTAGTATACCTCCGAAAAACGCACGCCTCGGGCTGGAAAGATATCCAAACGCTCTAAAAAGTTGGAATTCAGTTCTTCAATACATTTTGAACATTATCAGATAAAAATCAGATTTTTACTAAACATTTCCGTAAAGTTATGGATGTCCAAAAAATGGTCATGCAAAAAAGTAATTTTTTCATGCCCTGAGGGCAAATTGTGAGATATCGTATTCATATCATGTGAACTCATGATGGCGATCATTTTGATGCTTTTAACGGGTCTCTAGCTGCTCTGGAAGCCGAGTTTCGAATTTCAGATCCTGTTTTTGCAGCTTCGCTGCAGCAAATGTGCGACCGAGCAGCACCTTCAAAAATTTATTCTTTGTAGGCCTCGGTTATATCTCCAATCATAGAACGCATGGCGAACAGGAAAAAATCTATGTAAGAATAATGCCGTTTTGAAAAAGTGCAGATTGATTGCGTCATCACTACGCAATAACTATGCGATGACGTCATACCATAATACCATGATCATAATCTCCGATGGATTTGGTACATCATACCTCAGTGCCAGAATGATGCATTTCCAGGGCAAAAAGATACAACAAGTTCAAAAAGTGTCCCATGACTTACCGGCGCGACTGTAGGTTAAAATGGTTAAAATGTGTGGTTAAATTTGTGGTTAAAATGGGATTCGGAATAGACGCCTTGTCAATAACTATAAAATATAACTAATAAAACGCTAAATTTATCCAAAAAATATCTGCACAATGAGTGGTGTTCTATCTAGCTTCAACCTCTCGATTTCGTCAAATTTGGTGCTGCAGTTATGATCGGCGATGTTGATATCTTCTTTCGCCACGGAAACACATATCAACAATTTTGGTCCGGTCGATCGTATATCGTTGTGCCTAAAAGAGCGCTTACTGGAAAATATCGATTTTCTGGCATCCACTTCACTCAAATTGAAGTGGTTTTCAGTCTGAATGACATACAAAATCCTTCCGCTCAAATATGGATAATTTCCAATAACTGCCTTCATGTCATTTTTCGGCGGATTGTTGTTACACAACTTCCCGTAAGGAACAATTTATTTAATGGTCCCATACAAATGCGTTCGCATGATTTCTGCTCATGCATGATATTGAAAAAAATTGAATCATGTTTACAAGGAAACTGAAGAGCCGAACATGGGGTTTCATTAAAGCTAAAGTTAAAATGGAAATGCGGATTCCTATTGATCTGTCGTCTTGCGGTTGCACATTGTTCCTACGTAGATCACACCAGCGAAGATCTGACTAGGGCAGTGCCTTATTATCGATACTGTAGACATCAGAAGTTTTTCCGGTCTGGATAATCGAATTCGTGGCCTTTGGCACGGAGCGGCGAATCGTGATCGTAATCGTATCGTTAATTGGATATTTCTCAGAGTTTATATCTTGTCACACAAAAAAACTGCGTTAACACAATAAGCACAGTTTATAAAAATAATTGTACGCACAATGGCCACATTCACCGCAGATCTACAGGGTGTCCAAAAAGTATTGTTACACGGATAAAACCATGTATCTTTCTTTAAAAGCAACATAGACAACTCAAACGGGGCACAGTATTTATCAGTGACCATATGAACATAACAATGCACGATCACTCGATCTGGCCTCCATTGGCCGCGATGACCTCTCTGAGACGACGAGGGACCGAGTCGATGACGGCCCGCAGGTAAGGGACGTCGATCTTCTCCCATGCCTTGAGAAGGGCTGCCTTGAGGGAATCGCGGTTCTTGTGGCGAGTAGAGCAGGCCTCCTTCTCCAACACTGACCAAATGCTGAAGTCCAGAGGGTTGAGATCGGGGGAGTTCGAGGGCCATTCCTCACTCGAGATGAAGTCGGGCAGATGGGCGCGACACCATGCCTGCGTCACTTTTGCCGAGTGAGCAGGCGCTGAATCCTGTTGTAAGGTCCAGCGAGCCCCTTTGAAGTGGGAGCGGGACCAGGGGAGAAGGGCCTTCTGGAGAATTGCCCTGGTGTAGTACTCCTTGTTGATCTTGACCCCGGGATCCACGAACACGAGAGGAGTCTTGCCCGTCGAGCACACACCAGCCCAAACCATCAGTGCCTGGGGGTGGGCAATGCGAGAGATGGTTCTACCTCTGGCGTCAGCTTGCTGAGGAGACTTGGCGATGATCCTGGTGTTCTGACTGTTGTAGACCTCCTCGACTGAGAACAGCTTCTCGTCAGAGTAAACGGTAGTCAAGTGCTCCCCACGATCGGCCCGCTGAAGGAGCAGCTTGCATCTCTCCAGGCGCTTCTGCTTGTGGACATCAGTGAGGCCATGGCCCTTTCTCATCTTGTAGGGGTAGGACTTGAGAAGAGAATGAACGATGGCACACACGGATCCTTTGGAGATCTTGAGATCCTTAGCCATCTTCCTGATGGATCGTTTGGCATTGCGATTCACTCTCTTCTCCACGATTCTCCTGTTCTTCTGAGTGAGAGCGGTCTTGGGTCTTCCTGATCTTGGACGGTCCTTCGCAGTGCCCAACTGCTTGAAACGGGAGATGGTGCGATAGACTGTCATTCGGGAAATACGAAGCTTCCTCCTGATGGAATCTGGGGGGTCGCCGAGGGTCCAAAGGTTGATAATAGTTTGACGATAGCGATTTGGACGAACCATGACTATGGGAAACTAATTAGTAGGTTCCCTCAACGCACCGAAGGGTGGGCTCAAACGTGTTATTACAAGTTTTGACAACTCGACCTACATGTTAAAAAAATTCGCGTTTCAAAAGTGTAACAATACTTTTTGGACACCCTGTAGGTTCGTTCACATGGTTTTCACGAATTCGTAACTGTGGTCCGCATCGGAGATGTTGGACTATTCCTTCTCCACCAGAACACCTATAAAATGCGTGTTGCCATAATCAATCGTGAATAATCCAACTTCTTTCCTCAACTTGGAAGACGTGCATAACAGAAGGACCGGTTCAGCAAAGGCACTCAGTGCGTTCGGGAGAATTAACTGAAATTGTGTATTGAAATTGACATTTTTCTTGGAATCTCGCACTCAATGAAGGTTAGCATGTAAAATATGGAGTGAAATGAAATACCCGGGATGAGATGAACATTTGAAGCTCCTTCATATCCGAGAGTACAGCCATAAACCAGATTGTCTAAACGCAGTTCTAGAGCGAATGGTATATATGAGATGTTGCGGCCAATAACAATGACTCTTTTGAGGTTAAACTGTTATGGCATCTTACCTGAAGCACACTCTTGACCACATGGGAAATGGTGAGTACAACTGCATAGAGTGCTAGTCGTCTATCGGGACGATCGGTGCTCTGAAGACCCTGCAGACGTCGCATTATTGTAATGTGTACATTGGTATAATGATACTTTAAGCCCTATGAAGTTGAAAATCACTCTTAAATCGAAATGTGAAAAACTCGCATTTTGCAGCCGCTGACTTCGCAATTTCAGAACGGATAAAATACACATTGGAACAGTGCTCAGAAAGAAGAGAAGGTAGCCACAGGTGGCAAAGGCTTTGGCTATCTGAACAACATATTTATGATTACATCTAGTAATTTCACCGAACAACAAAGCCAGGGTTCGCAATTCCAAGATAGATTCCGTATCCATTTGGTGTTGGCGAAAACACAGCAGGGATGAAGGGGGAAAATCTGTAGGTCACGGTGGGAAGCCCGAACATTACGATCAAACAAAAGGGAATTACTCGACCCTCCCAGATCTGAAATGAGCGTCTCTTTGCGATTGTTTATTAGATTTGTACAAACGTGCTTGTTGTTCATGAAATATATGGCTGTAAAGCGAGCCGATACTGAGAGAGTCTTCCCAATCGACATGGATAATGCGCAAATATGAGATAGTGTCGAGTTTATGTTGAGAAATAGCCCTGGAAAGAAATCGAGTGTAAAATTCTGGGAAAAGACGTGGAAACTATTTCACCTCGATTAGGGAAGCACTGAAATCGATATTCGACAAGCCGAAATACCCAGTTGCATAACACATTGACAATTGCGGCCACTCCTGCAACTTATCAATCCGTATTAAAGAGAGCGCAGCGCGGACAAATAAATAGTAAAACACGATAGTTTTCAAATTTCATTTGAATAGAACGAAGTTAATTGAATGCCCAGAAAACGAACAAGAGATCGTCATCGAGCACAGTGTTAGTTAGGGGGTTCGTCTTTACTCGTGTTAAAACACTAATCTAACCATAAATCCCTCACCTATTGATATAGTGAACGCGTAGAACTCGGGGCTGAAATTCAAAGATTTCGCCTTGATGATTCTAACGAGAATGTAGGCATAGAAGAGACAGAAGATGGGCTCGATGACGTCAGAATAGATTATCGATATCAAGGAAAGAACCTCGTCGAATGTAATCATTGTTTAATCACTGTAAGGTTACTGTATTTGTATCGTGATACAACATAGTAAATACGATATATTTTAGAGGAACGCGAAGATAAAGCTAAGCCTAGGTATTGACGATGTAAATCTAGTCTGAATCGTGGTTTAAGTACGTGATAAAGATCCGCCGAGTTGAAAAGAGCACGCTGGGAAAAAAAGCGAAATGTAAATGGAAGCCGAAAGGATTACCGCAAAAGAAGGGCACAAACTTAAAAAAAACAACCTCAATACTTCGTAATGAGTGAGTCACGCTATAAACACGCCTGTGATCAGCTACACGATTTGTCCACCAATCTGATAAACAAGACACCATTTGGGCATTACATCTGATGAGAACCACCTGAAGAGAGCAAAAACAAGCACCATTCTCCTGTATATTCACATTCTCAAAACGTCTCATGCATAAACACTTCGGACGAGTATTTTTTTAAAATTACAATCCGTTATTTTCATTCATTTGTGGATCGTTATTCCCCATCGTTATTCAATATATTGCGGACAAAAAAAATATTCGTGTGATGTTCTTGTAAACCAAACGAGTTTGCTCAGATAAACAAATGGGAATGAGATGCATTCCAATAACTGCTTTCGTGCCACTTATCCATCTAACTTCCGAGAACATTCCGATAGAACCAATATATTTTATGGAGTCATGTCACTGCGAACGCGTGATAACACCATATGAGGAAAAAAGTCTTCGAACAGCTGACTGAAGTGATTGACCAAATTCAAGGTCGATTTTTTTGAGAACGGAAGGAATTTGATACATGACCCACTGGATTACAGTTATTAGACAGTAGAATTGCATTAAATGATCACACTTCAATGTGAAATATTATCGCTGCTCTTAGATAGTGAACGTGAAAATATGGCTCACATCCATTTCGGAGATATATGACTTACAAAATCTTAATCGATGACTTTAACATATTAGGTTGGTGCAAAAGTTTTTGCCGATTTGATATCAGATTCGATTAATTTTCCTGGTCCAGTAACCAAAGAGGCTTGCCCCCACATAAGGGAGTTACCATCTACTACCACGAAGCTATGATACGTGTAGTGTCATATATATCTACTACTCGTGTTCTACTAAAAAAAATATTTTTCCATTTTTCTGATCGAAGATTCTTAAAATTCGATTTTGCGAGAATGTGATTAGATCAAATTTCCATAAGATTCATCAATCCCTCAAATTGGCCAATTCGCTGAATAATAGAGCAAGTGTTGCTTGTTCTGTTGATCACACAATATCGGGGTTTTGATAAGTCTGAGAAAAGAAATAATCCGAAAAATGAGCATTTCGTGGTCAATATTTTTCATATATATTAATGACAATACAGTTTCTGGCAATACAATCGAGCAGTGACCAAACTAAAAATGTAACCTTATGAGGAGATGAACTTCAGGATGTTTTAAGTTTGAGATCTACAGCTCGATCGATATGGAAAAAATGCGATCCTGACATATGTTGGTCATTTGCATCAGAACATAGCATTAATATGAGCATATATTTCCACACAGCCTATAATGCCAGACCCAATTTTAACATGTTGTTGTTATCAATTAATGAGGTACTTTCTCGTACTATTGCGGTTTTGCTCTATCTTTGATATTCACAGAGCACATGTCATTGGAATTTATGGTCCTATCGATCCACCCCGCGACTTTGATTCAACACCGTGTCCACAATACTGGCTGTTTGGGCTAATACTAATTGGCATTAGTAAGAGTATCCAACCACCCGAATACATTAGAGGCCAATTGAAAATCAGGTCAAGATAAAAGGCGCAGCAATCCCAAAAGTATAATCTAAAACTCGGCAAAAACTTGCACCAACCTGATATATCTAACCATTTTTTTGAAAGCCGTCTCTGAAATAATTTCATTTGTTGAATATATACATACGAGGATAACATCACTCTAACGATCAGCATCGATTACAAAAACGTCGAATAATATAGTATCGAATCGAGGGATATAGCAACAACCTTTGAGCTTGTGTACTTCATTATGTAAATACAATCGGCTTGTTTAATCTGTCAGAAATGTGCGAGAAAAGTTGCGTAAAAAGTTCGCGAACTTCTGATTCTCTCCTGTTCGTGTACTCTCTCTCTTTCTCTAACCAGGTCGTTGAAAAGTTCACGAACTTTTCGACGAACTATGTTCGAAAATCATACTTTTCTTTTGTTTTACTTATTTTTATAAACTATTTTTGCTTTTAACTTATGACTTCTTATAATGACAACCTTCCCTTAGCTGGAATAGCTTCAGAATACAGCGTAGTGAAAGTAAACAGGGTTGGAGTATTTTTTTCGAAAATGGGTCACCACTTTCCCCACCCTGTAATGTCAAGCTATTCCATCAGAGGGAAGGTTGTTCTTATAAGCAGTCATAAGTTGAAAGCAAAAATAATTGATAAAAATAAGTAAAACAAAAGAAAAGTACGAATTTCGAACATAGTTCGTCGAAAAGTTCGTGAACTTTTCATCGACCTGGTTAGAGAAAGAGAGAGAGCATGCGAAATGGAGAGAATCAGAAGTTCGCGAACTTTTTACGCAACTTTTTCTCGCACATTTCTGGCAGATTAAACAGGCCGAATATCAAATTATATTGCATTTGTCTGATTCACTATTGCACAGTTAGGGAGGGGGACAAAAGCACAACGGACAAAATCACAACAATTCACCATTAATTTGTGATTTAAGAGGTCGTCCACCAGAGAACGTAACAGATGTGAAAAGGTCTCGGATGGTCAAAATTGAAGTAATTCTCAAACTTTTTTTCCTGAAGTGGTACTCCCAAATGCTGATTGGCAGGGCACATGAGAATGGCCAGATATCGATTTTGAAAAAGTTACCGTAACCGATCGATTTTGGGGTCGAAAAAATTGATATCTCAAAATTATTATTTTTGTAGTTTTTCTAGCGTACTTTCACTCGTAGAAAACGAATTTCTATGTTAGAACTCGAGAACATGCGATTTAAAAATGATAGGTCCAAAAAACCGCTCAAAACGTGACATAACCAGCGATAACTAATTAATTTATGAACCGTCTTAAGCCATATTTCTGTTTCGAAAACTGCAATATGTTTCCTAGTCTACGATACTTTTTGCAGAATTTTAAAGATGACGCCCGATAGGTTTTTGTGTCCTCAAAGTCAGCACCCAAAGAAAGGGCCGAACCTGCATGTCAAGACGAAATAGACATATGCACCAGCACTTTTGATAGAAATGTAGAGCACTATGAGCTGAACATTTCATTCGTTGAAAGTGAGCGTTTATCTTTTCATTTAAGCTCGCTACAGAGCCTAGAAGTTGACTAGAAACGGGCTAGAGTCCCCCGAGAGCGCGCGCTCTAAACGTCTGACGCTCTCGCCGCCTGACCTCTCCCTCCCTCCCCTCTATTTAGTGCTCACTCGTGCACCTCCACCGTCCATTGTACAAGGTATGATGTACGAAATTCATTGGAGATTATGATCATGATGTTCCGGTATGACGAAATCGCCCCCGCTATTGCATAGCGATGACGCAATCAATATGCACTTTTTCGAAACGGCATGCTCGGTCGCACATTTGCTACAGCCTTGCTGCAATAAGAGGGTCTGAAATTTAGAACTCGGCTTCTAGGCGAGCTAGAGGCCCGTTCAAAGCATCAAAATGATCGTCATCATGATTCCTGATGATCCTGAGAATATGACAGCGATATCCCAAAAATTGCACTCAGGGCATCAACAAAATCACTTTTTTGCATGACCATTTTTTGGACATTCATAACCTCAAGGGAAAGTTTTATAAAAATCTGATTTTTATCTGGTAATGTTCACAATGTTTTGAAGAACAAATTTCCAAGTTTATCTATGTAAGAATAATGCCTTTTTTTGAAAGTGCACATTGATTGCGTCATATCTGTGAAATAACGGGGGCTATTTCGCCATACCAATAGCGTGATCATAATCTCCGATGAATTTGGTACATCATACCTTGGAGCCATAAAGATGTATTCCCTGGGCACAAAGTTACAACAAATTGAAAGTGTCCCATGACTTTCCGGCGCACGTACTGGTTACAATAAAGCAACTCCCAAGTCACTATGTCCAATCACAAATTAAAGGTGAATTGTTGTGCTTTTGTCACCTTCCTCACAGTTATCATCAACGTCGATTTCAGTGCATTCCACATTTTGAAGTATTCTTGAGTGGAATGTGCCACTATTCTTTCGTGCATTGAGATATTTTCCTTAAAATCCGAATCCGTAACAGTGAATTTATTTAGGCTATTACACGAAATAGCTTGATCACAATGTGAAAAAATATCTTTTAAAACAAAACGATTCTTAAAAGTAAGCTCACATTTCTGATTTCGATCTTGAAACGCGAAGTAAAATATCGAATTTTAATGTAAACGATAGGCATCTTGCCTGCCCTGGCATCTCGCGAAGTTCCACGCATACAGTGCCATAATTCTTGCTTTCCATTTCCTGAGTGTTGGGTAAGGAATTTAATGGCTTAACAAGTTTAATAACTTCGATTTTAAGAAAGCTTTTGACTCTATTGATCATGGGTTACTGTTTCATAAGCTCAGTAACTTATTTTTAAACAATCTAGTTTCATGGTTCAAAGACTATCTTACGGATCGTAAGCAATTGGTGCTTGTAAATATATCGTTATCCCAACCAATAATAGTTGTATCTGACGTACCTCAGGGATCTTGCATCGGGCTTCTACTTTTTAACTTGTTTATTAACGACCTGCGATCCATAATTCCATCTGAAATAAAGTACGGTATCTATACCGACGACCTCAAAATCTTCGCTGAAGTTCCTAAATTCTCTGCCCTTTTACAACAAACTATCAATGAGATTGCATCCTGGGCTGCGCCGTGGAACATGACTCTATCAGAAACTCCGTTATGCACTATGGCCCATTAAAGACGCGGGTACAGTATGATTTAGGTAATACGACTCTTACATCCGTTAATGTAGTAAAGGATCTTGGTGTTCTAATGTCTCCTGACCTTACCTTCCAAGCCCACATCCAGAGTATCGATTCTAAAGTGCGCTCTAAGATAAATGTTCTCTTCAAATCATTCAGAAGTTCCGACTCACAAATCTATCTGAAAGTGTATAAGGTCTTTATTTTACCATTTGCGATGTATGCTAGTCCCATTTGGAATCCAACTGCCATTGGCCCCACTAATATGCTTGAGTCTCTACAAAGAAACTTCTTTCGTAGATTGTAAAAGGATCATCACCGACCTGCTATTTCGCAAAAGGATCATCACCGACCTGCTATTTCTTCACAACTGTGTTCATGGGCATTATAAATTAAAGACAGAAAGCTGTTGTTTGAAGAATGTCATCGTAATAATAATTGTAAGAATGATCAAATTGCTGTGCAATACAGTGCTGAAAAGAGATCATTGGCGTCCTCCATACGTTAGAAAGCGCTGATGAGACCGTGTAAGAAAATAGGTGTAATTTGTAGGGAAATATATCATTAACTTAATAAAAACAGTCAATAAAAACAGACTAGAACTTCTCTACGTACTATTCTACGTGTATTGGGGTAATTAACATTCGACCCGTTTAATCTGTCAGAAATGTGCGAGAAAAGTTGCGTAAAAAGTTCGCGAACTTCTGAGGTGCGTAAAAACTGTTTCTCTTTAAAATACAGAGCTTTATTTAGTTTTATTTTTATTTTATTTATCGTCCGCCACAAGCTTTCTTCATCAATTGCAGAGTGTTCGAGAATTTATAGAAAATATAGAAACGATATGGGCAGGGGAGTACGTTTTAATCAAACCACTTCGAAGAAAAGTTCACAAACTTTTCAACGAGCTCGTGATACATGTGCTAAACGTAGCTCTTATAAAGAGATCACAAAACAATTGTTTTTTAGTAGAGTAATTGCAAAATGCATAAAAGGAAACAACATTCGATTAATCGATTTGGACTCATTCATCTTCCTATTCCTCTTCTGCTTCTTCCTCTTCTTGGTAATCGGACTTATTCGTAATCTGCACAGTAACGCTATGTGAACTATCACGCTCTCCTTTGATGCTCTCGCCACTCTCAATGTGCCTTGCTTTATAATAATAATAACGATTCTTCGAGAAATAAACTAAATCAAGATTATTGAAGTAGTGAACGAATTCATTATTGGTTACGTTGAATTCAATCGACTTCTCGTTTCTTGAGCTTAACACGAGCTGAAATGGCGTAACATGAGATATGATACAATTATTGAGTGATTTGGGCTTAATTTTTTGCAACTGATTATACGGTTTTCAACAATTTATACCTCGAAAACGGGATGAATGCCCTCCTCAGATATTATCGTTCTGTTACTCCTAATAGAGAGCACGCTTGAAGAATTTGCAGCTAGATGTAGCAGTAGTTTATCGTCGACCTTTTGATCGCACTGGTAATATTATTTGTAAAAGTGTATTAGTGCAACTATCATTTAATTTTTTCCTGATTAAACGGATACAGTAGCGGCAATAAGTATTGAAACGATTTGTTATTTTGCTATAACTTTTTCGCTGACCAATTTAGCAATTTGGATGTTGTGGTACTATGCACCAAATCGATCGAGGAATACGATGCACATATTGCGTCATCACGTGCATCATAACAGATTGCGTAGTGATGATTCGAATTTCACTTTTTCAAACAGGCTTTATTCTTACATAGATTTTTTTCTACTCGCCAAACTTTATGTGGTTGGAGTCATGCTCGAGGCCTACCCAGAAAAAAAATTTGAGGTTGCTGCGCGACCGCACGTTTACTGCAGCCTTGCTGAAAAAAAGGGATCTGAAATTCAGATATCGGCTTCTTGACCAGCTAGAGACTCGTTCAAAGCACCAAAATGATCCTCATTGCGATCCCAGATGATCCTGTGAATATGGAAACGATATTCCAAAATTTTCCCTCAGGGCATGGAAGAATCACTTTTTCACATGACCACTTTTTGGAGATTCATAACTATGTACGAACTGTATATAAGTCTGATTTTTTGCTAAATCATGTTCACAATGTTGTAGTTATTAGGTTGATGCAAAAGTCTTGCGGTTTTTTGATATTTTGTCTCCCATCTTCCTTTCAGTTTCACCGATGACCTTCCGTATATTAATTACTAATGAGGCCTTGCATACTCTTTCATATGCGCACCCTATCAGCATTGCCCAATCGGAGAGCGCGAGAGCAGGACAAAGTTAAAATTGCGAACATTTATCCATCGAAAACGACACATTTTTCAATATTCTGTTTCCTCTGAAGGATGAATGCTCAATTCCTGGTGGTTATATGAAGCTCCCATCTTTATCCTATACATACTTTTTCTCATGGATGATGGAAATTACATCCTTTTGAGAAATGCATTGATCTGTAAATGAAAAAAACTATATATTGCATTTTTTATGTTGATATCGCATATTTTTGGAAAACTTCATATGAAGACTAGACGACGACTATTTGAGAGCTACGTCTCTTCTACCGTACTCTATGGGAGCGAGCTTTGGGCACTGCGAGCAAGTGAGAACGAGAGACTTAGTGTGACGCAGCGTAAGATGGAGCGGAAAATGCTTGGAATCAGCTTACGGGATCGATGGAGGAACGAGAACATCCGCAAAGCGACCAACCTGCGCGACTGGAATGAAGAAGCGCTCAGAAGGAAGACTAAGTGGGCTCGGAAGCTGGGACGCATGAGACTTGACCAGTGGAGCCGCGCATCTACAGATTGGGTCCCTTACAACAAGACCCGTCCCCAAGGACAGCCTAGATCTCGATGGAAAGATGACCTAAAAAGATCCCTTGGCGCGAACTGGTGGCATGCAACTGCCGAAAAATATACCTATTCCTCATCTGGTGTTAATCGCCTGACGTGATAAACTTGATTGATTGATTGATTGATTTTTGGAAAATGAGAAATTCAAATTTTCTGAAACGTGAAAGGTGCAGGCGCCAATATTATTTCAGAGAATAAAGCCTCTTGGCGGATGAATATAGCGCACTCATAGTGAAGCCTGTATGCTTGGTCTTCGATTCAAAAACAATCCGAACAATTTTCGTGTAGCCAGACTCGAAAGCATATTTTCAATATCATGTAATTCTTAATCGATACGCAGCTGAAACATATTTTCTGAAAGGGTATACGTAGTACTTCTCAGACATCAGTATGGGCAGGTTTCGTGAATTTTGCCAACAAATATCCAGTAAAATACATTTAATGGAAAATTTTGAGAATAAATTCTAACTGGCTTTATCGCAATTTATTGCGTTGATTGCGATATCGGATTGATTGGAATGTGTGTATGTAAAGGACAAACATGCCTCTAAACACTGCTATGTTTGTTCGTCATTGTGATTTGGGACGTGAGAATTATGATAGTTCAAAGTACGGACACAAAAAACCGCAAGACTTTTGCATCAACCTAATATATGATTCCCAACTTTTTAGTGTTGGATATCTTTCCTGTTCGCGGCGGTCGTGTTTCGGAGATGCACCGTGGTCCTGATTGCATGACCCTTCGAAAACATGTTTGAGAGAAAGTTATGGAAAACCTTTGTTATTGTGAATACATGTTCAACAAGTTATGAAGAACTGAATCCCAACTTTTTTGAAATGTTTTAATAACTTTGGGCACAGTTGGAGGGAGGGTGCAGACGAAAATTGCGTGTCGGAGACTCGAGAGTGCCTCCGGAAAACGATCGCTGCGGACAGGAAAGATATCCAAACACTCTAAAAAGTTGGGAATCATATAACTACAACATTGTGAACATGATTAAGCAAAAACCAGATTTTTATATACAGTTCCTACATAGTTATGAATCTCCAAAAAGTGGTCATGTGAAAAAGTGATTTTTCTATTCCCTGAGGGCAAATTTTGGAATATCGTTTCCATATTCACAGGATCATCTGGGAGGATCATTTTGGTGCTTTGAACGAGTCTCTAGCTGATCAAGAAGCCAATATCTGAATTTCAGACCCCCTTTTTGCAGCAAGGCTGCAGCAAACGTGCGGTCGCACAGCAACCTTAAATTTTTTTCTGGGTAGGCCTCGGGCATGGCCACAGAAAGAAAGTTTGGCGAGTAGAAAAAAATCTATGTAAGAATAAAGCCTGTTTGAAAAAGTGAAATTCGAATCATCACTACGCAATCTGTTATGATGCACGTGATGACGCAATATGTGCATCGTATTCCTCGATCGATTTGGTGTATAGTACCACAACATAAAAATTGCTAAATTGGTCAGCGAAAAAGTTATAGCAAAATAACAAATCGTTTCAATACTTATTGGCGCTACTGTATATGCTTGTACCCACCGTGATGTTGATGTAGCATTTATCTGTTGACGGTAGCTTCATTAGTGTTCTCTTCAGATCCGCTGATTTATTGCTCCACCACGAAATCGTCAACTCATTTATTTGAGTACAACGTTTCGTCAACTGTCTGAGTAGTCTACAAATCATTTTTTTTATATCACGCTTGTCATGAGAGAATCGAGCTGAGCTTGGGAATGGTGAAATGAGATCTAACCGGTTTTGACAATCCTGAGGCATGCCTGGGTGACTCCCGAAGTGTTATTGTGCACACTTCATTTTGAAGCTCCCTACATAGGGTCGGATCTAGGCATCTCTTATTTGCGATCTGTTTTCTTCGATACTTTTAAAGATAGAGCAAAATTTACCTCTGAGTGACCCCAACTCATTTTTCGAGCACTATCGATCTATATAAACCATTTTCTCTAAAACTCATATTGAACGGCGGTACACTTCAGGTCAATTTTCTCAAAAATGTAGGTAAAGATGCAGCTCAAATTTTCACAGTAGACGCAGCTCAGCGAGAGCTTTCCAATGAGTGGTTTGCGAAGAATATACGAGGTTTCCCGTGAGAGTTTCGCCCTTTTTACTTCGTCAGGATCGTTTGAACTATTTTTTTCAACAGACGATTTCATCGCACACCGCAGGTTTCGAGCTGCGCGGCTGACAATGATCGAAGTTCAATTTAAATCCCCGTTGAAAAAACAGTTCAAACGATCCTGACGAAGTAAAAAGGGCGAAACTCTCACGGGAAACCTCGTATATTCTTCGCAAACCACTCATTGGAAAGCTCTCGATGAGCTGCGTCTACTGTGAAAATTTAAGCTGCATCTTTGCCTACATTTTTGAGAAAATTGGCCTGAAGTGTACCACCGTTGAAAATCACTTTTTGAGAAAATTGTTTACATAGATCGATAGAGCTCGAAAAATGAGTTGGGGTCACTCCGAGGTCAATTTTTCTCTATCTTTAACCGTATCAAAGAAAACAGCTCTCAAAGTGAGTGATGCCGGTATCCGACCCTACATAGGGAGCTCCAAAATGACGTGTGCACTACAAGACTTCAGGGGTCACTCAGACATGCCTCAGGGATGCCAAAACCGGTTAGAACGCATTTCACGATTTCCTCTCCATTCCCATGAAGATGAGTTGGGAATTTGAATGGTTCTCTCGATTCTCTCGTGAATGGCATGCTATTATGTTACAATGTTACATTTTTGCACTAAATTCACAACGATTGTAAAAACTATCAAACCTCGCAGACTTATTATTGCGAACGGACATTCGTAAGTTCCGAAAACGAAGCAATTTGAACGATGTTCGAATCCATATCCGGCTAGTTTTATCCAGTTTACACTAGAAAGAATGAATGGAAGAGCTTTATTGTATAAAATTTGGCATGTGATTCATCAGAGAAGACTGATTAGTTACCATTTTAATGACCGCAAGTTATGCAAAGAATGTTCTTGCATGATTGCTTCCATGTTTTCTAAATAATTTCACTTGTTCCTTGCTCACAATCACTTTTTTTTTTAAATTCATCAAAAGTTCAATTTTAAAAATTTTGGTAATAAATAGATCAACTCACCAAAATTCGCAAAGTACGTAGATCCATTCGGCCGAAGAACCCGACTGTATCATTTATTGAAGAGCTGAAAGAACTCTTGGTGATGTGCGACTTACATAGTATAGTTTGTGTGAAGTATGAAAGAGCACCGCAAAAAACCCTTAGCGCACCACATTCGATTCATAGACCAAAATCCGGCATTTACTTCGATTTCGAGAAGATCATCGTCATTCTGAACATCGAATTGATAATTTTATTTATTATTGACGAGCGGTCTAACATATGTTATTACGAAATTATAATTTTTAAAAAAATATCGTACTACGATGTCATAGATACAAGGTAGCTTGGGGAGGCGCAGTAGTCTTGATGCGGTTACCGAATTACCAACACTACAATGAAGTAAGCTCACCCTTGACAGGACTAGCAGATCAACACTGCGCTTCCCAGCGTCTTTCTCCACATCGTTAAAGCGGCGGTTCACGAGAGATAAGTGAATACGTTCGTGGTAGCCGAGATGCCGAGTTATCTCGGTTAGAATCTCATTGGGAAGGCTGAGCAGCGTCTTAAATCACGTTGTATTAATCATTCAAAATGGCAAAGTAACCTTTTCTTCATCTCCTCGAGTGTTTGCCATGCTAGCGTGATGATTTTCTGGGAATATGTGGATATAGTTTGTATTAGTAATTGTATGAGATCACATGTTTATCGCGCATCTTACGTGCTGCGGAACAAAACGCACTGCATTGAATAGTACGCACTAATTGTTGTTCACGAGATTTTGCCTAACAGCATGATGCGGTATTAAAGCAGATAAAAGTGGATGAAAAATGTATTTTTGTGCTATTACTGATGGAGATTCGACATACAACTAAATGAATTTATTTCATGTCAATAAGTGATCGGAGAAGTAAAATACATCTTTAAGAATTAATACACAATATAAAAACTATGCGTCCCAATACACGAAAAAATATACGATTAGCAAATATCTCAAAGCATGAGTACATGCTAACATCTGGGAAGAAATCAAGCCCGCTACGCGTGATTTACGCGCCAAACGCGCCAAATCAAGGCAGAATGAACGCACAACTGACCATTCAAATGTTGTAGTTTTCATCATTGAGTAGCCAACAAAAATATTATAACTTTTCACAATTCAATCAATATTTTATGTATCCGAGCTTCGGAAAGAAGCACACATGCCAACTATCCGATGGAATATTCGCCACTGATATCTCCAAACCACGCAGTTCATGCACTCTCCAGTCAGTGTCGTGCTCAGTCGGGAACAAGAATTGCTTCTAAACGAATCAATTCAAATAACAAAAATATGCTAACATTTCGATTCATCATTGTTAAAAAATAAGTGGTTGCTCGAACTCGGTGTCATTTGGTGTCGAACTATGATTATGATAAATTAATTTCAACGATGCATTGCGAAACTTAGCTATCACGTTTATTGTATGCCTGGTTAACAGCTGAAGTTGATACAGTTTCATGAACATCTCGATATCTTGGGAATAAGAAAAATATCAATTACTGACAACACTAGTCTCGAATATCTAGTAAACGTGTTCAGTAAACTCTGATCGCATGACACTATCTATGGACATCTCGCATAACGACCGAGAAAGTTGTATCGAGTGTGAAAGAAATGTACACAGATGTGCTTCTGTTATTGGAAGTTTCTTGAGTCAGCGTCGCTCCCCAATTCGAGTGCTTCACATATATTTTAATGCGATCATCAGCTTCGATAACCTCGTAATCCTAAAATAACGTGCCTTGGCTAGTGATCAGAAATTGAACACTATAGTTCGAGAAACGATACCCCGGTCTCTTCATGTTGTACACTCTATCACCAGGGAGTTCACAATGCAGAGATGAGTGATATTTCATGACTCGATTTCACACTAACCTCGTTGTCCCCGAGCCCGTTCTTTGCGAATGAATAGTCCACATTGCCAGTGGTCGCCAATTCCGGATTCCCATCCTCTCGTCGTTTTATTCTAGTCTGCAAAATTCATCCAGAAATAACAATAACAAGAATTGGATCACCATCACGATTTTGATCAGGTCCAATCGGTCTACGTAAAAGCACGGAAGGAAGACGTAATCGATTTTTGGAATTATATCATAACATGAAATGTGTAGAGGCTGTGAATCTTCCTGCAATTTTAAAAGCGTTTTTAGGGAACCAACATATCTGACCAGTAGTGTTGTTATGCTCGAGTTTCACTCGACGAGCGCTCGCCATTCGCCGCGTTAATTTTCGACCCACTCGGATCGGACAATTAATCATGAGTGAAATGGGGGGAATTCACTCGCGAATACGTGCTATTCGCGAGTGTCACTCGTGAGTGGATTCCTTTGTTCGCCCTTTCATTCACTGAAGAGAGAGAGGGGAGCGACCGCGCGCGAATGGAGAATGCTCGCGAGTCTACTTAGATTCGCGAACTCGCGAGTGAAAATTCACTCGCGAGTGGCGAGTAACTCGAAATAACAACACTACTGACCAGTATCATCTCGTTAGTTTTCTTATTTGTATTAACAGTAATGTTTAGACACAGTCCATTTCGAAATAGTTTAGCCATCAATTTGCCATCCATTCCTCCGTCTTTGAACATTTCAAAATCAAAACTATATGCTTCAGCTTCAATCGATACAATCCAATCAATCAATCTGAAATTGTTTAGAGAATTTCCACGTTTTATGTTAACTTTTAAGCATAATTACTATTCACCTTTTTCAGCTCACTTTTTTCTGAGTTCGCCTCGACATGATAGGAATTCGATTTCTTCGTCAACATGAACGGTTCGAGCTGAATAATTGTTGAATTCGTTTTCAAAATGCTTTATAGTTCTCCAGTCAATAAGAACCTTAAACATGAGTGTGAGGATGAGTATCCATTGACGATACGCTTACTGATGTGATATGTATTTCAGAGACATGATAACGATCAGTTAGATATCGAAGTTATCTAAAGATCCGGCATGATGGACTTCGAATCAGAACACGACGACGATCAGTGCCTTCGTTGAATCTCAGCTGAGTAATCACAGGGGTCGTACGGGGTACAGTTCACGATACATATTCGAAAAATGCACTCTCATTTCACATTTTCTCACTCGTCGCATGCGCTTGGGTGCCCTCCGATCGAATCTATCTCAGATCTAGGATAATAGTTGCATATCACGCTAAGTATTTGACGTCGCTACATGTCACCTCATCAAATGCATTTGTGAATCTTTGAATGCGTCCCTCTAGAGTGTTTATGTGTCTTTTGGGTAATGTCATGCTCTTACGATCTAGGGAAAATGAATGCAACGCTTACCTCCATGACATCATATTCATTTTCGTAGTGTGAAAGCTCGACCTTGCCGGTATCTCTCTCACGCCAGACAAAACATGAATCTCGCTCCCGTTTCAGACACAAACAATGATCTCCATTGCATGCCTGACAATGTTGCAGATTTAGCTGTTTGAGCATCACAATACGCAAGCTATAGAATACGAACTTGAAAGATTTCCAGTAGCATCCAACAGCATCCGTCTTCCCTTTTGTCGGTCGCATTTCGGTTCAATCGAGAGCATTTTCTGGCTGACGCAAGAGAGGATGTCCAAGTCATCACTGATGCAATTTTACAATTTTTTTTAAAAAATAGGCTAAATATTATTGACTAACTAACAGATAATAGTAAAAACTCACTGATCGAAATGTTCAAAGATGTTGTTGAGTCATCAGGAAGATTGGAGAGATGGTCCTGAATGATGGTGATTAACCCGGTGTTTAGCGTCGAGGAAACTACGATATGATATTTCTCTCATTGTATGGTTCCGTCAAACGAAATGAGATAAATGCATTGTCAGTCCTAGTGACTACATTTGCCTCAATTCAACATCACGCATTTACGAAAATATACCTCATCATTTATATCTGCCTCCAAAATTTTCCAAATACATAACTAATGATGCATCCGAATTCTAAGAACTTGAACTACTTTGTAGCCACTGGAGAGATCCCTTCCCCTATCAACCTCGATTATGTTTGCTCGTTAAATCCATTGAGCTCGTTGATTTGAGCGATGACTCATTCTTACCCTTTGGGATAAGAGGTGATATTCTTCCATTTCTTATTTTTAGTAAATTACAATTTGAAATTATCATAAATGTCGTCAGATGCAAGAAAGATATCGCACATAATCTTGAATGTAATCAAAAACAAAATTTATCATGAGATACCATAAAACATTGCCAGTGAATATGTTGATGGGTGTATCATGGTATTCGGTTTTGTGTCGACGTAGGGTAATCGATTGGACTTCATGGGGTCGTATACTGACTGCCGAAACGAAAACGGAACAAGAAAAGAAACATCGTCAGCGCGAAATGAATTAGCAAGAACTAAAAGTGATGTGAATATGTTTTTCATTCCCGGGGATAGATCCCTCGAATAATGTTGCTTTCCAGTTATCTCGTTTGAAAGTATAATCACCTTCGAATTTTATAACGTCAAACTTCTGAAAGTAAGCAGGGATTTGAAAACTGTTAGATAAATATGCCACTAGCATCCGTATCGGTCAATTCATTAATCAGTTTCGAGAACGAGCACGCGCTAATGTGCAGATTTATATGACCGTTTTTCTTCATGTCCAATCTCTTCTGAAATTATATGTTATGATGTTATTTGGTTATTTGTAACTTACTTTCAGAATTGAAATTAAACTACCATAATCAGAAATCAAGCATTCGAATGATAGTTTTTCAAATTTTGAAAGTATATCATGGCAACGCTTCGGTAGCAGAAGATGCGTTTTATTCTGAAATAAAAGACAAATAGTTGTATACTTTGGCATCTCACAAACCATTAGTAGATTGTCGTTGCGATTAAAGCCAAGTTCTTTACACTTTCCGTTGTAAATCTTCGTAATAAACTGTCCAGTCATTCGTTCTTCAGCGAACATTTTATAATCGAGATGGAATTTTTCTGATTCAATGGTTGCAATCCAATCTTTGAATCTGAATGAAGTGATGATATGATTTGCAAGATATATATTATAATGATAAGGTATACTGCAATCTTCCGCATTGGCAAAGTACTTTTTGCGAACGTAACATTCGTGATTGAGAAATATTCCGTAGAAGGAGGGTAGAACGAGTACCAGCAATGTGCGAGAAATTGGTGGTCAATTAGAATCTGAAAAAAATCATAAATGAGTTGATAATTTGAGGTTAGGTCACTGACGTGTTCAATCTCAATTCTGCCAAACTTGAACCGATCAGCAAGAAATCGAATCTTTTCGTAAACACAACATGGTAACGTTCGTAAGTGCACATGGATCCCGGTTCTCTCCTAAAAAAATGCATAACTATGTAAGATAATAACGTATGCTTTATAGGCAACGAAGGTAACGGCAACGGCGGAACAACTATGTCACCTTGTTCGTCCATGAATTCCCAGTACATTTCTTTAATTCCACTTTTTCTCTTGAGAAAAGTAGTGTTCTTTTAACGCGCATGAACCAGAAGTTGCGCTTCGTTTCTTGCAGGGAAAGGCAAATATCTCCATAACATGACTGAAATACTTATAATTGCAAATGTATTTTTAAGCTACTCACTTCAAACAGGTTTAGGCGTTCAGCAGTTTTCTTTTGCGCTTTCGGTCGTTGGATTAATGCAAATGTTACCATCCTTTGGCTAACTTCCGAAACAACATCCAAGTTATCGCTGAAATCGTTTTTATTTTTTTTATTTAGTTTGCTATTAGACTCACTGGTTGAAATATTTGAAAATAGAACTGATACAATCGTCGGGCAAATTCGATAGCAGATCCTGCAAATGCTACAATATTATGTAATCCAACTCCTCTGTTAAACATAATAATGATTATAAACAAAATGATTGGCACTTTTTTGTCGATGACGGGCTTCGATTCGAAGGTTCTGCTGGAGCGGAGGAGGTTGCAACACAGTTTAGGCGTTGAAGATGCCATTTGCTCAGGTTTAGAACTTTAGATGATACGACTGACGAGGCTGACGAGTTAGTGAATGGTATTTGAACAACAGAAAAGCGTCATATACGCGTCGTTTAAAAAAGCGTCATATATATATACGCGTCGCAAGTGCGCGCGTTGCGTATTTTTATTTCGCGTGTTATTTTGAAAACGAAGCATTTGAAAGCGATGTAGCATGTGTTCGCAGCATACACATTCGTTACACATTCGAAAAATAATTTAAAAAATGAAAATAATCCAATTTTTTTCTAATAATGTATATGTGTCCATAAGAATGGAGGAATATTTGGAAAATCGTTGTATCTATCCTATTTTGCAATTATCCTTTACCAAACGAGACTTGGATGTTTGATTGCATTTATCGTTCTTTGGTGCCCCGCCACTAGATAATGATGTCTGCATGTCGATTGCTGATAAGCATCAAACTACAGAGCATCAATCGCAAAAGTTGCCAAGATGCATGTCGCTGTCGATCTGGCACTTGAATTTCACGTACAGAAACTCATCAGTGTGTTATGAGAGGAAACGCTGAGAATATTTGGCTTCGGACTTCTCCCAGATCGCACGCAACATAATACAAAATTCCACGAATCTGGATCATAGCCAGAGGACATTACTATTGATTGCTATGAATTTCCGTTTCACTCGAAATGTCAATCGAGAGATAAGAAGCGTTTATTGAAGTGTTGATAAGATCTGATCTTCTCTCTCTCTACCGCTCTATGATTCCTCATTCACGCTCCCAAATCGATGCGACGGTTTCTGCTCTTCTTCTTCGTTTTGCGTGAGCTTTTTTTAAATATTTTCGTAATTGAGATCAGCAAACAGCAATATTTTAGTTTATCCTCTACTGTATTCACTTCCGCTTACTCGAAATACCGATCCTTCCAGAATTCGTTCTCTGCGCGTGTCCTGATGGTTACGAACTTGTGAAGGAAGGGGAATGCCGAGGATTCGCCTCCAAACTCTCCTCCACATATGAGGAATCGCTGGAGGGCGCAGTTGCCAAGTGCGACCAAGTGCAGGGGAAGCCGGTGATTATTCACAACGAGGAGGTGAGTGATTTCGTATTTTTCTTAGCTCATTTATCAGGTTGTAACATAAGTTTTGTCGCGTCCTATCTCTTACGCATTCTAACCTCAGAAATTCTTCGAATTAATTTAATCTCAATTTCGTTATTCATAATCAGTGAGGGCCTTCGTACCCTTTCTTACGCGCTTTACTTCAATCCTGTCAAGACAGTTAGAGAGGCACAGTAGTCAGTCAAAGTTGTAGTGAGAACAGGATTACAAATCATTTTCGCGCACCAGGACTTCTTGAAAAGGAGGAATTATGTCGATTTGGTGTGATATTCGTAAAGTACAATATATGGGTATAATTTTGAACCATCCACGGATAATGACAAACTAAAAGCTTTCTAGAAAGTTAGACGAGTTTGTGTAATGTGGATGGTAGGTGACGGTTGGGAAAACTTTTGCTAGCAGAATTTTCTTCTCAATAGATGTGGAGATCCAAATAGTTGTGAAATATAATTCACCCAAGGTGTTCAGTATACATTTACCGTTTGGGGTCTATCGGGTTCTGTTGAGATAAGTAGCTCCATATAGAACGATGGTGTGTAAATAAAACTACTGAATTTGGCACTTTGTTGAAATTTCTACCTCACACATACGTTCAATATCTGATTTATTGTGATCATCCGAACCAACCACCATTCCCTTACCATTAAATATTCGGGATAATTTTAGAAATCAATAGCTTTTGAATGACAATCATGAATTCAAAAACACATAAACTTGCATTTTTGGCAAAATTTTCACAAAATGAATTAATGAAAATTTCAAATTTCCCGCATGTTGAGTACTATTTGCCTCGCCGGTTCATGAGAAATTAGACCCTCATGAGTGGTAATTAGAACGCACTTACGATAGTCACTGTTGTTGTAATTTTGGATTCAGGAGACTTGGTCAAGTTGGCTAGGAATCAGCGACTACCTTAGATTCAGTGAACTGTATCTTCGATTCCGCTCAACATAGCACCATATCTGGCATATATTTTGAAAGAGCATTCACGGGGCATATCATCATGCTGTAGGAGTTTGGTTCATTATTCGTATCTTCGAACTAGCACCCGGTCAAACAAATAAATAAAATTTGCATGAAATTCAAATCAGTTCATATCGATATTATTCGCATAGCCGGCATGGACAGTTCAGCTATACACTATAGTTAGAATGGGCATGCATACCCCAAACATATACTATGAGGTCAGGCAACGGGAATATTTGAGAAGTATCGTTCATGGAAATATTGTGAACCTCCGAAATGCGACAAAACTTATGTTACAACCCAATATTTATGCCATGTCGGACGAACGATCAGTTTCGGCCACAGTTATTTACTGTTAACTGTTCAATTATGCGGCACTGTTGGGAAAAGAATTCCGGTAAACGTGTTCCTAAATCTTCATTTCAGCAACAACAGTACTGGCTGCAGAAACGAGAATCGTGGAGGAGTGACTACCTGATTCTGGGTTAGTATCGTTGTCAGATGTAAAACATGCAGACCCACACACGTAGCTGGTACTACAATGTGTAAATTATTATGGGAGGTCATTCAAAAGAGAGAGTATGTTATGCTATTAAGTTTATTTCAAGGACTCCGCTGCAATGCATCTGGCAAGGCCGAATGGGCCGACGGATCGGTCATTGACTTCATTCCGCCCGATGGAGGAGTTGATGATAGTATGCACTCGATCATTTATTGTTGTGATACGGAAAATGTTGAGAGTTATTGTTCTTCATAAAAAATCAATTGTATGATGTGAAAATGATGTGATTCAATTTCGTCAGTGAACTACTGCTACTCCGACTGCAGCTGGTATCTCTGGCACGATGGGCACTACCACAGTCGTCAGTTCTTATTCTTTACGAAGATCTACCCTGTGAAAACTTGTAATTGTTCTCTCTTCACGCATAGTGTGCTCCATTGATACTGTTGTAGCAGCATGTCGCAGTCTCAAATATGGAAAACATTTTTGTACTTACTGTTCAGTGTGCACCAAAATCGCGGTGGACGCGGACGTCTTCTGCACCACTCAACTGCACCAACCAGTTGCTTCCGGAGACGGATGCGAGCTAATCGATGATGATGACAAGAATGGAGCTTGCTACCAGGTACGTAAATAGGTCGAGTGATCACTTTCGGTTAACAATCATCCGGATAATAGCCAAAATGGTACACTTCCCTATTGTTTTTGCAATAGATTGTTTCAAATGTGCAAACTCTAGGGAATGTCAAGGATGGAGGCTGCTATCAGGTAGCCGCAATATGACGCCGGTTGTGCAAGAAACGAGCAAGGTCTGGCACATCGAATTTTCGAAAACTTCTGGAATGGGGTTCTGAAGGGAGCAGATCATGATGGTCAACTGCATTTTGCACAATCTCGACCGGTTGAGCCGGGCTGCATGTGTGCTGCATGTACATTTCTGTTAATAACTCGGACACCTATTGAGGTATCACCTTCAAATTTGTACAGTGGTATTATGAGCTACCTGTGAGCCCGCCGAAGCAAAATTTGAATATTTCGAAATATGCTAATTTTATGAAATGTTGGATCTCGAATATAAAGCGCCAGATACAACCACCAATTAGATGGGAAGATGCGCCTTGTTGAGGGGATAATTTTTCGTATACTATGTATTGCAAACAAGTTTGACATATTTTTGCTGCGCGCCTTTAAATAGGGCGATTTTCTAATATTTTGCTGGGACACCGCGCACTCCGCGCAGAGGGAGGGGAATTAATCTCAATTGCCATCGATCTCAATTTCATTTCTCACTCTCTGCGCGGAGTGCGCGGTGTCCCAGCAAAACTTTAGCAAATCGCTTTATTTAAAGGCGCGTTGCAAAAATATGTCAAACTTGTGCCACACATAGTATGCGAAAAATGATCCCCTCAACAAGGCGCATCTTCCCATCTAATTGGTGGTTCTATCTGGCGCCTTATATTCGAGATCCTAAATTTCATGAAATTAGCATATTTCGAAATATTCAAATTTTACTTCGACGGGCTCATAGGTAGGTCATAATACCACTATACAAATTTGAAGGTGATACCTCAATAGGTGTCCGAGTTATTAACAGAAATGTACATGCATCACACATGCAGCCCGGCTCAACCGGTCGAGATTGAGCAAAATGAAGTTGACCATCATGATCAGCTCCCTTGAGAACCCCATTCCAGAAGATTACGAAAATTCGATGTGCCAACGCCTTCATGCGTTTGCTCGATTCTTACGCAACCGGTGTCATATAGAATGCGAGAGCACTAAAATATACACCATGATCAATTCATAGATTGTAGATTGCAAAATCATCACAGTTTTATCAAGCATCACACAAATATCCTATCGGTGCGCATAATCCTCGCGATGACCAATACACTCCACGAATACAGCATTTCAGGTCAGCACGGCTGCGGAAAACTGGGAAGATGCTCAGAAGATTTGCAAAACGCTCGGCGCAGACCTAGCTTCTGTTCATAGCGCGCAGGTATTTGAAATATTTTCGTAAAGTAAAATTGAAAATATTCAATTTTTAGGAAAACTCGTTCATCCGTCGCCTGGCAATGTCCCACGGTGCACTGAAGGGCGTGTTTCTCGGGGGCAAGAGCACCGGCAAGGACAATGGTTTCGGGTGGACGGATGGATCCCCTTGGGACTACAACAGCTTTGCAACGGGTAATGTCGGGTTGTTTCGACTCCAGATGATGCAAAAAACGAGTAAATATTCGTGAAAGTGAAGGAATGCTGATCAAATGTCGCAAAATTTAATGGGCACTAGGTCGGATGATCACCGTCGGATGATAACCTACTGGATGATAACCCATAAAGGAACCGTTCTGTAGAACATTCACAAAATCCTTTTTCACACTTTGGGAATCTACTGTGCAAGTTCTACAGAATGGTACATTTTTTTGGTTATCATCCAGTATGTTACCATCCGTCGATGATCACCCGACCTACTGCCATCTAATCTGTTTAGGGTACCCTGCTGCTGGGAAGGGCGACTGCGTGGTGATGGACACCTCGACGTCGGCCGGGCAGTGGCAGAACCAGGACTGCTCGGCAAGTCTACCCGTAGCTTGCGCTCGCCAATGTAAGTTAAGACAAACGTGTATATATTAGTTTATATCAATGTATATGAGAGACTGTCTGAGAGGATTCACCATAGGCCGTACAGCGAAAAATAAAGTTCTGATTTTAAGATCTCCCTAGTTGTAACTTTTCGCGTAGAGTTCGAAAATCGACCTTAGAAAGCCGTATCTCTTACCCCTCATTTCGCGTGTTGCGCTGAAGTTGGGTGGTCGGTTTTCGTAAATCCAAACCCCACAACTGCATAGTAATTCTGAAAGATCTCGACGAGATACAGTACCGAACAAAAGTTTCGCAACAAATTTGTGATTGTCATAACTTCGTTCATTCAAAATTGAGCTAGAGACTTATGGTTGAAAGCATTCGAGAGGATATCAGGAGAAAATAGTCATATGAGAGGAATCGGGAGAAACTCGAGATCTTTGGGCCATGCCGGGACGTGGAAATTCATGTTCATCAATCGGGCCGAAAACAACGTGAATGGTACTTCGAAACGTGCTCTTTCAAATGGCGTTGACCGTTTTGCGAAGAAAATTTTTTTCTCGACGTGGTACGTCTTCGAATTGGGCGGAGTCACACTTTTTTCTGAAAACACCGAACTTTGGAGCTGTTTTTCGGACCTTTGCGATAAAGATATGACAAAATAGTCAACATATGAAAGAAAGAGGATTGTTCGAGGAACATTTTGCTTTATTCTGATGGGTCAGAAACGCTAATTTGAAGCCAGGGGGTACGATTTGGCGAACAATTTTGTAAATCACGAAATACCAAAAAGGTTTTGGGATTTCATGCTTAATCGATAGGTCCCTATAAGTACTCTTTCCTCTCAAAAAATTAAGGTCTGGAAGCTATGCGTAATAATGTTGCTCTCGTTTAAGTAATACCCGGGTAATGGGCCGGGTATAGGCGGAATGTTTCCTATATCGCTATAGGGTCATTTAGCGTCAGAATTGAATCAATACACTGTAGAAACATATTTCCATACCAGAAACACATAATTTTCATGTGCATTCGCTCATAGCTTCGAATTGTAGAAATTATAAACTAAAAACTGGGAAGGTGCAAAATACCCGGTATCTGACGTCCATTCAACGAAAGATTCAGTGAAATGTATTGGGTGTAATGTAGAAACAACTTCTATAGCAATTGACAAAGGCTTACCACAGTTGAAATCGATTTTGCCACATTGGTAATCGAATAATTGCGAAACATGACTTCCGCAACCGATTTTGAGATATCGATTAGTGGGTGGCACCAAATTGTAGATTGTTATGTGCTGAACATTTTGTCTGTTGAAAGTAAGTTTCTATTTTTCCATATGCGCGAGCTACAGTGCTTAGAAGTTCGATAGAAACGGGCTAGAATCCCTCGAGAAGGCGCGCTCTAATCGTCTGGCGCTCTCTCCGCCCGACCTCCCTCTCCTTCCCCTCCAATTGTCGCTCTCTCGCGCACCTCCGCCGTCGTTTTCTGTCTACTTCTAGGCATTGTAGCTCGCGTATATGAAAAGATAGAAGCTTACTTTCAACAGATAAAATGTTCAGCACATAATACTCTACAATTTGGTGCCACACACTAATCGGTATCTCAAAATCGGTTGGGGGAGTCGTGTTTCGCAATTATTCGATTACCAATGAGGCAACATCGATTTCAGCTTTGTCAATTCTTTGTCAATTGCTCTAGAACTTGTTTCTACATTACATCCACTACATTTCACTGGATCTTTCGTTGATTGGACGCCACATACCGGGTATTTTGCACCTTCCCAGTTTTTAGTTTATAATTTCTACAATTCAAAGCTATGAGCGAATGCACATGAAAATTATGTGTTTCTGGTATGGAAATATGTTTCTACAGTGTATTGATTCAATTCTGACGCTAAATGACCTAAATGACGCTAAATGACTAAATGACGCTAAATGACGCTAAATGGTAGCGATATAGGAAACATTCCGTCTATACCCGGCCCATTACCCGGGTATTACTTAAACGAGAGCAACATTATTACGCATAGCTTCCAGAAATCCCAAAACCTTTTTGGTATTTCGTGATTTACAAAATTTTTCGCCAAATCGTACCCCCTGGCTACAAATTAGCGTTTCTGACCCATCAGACTAAAGCAAAATGTTCGTCGAACAATCCTCTTTCTTTCATATGTTGACTATTTTGTCATATCTTTATCGGAAAGTTCCGAAAAACAGCTCCAAAGTTCGGTGTTTTCAAAAAAAAGTATGACTCCGCCCACTTCGAAGACGTACCACGTCGAGAAAAAAAAATTTTCTTCGGAAAACGGCCAACGCCATTTAAAAGAGCACGTTTCGAAGTACCATTCACGTTGTTTTCGGCCCGATTGATGATCATGAATTTTCACGTCCCGGCCTATCACGAGTCTCTCCCGATTCCTCTCATATGAGGCGAATCGCGAGAGAATCGACCACGCCGCGGCGGTAGCAAAAAAGTTTGTCCTATCAGGAAACTATTCATGTGGGAAGTACTTCGAATGATGCTCTTTCAAACTGCGTTGTCAGAATTTTGATATCGGTCGTCATCGTCGAGATTCAGAAGGCCAAATTTGGTACTATCACTTTTCGGCTATCAAATCGCGCACACTTAAATGATCATCTGTTTAAAATAAAGATAAAAGGCCGTTCTTTTTTTCCAAAGAAAGCTACCACCATGCGCTACAACTATCATGTTGAGGTCATCAATCCTGGTGCTCATCTTGGTGCGGGGTGGTCGGGTGCACCAAAACTTTCGTAACTTTGGAAAACGGAAAAAGATATTAGGTTATCATGCTTAAGTTGTAGTACATACATATGTCTCACTTCTCGCCAAAAATGAAGGAAATCGGAGTATAAACAACAAAAAAAAGCATTCACTTTCGTGAAGCGACCCCAAAATGACTTCCAGACAAGCGTACTTCCGTACTTTCAATTACGCTCATTTCTGGTCAAAATCATTCAAAAACATCGAAAACAACATTTTGTTTCCCCCCACATTCTAGCACTTCCATTGGTCATACATGGTCACATGACTCAAAATTTGAAAATCGATATTTCGACCTGTTTCAACTTGGGGGAGGGCGCTAATGCGCACAATGTGTTTCAAATAATGTAGAAATGTCCCTCTAAACTAGTCAGAGAGAGGGGGTGTCTATAAATGTGAGTTTTCATACGAGGAATTCAAGAAAATGCGCAAAACTGTACAATAGGTCAAAGTGGTTCTAGGGATCCGGCTTATGGCTAGAAATGTAGAGCACGATGAGCTGAACATTTATGTTGAAAGTGAGTCTCTATCTTCTCGTTGAACCGTGCTACAGAGCCTGGAATTTGGCTAGGAATAGGCTAGTATCCCCCGAGAGCGCGCGCTCTAACCGTCTGGCGCTCTCGCCCTCTGACCTCCCTCTCCCTCCCCTCTATTTAGCGCTCCCTCGCTCGCCTCTTTCGTCGTTTTCTGTCATCTTCTAAGCTCGAGAAGATAGAGACTCACTTTCAACAGATGAAAAGTTCAGCTCATCGTGCTCTACATTTCTAGCCATAAGCCGGATCCCTACGACCACTTTGACCTATTGTACAGTTTTGCGCATTTTCTTGAATTCCTCGTATGAAATCTCACATTTATAGACACCCCCTCTCTCTGACTAGTTTAGAGGGACATTTCTACATTATTTGAAACCCATTGTGTGCATTAGCGCCCTCCCCCAAGTTGAAACAGGTCGAAATATCGATTTTCAAATTTTGGGTCATGTGGCCATGTATGACCAATGGAAGTGCTAGAATTTGGGGGGAAACAACTTCAAATGTCGTTTTCGATGTTTTTGAATGATTTTGAGCAGAAATGAGCGTAATTGAAAGTACGGAAGTACGCTTGTCTGGAAGTCATTTTGGGGTCGCATCACGAGAGTGAATGCTTTTTTTTGTTTATACTCCGATTTCCTTCATTTTTGGCGAGAAGTGAGACATATGTATGTACTACAACTTAAGCATGAAAACCCAGATAGTTTTTCCGTTCTCCAAAGTTACGAAAGTTTTGGTGCACCCGACCACCCCGCACCAAGATGAGCACCAGGATTGATGACCTCAACATGATAGTTGTAGCGCATGGTGGTAGCTTTCGTTGAAAAAAAGAACGGCCTTTTATCTTTATTTTAAACAGACTTATGATCATTTACATGAGCTCGATTTGATAGCCGAAAAGTGACAGTACTAACTTTGGCCTTCTGAATCTCGATGATGACCTCCGATATCAAAATTCTGACAACGCAGTTTGAAAGAGCATCATGTGAAGTACTTAAAACCAAAATTATAGCGGAATCGGACAAACATGAATCCTACCGCCGCTAACCCCCTAAAATGGTCGATTCTCTCGCGATTCGCCTCATATGGTATGTGGTCTGAAACACATTTATCGCGGGTTTCTGAATTTAATTTTCTGCATCACAATTTTCATGTATTTTTTGAAACTCAGCCGAAAGTCGATGTTATATCGCACGAACTGTGATGAAAGTATAATCATTGATGTTTACAATCCACTATCTGGCTTGCTCGTTGCACATCGGAAAGAGCTAATATATCGATATTCCGAGATGTGTTTGAACGGCTATATCCTCGCTCCCAGTTGAGCGATTGGGCCCTTATTTCGCAGCTACTATACACTAGTAATGTAGAAACATTTTACCAAGTTTGATAGCGACCAGACAACAAATTGCAAAAATCGCAAAATTTTTGGATATGCATTTTCATACACGTGGAAACAACCTTTAACGCTATCGAAAAAATCCGATTTCTTGCAGCTTTACGCAGTATCTATTAATGAACAAGTGTGCGAAATGGCAATGTGAGACGATTTGTCCAGCACATTTTACAGCCCAATAAACACAGAGAGTCAGATCGTCTTGAGCCTTAAAACACGGTACAAGACAAAATTGAATCTTATTCAAATCTCATAAAAAGAACCTATCAGCTTTGCAAGTCCTAGATATGCACATTTCTCATTGAATTGGAGCCAATTTTAAAGAAACTTTCCCGATATAAAAGGTCGATTTTCGCTACGGAACATTTCTGACGACTTTGGCCGTTCTGACTCTTTGCGGTTATTGGGCTGTGAAATGTGCTCGAGTGAAACGTCTCACTTTGCCATTTCGCGCACTTATTCATTAATAGATTCTGCATTAAGATGCAAGAAATCGGATTTTCTCGATAGCGTTAAAGGTTGTTTCCACGTGTATGAAAATTCATGTCCAAAATTTTTCGATTCTTACAATTTCTTGTCTGATCACTATCAAACTTGGTAAAATGTTTATACATTACTAGTGTATAGTAGCTGCGAAATAGGGGACCTATCGCTCAACTGGGAGCGAAGATATAGCCGTTCAAACACATCTCGGAGGTCTCGGAATTTCGATATATTAGCTCTTCCCGATGTGCAACGAGCAAGCCAGATAGTGGATTGTAAACATCAATGGTTATACTTTCATCACAGTTCGTGCGATATTACATCGACTTTCGGTTGAGTTTCAAAAAATACATGAAAATTGTGATGCAGAAAATTAAATTCAGAAACCCGCGATAAATGTGTTTCAGAACATATACCGTATGACTATTTTCTCCTGATATTTACCTCTCGAATTCTTCCAACCAAAAGTCTCCAGCTCAATTTTGAACGAAGTTATGACAATCACAAATTTGTTGCGAAACTTTTGTCCGGTACTGTAAGCATTTTCACTGTTGAAAGTAAAAGTCTAGCTCATCTGTGAAAAAAGTTATGTCCAAAGTTGTGAAAAAAATATTCTCAAAAATTCCGCCCTGAAAAATTTTTTGGAAAAATAAAAGTTTTCAAATTATTCCTCATCAAAAACTATCCCTAGAAATGTTTCTCCCATTTCGAAAAGAGTGATTATTTTGGTAGTTCTGGCTAGCGGAACAGTCAGAGCTCCGGTTTCTTCAATTTTTCAAGTCGGCTGTCTGCAAAAGTAGAGCTCAGAATTTACTCCCAGCGCCAGAAATATTTCATAAACACATCATTAGGAACGTTCCGACTCAGAAATACGTCATACAGACTGGCCAAAACCAATCATTGTGGTCCAATAGATACTTTTTTCCGACAAAGCCTTGTCACGCACTTTGACGATATGTTTTGACAATCATGACGCAACAAGAAAAGGTTCGACAGTTGATATATGGTAAATATGGAATAGCTAAGATATATGAAACAATAAGAATTTGTTTTAGGAACAGTCCTACACTTTTCAAGTATGCAACAATCCGATATTTGTAAATTTCGTGCCCCTGTAGCATGATTCGAGAACGGCATCAGGTCCAAACATAATTTTTATTTTACGTAACGCGCCAAAAAATTTTTCAGGGCGGAATTTTTGAGAATATTTTTTTCACAACTTTTGACATAACTTTTTTTCACAGATGAGCTAGACTTTTACTTTCAACAGTGAAAATGCTTATCTCGTCGAGATCTTTCAGAAGTACTATGCAGTTGTGGGGTTTGGATGAGCCGTTCACGATTTACGATAACCGACCACCCAACTTCAGCGCAACACACGAAATGAGGGGTAAGAGATACGGCTTTTTAAGGTAGATTTTCGAAATCTACGCGGAAAGTCACGCCTAGGGAGATCTTAAAATCAGAACTTTATTTTTCGCTGTACGGCCTATAGGGGATATGGCTCAGTTCTCTCAGAAAGTCTCTCTCTCTATATGATGTTGCGTCTTCTGAATAGTGATAAAAGAGTTATCAAGTTATCCTAATGATGCTGTTCAATTGTAATCGGAACGTGATTTCCAGCAAGCAACCACGTCTGCGCCAAGGGACCGTGGACTGAGGGAGAATTCGTGAGCCTACAATGTAGCCTACAATTATCAGACTATATCGGCCTAGATTACGTCACCCGGATTTCCTTTCGATTCTTCGACTCCGTGCGATTTCGAGTTCACCGTTGCCGCGGGGAAGAGGGTGGAAGTGGAGGTAAGTGCCTAATGGATACTAGGTTACTCTTATGATCCAGCCGTAAGTGAAGGCTCTATGCTTGTTCCGATTTGTTTCATTGTGTTTCAGGTGATCTTCCTGGAAGCAAATTCATGCTGCGATCAGCTGGTGATGTCCGACAGTCTCACTGGAGGAAATCTGGTTGCCAAGTCCGTTTCCCTTGCTGAGGAATGGAAGTGTGTAGATTAGAATAATTCTGGCGTTGTGGCAAAATTATCTATTGCTGATTTTTTTTGCAGTGTAACTGGCGAAGTTAACAACAAAGTGTACAAGACGAAATCATCGAACACGATGAAGGTTTCGTGGAAACCGAATGGAGGAGTGAACGTAAAGGGAGTAATGGTGAGCAATATCCGCTTTTCACAAAGTAGATTTCATTTTAGATGACGTACAGGGCTATTTGAGTGCATTATCTTCGGAAGTCCAGTCTGTTTTCATGAGAACAAAGATAATAAAGTTGTTTTTTCACAAGAAAGTTTAGTAATAAGTGAGGCGCAAACGTTAAAGCACACAAATTTGCACACATAACGATCAATGGATTGCACAAACATACGTGTGAGAGTAGACGCTTTATGGCTCCACTCAATGGGGCGTGACTCATACTCTCACAAAAAGCCTTACTCACACAATCGCATAAATTTTCGCTCATTGCTGATTCTATTCCTCGCAGCAACATCAACCCAATGACTTTCGTTAGTCTGAAATCCACAAATTGATGTATAAATGGCTCGTTTCGCGTGTTACTTGAACATTTCGAGATGTATTTCACACTATTTTTTATAATGTTGCGAAATGTATATTCTACCACCACCAAACAGATTTAAGAATGGCTCCATTTTCGCAAATCCTCAATTCATTTCGAATGCTGATCGCTCCGAAGAGTAAGGTGAACTAGTGGGGCCAATTATCTGTTAAATAGCAACATATTCAGAAACATGAAACTAAGATGCATTTATTTGATCTCCCAAACGATTCAATAAGGATAATAATGAAGAAGTTAAGTCTCAGAGATGTTATGCACCTAAGACAGACTTGTCGGTGAGCTTTTTTAAGAGCAAGTTTTTTTTGAGATATCATAATTCAGCATAAGCATCAGCTTTTAAATTGTTTGTCAGTCGCTTTTTTTTATTCATCGTTTGCACATTTCTGATGAAACGTGAAATCTTATGATTCCATTTTGAGTACTTTTGCGCAACTCGTAGCAGAAACATACATCGGGACCTTCGACGAAGCAGTTATTAGCATGAACGAATATCAAGGATACAGCAACGAAATTACTGTAAAAGTTCTGAAGTCGGAATTGAATAGAGCATTCGTTTTCAGCGTTTTATTTTGGTTAAACTCGGTGAAGTTTGGTTCAAAAACGAGTTCACTGAAGATGGGTTTGAGCAGTTCCAGCGACAGACGAAAATGTTCTACGGAATTCAAATCAGGGAATGTAAGATCAGGGTACGACCGATCAACTTTTTCTGAATTACCGACTCTGTTTCAGCTAATCAGTGACTGTCCCAATATCGATTACGTTCGCCGAGTTGCTAGCTTATTCAGAATAGAATTACTAACCTTTATTGTCGACTCGGATGGGAGCTTGGAGAAGTGCGATTCTGAAACTGTTCTCAAATTAAAACATTTGCTAATGACAAGGTTTCAGCGCAATTGAATTGATGTCGACAGTCGATGATTGTAAGAAAAACGTTGAAATCGTAAGAGATTATGCGACTGAACAAGATCTGACCCTACTGCCTCCTTTAGAACAATTGTCGTTCACAATTCGGGTCAGTAATTCAATTTATTTTACAATTATTCAATTTTCCTTTTTTTCATGAGGCGCGAATTTACATGGAAATTTACAAGTCGAATTTGCATTTAGGAAAGCTATTCAACTGCACGAGAAATGCAAAGATTTACTACGGCGCTATTGAATCTGATAGCGATTCATAAGGTTGTAGTTGTCTCCAATGTACAATTGCAGTCGAATGACATGAAGCGAATACTGGAGGTTAGACATAAATTTAAATACATGCACGTGTTACTTGTTTTCAATGCATATTCGAGGTGATATCGTCTGAAACCCTCGAGCGCATGGTTAAACTTTCGACGAAGACACACATCGTCAAGAGCTGGATGACCAATTTCAGGATTTACCCGGACACACTGATAGGGGATGTGATAGGAGAGGTATGTTAAAACGCATTATCTGTAAGAGTGCACAAAAAACACAACTCCGGCAAAATGATCGCCCGGGGCTCAAACTTTCAGAATATGATCCCTAGGGGCTATTAATCAAACTTGCGAATTGGGCCTTGTGTTTTACATCATTCGAAAGAGCGTTAAAAGTTATATAAGAATCTACGTTTTCGCACTATTTGGTCAAGAAGGTCTCGCAAAAAAGGTAAAAGTATGAAAAATTTCGACAATTTACTCAAACTTGGTGCCAGCTAACCATTTTAAATGCCTAACTTCATCCCAGATTTGACATATGTTATGTGAAATTCATCGCAGAATCCGAATATTTTGTGAAATTGGCAAATATTCGGTGCCCAAGAACCGAAAATATAGTCCGTATGGAGAGAACTCCACCCAAAATTTCGTTTCAAATTACCTTTTTCTTAGTTTTTAAGAAGTATTTGCACATTTTCGTCTAAATATTGTCATTACCAACATGTTGGAACATAATGCGACACATCCCACCTATTTATGATTTGAATAAAAAATTTCGATTTTCAGACCCAAAAACATTTTTTTTGAGTTTTTTGAAATTTTTTGAAATCTGAAATTTTAACTTATTATTGATATTTGAGCCTGTATCACATTCTAATGTAAAAATCGGATATTTTTTACAATTTTTGAAGTTTCTCAAAATTACCCCTGTCTCAACAGCTTCGAAAATACAAAATTCAAAAAGTTTTGTGTTTGTGCGCAATTTACGCTTAATGTACTCTAAAATAATTTAAAATGTCCTGGAAACTCATCCTAGACTATTAAATCGAAGATTTCAAAAATTTTCAAAAAATCGAAAATTTTTGGGTCTGAAAATCGGTATTTTTTAATTCAAATCATAAAGAGGTGCGATGTGCCGCATTATGTTCCAATAGGTTGGTAATAATAATATTTCGACGAAAATGTGCAAATACTTCTTAAAAACTAAGAAAAAGTAAATTTGAAACGAAATTTTGGGCTGATTACGCTCCATACGGACCATCTTTTCGGTTCTTGGGCACCGAATATTTGCCGGTTTCACAATATATTCGGATTCTACGATGAATTTCACATAACATATGTCAAATCTGGGAAGAAGTTAGGCATTTAAAATGGTTAATGAAGTTAGGCATTTAAAATGGTTAGCTGGCACCAAGTTTGAGTAAATTGTCGAAATTTTTCATACTTTTACCTTTTTTGAGAGACCTTCTAGACCAAATAGTGCGAAAACGTAGATTCTTATATATCTTTTAACGCTCTTTCGAATGATGTAAAACATAAGGCCCAATTCGCAAGTTTGAAATTATCGATCTTTGTAGATCAAAATTGAAATTTCGGCTCTTACTTCCGGCTGAAAGATTAATTGCCCCTAGGGATCATATTCTGAAAGTTTGAGCCCCGGACGATCATTTTGCCGGAGTTGTGCCACTATCAGCCGCTTTCACTGCGTTCTTACGGAGAACGCGTTTTAAATCACAATACATTATTATTCTGCTTCAACAACATGAGACAACATCAATCACGATAAATAGTCATAAATATACAATTCATACAAAATAAGACAATTTCAGTTCACAGTGATTCGGAAATTCAGTGATGACTTTGATGACTACGTCTGGCTGCGCTATCACAACTGCTGGATACGGTTTCAAATCGCATCTGTGAGGCCAAATCAATTGAGACATGACATTCTAAGGAATGAGCTGCTGGAAAAAACCGTGGCTATCGGAAACGGAGAGTATAGGGATTGGGAGTAAAGTGCACTCGCTTGGTCGGAGGAATGCAAAATAATGATTGAAATATTATATGTTGGATATATGCACGTGGACATTCCTATTCAGATTTAGTCCTAATTAGAAAATTATTTTTGACTTGTATAATCTAAAAAGCGAATAAATGCCTAGTTTGTGCCCAAAATTACACCCACAATCGATTTATATTTCTGGCACGATTGCATCTTTGGAGATTATCTATATTATGCGGATTCGTTGCTTATTATTTATTAATATTTTTTGTAAATATAGAAATAGAATATAATCCAGAGAAATATCATATATTCCATATCATTTAACATGCATCTCTACATGCAATTTCGTGTTTACTTTTTTGATGGGATAAATGAAATTAAGAAATATAAAGCAAAACAGAAATATTACACAGAATAATATCTCAGCCAATCGATCACATGTTCACGTGCGATATTTGACGCCTTATCGATTCATTCACCGGGTCATGACTCATACTCACACTCTTCTCCAATGCATCCTGTGATACCCAGCTATAGTCGGAATTGTGTACTCTTTTTACCCCACATCTTCTTTTCCCACTACTAACCGTCATCTTAAAATTTCTCGATCATTTCTTCACTGCAATCGATATCATTCGTTATCACTAATGCAAAAGCCCTCGTCAGTCACAACTCACCAACATTCTGTTAGAAATTTAGATGAATAATTTAATCTGAAATTGATGGATACGATTCCATTTTTTTACCATTGCTAAGGCAAAATCAATCGATAAGCAATAGTTGGAGGGAAGGAACTTTAACAATTAGGACAATCGGCGATATCGATTATTCAGAGTTCGATTGAAATATGCACGTCCCTCCAAGTCCATGACACTGCTTCATGAGAACTCAAATTGTTTTCAGAACTTTTAGAGGAAGATTGAATAGTTATATTTATTCACAACAATGATTAGTTAAATTTATTCATACATTATTTGCTGATTTATTTGCCCAGCATGTACACATTAATCGAATGTAAAGAAAATTGGGAACAATTAAAATAAATAATAAAGAGTTCAATGGTCGTAGATGCAACTGTCACATTTCTCGAACTGCCAAATGGAAGGAAAAAATGAAATATCGCAGGTCATACATTGGCACTGCTCGCCTCATCATGAGACGCTCTCTCTCTCTTTTCTGACAAATTAGTGGGAGCACATAATGTGTGAGGAGAGAGAGAGTCTGCGTAAATGCAAGACATGCGTCACAATCTGCATAGCGTATCAGGATTGCACAACATTCCATGTAATTTGAGTGAATTCTAAGTGACACACATGAAACTTCAATCCATTTACACGTGCACATGTGAGAGTGGCAGCTTTATCGCTCCACTCAATGAGGGTGGCTCATTCGCGCACAAAATGCCTTTCCCTGATAACCCTTCAAACACTTCCGCATCCCAATTTCGTTAATATTTTATCACAAACCAATCATTCGTTCCGTTTCGGTCTTATAAATTTCGTAGTCATACTTGAAAATAATTTCATGCCCTCTCTGGTTGCATATTTGCTTACGCATGTGACATATTTATACCCGAAGCTAAATGTGTATTTGCAATGTGTTCATATAAATTTACATGTTTTAGAAGAAGCTGGCGATGCACTTGTTTGACCTCCTACATGATGTTCTCAGGGAACTTATGATAATGATGAGCATCAACGATTGCATGCGCCTGAGACGAACTTGCCGGTGACTAGTTACTGTTTATTTCATAATAAGGCTAATATAAAATCATAGCATACATCGCGTACTTTTAGGAATTTTAGGAAAAAAAGATTTGAACTGTTTTTTAAAGAATAGATGTTCTCGTTTTTTTCGGATTTTGTAATAATTAAAAAGTTAATTTTCAGTACTTTTGAAAAGCTCGTTAATTTTAATTTTCAGTACTTTTGAAAAGCTCGTTGCGAATACTCACGCCGTCTTTGATTACGGAGAAATAGTTGTTAAAGAGATTCAAGTTGACGGAAAACAGGAAAATATGGATGCGCACAAAAAGGTACCGAAATGAAAGTACATGATTGCGTTCATTATAAATTCTCCATTTTCAGAACTTGCAGCGGTTGAACTTGGCAAAGCCTGGTTCAACATCGATTTCACAGAAGTCAGTTATGAGCATTTCCAGCGACTTATGTTTTGCGCAATTCGTATTAGGGAATGTACAGTCAGAGTAAGCATTATTGACTTACTGGAACATTTAAGCAACCGATTTCAGTTAATTGAGTACTCCGGATAGCAAGGTTGTTCAAGATAGACTTGCTCACATTCGTCGTCGACTCGGATAGGCAATTGCAGAAGTGAGACTATGCAATTTCCATTGATTATTTCAGAAATATAATCCTATTTTTTAGTGCTATCGAATCATTTCCAAATTTTGGTGATTATAAACTTGGCCTGGAGCTCGTCAAATTTCATACTATTCAGTATACTGTTCTACAAGAGATGGCGAAGCTACATCCTTTGGAAAAAATATCATTACAAAATCATGTGAATACTTTTCATACCTTATTTATTTATTTCAAAATTTGAAGTTAAATTTCAAGATAAACAATTCAGATTATCTACCGTCGAAATACGATCGAGATGATTGCATTCAAAATTATGCTGATGAATGTAATTTCGGTGCACAAAGATGTTGCCGTGTCAAGACCTCGATTGAATTCGGATGACTTGAAGAATATATTTGAGGTTTCAAATAAGTTATTTAATGTATTCATATACAATGTTATGTATACTTACTTTAAATTTTGCTGAACCCTACTTCCCTACTTTTAAATGCCCTACTGACTTTTCCAGCATGTTTCCTTGAATATTTTAGATTGTATCTTCTGACAATCGGAAGCGAACAGTTGAACTTTCTGCGACTTATCTTATTGTTAGGAATTGGCTGAAAGGTTTGGGACTTACGTATGACGCGAATGTCGGAACTGTGGCTGAAGAGGTGCGTAAGTTGAATGAAATAAAAAAGTGTTTGATACTATCATATTTATATTAAACGTGGAACGAACTACCATACTACTCTATACCAATATTTGCATTGCCAATTATTTTCAAAATGTTCAGTTCGTTGTAGTTCGAAAGGAGCGCGATGAATTAAACGAATTCATCTGGATACGCTTTCGCCGTTGTTGGATACGATTTCAGCGAGCAGTACCGAGGGAAGAAAGGATGCGAGCACGAAGTGTACTAATTGGGAATGGACCGATGATGGAACCGATAATGCTCCGCACCTCTCACAACACTGTTCCACCTCCTCCATTTATGAATAGTAGAAAATATGACATGTAAATCACTGATATCGGAGCTGAGGACTATCACATTGCCAATTGTCACTGATGTCATACTAGTGTTCCCCTTTTGTGTACTTCTATTTTCGGGAAGGACTCATGCGTAAATTTCGAGAGACAGGAGCCCCCTAAAATTAGTCACTTGATGTATTGCGCGTCCAATCTCACGGATGTGCGTACATTTACACAAATACACGCAACAAATACACTCTTTCGTCGGTCAACTGAGTGAGAGAAGAGGGAACATGCTTTTATCTCCTTGGAAATGCGTAAATGCAGGTTTCCATCGCATTCTGCGCATTCGGAGTGACACACAAGAATCGATAACCAATCGATTAATCGACTTAACCAATCCATTGACGCATACACGTGCAAGAGTGGCCGCTTTATCGCACCAGTTGATACGGGTGTGACTCATTCTCTCACAAACATGTTTTTCCTGATAACTCTTGAGACATTACAGTCTCAATTACTCTCGCCAAAATTCCTGCAATTCATTTATTTAATCATAGATCATTAACCAATCACTAATTCCCGTCCATTTCTCGTAAATTTCGCAATTTAGACCAGTCAGACTCGCAAATAACTATTGTGAAACTCTCTTTCGTCATATCTTCGCCAACGAATCAATGATTCACGTCTCCCAGCTCATAATCCCACTTCGAAATATGATTTTACCGAAGAAAAATGTGTGGTTCTAATGCCAGTTTTGCCCAAATTAGCATGTTTTCAGAGCCAGATGCAGACGATGCACTTGCTGGAGCTCCCACATGATGTGCTTAGGGAACTTATGAAATTGATGAGCATCAACGATTGCATGCGCCTGAGACGAACTTGCCGGTGACTATTTACGGTTATAAACAGAGAGAGGCAATACAATATATCACGCATGTATCGAAATTGTGTTAAACAATGACGGTGTTGTTAAAGAATACATACTCGTTTTTTTTTCGAATTTAATTGGGAAGTCCTTACTTAGTTCATTTTCAGTGCTTTTGAAAAGCTCGTCGCTGCTACCCACACTTCCTTTGGCCATGCAGTAATTAGCATTGAAGAGATTCAAGTCTTCGAAGAGCAGAAAAATACGTCGTTGAAGAAGGTACCGTTATATTAGACTAATCACTTTTGCAACACATGGTTACAGTTATTGGAAATTCTAATTTTAGAGCGTTGCTGTGGTTAACCTTGATCAAGATCGGTTCAAAATAGATTTCACAGAATTCGGTTATGAGCAGTTCGGGCGACTTATGAACCGCATGTTTGGCGGAATTCTGATTAGGGAATGCACAATCAGCGTAAGTGGTATTGACTTACTGGAAAATTAAACTATCCTATATCAGTTACGCCATGAGTGTATGCATATCGATTTCGTACTCCAACTTGCAAGATTGTTCAAGATCAACTTGCTGACCTTTCTTGTCTACTCGGATAGGCTATTACAAAAGTAAAATTCGGCATTTTCATGGATTGTATTAACAGTGAACTCCAAATTTTACAGTGTAATCGACTTATTTCCGGTTAGACGACTACAAACTTGGCCTTGTGATCGTCAGATCTCATTCTGTTCAGCATACTGCTCTGCCAGATCTGACCAAGCTACTTCCTTTGGAAAAATTGTCATTCGCAAGTCGGGTAAATGCTTTTCATACTTATTGTAAAATATATTATTACATATATTTTCAATATTTTTAGATAAAATATAAATAAAATTGACATTCAGGTTAGCACCTATCCAATCGCAAACGAGTTGCAAGCATTCACTACTATGTTATTGAATCTGATTTTGATTCATAAATATGTTGCCGTGTCAAATGTGCAATTGAATTCGGATGACTTCAGGGAAATATTAAAGGTCTCTAAAAAACTATTTCAACCATTCATTCATTTCGTTTGAGCGGTAACATTTTTGTTTTGTCGGATTTATTTGAATATTTTAGGCTGTTTCGTCTAATAATCGGAAGCGAACGATTCAACTTTCTGCGAGGTCACAGATTGTTGGGAGCTGGCTTAGAAGTTGTGACATTTTCTTTGATACGAATGTCGGAACTGTATCTGGAGAGGTGCGATATTGTTTGAATATAATTAATAGATGTATGACTAGAACTTGCTTTTTTTTCAGTTCACTGTTATTCGAAAGGAACGCGATGGATTTTCTGATTTCATCTGGCTACGCTTTCGCCAATGTTGGATTCGATTTAAACGTGAAATACCGAAAGACCTTCCATCACGACATAGTATTCTCGTGGAAAAGATGAGCGAACGGAGTGTAGTCATTGGGAATGGGCCGGTGATGGACTTATCAATGAGTCGCCCCAATCCCAATATTGGACCGCCTCTTCCATTTCTTCCATTTCTATGATGACTTCCATTTCTGGATCGTAGAATAGATACAATGTAAATCACTGTAAATAAATAAATAAACCGAATATCGAATAAAGCGAAACACAAAAAGTCAAATTATCCATAATCTACGAAACGCGATATTCAAATCGAAAGAACTCGAAAAGTTAGTGGGCGTATTTCAGGTTGCAATTGTCTTGTATCTTTCACGAGAGGCTCGAAAAATGCCTCATATAATGATGTACCGAGATTCAACCTGAGCTCCAAAACGAGGCATGCGCTATGCAACTTTCAATGAATTTTGGGCATGCGTCAGGATGCCCAAAACCAGATGCAACTCACTTAATACTTTGAGCATCATTCTAATGGTCAACTCGAATTTATGGTGAGAGGAGTGATATGTAGCAGCAGTGAACAAATATTTTCGTAATTCGCATAATGTGCCTTCTGTATGGCATACGTGAAACACTCAACCAATCGATTGAAGGCACACATGTGAGAGTGGCGGCTTTATCGCTCCAATCGATGCGGTGTGACTCATATTCTCACAAAATTGCATAAACTGATAACCCTTCAAACATCCATTCTCGAGCCCTTGCGCTAAGATTTGTATGTTTCCTTATTCACCCGTTCGCGTGTGTTCCTTTTGATTGTTTACATTTATTCCGTAATTTAGACAACTTTTTTTTCACGCGCACCGTTTGCTTTATGTCCTTACGGGCATAAGGCCGAGTGTGAGCTATGACGTAATACCGCCTTTGATACATAAAAGGCGGTATGACGTCATAGTTCTCATCCGACCAAGTACCGCCCTCATCCGTCTCAAATCAGCTTACGAGCCAATGCCTCCCATCTCCCAGATCCTCAGGCCATTGCGAAATGTGATTTTCCCGAAGAGAAAGGTGATGGGTCCAATGTAAAATTCGCCAATTCTGATCATATTAAGAATCAGGGGCAGGCGATGCATTTGTTTGATCTACCACACGATGTTCTCAGGGAGATAATGAAAACGATGAGTATGAAGGATCGAATGCGTTTGAGGCGAACTTGTCGGTGAGTATTTACTGTCTATATCGTAATTAGGGATACAATAATGTCATTGTGTAAAACGTTTTTCTCGGAATTTTCAAAATATGTATTATGGTGTTACAGAACAATTTTCCTCTCTCGAATTAAATTAACACGTGTATCACTAGCCAGTGGATGAAAATCGGACCTCCCGGGAACATTTTCCAAAAAATTGTCCCCGTTCTCGCCAAAATTTTGATGGGAGAATACCCAGGAGAGATGAATTTGAAAAATATAGGTCATTGGTCCCAGAACCGGCTTTTAGGAAATTTCCGGTTTTGCACCTGGCTATGCTGTATTTCAGCTCCTAGACAAGCTGCATAGGTAGAAAAGCACTCAAAATGTGCGGAAAATTATTTATTGCAACTTTTATGTAGAAAACTTTTCACCGCAACATCGAACAAAAATTCGATATTCGAAAAACCAAAGTTAACATGAAATAATAATTGTTTTCACCATCACGCAGGAAACTTGGATTTTTATTGCATAAAATGAAACAATATTCGTTCATATGTATAGGAAAAATACTGGCGAAGGAATTATCCTACCCCCTTATCTAGTTTCCGCGATAAAAGCGGTCATATGATACACATTCAGAATTTATTCAATCGTACATGCCCTAATTTACTTTATCGTGGCAAATGTGTGTGTTTTGAGATGTTTCTGGGGCAAATAATGTATTTTCTGCTGAAAAACCCAGAGTTCGTCTAACTTTGAAAAATTTCCGCAACCTCGATTTATCCCAAGTTTGTGCAATTATAAGTCCACACATTAATATCTACATGAAGAAAGAAAACATATTATTTGTAGTAGATACCAAGTAGAGTTGATATATTACAAACTTGGCTCATGGATTGCTTTGACTCTCTAGATAATCTTCACTAAAATATGCATTCTCGTGAGTATGAAAACTAATAAAAAAATATGTTTTCAGCTGAAATTCGGTGGTTATTGACCATATTTGTGCATTTAAAATTACGAATAAATCGTCTTAGTGAGAAAACATCATCATAATATCATTTGTATGGACAAACAAAAATGGAAATATTTTATATTTTGAAATTTTCCATAAATTTACAAGCGTATATGAGGCGAATCGCGAGAGAATCGACCACGCCGCGGCGGTAGGATTCAAGTTTGTCCACTCTTGATGAAAATTTGGCTACAAGTACTTCAAATGATGCTCTTCAAAACTGCGTCGTCAGAATTTTGATATCGGTCGTCATCGTCGAGATTCAGAAGGCCAAACTTGGCACTATCAATTTTGGAAAGTCAAATCGGGCGCATTCAAATGATCATAAGTTCGTTTGCAATGACGATAGAAAGTCGTTCTTTTTTTAGAAAGAAAGCTGAGAACATGCCCTACAACTTTTCTGTTGAAGTCATCATTCCTGGTGCTCATCCTGGTTCGAGGTGGTCGGGCGCACCAAAAGTGGCGCAACTTTGGAAATCGGAAAAAGATATTGGGTTATCATGCTTAAGTTGTAGTGCATGCATGTGGCTTACTTCCATCCAAAAATTAGGTAAATCGGAGTATAAACAAAAAAAAGGTGGCACTTTTGTGCAGGCAACTCAAAATGAGTTCCGGACAACTGTACTACCGTATCTTCAATTGCCCTGGTTCAGGCTAAAAACCATTCAAAAACGTCCAAAACAACATTACGTGTTGAATCCCCCATGTTATAACACTTTCAATGGCATAAAATGATCGTCGGGTCGAAAATTTGAAAATCGATATTTTGACCCCGTTGACTCCAGCGGGATAGGCCCAAACGCACTAAATAGGTTCCATGTAATGTAAATACACCCCTTGAAACAGCACAAAGAAAAAGGGCTCCTGAAAAGAGGATATTTCGCTTGAGGAATCCAGGGAAAGGCGCACAAGTATATAATAGTTCAAAATAGACTTAGTGACCCGCACTATGGCTTGAAATGTAGAGCAGGATGTGTTAAACATTTCATATATTGAAAGTGAGTCTCTATCTTTTCATAGAAGCATGCTACAGAGCCTAGAAGATAGCCAGAAATAGCCTAGAATCCCCCGAGAGCGCGCGCTCTAACCGTCTGTCGCTCTCGCCCTCTGTCCTCCCTCTCCCTCCCCTCTATTTAGCGCTCTCCCGGGCACGTTTCCCGTCGGTTTTGGCAAATCTTTTTCCGATTTTCAAAGTTACGCCACTTTTGGTGCGCCCGACCACCCCGGACCAAGATGAGCACCAGGAATGATGACTTCAACAGAAAAGTTGTAGGGCATGTTCTCAGCTTTCTTTCTAAAAAAAGAACGACTTTCTATCGTCATTGCAAACGAACTTATGATCATTTGAATGCGCCCGATTTGACTTTCCAAAATTGATAGTGCCAAGTTTGGCCTTCTGAATCTCGACGATGACGACCGATATCAAAATTCTGACGACGCAGTTTTGAAGAGCATCATTTGAAGTACTTGTAGCCATATTTTCATCAAGAGTGGACAAACTTGAATCCTACCGCCGCTGGTCCCCCTCAAATGGTCGATTCTCTCGCGATTCGCCTCATATGTTTGATAATTTTTCGGAATTTTTTGACTAAGACGATTTATTCGTAATTTTAGATGCACAAATCTGGTCAATAACCACCGAATTTCAGCTGAAAACATATTTTTATTAGTTTTCATACTCACGAGAATGCATATTTGAGTGAAGATTACTAGAGATTCAAAGCCTTGCATGAGCCAAGTTTGAAATATATCAACTCTAATCGGTATCTATTAGGTTGAACAGAAAGTCTTTATAAACTTTTTATATCCCTTCTTCTGACAATAAAGCGCAAGAGCGAAATCAAACGTATGCACCATTGTTATCTACGACAAATCTCCAACGTTCAGGCAACTTATGGATTTCCTCCTTATAGAACCCATCTCGGCGCGAATCAAAATATTGCTTGAGTGCGGCCTCGATCGCCCCACCTGAAGTGAAGGATCTCTGATCGAGATGACGGGTCAGATCCGAGAACAACCAATAATCCGAAGGGGCCAAGCCAGGAGAATACGGTGCATGAGGGAGAACCATCCAGCCATATTTGGACAGCTCCTGCTTGACCTGCCGTGCAACATGGGGTCGGGCGTTATCGTGTTGATAGTACACTTTCTTGCCGTTCAGGGCAGATTGTGCGAATTTCTTCTTGAGATTCCGTAGTTGTTTAGTGTAGACATATCCAGTAATTATCCGCTTCTCGGGTAGGAGCTCCCAGTAAATCGGGCCATCCACTCCCCACCAGGCAGAGAGCAAGATTTTCATAGGGTGAAGGTCAGGCTTTGCGACGTCCTGTGGGGTCTCATTGGCATCCACCCACTGTGCCCTCCTATGGTGATTCTCATAGCAGACCCACTTCTCGACCCCTGTTATGAGACGGTCCAACCATCAATCTCCAGCGTGATGAGTGAGTAGAGAAAGGGAATCGTCGACACGGTGGTCAAACTGGTCTTGGGTCAATTTGTGGGGTATGAAACGGCCTAGCTTCTTCTTCTTGCCAATGGAGACCAATCATTTTACGATGGTGCTTTGCGATACCCCAAGTGTGGCTGCCATGTCGCGGGTATTTGGAAAGGATCCAATTCCACTACGATCCGTAGCGCATCCAAATCCAGCTCGGGTGGCCTCCCAGACCGGTCATGATCATCCATGGAAAAGTCCCCCTTCTCGAAGAGTTGGTACCAATTGCGCATGGTCTGGTAGTGAGTGGCATATGAATCGTACACTTCAGCCAACTGACGTTCCTATTCCTTCATTGTAGTGTGAGAGAGGAATACGAATAACGGAACGTTGCGGATGTGCAAGGCCGTGGGAACAAACATCGTGGTCTTACTAGTGGCAGAATGAAAGGCGTGGAATGGGGAGTTGTTGACCACATAGTCCCTTTGTCATGTGTTATTCACTAGAGGCGAGGGAACACCAAAGGTCTCGTGCACTGAGCAGTGATCGAGCAAAACAGTTTATAAAGACTTTCTGTTCAACCTAATACTACAAATAATATTTGTTCATTCATCATGTAGATTTTAATGCGTGGACTTATAATTGTACAAACTTGGGATAAATCGAGGTTGTGAAAATCGATTTTTCAAAGTTAGACGAACTCTGGGTTTTTCAGCAGAAAATACATCACTTGCCCCAGAAACATCTCAAAATACACACATTTGCCACGATAAAATAAATTAGGGCATGTACGATTGAATTAATTCTGAATATGTATCATATGACCGCTTTTATCGCGGAAAATCTAGATAAGGGGGTAGGATAATTCTTTCGCCAGTATTTTTCCTATACATATGAACGAATATTGTTTCATTTTATGCAATAAAAATCCATTGCAAGTTTCCTGCGTGATGGTGAAAACAATTATTTTTTCATGGTAACTTTGGTTTTTCGAATATATAATTTATGTTCGATGTTGCGGTGAAAAGTTTTCAACATAAAAGTTGCAATAAATAATTTTCCGCACATTTTGAGTGCTTTTCTACCTATGCAGCTTTTCTAGGAGCTGAAATACAGCATAGCCAGGTGCAAAACCGGAAATTTCCTTAAAGCCGGTTCTGGGACCAATGACCTATATTTCTCAAATTCATCTCTCCTGGGTATTCTCCCATCAAAATATTGTCGAGAACGGGGACAATTTTTTGGGAAATGTTCCCGCACACCTCCGCTGACTCGTGATACCTGTGTTAAGTAGTCTTGTTATCTGATTCCCTTTTCAGTACTTTTGGAAACGTTGTAGCGGATACCCTCGCTATCTTTGATCATGCTGTAATAACCGTTGAAGAGATTCAAGTTTATCAAACGCAGGAAAATACGGAATCACGCAAAAAGGTTAGTCGTAAGATAGCTAAGATAGCATGGGTACAGGTAGAAATGTATAATTTTCAGAGCTTTGTTCTGGTTAAACTCGGTCAAGTTTGGTTTAAAGTTGACTTCTCCGAAGATAGCTTTGGGCATTTTCAACGACAAATGAATCGCCTTTCCAGTGGAATCTCCATTAATGAATGTCGAATCAAGGTGAGATTTATCGAAGTCCATAATTTCAGCTTCAGCTTTCAATTTCAGCTTTCAGCTTAATTTCAGCTAACCTGTGATTGTCCGCATGTAGATTTTGTGCTCCGAATAGCAAGGTTGTTCAAGATATGCTTACTCACATTTGTTGTCGACTCTGGCATGAAGTTACGGAAGTGAGATCCTGCATTTTTAGTAGAATCTAAAATAAGTGTTCACATTTTACAGTGTTATCGAATTATTTCCGAAGCTCGACGAATACAAACTCGGCCTTGAGATCGGCAGATATCGCTACTCTGTTCAGCATACTGATTTGCAAGATCTGACAAAACTACTTCCCTTAGAAAACTGTGTTTTGGTCGGGTTAGAGCTTTCTAGCATATAGAGAGAGTACACAACGTGAAGTCACGAAATAGTATCAGATGACTAGCTTATCGACGCCTGGTGGTCATTTTGCTCACAACTACTCTCGATTGGACCTCTGATCGTTCACATCACTAAAATATGTAATCGCAATATATAAAATTCAAATTTTTGTAATTCGTGTTTTATCCGAAAAGTGCATGTGTCGGTCAAATATACGATGAGACACATTCAACATCACGTCATTTTAAAACGATATTGCGCATGCTGCCACGTATGACGTCATAACATCACGAATGACGTCACGACACGTCTCGCATTTCAAAGGAGCTCGTCACTTCGAATGACGAGTCACTCTCCTTTATCAGTATTTTCCGGTCCGGTCTCGTTTTTCTCTGGTCACTCTTTTCACTCTCTAGTCACCTTACGCGTTTGAAGCTGCGTTTCTAGTGACATGAAGGTGTTCAGACGATTGAGAAGTTTATTGAGCAGGAAAAAGAAGGTCCATTTTTGTGTTATTTGTAATATCTTTCGAATTTCAGAATCGAGTGAATTTGTTGGAACTCCCCCATGTAGTGATTCGCGAAGTATTGCGGGAAATGAGCATTAAAGACCGCATGAACCTTCGATTAACTTGCCGGTAAGCTCAGTGCATTTATGTTTCAAGTGGAGTATAGTTCGAGGTTTAAAAAAACTGTTTTGGAAGAAAATATGCGTTAATTTAGAAAAGTAGCGTAAAGTAGTAAATTACTTCACGATCGCAAACCGCCACCTTCTCACAGAGCATCGCACTCTATGCCGCACTATTTCGAAATCTTCATGTTTTATCATACACTATGGTTTGTCGGTGATGAAATTACCGCAATTGCATCGTATAATCATTTTGAAATCAGATCACACTCTTCTCTTATTTGGTCACAAGATTAATTTTGAGAGCAATAGAGGAACTGGTTGCTGAAACGAACGCTGGGTGTTTCAATACAGCAATAATTTGTGTCGAGGAAGTAGAACAATTCGACAAAAAAATGGACACGGAAAATCAAATGAAGGTAAACCCTTATTCGCATTTAATTTCTGTTGTTTATTGAGCAAATATTCTTTAATGAACCTACTTCCCTTCAATTCGCTCTCCATTTTCAGCACGTGTTGATGGTTCAAATAGACAATCATCGTTTCAAAATCGAACTGTCTAAGGATAGTTTCGACAAATTCCAGCGATTACTGAATCGTTTATTCACTGGAATTTCGATTAAAGAATGCAAGCTGATAGTGAGCGTTATTTGAAAATATACATATGCGTATGATACCAGTCATTGCTGAAGTAAAAAAAAGTCATTGATGAAGTAAAAAAATATATGTATTATTTATATCAGATCTGATCCAATTTGTTCGGTTTTTATAAAAGAAGAATCATATTATTATTTTTTCAGCTAAATGGATACAATTTGATCGCCGATGTATTCGGCCATTTCTCAACGAAATTCAGGATAGATCTTCTCACACTTTTTGTGGATTCTGACAGAAACTTCAGCAAGTACAACCAATATTCATGTGAATCATTGACAAAAAAACAATTAAGCGCAATCGACATAATGTCTGAATTTCCCAATAGCAAGTACGGCTTGGTTATCACAAATGAGAATGTTCCTGAGAACGAGCATGACCTTATTCTACTACCTCCTCTTGAAAAGCTTAGCTACACATGTCGGGTTAGCATATTACTTCTCGTATCTACAATAACCTTTACTTTCAGAAAAGAGTAGGTGAATCAGTAGAATTAGACTCGCTCACAAGCATCCTACTTTATCTCGTATTGGCTCACAAGGACCTTTCCATATCCAATGTCGATTTGAAGTCTGACGACTTGACGCAAATATTCGAGGTGTGTAGCTTAGTGCATGATTTTTTTTTTCATATCTCATTACAATCCGATTTAGATAATTTCATCCGATGAACGGAAACGAACAGTGAGACTCTCGGCGAAACCTCTGATTGTTAAGAACTGGCTGAACAGTTGTGGATTGGCGTATGGGACGCGAGCTGGAGTAACCATCGCGGAGGTGAAACTTGCCTACCCTTAAGTTACACATCATTGAGTAGTTGTTTACGGCTCATCCAAAGATAAAAGAAACGTTCTATTCAAATTGCATTAGTTGTTTACGGTACACAATCGTTTTCAGTTCACCGTTCTTCGGACTCAAAGGCACGATCTCGGAATCGGTCGTCAATTGGACGATTGTGTGCTTCTGCGTTTTCGCAACTGCTGGATTCGATTTGAGAGTTCGAACTTGGATGATAATCCATATAGACACGCCATGCTTACGAGCATACTAGGGGAGAGGGAGGGAAACGTGATGATTGGGAATGGATCGGAGTGCGATTGAGCACGCTTTAAAGGTGTATTTGTGCAAAATGTAACCAATGTAAGATTATTTACCATCGATAAACAGCATTATTATGGTTTCCTAAGTAAACATTGATTATTACAGAAGCATTCGAAGTATGTAACACTGTTATATTATAATTTAACCATGGTTGAAGTCGAACTTATTTCACTTGTCAATACGTTGTTTGTTGTGTTTTACCGTTTTGTTATTCTTAATTTCGACAAAAAAACAAGAAACACCTCACTATCCGATTTCATGGTCTCACTCAAAAGTCACGCTTCGTTCGTCAAGGTCACAAGAACGTGCACAAAACCGATTAAATAATACCGAATCCTCTCTATTCCCTATTTTCTCTTCTCTGCAACCTACTAAAGAGCGAGTGAGTGAGAACCTTGACCCGAAAGTCAGCGAATGCTCCTTTGCGATCTCGTTAGCCGCATGGTGGAACCTCCGCTGCTCGTTTCAGCCCCCACATCGGTTCCACTTTAAGCGAGTATATAGCACACTGCTTTCCCGTCAGTGGGATAGCAAGAATGAAGTTGCTAGCGATTCTCCTTCTTGTGACCCTATTGGGATTCGCCGTTGAGGTACTTTCCTTTCTCCCAGCATTTATTTGTATACACGATTGATTACGTGTTGTGGGGAATTATTTTATTTGAATTCAATTGGCTTGTGTGATATAAATTATTTAGGCGTGGAGACCAGTGAAACGCTCGACCGACATCGAGGTGAGAAGCCTTTGCACATCTAATACTTTAGCCTTCAAAAGTGGGCACGATATTGGATTGGTTAGTGAGATTAGTCAGTGAAAATATCACTGAAAAGGTTATATATCGCGCGAAAATGTAAACGAGAAATTTATTAAATAACATCTATTCTTCGGCAGGCCGGCTTCGCCGAGCCAGACGGACTGTTCGAAAGCTCGTTCATGGGCAACGGCCGCAAGAAGAGAGAGACTTTTCGTACCCGAAGATGGGGTGATCTGCCCATTCCTGCTTCTTATAAGGGAAAACGTCCGTCGAGAGATGTCGAGGTAAATTTTAACAATGTTGCCTAATGATATTTGAATTCCCAATGTACTCGATTACCATTCGTTCAATTCAATACAATCGTTTACTGATTAGGCTGCCATCGCGGAGTCTAACGCCGTGCTGACCAGCGAGACGATTCGCACCAAACGGTGGCCTTCGTAAGTGCATTTATGGCGACACGATTTGCGGTGTTTTATGATACTTTCGGCATTCACTAAGAAACATGAATAATCAGAATAAATAATACGAGACATATAATTCTGAGATTATGATTACAGTACTACAAATAAAATTATAGGGAGGCTCAGGATGGACGCAAGAAGAGAGAGACTATTCGTACCCGAAGATGGGGAGATCTGCCCATTCCTGCTTCCTATAAGGGAAAGCGTCCGACGAGAGAAGCCGATGTGAGCTTGTATTATGTTACCTCATGATGTTCTAATCCCAAATGTGTTGGTTAAACATTCGTTCAATGTAATACACTTGTCAAATTTATTTTCAGTATGATGGTGCAGTAAAACTAATGGATACATCAGGTAGCCATCGCGGAGTCTAACGGCGCACTCACCAGCGAGACGATTCGCACCAAAAGATGGCCTTCGTAAGTGCTTTTGTGACGACGAGAGCCAAATATTTACGCGTTTTTTATACTTTCGGCATATCATTAAGAGACCGGCTCGGTAAGATTCCAGGGCAGAATGGACATCATCATCGCCGATCTTGACCACATTTTTTTTCCTGGATACCCCATGGGTCCTCTTCACTAAATCGAGTATTATATGGCTCATGCTCTTGAAATGGTAAAAGTGAACATTGTTCAGCGCGACGAGATCTACAAAATGAGCACCATCACGAAGGAATTCTGAAAAATTTTTTATTTTTGATCTACCTTTGAGGTCAATTATCTCAAAACATGTCCTAACCAAATATGCATTTTTAAGGCTCATTCGACGCAGAATTTTAAGCTCTACAAAGTGCCTAACATCCCATCATGAGCTTTTTTGATTTAATATTTTAAAATAATTTAATATTATTTTTAGCACAGTCTCTCGAAAATGCACTTATCTCGTGATCATAAAATGACTGTATCACATTTTCATGAAAAACGGTTAACATAAACATTGACCAGCTCGACGAGATCTACAAAATGAGCACCAACATGAAGGGATTCTGATAAATTTTTATTTTTGATCTACCTTTAGTGCCGATTATCGAAAAACATGCCCCAAATTTTTTTATTAACTAAGGGATCAATCGACGCAGAATTTTATGCTCTACAACACGCGCCGTAGGTTTGTTTGCGGTTTTTCGATTTAAAATTTAAAAATTAATAAAACTGATTTTTAAAACATGAAAAACCAGTTTGCGATTGCATTTTCGGATCGAAATATAACTCGTTTTTGTTGCCTAGGTTAGTATGTTAATAAACCACATTAACCTCGGACCTAGATCTCACCTCTGAATTTTGCCGAATTTCGAATTTGCAAATTTTGATGGCCCGGCATTTCAATGTTTCAAGAGAATTAGCCATATAATACTCGATTTAGTGAAGAGGACCCATGGGGGTATCCAGGAAAAAAATTGGTCAATATCGGCGATGATGATGTCCGACCACAACAGTCGAACCCTCGAATCTTACCGAGCCAGTCTCTTAAGAAACAGGAATGGCAAAAAGGAATAGTACGAGACATATAATTATGAGATTATGATCACAGTACTACAAATTCAATTATAGGGAGGCTCAGGATGGACGCAAGAAGAGAGAGACTATTCGTACCCGAAGATGGGGAGATCTGCCCATTCCTGCTTCCTATAAGGGAAAGCGTCCGACGAGAGAAGCCGAGGTGAGCTTGCATTACATATGTTACCTCATGATATTCTAATCCCAAATGTGCTGGTTAGACATTCGTTCAATGCAATGCAATTGTCAAATTTCCGTTCATTATGATGGTACAATAATACTGAATTACTAATTAGGTTGCCATCGCGGAGTCTAACGGCGCGCTCACCAGCGAGACTATTCGAACCAAGAGATGGCCTTCGTAAGTTCATTTATGACGATGAGAGCCACAAGATTTACCTGTTTTATGATACTTCCGGAATATCATTAAAAATCAGGAATGGTCCAAATGAATAGTACGAGACATATAATTCTGAGATTATGAGTACTACAAAAACAACAAATAAAATTATAGGGAGGCTCAGGATGGACGCAAGAAGAGAGCGGCGCCAGTTAAAGGACGGTAAGGTCACATGCATTCCTAAAACCGTTATGATAATTAAAACCGTTAAAAAAATAAATGTCTTTGCAGCCCCGCAGGTTCTGCCAGGTGGGATGGAACCAAGTGAGAACCAAGTCTTCATTGCTCAGTTGACTCAAAGTTCAAAGATCATGTTGTAAATTCTTGTATATCTGTACTGCTCGTTCCATAAAACACATTTCACTCTGCAAGTGGCAAATGTATTTATCTAATTTTCAAAGATTTGAATTGATGCCGGAGACGAGATACACTCGTCTAATAATTAATCGGAAAGGAATGGAGGATCGAGTTGTCTTCATTTTGTTCAACACTTAGTTTGCTCAATGCTTAGCCATCCATACAACAAAATCACGTTGAAATCCGTTGATGTTATGATTTAGAGGACGCACATTGCAAGTTCTGGGGGTTCAATTTTGGGTAAAAAATAAGTTCAAATTTAATTTATTGATGTCCAGTGGAACTTCCTGGGAAAACGAAAGCACGCACTAGAGTACAATATCTGTTAGTGCATAATAGAATCATAATAGCAAGATAGTCGGCGAATTGTACAAACTGCGTAGTTTGAATGTCCATTGCAATCATCAGATCCCCAATAATCATTTTTTTACAATGTGTAGACATCTTACTACTAAACCGAGTGACAGCCCGAAAACAGTTTGAAGATGAACTGGCCAATGAACTACATCAGTACCCTAATTGGACCATGGAAAATCAGATTCTGCAATACAAATCGTACCCTTTAGAGGAAAGTTTTAAGATAATTAGAAGTTTGAATTTAATTTGCATAAAAAAACGAACGACGTATAAGTTCGTTAGAATTCGGAGGAAATATTCAATGTAGTCGTCTCGAGACTCGTCACCGTGTCAGGTTGCGCAGTGATATTTTCGACCAAAGAAGTGTTAAAAGTACTTTATCATAATTCCAGGAACCAAATTACATTCATTAAAACATGCAAACGTGACAATAACAGGGACAGGGGAGAAGGGGAGATGGAATGACTGCTCGTTCCAATCTTCGTCTCTCTTCTCGGTCGGTGATTCAGCGATTCCAGATTCCATTCGCGTCACATGACAGAAATGCCAGTGTCGCTTTCCTCTCAGTCGACATGCGGATTGCGCATCTCTCAAAGAGCCTCCACCCTTTCATCTCCTTAGTCATTGCCCTTCAGGTAGACATAAATGTCATATTCTTCCAGTATAAATTGGAAGCTCTTCCGCATTCCAATCAATTCCTTCATCTCCTTAATTCCCCGTTACCTCATCGATCTCCGGAAGGGTTGCATCGATGAAGTTGGTACTGTTCATCCTGCTGTTGGTTCTGCTTGGATGCGAGGTATGGAGAGTAAATCAAGAATATTTCGCATGTCGCTGTGTGCTACATTTTTGCTTAAAATCAGAACACACGTACAGAAGCACAGAGCCCTTAATATATAATATGCGTCTTCTGAGAGAATGCATGAAAACTGACCCCCCGAGGAACAAGGAGCCGAAAGTTTGAGCAATATCTTCAAGATAATTATGCCAGAGTACGTTGGGGACGAGAAAACTTTTAGCGTTTACCGGACTTTTACCGGCTCTACCATATATCAGCTCCCAGATGAGCTACATGGCTGGTAAAGCGCTCAAAATGTGCGGAAAATTATTTCAAACAACTTTTATGTTGACACCAAATATATTAAACTTTGTCTTCATAGTGAAAATCCTCAAAAAGTAGTTCCCAAATTACAAAAAAAATCTACTGGATCTGGAACCCCTGTTTACAACTTTTTTTATTACATATTTGAAATCTACAGTATCGATATAGTCTAGGAAAATACAGACTCGATAGCTGTAGGGGTGTGGTAAGCTTTTATGAGGCACCGAAGTGCCGAAAATCCGAATTTTTGCATTTTCTTGCTTTTTTTGTTCTCTCCAAATAGGCAAATATTTCGGTATTTCTTTGCCGTATGTGCTCATTTATCATATTTTCTACTCTCGCATTGTTGTTTAAAGTTGCACGAGCGTCAAATTGTCACATTTTGTTAATTGGACGCACGCTGAATTAATTTATACGTATTATTTAAGAGACCATCCGCCAGAAAACGGAAAATGCATCGGATGGTCAAAATTTGAAACAAACTCGAACTTTTTTCATGAAGTCTCCTTCAAAAATGTTGCGGTGCATCACAGATGGCGAAGTTCACATATCAATTTTGAAAAAGTTACCGTAACCCACCGCTTTTGGGGTCGAAAAAAGTTGAAATCATAAAAAAACATGAAATATAGAATTTCTGGTGTATTTTCACTTTTCCAAACATGAGAGACTAGTGGATGAATAGCATTTTTAGATATCTCAACCTATTCTAAGTTTACCATAGTTTTGTTGAATTTAAAAAATGGTGCTCGTTGGTTTTTTTTGGTCCGAATTTCAACCCATGGTCGAAAATCGCGAAAATGCAGCTCTAGATTTCATTTTTTTGTTGTATAAAGAGCTTTGAATCACAGTGTCTTCTTATCGAATTAACTATTCCGTTAATGTTGAACGAATTTATGTTCCTAAATTCGAAGAATTCGAAAATTCTTGATTTTTGGAATTTGGTCTCACAGCGCCGGAGTCAATAATTTGAAGAATTCCTAAAATAGTTATACGTCATTTTAACGATCTCTATTATCGATGTTAGCTTTCCGAGTCAAAATACACTAGATAAAATGATTTTAACCTATTTTTGAGATACTGATTTTTTTGACCCAAAAAGTGGCGAGTCAAAATTTGAAAAATCAAGAATTTTCGAATTCTTCCAATTTAGCACCAGAAATTCGTTCTACATTAACGAATGAGTTAATTCGATAAGAAGACACTGTGATTCAAAGCTCTATAGACTACAAAAAATGAAATCTAGAGCTGCATTTTCGCGATTTTCGACAATGGGTTGAAATTCTTACCCATAAAAAACCAACGAGCACCATTTTTTAAATTCAACAAAACTATGGTAAACTTAGAACAGGTTGAGGTATCTAAAAATGTTATTCATCCGCTAGTCTCTCATGTTTGGAAAAGTGAAAATACACCAGAAATTCTATATTTCATGTTTTTTTATGATTTCAACTTTTTTCGACCCCAAAAGCGGTGGGTTACGGTAACTTTTTCAAAATTGATATGTGAACTTCGCCATCTGTGATGCACCGCAACATTTTTGAAGGAGACTTCATGAAAAAAGTTCGAGTTTGTTTCAAATTTTGACCATCCGATGCATTTTCCGTTTTCTGGCGGATGGTCTCTTAAATAATACGTATAAATTAATTCAGCGTGCGTCCAATTAACAAAATGTGACAATTTGACGCTCGTGCAACTTTAAACAACAATGCGAGAGTAGAAAATATGATAAATGAGCACATACGGCAAAGAAATACCGAAATATGTGCCTATTTGGAGAGAACAAAAAAAGCAAGAAAATGCAAAAATTCGGATTTTCGGCACTTCGGTGCCTCATAAAAGCTTACCACACCCCTACAGCTATCGAGTCTGTATTTTCCTAGACTATATCGATACTGTAGATTTCAAATATGTAATAAAAAATTGTTGTTTAAAGTTGCACGAGCGTCAAATTGTCACATTTTGTTAATTGGACGCACGCTGAATTAATTTATACGTATTATTTAAGAGACCATCCGCCAGAAAACGGAAAATGCATCGGATGGTCAAAATTTGAAACAAACTCGAACTTTTTTCATGAAGTCTCCTTCAAAAATGTTGCGGTGCATCACAGATGGCGAAGTTCACATATCAATTTTGAAAAAGTTACCGTAACCCACCGCTTTTGGGGTCGAAAAAAGTTGAAATCATAAAAAAACATGAAATATAGAATTTCTGGTGTATTTTCACTTTTCCAAACATGAGAGACTAGCGGATGAATAACATTTTTAGATACCTCAACCTGTTCTAAGTTTACCATAGTTTTGTTGAATTTAAAAAATGGTGCTCGTTGGTTTTTTATGGGTAAGAATTTCAACCCATTGTCGAAAATCGCGAAAATGCAGCTCTAGATTTCATTTTTTGTAGTCTATAGAGCTTTGAATCACAGTGTCTTCTTATCGAATTAACTCATTCGTTAATGTAGAACGAATTTCTGGTGCTAAATTGGAAGAATTCGAAAATTCTTGATTTTTCAAATTTTGACTCGCCACTTTTTGGGTCAAAAAAATCAGTATCTCAAAAATAGGTTAAAATCATTTTATCTAGTGTATTTTGACTCGGAAAGCTAACATCGATAATAGAGATCGTTAAAATGACGTATAACTATTTTAGGAATTCTTCAAATTATTGACTCCGGCGCTGTGAGACCAAATTCCAAAAATCAAGAATTTTCGAATTCTTCGAATTTAGGAACATAAATTCGTTCAACATTAACGGAATAGTTAATTCGATAAGAAGACACTGTGATTCAAAGCTCTTTATACAACAAAAAAATGAAATCTAGAGCTGCATTTTCGCGATTTTCGACCATGGGTTGAAATTCGGACCAAAAAAAACCAACGAGCACCATTTTTTAAATTCAACAAAACTATGGTAAACTTAGAATAGGTTGAGATATCTAAAAATGCTATTCATCCACTAGTCTCTCATGTTTGGAAAATTTATGCCCGATTATGTCCCATTTTGGATGAAAAATTTCGATTTTTTGACCCTAACTTGCTTCTTTCAATATTATCTTAAGTTAAATATAGAAAATCGGTTTCCGCATGTGAAAATCTAGTCTCTCATGTTTGGAAAAGTGAAAATACACCAGAAATTCTATATTTCATGTTTTTTTATGATTTCAACTTTTTTCGACCCCAAAAGCGGTGGGTTACGGTAACTTTTTCAAAATTGATATCTGAACTTCGCCATATGTGGTGCACCGCAACATTTTTGAAGGAGACTTCATGAAAAAAGTTCGAGTTTGTTTCGAATTTTGACCATCCGATGCATTTTCCGTTTTCTGGCGGATGGTCTCTTAAATAATACGTATAAATTAATTCAGCGTGCGTCCATTTAAAAAATGTGACAATTTGACACTCGTGCAACTTTAAACAACAATGCGAGAGTAGAAAATATGATAAATGAGCACATACGGCAAAGAAATACCGAAATATGTGCCTATTTGGAGAGAACAAAAAAAGCAAGAAAATGCAAAAACTCGGATTTTCGGCACTTCGGTACACCCCTACAGCTATCGAGTCTATATTTTCCTAGACTATATCGATACTGTAGATTTCAAATATGTAATAAAAAAAGTTGTAAACAGGGGTTCCAGATCCAGTAGATTTTTTTTTGTAATTTGGGAACTACTTTTTGAGGATTTTCACTATGAAGACAAAGTTTAATATATTTGGTGTCAACATAAAAGTTGTTTGAAATAATTTTCCGCACATTTTGAGTGCTTTTCCAGCCATGTAGCTCACCTGGGAGCTGATATATGGTAGAGCCGGGTGCAGAACCGGAAAATGCCTAAAAGCCGGTTCCAAAAAAAACCGCCAACGCTAAAAGTTTTCTCGTCCCCAACGTACTCTGGCATAATTATCTTGAAGATATTGCTCAAACTTTCGGCTCCTTGTTCCTAGAGGTCATGCATTCTTTCAGAAGACGCGTGATAACATGTTTGATTGTACGATAACGAATATTCAGGCAAAATATCGATATGGAAAACGCGAGGCCGGCTTTGAGGTAAGTTTGTGCAAGTAAATAATGGTTAGCATCGATTATGCAACTATTAAAGTATCCGTACGCTACATTTTCCAGTACTAAGTCACATGAGGACTTTGAGAGGCGAGAATAACTGATGTTTTTATTCAAATTAGAAAATGTTATCCTTGCAGATCGTTATGGGGGAGTCTGATGGCATTCTCGCCAGTGCGGCACCGCAAGCACGTCCGAAGAGATGGGGTGACCTTCCGATTCCCAAGAAGAAGATGGTGATCCAACACGTGCGGGCCTGTAGATGGGGAGGCTTGCCCATTCCCGAGTAGAGAGTCGCGTCGATCAAAGATTAATGATCACAAAGTGAATTTTGCGCGTCACGTACTCATTATAAATACTTTAACCAGGAGGCTTGTTAATCTTGTCCTACACAGTCTGATAAAACTGATAGTGTCAGCGAACTGTTTACGAATTCAAAACAACTCTCGCCTGTAACTGATGAGGGTATTTGGTAAGTATTTTTTCATGTCGCAGTGATCCATGTCAGGTTTCTCCAAACTGATCATGCCTCTCTCTCTCGCTTTTCTTCCTGCATTTTGGGCCTAATTTTTGACCTACAGTCGGCTTTCAAAATGAGTGAAGCTAAAAGTCTGAATTCTTGCCAAGTTGTGGAGAATCTATCATTGTTCATGTGTGTGAAGTTGCGAAGTCAGATCTTTCTACTGATGGCTTTTACTGTTCATGGACTGAGGAGCATTAGAGGCCTGGAGAGAGTGAAATGTGATGTGATGTAAAAATATTGCCTGGCCAAGTTATTCACAATTCTGCTTTAACCAGAGTGATTAGAATGCAAATTCTGCCGAGGGAAGACATTCTCGTCCAAATCTCCCCGTATTTGATCATTCCGAGCCCTCTGACACTCTTCATTTAACGAAATGTAAAATCCGTCAATAGATAGGTATGACTTCGCAACTTCACACACATGAACAATGATAGATTCTCCACAACTTGGCAAGAATTCAGACTTTTATCTACACGCATTTTGAAAGCCGACTACAGGTAAAAAATTAGATCAAAGTTTTTTTTCCATTTTTCGAATGGAGTGTCCGAGCTGCTTCAGATTGGGCACAATATTTGCTCATCAATACTGTATATTACCTACCAAATATGAAGCCCGTAACTCAACGGAGAACGAAGATATTAGGGTGTTCCAAAAGTCGTTGATATATTTTTCAAATTTTGATATATTTTTCTCTTTTGAACTACAATGCACAATATCAAATACTGTTTTGTATTTATTGCATGTGCAAGTACATTATTTTATTCCGGTATCAGATCGTTGAAAGACTACCCAATTAAGTTGCAAAATGCTAAAATGTCGATTTTCAGTTATTTTTTTTAAAATAATTTCTAATTCACTTTGAGAATGCTTCGAGAGACAAAGATGGAAATCCAAGAAGGGCATCAACTTGCACTTAACATACAAAATATTGTACATGATCTACCGCTCAAGATAGCTACAGTAGAACAAAACTTTCACCTCTCATGATTTTTCTGGAAGTTTATTTTTAAAATTTTCGATTTTGCATGCTTCTTTGTATGCGTATTCCATTCAACAAATAATTATTTTTAGTTTTATTCTAATAGCAATTTATTATAACCATGATTGGCTGGAAATTCGAAACTTTAAAAAAATGTGTGGAAAATTACGATTTTCATCATGATTAAGCAATGCTATTAGAAAGATCGGCATGACGCGCAATTAGCTTACAGCGCACTCCCAATTCACAAGAGACCATAAACTGGCTTATATCTCTTTATATCAGAGAAATTGCGATAGTGTGATTTTGATGAGGGCAATTTTTTTCCCGTTATTTTGGCGAATGTGCAAGGATTGCAAGACCTGAAGTGTGGAAACGTAAGAGCGGTGGATGACATATCCAGTGCCTCTTAGTAGTACCCCACAAGTTTGATGACAGATGAAAAAATATTTTTCAAAAAAGTAGTGCAAGGACTTTTGGAACACCCCAATATATAAAATTACGAAAATTTCGAGGTGTTTTCAAAATACTTTTCGCAGAGATTACGAAATGCGTTAGACAAGTTTGATGGTGGATTCTACACAACAGTGGTTGTACTTCCTCCACAGGAAGTGGGGTAAGCCAAAAAAAATCGGTAGACCCTACAATTATTTTTCCGACCTTACAATCGAAGATTGCACACATGATTTTAGCGCTTCGAATGCATTTCCACGTACGCCCTAGTGTTATATTTTCGTATGGTTTACCTACCGGTCAGTCACAAAAATGAATCAATATCTCACCATTGAAGGAAGTTACGACGGTTTTAAATTTGCTGCCAAACTTTTGTCCGGTACTGTATGGTACATAGTGGAAAATCTACAAGGATTGTGATCTACAAATATAAGAAATTGTAAACGTACTCACGTGCGTCCACACTTCGACCGATCTCTCAGGGTGAGTCTTCATCCCAACCATAGCTCAGTTGGTAGAGCGGAGGACTGTAGATCCTTAGGTCACTGGTTCGAATCCGGTTGGTTGGAACTCTTTTGCCCACGTTTTGCTTGTAAATTAATTTTCTGATTTTGAACTCGCTTCATATTGCAGGAAGAGCATCACCGATAATCAGATTCGAATTTTGTAAATTATTTTGTCCCATTATGTTTTACAGTGGACAATAAAAACGAAAAATAATATTGCTAAGTGAAGAAAAAATTGAGAGGGAGCTAATCGCACAAGCAAGGCAAGCAATATTGTATTGCATGCGCTTTATACGGCTTCATTTGCATAATCGTCCAGCATAATGATTGAAATATGAATTGTAAACATTTGTCGGCCATTCATCTGCATCTGAAAATGAACGGTGCATCAATCATTCCTAATCCCGAGTAAACATTCCAGGTAGGTAATCCTCATATGATTTGCCAGCAAAGCGGATTGAACTGTGCAGAAAATTTGTTGACCATTTTTTCGCACTGCTCCCTCACTTTCTCTGACAGACGATAGAACGTTGCGAAAGGATGTTTCTAGAAACGTTTGCAAACCCCTGATTGAAGAATGTCACTGGATGTCAACTCAATATACGAAATGCAGATGTACTATCCCTTCAAACAAGCGATGACATCGCAACAAACAGTTTCTTCATTCTGCATAATATATCACCGGTCAGTTTGGTGATGGAGTGTGCAGAATGATGAGAGACCTCATTTGATCCCCTCAGTGATTGCCATGTCAAGCAGGCACAAATGCCATCTCCTTCCACTATAAATATCAAGTTTCCGCATGCAAACCATTACCGACGTCTTCTTTATTCCCCTGTTACCTCTTCGATCCCCTCTGGGATTACAAGGATGAAAATGATGATGTGCATCGCGTTGCTGGCTCTTCTTGGATGCGAGGTTTCGATACTCAAAGAATATTCAGCCTAAGTGTCAGTGACATAGCTGTCCGCGCCGGCGGCGTCGGCAGGGGGGTGGACAAAAAAATCCATGACCCAGGGTTCTTGGGTGAACGGGGAGTGGACAAGCGCCACCAGCTCTGTATTTAATCCAAACAGGCGAACGGGCATGCAGATCGCGTTATGTATAGCATGGATAACTATGCATGATAGCGATAATTAAGGCAAAATATCGAAACGGCAGGCTTCGAGGTAAAGCTTCACAGGAAGGCTAAATTATTATACAGTTGCATATAATTACTGTATTCGAATATCATTCATGATCAGGTGGGCATTGCGGAGACTGGAGGCGCGCTCAACAGTGAGACAATTCGGGCCAAGAGATGGGGTGATCTCCCAATCCCTGCACGCAAGAAGAGAGACATCGACGTAATATTTTCTCTTCTTATTTCGCATTGATCCTCCTTCTTCTGTCATTTCAAATCATCATTAAATTTCCGTTCATTCTGAGGCATATCGTAGTGGAAACTTGTAGCGATTTAGCATTACTTTAATCAAATAACATTCTTGATCAGGCGGACATTGCGGAGACTGGAGGCGCCCTCAACAGCGAGACAATTCGGGCCAAGAGATGGGGTGATCTCCAAACCCCTGCGGGTGGCAAGTAGAGAGTCTTGTGGACATAACACTCTCTACTCGGACAAAGATCAACGATCAAATACTGAATTTTTGTTGGTTCTGAACTCATAATGCATATTCATTATAACATACCCGCTTTAATGCTTGTATCTTACCTGAAAAGAACAAATACATGACTATGTCCATCGTTCAAAGTTACTTATATCGCGTGATGATGAATAAATATACTATATTTTCTAAGATATCAAGTTCGTCAAATGTAACTATGAGGAATTCAAGTTATTCATACTTATTAGGATGGTGCAAATGTTTCTTTACAAAATTACTTCCCGAGTTTTCGTGCTATATCTTGCTTCGCTGTTGAGAAATCTTGATGGGGTGTTTATTATTATATTAATAGATGTATACTCTCCATAGCGCACCTTTGCTCAATCCTGCTCGTTCGGGTGTTCAGGCGGGGTAAGATACCAAAGTCGAAAAAATTCAAATTTCCTCCTGATTATTTGATAGATTATTTCTCTACAAACTGTTATGATTATACCACAATAACAGCATTTTCGTAAAGCACATTCACTGGGAAGTATATTGTATGAGCTGCGCCAGATCAGTGATGAAATAGCTTGCTAAGTGAGGGTCGATTTTCGGAAACACATTTTCGGAAACAATTCTTGAAACTAGCATAATTTTAATAATCGTGCTCTACAATTTTGCCGGATGAGCAATTGGTCCCATTTAAAGCTAAATCAGAAGAATCTAAATCAGAAGAATTATGTTAATGCTCCAATAGAAAAATGGTCATGATTCATTGTTCCTCTCAAGAGCAGCACTTTTCAAAATGATGATTTCGAAATTGGATCAACGGAATCGGTCTTTTCCACCTCATAAGATTTCCACGAGATTGCAATACCACAAGTTCAAGGGTTCGGCGGACAGGTCAACCGTTATTGATCAACTTATCAAAAGAATGACAGTGCTATTCCGTTCACTTAAATTATATGAAAATTTTTGCGGAATACCCAAAAAGCAAGAATTTTGCGAATTTTCGATTAGCACTATTTTTCCCGCGATCGACGTACGATCGATTCGATATAAACCAATGATTGTGGTACGTCTATGCTGCCAAATGATGCCTGAGCAGTTTTTATTACAAGTAAAGCAATTACAAGAAAACTTCGAAAATACCTTGTAAAGAAACTTTTGCACCAACCTAATATTTTACCGGGCTGGACTGGTGCAGTGGTTGTGTGCCAGAGTTGCGATCGAAGAGTCACGAGTTCGATCCCCGCCCGCGTCCTCAGATCCACCCGCACCAAGGGGGTTAAGAATTGTTGGTAGTGACTAAAAATGGCGAAAGTAAAATCCCCACAACGTGCCCACGACGCGGGCGGTTAGCCTTACGCATAGGTGATAACCTCAGGACAGACTAAACGCTGAATCGGCGCGGGGGCGGCAAAGCACGCCTGTCGCGAGAGCCGAATTATACTTTATTTATTTATTTTATTGTGATTTATGGGCGAATTCATCCCTATCTCTGGCTACGAGCGAATTCGCAAATAGCAATACTATTAGGTTGATGCAAAAGTTTCTTTCTTTTTTTCTGAAATGAACATTTTAGCTTCCCCAGTTCTTTCCATTTGACCAATCAACTAATGACTTTTCACTGTTGATACCGGTATTAGTCCACTCTATAACGGGCACTATGTTGATCCGATTTGATCGGCGAGAATAGGACAGCTTAATTGGGAAGTAATCGAACCAGGTCTATAATACCGACTTTTCAATCGCCCGAAGCTCCGAGAAAGTGCTGGGGCTAAATTTGACACGTTATTGTGGAGTACTATGTTTCGGTATGTAGTATGACACGACAAGAGTATTCTGCAACGAATATCATTTTTGAAACATTGGCCCAAATATAGAAATAGACTGTTTCAAAATTTTGGAATTTCAATTAATGAGCACTGTATTCTTGCGCTAAGATGAAGAGGGATAAATTTCGATACATTCTGAAGTACCTTACTGTGTAAGCATGCATGCATAATTAGGAAAGGATTCGCCCTTCGGTTCATGAGCTGACTTTTTTGAAACTATGATTTTGAGACGCTGGAACACTTTTTGATGTCCGTTGTTTCCGACGCACATTCGAATGCGGATTTATTGTGTTCATCTGAAGAATCAATTCTTGTTCTAGCGTTGTTTTATTTCGCAGATCAAGTACATCACTATTATAAGAAAATCAGGACCCAACCAAAAACGTTTAAAAAATGCAGTTTTCCTATGTTTCGTTTCGAAAATTTACCAGCATCTTTATGCGATACGTAGATAGAAAGCAAACATACGAAAGCAATCTACTATCACGGCCATAACATATAGTTTTTAGAAAATCGTGAACGCCTACGCACGCCAGCAGAAATTTGAAAAATAAAAAAAGAAAGAAACTTTTGCATCAACCTGATACATGCCAGGTTTCTCCAAATTGATAGTCCCGAGGTCGACCTCAAATATTTCAATTATTCTACTAATTGTAAAAGTCATTGAACACGCATGAATATTCTGAATTCCGTACATATGATGTTCATTACCGATGACAAACAGTGCTTGAATGCATTTTCAATAGTGAAGCCTGCAGAGAACCCTTGCGTGGTCGCACAAGTTTTAAGCAAGTGAAACGCGTCTAATATGATTGGGCGCAACAAACATTAGTAATTGTCTACATAGTCACGAGCATCAACACTTCAACCGCACTCTCGACACATTTCTTCAACCCAACCATAGCTCAGTTGGAAGACCGGAGGACTGTAGATCCTTAGGTCACTGGTTCGAATCCGGTTGGTTGGAACTTTTTTGTTGACTTTTTGCAATAGATTGAATTCTGATTATGAGCTCGATTCATATTACAGGGAGGCCCACATATGATATTATATAATCAATGGTTCGAATCAATTTTGTTTTTTTCTGTTTAATTTTGAAAATGGATACAAAAAGAAGAAAAGTTAGTTAGTTGAAGATGCACAATTGCGAGAGATGTAATTGCGCAAGATTGGGATTTACTGAACACTTCAGTATAAAAAAACTCCGAGTTGCGACAAATCGCCTCATCATTCGCCCCATGAATTACCTACAACATACTCGCTAAATTCAGATCATCGAAATTAAAAGTTGAAAAGATACAACATAATGCACAACCGCCTATTTCCATATAAGGCACACATACAGATCTTTAGCAGATTTGAGAAGCGGCGCAATCCAAATGACTATTTTCGATTCCAGGTCCGTTAGATTATAGGTTGTTCAACACGGTATTCCTTTAGCCATTGTCATTTTTACAAAAGTCACTCATCTTTTGAGCTTCTCAAACCATTCAACTATTGATTATTGCGTATGTCTTAGTCGTCTTCTTCTTCTTCCACCCTTTTATATTGTCGTTAAATTGAGCCATAAATCCCCCTCTCGGCTTTCACTATAAATAGGAAGCTGGTTCGGATGGATATCACTCACTTCGTTCTCACTTTACTTCCTTTACAGAACTCCGTTTCGATGAAGATCATGTGTCTTCTCATGCTACTGACCCTTGCTGTATGCGAGGCACGATGCACGATGCTGTATGCGAGGCACGATTTGTTAGTAAATGCGATATTTTTTAGCAACCAATTAATGCTCAATCTGGAATGTTATAGGCATATCGCGCAGAACGCAGCAAGAGAGACATCGACGGAACCGAGGTAATGTACTTTGTTTTAGTTCCCTGACGTGTAGTTGTTTTTTTTTCTGCCAGGTCTCGATTGTGGATTCATCGGTCACCATTGAATCGCCTGTATCACTGAAGAATGACGACGTGCCGATTCCCCGAAAGAAGAGAGAAATCGGCATCCGAGCCCGCAGATGGGGTGACCTTCCGATTCCGAAGAGCCCGAAGGGTTCCCCAACGTTGACCTCAACGGAAACCACTAAAAGAACGACTAAAGGAAGCCTAAAGAAAACCACAAAGGGAGGCTCAAAGAGAACCACAAAGAAAGGCCCGAAGGGAACCACCAAAGGAGGCATAAAGAAGAAAACTAAGGGTGGACCAAAAAGAACCACGAAGGGAGCCCCAAAGAGAACCACAAATGTAGGCCCCAATTAGAGACTTTGTTTACTTGAGTCAAAGATAAAGATAGTTTGTACAATACTCTTAATTGTTCATAAATTGTGTTGATGGGCATGGTACCACTCCCTGTTCGCTCGTTTGATTCTACATTGCAGTTTAGCTGATAAAACCGCAAAACTATCAGCGATCACGATTTTCAACGTATATGGGGGTCATGGAAATGCACATTCCATGAACCCCGGGTCGTTGATTTGGAGTAAAACTCATGAAAGCCTTTTAGCAGGACTTCCATATGCAAATGTAGGGGAGCACATACTGATTACAAAGAAATAACTCCCAAGTCGCTGCACCAAATTGCAAGTGAACGGCGACGAGTTTACCAGTTGTCGTTTTACCAGTTGTCACCCCCCCCCCCGTTTTGACACTACTTTATGTTTCCACACACGAGTTTTTTTATTACTTATTTATTCATAAATGAAGAAGAGAATTGTTTGATTAGGCTTTATGGGCGAATTCGTCCCTGTACGATCTCTGGCTGCGAGCGAATTCACAAACGTCGCAGAACTCCATTTCAGGTTTCTCCAAGTTGATCGTTCCCAGATCAGTCACGAATTTCTCGCTCTTCTTCCCGAAGTTCTTGCAGAAGCACGCATACTCTGAAGTTGTTATAAGAGAGACATCGCGAGAGAACCACCTTCCCGCGGCGGTAGAACCAAACTCATGATTTCCGGCACAAAAATTGTATGCAAGGTACTTTGAATGATGCTCTTTCAAACTGCGTCGTCAGAATTTCTATATCTCTCGTCATCGCCGAGATACAGAAGGCCAAAGTTGGTACTATCACTTTTCGACAATCAAATGGGGCTCACTTAAGAGACATTTCACGAGAAAACGTACCAACCTTCGGATAACTTTTTTGCAACCCCCCTCAATATCTCGCTGGTGAAGTTCCCATACCAAGTGCTGATATTTGGCCCAATATGAAGGGCTGTGGTGCACTTTCCAAAAAATGCCAGACAAGGCCCAAAAAAAATCGGAAATTTCACTTTTTTGAAAAGTAAGATATTATAGGTTTTTCAGGATTATTTTTCGATGAAAATAACGAAAAACCTACTCTGGAAGCGATCAGATGCCGATAAAGTGTCGAAAACGTCGATTTGCGAAGATTTTTGGCAGTCCTGAAAATTTTTTAATGTTCTTTACCAGAACTAAAGTAATTTTCGGATTCTCCATCAAAAACTGCATATAATATCCAAATTCCACGAAAATTAATATGTGCGCTCGGAAGTTATGTGTTCGAGAAGAAGGCCACCTTAGAGCTAACTTGAAAATACAAATAATCACAATTTCTCCACATTGTGCCAAATGGACAGTTTTTTTTTAATATTTTCATTAAAAAATTTCCACTTCAGCAATTATGAAAAATTTTTTTTCAGCAGATGGTTTCCAAAACTGTCGGAAATCATTATTTGGGTTGGATTTAGTAATTCTTAGTGAAATATCGTGCGAATGAACTTCACATACAGTCGCGCCGGAAAGTCACTGGGGCACTTTTTGAATTTGTTGCAACTTTTTACCCAGGAAAGGCATGATACTGGTACTAAGGTATGATGTACCAAATTCATAGGGCATTTTGGTCATGGTAATATGGCATGACGTCATTGTTTTGTTATTGCGTAGTGATGACGCAATCAATCTGCACTTTTTCAAAACGGCATTATTCTTACATAGATTTTTTCCTGTTGACCAAACTTTCTGAGGTTGGAGATATGACCGAGTCCTACCCAGAATAAATTTTTGAAAGTTCTGCGCGGTCGCACGTTGGCTGCAGCCGTGCTACAAAAGCAGGGTCCGAAATTCAGATATCGGCTTCTAGACTAGCTAGAGAGTCGTTCCAAGCATCAAAATGATCGTAATCACAATTCCTGATGATCATGAGAATATGAAAATGTCCGATCAACATTTGCCATCAGGGCACCAAAAAATCACTTTTTTAAATGTTCATTTTTAGGACATTCGTAACTTTTTGGGAAGTTTTTGGAAAAATCTGTTTTAATGTGAGAATGTTCAAAATGTATTAAAGATATGATGCCCAACTTTTTAGAGCGTTTGGATAACTTTCCTGCCCGCGGCGACCGTTTTTCGGAGGGATACTCTGGTCAGGAAACACCCTGTTTACGCACTCTCGTCGTCTGCACTCTCTCGCCCATAGGGGCAAACAGGGTGTTTCCCGAACCCAGTATCTCTCCGAAAAACGGTCGCCGCGGGCAGGAAAGTATCCAAACGCTAGTCTAGAAGCCGATATCTGAATTTCGGACCCTGCTTTTGTAGCACGGCTGCAGCCAACGTGCGACCGCGCAGAACTTTCAAAAATTTATTCTGGGTAGGACTCGGTCATATCTCCAACCTCAGAAAGTTTGGTCAACAGGAAAAAATCTATGTAAGAATAATGCCGTTTTGAAAAAGTGCAGATTGATTGCGTCATCACTACGCAATAACGAAACAATGACGTCATGCCATATTACCATGACCAAAATGCCCTATGAATTTGGTACATCATACCTTAGTACCAGTATCATGCCTTTCCTGGGTAAAAAGTTGCAACAAATTCAAAAAGTGCCCGGTGACTTTCCGGCGCGACTGTAGCTATCTCAGAGTGTCCCAAACTCTCAAAATTTAAAAAAAACGAAAACAATCGCGTTTTCTCGAATTTTCAAATCATTAGTGTACGAAATTGTGTGCTTAACATACGCAAACTACTTTACAGAAGTTATTCTATAATAATATGGCTTATTGGGACATTGCTGATCATTGCGAACATAATAATCGCGAAAAAATGTCGAAATTTGAAGAAAGCATGAAATTCGAATTTTCCAAAAATGAAATTTTCAAACTAAAAGCTTCAAATTGCCAGTTCATGGTCTCAAATTATTGCATTTGTTGTAAAAACAAGTTCCGAAGCTTAAAACTGTCCATTTGGCACAGTGGACAAATTGTGATTATTTGTATCTTCAAGTTAGCTCTAAGGTGGCCTTCTTCTCGAACACATAACTTCCGAGCGCACATATAATTTTTCGTGAAATTTGGATATTATATGCAGTTTTTGATGGAGAATCCGAAAATCACTTTACTTCTGGTCCAGAGCATTAAAAATTTTTCAGGACGGCCCAAAATCTTCGAAAATCGACGTTTTCGACACTTTATCGGCATCTGATCGCTTCTAGAGTAGGTTTTTCGTTATTTCCATCGAAAAATAATCCTGAAAAACCTATAATATCTTACTTTTCAAAAAATTGAAATTTCCGATTTTTTTTTAGGCCTGGTCTGGCATTTTTCGGAAATTGCACCACATCCCTTCATATTGGGCCAAATATCCGCACTTGGTATGGGAACTTCACCAGCGAGATATTAAGGGGGGTTGCAAAAAAGTCTTCCGTAGACCCTCCCAAAAGGTACGTTTTCTCGTGGAATGTCTCTTAAATGATCATAAGTCCGTTTAAAATAAAGATAGAGGGTCGTTCTGTGTTTCAAATGAAAGCTACTATCATGCGTAACAACTGTTATGTTGAAGTCATCATTCCTGGACCTCAGCGTGGTCCCGGTCTGGTGGACCAAATTGACGTAACTTTGCAAAACTGCAAAAGTTATCTGAATATTTTATAAATATCAGGTTGACTAGAAAGTTTTGTCGTATTTTTCGTATTTAAACTTTTGCTTACTATTACAGTTCAAAAGAATGCATCCTCTAAGTACTATAAGGAATGCTAGGGATAGTTCCCTGCTACAAATTTATACCGTTACGGATACCTCAATGTCAATGTTATGGAATCTATGATTCGAACAATTTGACCAATTGCATTTCAATGACTCCTGATCTTTGATTTCCTGTTCATCTTAGAAGTTAACCAGACCCGCGAGCAAGTGCTAGTTGGAAAGAGCAATGGTCAAGGAATATGCCAAGAACAGTAAAATATATTAGTCGTAGCAGGCCATCCCAGGAAGAGATAATATTATGAGGAAGCCACAGGTCAGGCTGAGTGGGAGGATGAACATATTACGTCTTGGACGGGTCCTTTCGATTTGGAGCTTGAAATTGTGGTAGTAGTGAACACAGAGAATATCCATGATATCCATATATAAAGTTGGGGAATAGTATGAATCAACGCGTTTTCGACATATCTGCTTGAAGAGTGGTATTTTAGAACATCGAAAATGGTGTTTGGAACGATATACTGCTTACCAAGCAGCAATATCATGTGATTAATTGTGCTCATTTTTAGCGCAATACACTTAGTAATCATATGATGTAGTAGCATTATCTAGGCAAATTGAAGAGCCATGGAGAAAGGACAAAGTCAGAGACACGTTCAACATTGTGTTTTTGTCAGAATCTGGGTTTCAGCCAATAAAATATTGTTCGTATTTTCTCACGTTTCCGAATATCTCAACTCCATGATTTAGAGTGGGATGGTTGTCCCCAACAGTGATGGTGAGATCGCGCATAATTTGGTTGAGGCCACTGTTTACATCTAATCGAAGACGTCGAAGGTCTAGTGAGGCAGATACATCTGCTCGAACCGAATCTATTTGTTCTACCGCCATATTATCGACATCGTTCAACCAACTTCGCGCAGTGGTAAAGAGTGGATATGTCCCTGATACCCATACGATGTTGGGAGTTATCTTGCCTTTGGTTTGAAAGCGGAGAATGGTAAAGATATTATTATGTCGTGAAAACAAGAACACACCTTGCAGAACTTGTGCAATTATTTGGTTTAAACTGATTGGGATTACCAAATCTAAAACATATCTAAAACACGCCTGTGTACTCCTCCTTAATCTGAAAAATGGGGCGGCCCATATCTACAGAGAAATGAGAACGAACGGATTGAAGTGAGACCACAAAATGCGACAGAACTTTCTAGTCAACCTAATATGAATCGTTTTGCATAGTTGGTTTTAGCAAAACATTAGAGGCGGTAATTATGCAACTTTTCTCTTCCTCGATAACGCATGAAAACCCCACATTTGCAGCCACTATTCACTTTTTTGTCTCATCGTCTCTTCTTGCTTACAAGGAATGGCCGCGAGGATAGGTTGGAGTTTTTGAACGAGACCTAGCGCGATCGAAAGATGTTCAAATTCTACGAACTTCTACGTTGTTCATATCTGCTAAACGCAACTGTGGATGTCTGGTCGGTCTCGTCCTTCATGAAGGAATGATTTCACGAAAATGGTTATAACTCAAACCAGGATTGACATTTTTCTTCGAAATTTCGACTTTAGGGTTGCTGGGACATGACATTTTCACTTTCAAAAAGATTCTGCAGTTGTAGATCGTTAATATGGTTTGGCGTAAGAAATAGGTCACAGCTCCAAATTTGTTTTGGGCTAATTTGCGTATTTTAAGCAGTATAAGATAGCTATTGTGTCCTAATAGCATGTAGACCTTATGAAATAGTGGTTACGGTCATGATATGAGTTTTCGAATTCAAAGCGAACGATTTATGATAGGACTGTCCCAGCCCTTCATACGTTTTCCGCCATATGCGATGATCAAGTGTTATAGTTGTAGTTTGTATTCATGAGATAATATGTATTGTACGACGTTTTTAAACACAACTGGTTGGCTCTAGTGATCTTATTGATCAGCATATTGATTGGTACGCATCTAAATAATCGACATGGTTTTCTTTCCAAAGGAGTGCCTCCCATTCAATTCCATCCGGGTTGAATATATTTATTATTTCCATGTGCGTACCTTTATGACCCCGATAATAGGCGAACGGGCACTAGCTTGGTAACTTTCGAGTGCAAAGTAGCGTTTTGTTGGATACCGGACACCGGCATACGTAATTTCCTTTGACAGCCCTGTGGTTCTCACGGGCACGTAATCGTATAGATAAACTATTCTGCACTCTCACGTGTAAATACGTCTTCATACATGATAATTTGAACCATGTCCTGGGTCATTCCTTCATGAAGGAAAAAAATCCTTCATGAAGGATTGGCCGCTCTCCCCCTCTCTTCAATGAAGAATGAAACCGCGCCGCTAGCCCGTTGAACTCTTCATTCGCCAGCCCTATTTCTGAGGCAATGTTCAGAATTCCCACTACCACCCAGACTTCCACAGAGGTGTTTAGCAGATTTGAAAACGTAGAAGTTCTTAGAATTTGATCATCTTTCGAACGCGCTGGTATCGTTCAAAAACTCCAACCTACACTCGCGGCCATTCCTTGTTAGACAAATCCAGAAATTATAGACAAACCCTTGCCGCAGCTGTGTTCGATAGTCATCACGAGTTCGACTTCGTTGTCGACGAGAGGCGTCGACTCACTGGCCTGTATTTGCATATTGGTAGTAGGATTGACGTCATGGGAAATGATCTATTCATTATGAAAAGACTCTCTCTCCTGTGGGAGAACACGCATAATGACGAGATACATTTCAAAGCCACCAATCAGATTGCATCACTCACCACTCCGAATACTTTGAAATGCGTGTAATGGAATTTTCCGGACGCATCCGTTGAGTTGAAATGAAGTGATTTCCCTTCTCTTTTGCTGATTGCACGCGATGGTTGATACGGCTGAATGCGTATTCTTACTTTTGAATGAAATTCAATATAAATGATGTCAAAATATATTGTGAAACTGCCTAGTGTTTTAAGGGTATAATATTTTTCTATCCGAATTTTTAAAAAAAGTATTCCAAAAAAAGCGTACGCCTACACCTCCGACAGCGTCATGATTGTCGAGGTCGACTTCCTGGAAATATCCAGCTTCTTCGGATACTCGCACACGCACGCATACATACATACAAACATACTCGCGCGCAACTAATGAATACTCACAGAAAACGTGGATGTGTGTTTATGCTAACCGATATATCCAATAATGTACGTTTAAACGATTGGACCTATACAACATGAAAACTGACCCAGATGTTAACGCGCGACTCGAAGAAGGAGGAACATACAAGCATGCCGGGCACCTCAACTTCGACGTCTACCTGGAGAAGCAGGGTGATTAGAGTTCGAAATTGGGGTCACCGTCTTTTCATTTCACGCAGTCTCTCGACCGGTCGATCATCGATATGTGGAAAATAAAGAGAAAATGACCCGAATTTCGATCGATATTGATGATAAAGGAAAACAATATTTTGAATATGAAGTTTCCACAAAATTTATCATTAAAATGCTATATAAGGAAGCACTCACTGCACCGAAACATCCCGCAACCAGCACAGCAAATACGACAAAATATATCATTCCTCGTAAAATGTTTAAGTATGGAAAGAAATATCGGAAGAAATCGAATTGGGAATGTCGATGTTATGGCAGCTTTACATAGATGAGTGAGAGCTGCAAACCGTGCGAAAAAATCATGCATTATGCAAATTGTAATCATGTAATCGTGTGAAAGAGATTTCCTTTTTCGATAATGCAGACATGTACAGTAGCGCCAATAAGTATTGAAACGATTTGTTATTTTGCTATAACTTTTTCGCTGATCTCTTTAGCAATATGGATGTTGTGGCACTATACACCAAATCGATCGAGGAATACGATGCACATATTGCGTCATCACGTGCATCATAACTGATTGCGTAGTGATGACGCATTCGAATTTCACTTTTTCAAACAGGCTTTATTCTTACATAGATTTTTTCCTACTCGCCAAACTTTCTGTGATTGGAGTCATGCCCGAGGCCTACCCAGAAAACAAATTTGAGGTTGCTGCGCAACCGCACATTTGCTGCAGCCTTTCTGCAAAAAGGGGGTCTGAAATTCAGATATTGGCTTCTTGACCAGCTAAAGACTCGTTCAAAGCACCAAAATGATTATCATTGCGATCCCAGATGATCCTATGAATATGAAAACGATATTCCAAAATTTGCCCTCAGGGCATAGAAAAATCACTTTTTCATATGACCACTTTTTGGAGATTCATAACTATGTAGGAACTGTATATAAAAATCTGGTTTTTGCTTAATCATGTTCACAATGTTGTAGTTATATGATTCCCAACTTTTTAGAGTGTTTGGATATCTTTCCTGTCCGCAGCGATCGGTTTTCGGAGGCACTCTCGAGTCTCCGACCCGCTATTTTCGTCTGCACCCTCCCTCCAACTGTGCCCAAAGTTATTAAAACATTTCAAAAAGTTGGGATTCAGTTCTTCATAACGTGTTGGACATGTATACACAATAACAAAGGTTTCCATAACTTTCTCTCAAACATGTTTTCGAAGGGTCATGCAATCAGGACCACGATGCACCTCAGAAACACGACCGCCGCGAACAGGAAAGATATCCAAACATTCTAAAAAGTTGGGAATCATATAACTACAACATTGTGAACATGATTAAGCAAAAACCAGATTTTTATATACAGTTCATACATAGTTATGAATCTCCCAAAAGTGGTCATGTGAAAAAGTGATTTTTCGATGCCTTGAGGGCAAATTTTGGAACACCGTTTCCATATTCACAGGATCATCTGGGATCGCAATGAGAAACATTTTAGTGCTTTGAACGAGTCTCTAGCTGGTCAAGAAGCCGATATCTGAATTTAAGATCCCCTTATTGCAGCAAGGCTGCAGCAAACGTGCGGTCTCGCAGCAACCTCAAATTTTTTTTCTGGGTAGGCCTCGGGCATGACTCCAACCACAGAAAGTTTGGTGAGTAGGAAAAAATCTATGTAAGAATAAAGCCTGTTTGAAAAAGTGAAATTCGATTCGAATGCGTCATCACTACGCAATCAGTTATGATGCACGTGATGACGCAATATGTGCATCCTATTCCTCGATCGATTTGGTGTATAGTACCACAACATCCAAATTGTTAAATAGATCAGCGAAAAAGTTATAGCAAAATAACAAATCGTTTCAATACTTATTGGCGCTACTGTACCAAGTGACATCTTTCTGAGATCAAAGAGTAAATCTACGACTGAGAATGCATCCAGAGTTCAAAAGACATATCATAAGAAAGTGCCCGCCCCTCGAAATTGTGGAAATAATACTCTACTTAAAATGATATTTGTATGATGAGGAAATCGATTTTCGTAACAAATAATTTTGCACAATGACCATAACAACTATCGATCATTTGCACAATGACCATAACAACTATCTGTCATCGAGAAATAGTGATGTGTTATCGATAATTGTTTTTAAAAAAATAATTAATTGGGTAATGATATAAATTGTATTTAAAAGTTTATATTTAAACGTCTACATTTATTATAGTATAATCAATATATTTAAATTTTCGCAAGTGTTTATTCATTGAAAGGCAGCCAATATTCTATTACTCTGCTTTCGTTGAGTTGGTTGGGGCGATTCCCTCCCCAATCGAAAGCTGAGTCTTTGCGTACTCGCAGAAGTCACAGTACTTCAGGATCGTCTTCTTCAAGTCGATGATTCCGATATGCACTTCGACGTCCTGCGTTTACGACCCGAAGTCCATGCACACGCATCCGTAATCTGAAATGTGCATTTAGTTATTGATATTATTCATGAGAACTCTCGAGCTACAAAAGTAAACTTCAGTGGTCGCAGATCCAGTGAGAAAATAATTCGATAAATTCGACTAACCGGTTCCGCAATTGTGCTCGATAGTCGTCACTAGTTCGACCTCGTTGTCAATGAACGGGAGGGCCTCAGTTGCCTTAATGATGCATTTAAAGAAACCTATCCCGGAAATGTACGCACCACTCCGGAGACGTTGAACGATGCCAGTTGGTATTTGGCTTTGGTCTTACGCGAGAGTGGAACCGACTAAATTATTCGACAACATATTATTGAATTCACCAATACATTTGAAGAATTTTATTACAGACGAGATATTTCCTATTTCAATTTGAGCTGTCTCAGACCAGAAAACTTTCCCGAAACACAACCAGTCGAGGGTTGAGTGAAATGAAGCACCCGTGGTGTATCTTATGAACAGACGGGAGCAAAGTACAAATACCACTGAATAAGTCGACTGACCGCCAGTTCGCCGACGGCATCATGCTTAAAGTTTTCGACTTCCTGTAAAATGGAACAGACACATTGTTTATGTCGATACAACATTTCTTGGCATACTCCACCAACATCTTAATTTAACAAGCTGTATAATCTCTCAAAAGTTAGATGCAAAATTTCACTTAGAAAATAGGTCAAGGACTATCAAAGTGTTGAATTAGCTATACAAAAATATAATGTTTTAATTTTGGGTATGGTAGAGGACTGATCTTTTCACTATATAATTTAGTTACGTACCCAGACGTTGACGCGAGACTTGAAAGCCTTACTGCACTTGAGCGATCCCGAAACGTCGACTTGGACGGAAATCTGAAATTGTTGTTGTTTTTTTCATTTATTTTGAAAATCTGCTCAAATGGACTTCGCAAGAGTTCGGATAAAGTATTTTTCGTCTCTCATAATCATTCGATCGACCAACAGAGTAAGCAAACTGATGAAAAAACTAATTTTGAAAATTAAATAATTAAGAGCAAACAGCGATCAGCGCTCCAATCAGAACGGGAAGTATCATCTTTGGAATCCTGAAAATATGAAGAATGGGAAATAAAACTGCTAGAATCCCCCGAGAGCCCGCGCTCTAACCGTCTGACACTCTCGCCCTCTGACCTCCCTCTCCCTCCCCTCTATTTAGCGCTCTCCCGGACGCGTTTCCCGTCGTTTCTGGCCAACTTCCAGGCTCTGTAGCACGCTTCAACGAAAAGATAGAGACTCACTTTCAACAGATGAAATGTTTAGCTCGTTCTGCCCTACATTTCTACCCTAGGTGCTGGTCCGAAAGCCAATTTTGAACTGTAGTACGGTTTTGAGCCTTTTCATGAAATCTTAAGATAAAATTTCATATTTATGCGTGCCCATTTTCTATAAGACGTTTCTAGGGATGTTCCTATATTACTTGGAACCGATTTCGAGCAATAGGACCCATCTCACAGGTGGATGAAGGTCACAATATTGATTTTCGAATTCGAGGTCATACTGTAATTTTTGACCGTCGAATGTGGTATAACTATGGGGGAAACAATTTCTAATGTCGTTTTGGATGTTTTTGAACGATTCTGAGCCTAAATGAGGGCTATTGAAGATTCGGAAGTACTCTTGTTCAGAACTAATTTTGAGGTCGCTTCACTAAAATGAGAGCTATTTTTTTGTTCATACTTCGATTTCTCCAATTTTTGGCGAGAAGTTAGACACATATAGGTACTACAACTTAAGCATGAAAACCCAAAGAGTTTTTCCGATTTCCAAAGTTGTGTCACTTTTGGTGCACCCGACCGCCCCGAACCAGGACGCGCACGACGAATGACATCGTCAACATAAAAGTTGTAGCGCATGATACTAGCTTTCTTTTTAAGCAACGAACGGTTTTCTATCTTTATTTAAATATATTGATCCAATAATGTCATGACTTTCCATATAATCTGTAATTGTTCAGTTCGCAATTCTCATCTCACTCCGTTGTTGCTTAGTTGCGACATCGTATCTCATATTTTTCGTTGCTTACGTTATCCAAACATATTTTCTTGTGCAAATAACATAATACATTTATAAATGTATTATCATTGCAATTTCATACGCTCGAGCAATCGTCTTGCTCTGTCCATATCATACACTCTCTCGCTCACTCTGATCGACGAGAGAGCGTGCGGTTTGAGAGAGAGTAAGATGATTCCTCATGCGCTACTTTCATCGTTAAGAACGGCGCGAGAGTGTGCAGAACGAGTGCGATTCCTAGCTACCAGCCGCTACTAACAAAAAGATCCGCTTGCGATCACTCTTTGCATCCTTAGAGATCATCATCCTTCCAAGAATAGGAAGTGGAAGTGGGCCGGTCCACTCACAATCGGGCATCAGATATGAACATCAAGGCAGACATATGACCCACCTCTTTAATAGCGGACTTTCCTGTGGACTGTCACTTTCATTCGAGATTCAAGCAGCTCCTCACTGTGTCTATCCATTCTTCTCCAATCTCCTCACCCTTCTTTATGAATCGAAATGATCCCCAGATGTGTTAAAGGATGACTCTCGCCAAAGTAGCCACAAAAGTGTGAGGGCGCGTCCACCCTCCAAAGATCATAGCGCGAGCTAGGAGGGTTAACAACCATCGGTCCTTAGCTCAGTGGTAGAGCAGGTGTCTCGTGAACGGAAGTTTGTGGGTTCGATTCGCACCAGTTTTCACTAATCCTCAAGATATTTGAATTCGCGCACTTCCTTGTCCCACAAGCGTCCATGGCACTCATAACTTTCTTGAGAATAGATATATTTTTCTAATTTTTTGGGAGCCCGTAATCGTTAAGGGGAGCTAGACCATGGTTATGAAATGGTCCAAGGTTGAACTTTGCCTTCAGTCCTCCTTTAAAGCGTAAGTTTATAAGAGTCGATCCTATTATACTTCCAATCGGATGTGTACTTGCGGACTACATGTAAACTTAATAACAAGTAACGAAATGTGAATTATTTATACAATTTTTGCATTGAGAAGCCTCATTTGTCCTAAAACTTGAATCAGTGAAAATTAATCAACTCCGAGTTTGTAGAACTCCGTGAGTGGTACTGAAAATATGCTGCAGTAGGGCTAACATTATTCACTTTCAATATACCTTGTGAGGAGTTGTTGGTATTCGGGCGGTTTGTGTCTGTTTCCGTCGAGGGGGGGACGGATTCGATGGTCGGGTCGGAGATGGAATGCGTCGTGTCTGAAATAAGTACGCTCATGTGAGTTTATTGACTAAATGAATTAGCTGCTCACCTTAAGAGATACTGCATGACGTGAAAATAAATTGAATCCAATCAAATCCTTTTCGAGAAGCTGAGATTGTTCAGAAATATGGAAATTCACGAGTAAAAAATCTAAACAAAAATGCTTCCGATAGAAGCATTATACGACTCAGAAAAGAAGGGAGGGAGGAAAGAGAGGAGCTGGAAGAAGTGAGTGAACGGAGAGGAGAAAGAGTTGCCTAGGAACATTCGTGCAGTCGTCCCAGTAGGGGTCTTTAAAAGTGAAAGCTTTGCCTAATGTACTAAACTGTTCAGAGATATTAGCGTGCATGGCACCGTTTACGGCGACTCGTTCAATAAAATTAGAATACAACGATTTTTTTACTCAAAAAAGGTTAATCACTGATCAGAACACCGCATTTATTCAAATGGCAATTGCATATTGCATCGAAAAAAATGGAGTCTAGGTAATTTTTCTTACACGGCTCTTTTGCTCGTTTCAATTCTAGTCACGCCGTTATTGATGATGCTTCTAGTCACGATTTTAACAAACATTGTGAAAAAAAGCGATTACCCTAGAAATCTATTATTTTCATATCAAGGCATTTATTCAAATTATCGGTATCGATAACACGTGGTAGCAGTTCAAGTTCAAGAATAATCGACACTCTTCGTAATTGGAGGTTGTAATGAAGCCTGTAAATGTGGCGTTAAGATAAGTTCATTCGATAAAGTCATTCATTGTAATTATTCATCCGATGGGCGAGGCTAAGGATCTCCTTCTGAGGGATTAACAGTGTAATTCTCGCTGAATGACTAATGCAAGAAATTCTTGCCTGTTTCGTTCTCGAGCTCGGTTGAGTGATGATGTCGAATCTGAAAATGCACTCACAGTAATATTAGCAGTATTCACTTTACCTTGGGAAGTGGTGCTCTTGGTATTCTGGAAGGTCGTTACCAGTGCACGGGATTCCGTCGCCGTTTCCATCGGGAGGGAAAAGTATTCGAGATGATCGAGTCGGAAATTGGATGAGTCGTGTCTGAAATCAGTACGTTCATCTGTGTTTCTTGACTAAATGGATTAGCTGCTCACCTTGAGAGATATTGTTTCATAAAATTTAATGTAATCCTATTAAATCCTTTTTGTGAAGCTGAGATTGTGCAGAAATCTGGAAATACACTTGTAACGTCGAATCTAAACAAAAATACAGCAGATATAAGCACTATACGATTCCACAGAAGGAGTAAAAGAAGAAAAGAGCTGGAAGGGGAAAGTGAACGCAGGGGAAGAAAGGGTTGCCTAGTAGCGAGAGGTTCTTCGTCTGTGCAATGCATCCTAACATGAGTTACTCATTTTCCAACTGCAATTATCTTTCAGAAGAAATGATACAGCGAACTGTGCGTATGCTATACCCGTGAAGATGCATATGAAATTTAATTACACTTATTCTATCGTCGATTGCATTTTGGCAATAATCTGTTGAGGCTGCGTAAAAATCTGGAAACGGTCGGGAAGTGAGAAACAGAAAGACTTGCTATACGATTCACAAAATAAGGAAGGAAATGAAACAACTGGAAGAATGGAGTGAACAGAGAGGAAAAAGAGTTGCCTAGTAGCAGTCGATTGATGCATCCGAATTGGCGTCTCTCATATCAGAGAAACAAACTTGAGCGACACAGTGTATTACTGTTCATTTACTGTTAGAAGTATTACTGTTAGAAGTATTGACGAAAACAAGAATACTACAAAATATTGCGAAAGAAACCATCGTCACTGTTTATCAACTCATTTATTCAAGTGAAAGATGGTGACTGTTCAGATGCACTTCAACTCAAATCTCTCATCCCAATATCGGCTCCTATCCATGTTCAACACCTCCACTTCTAATCATCAGATCACTCAGTCATTGTCTCCTTCAAAATAGTCTGATTTCTATTGTCCGGTTCGTCGAATGAAGGGAACTTCAGCGAAGAAGTGGTCTCATTGTGGTAGCCAGGCTAAATACTGAATCTCCTTCCTGTGACTTGAGCTATATTGAGCTTTCGTGAAGAACAGGAATTTCCTCGTAATGATGCGAAAGTTCTGAAAGTTCTCGTATTTCTGAATGATTTTGTACGGGTAATTGTTTCTCTCAGTAATCGGTTATCGCTTTACGACAACTTCAAATGTGAATTCATGTCTAACTTCTGGAATGTTTTCCAAATATTTTCGAAAAATAACACACCACCACGTCACAACTTCCATGTATTTGTGTTAATAACAATTTGGGGATCAGCCGATTGTGTAGAGATTGATTAGGAATCTGCAAATAAAATCTAATAAGTTGAAATAAATGGAAACACAGAGATGGAATTCGCTGTACGACTGGGAGGATAACAAACGAAAAGAGGGGAGATGGAAGAAAGCAACGGAGGAAGGTAGAAGGGTTGCCTAGTAGCACGCAATGCGTCTCTGTTCGGGGAATATGGACGAGCGGAGGGAAGGGGATACTCACTAAACGCTCGACTGCATTGCCTCTGCAAAATATGAAAAGTACTTATTCCCCCGGTATTCCGAATGTTTCACAGACCCATGTCCTCATAATCCTTCTCTGCATTGTGATTGAATCATCATGTTATGGAAGTCAACCGCGTTTCACTTCTAACGGTGGAAATGCTTAACTCGTCGAGATCTTTCAGAATCACTATATTTGTGGGGTTTGGATAAGCCGTTCGTGATTTACAAAAACCGACCACCCTAATCCAGCGCGACACACTGAGTGAGGGCTAAGAGATACGGCTTCCTAGGTCCGATTTTCGAATTCTACGTGAAAAGTTACTCCTAGGGGCATCTTAAAATGATCACTTTTATTTTTCACTGTACGGCCAATAGGTGGAATTGCTCGGTTCTCTCAGATAGTCACTCATATCAGAGAGAAAAACTTGATTTACACGGATCACTGTTTTGTATTAATATGTGGGAAGAAACACGGGCGTATGATGAGATTTAACATGAAGGCATTAAACAATGTTTTATCAAGTCGTAAGCCTTTTGTAGTCTTTCATGTTAAGGCATCATATTTTTTTCTTTTTCGTTGGATTAATTACAGTCGAATATTTTCTTCGCTATCTCAAACTATTCGTCCTTCTATTCGAATTTTGCCTGAAAATATTTAAATTATCAAAACAATTTTCGAACGATACACCTCAACGTCTCACTTCAAGCAGATTTCTAAAGCTTCCATCGTTGATTGGAGCTTTGACAAAAACGTACTGAGATCGAGTATACATCTGAAAATCTTGGGTAAGTAAAGGATAATTGACAATGAAGCATAGAGACTCGCAATACGATTCACAACAGAATGCAGGAGAAGAGAAAAGCTGGACGTCAGGGAAATAAGCGTGAGCGGAAATTAGCATGGAACGCACATTCATTTAATGATCACATAAATAAGACGAGATAATAATATTTAGATTTGAAACAAACTCAAATGTTGACCCATTCAAAGTTTGATTGTAAATGTATGTGTTACTCGTTTGAACGGATTGTCAGCGCAATGCAAAAATGAGCAGCAAATCATTGAAACAACACATCCCTGTTCTTTTAATAAACAATTTTATTCATGCGGCATCAATTTAAAAAAAAAAAACAAAATTAGACATGGCATTATGGGAATTTGGATACGAGCATGATTTGTGCCTGTTCATTAACCACGTTCGTCTTCCCGGTGGTACCAATTGGCTTAAGCGATTCTGCAAATGGTCAGATATCTAGAGATGATATCAACATCGCCTCTTCAAAAAAAAATTTCATATTCTACCATGAAAAACAAACTTTGATGAGTGTAGTAAACTTCTAGGCAAATAACTCATTTTGACAAAATTGCCCACAGAATGTATCACTATTCTCCGTCTTCATTCGTACGTCCACTGCGTCACTCGTCGTGAGTATTCCCTCGCCGTTTCTCACTAATCCGAAGAGATTTATGTCGAGGTTTTTTTGCTTTGTCTACTTGATGCTTCTGCAAAATATGCGGCAATTTTAATAATCAAATGGTTTGCATTAAAATGCAAAACCATGACGCGAAAAATATTCACCTGTCTGTGAGCAATGTTGGTTACTGATAATAACTTCGCTGGCGTTGAAATATACTTGAGATAGAGTAGAAATCTGCAAATAATTCATAAAACTTTCAGAAAAGAATCATAACAAAAGTTTGAAGTGGAGGAAATCGCTGTACTATTGAAAGCCAAGGAAACGAAAAAGAAAGGACCCGGAAGGGAACAGTGGGGGCGGATGAGTCGTTGCCTAGTAGCACGCAGCGTTTCTCTGTTCGGGGGCATATGAAAGACAGGTGAGGGGGGGGGGAGCTCACAATCTGCTAAAAAGACTCCTGCCTCACCAGAAAAGTAAAAGTCATGAACTGTATACCGCTCATGATTTGATTGAGGGGTAACAACACTTATGGGGTCGATTGGGAGCAGTTTATCTAGAGTAGTGTTTCGTATATGCTCCAAGTTCAATTTTCAATATCTTCGTAATGTTTACCATATTCAAATCTTCTCAATAAGTGTAAGTCAGACGAAGAATTGTCGTTCCTTAGTTCAACACAAATTAAATTTGTATCTTTATTCGAATGGATTCTTTGATTTGTAGATGTACGCATCCGCGCGCTTCTATAGATGTGCAGTTCATGGCAGCATTCATTCTTCTAATGCGATCTTCACTATCCGAACGCAATTTCTTCTTTATCCATAGTCGCGAGCGGGAATAATAGCATATTCATTGATTGAAACTCGTTTAGCCAATGTACTGCAACAGAAATTGATGTACAACAAACGATAAAAGATCCCACCGGCCCTTGTCACAGATCATGTGCGTCGTTATGGATTTCAATTCTTATGGAGAATCAAATTTCTGTAATCGCCTGTGTCATTTAATAAGAACATGCATTTCCAAAATTCTCTCACCTCTCGCCATTCCATTTATGTTTGATATTACACAATTTTTTTAGTAAGAAATGAAGCGCAAACACAATTCACAGTACGATTCACAAAAGAAGGAAGGAAAGGAGGAAAGAGAAGAAGAAGTGAGTGAACGGAGAGAAGAAAGAGTTGCCTAGTAGCTGTCGTCCAGTGGGGGACTCGCTTGTTTCAGAGATATTGGAGTGATTGACATAGTGAACTGGTTCACTTCAAGGAAAACGAGAGAAAAAAGCGAGAAATTACACGGAAAGCCAATATGCACTGCTTAGATTAACGAGAGGTTCTGCAAATGTGTTTTTGTCTGCAAACGGATGTTTTCAGTAGAATATCCAATTCCGATAATTGAGAAGGTGAATTATTGTCGATCTCGTAACACATTTTCAAGTATCTTCGAATAATATCTCACCTTGACGTTATAACCATTTTAAATTTGGTATTAACAGTATTTTAATTGCAGTAAAGGAGTTGAGTTGCAATGAAATTGCGAATGAATCTGTAAAATGAGGCAAAAAAATTGAAACATGGTTTCACGGAGAAAAAAAACAGTTAAAAAAGTTTATCACAATGAGTTACCATGTATGACTGTGTTGTAATACAAGTATATAACTGCGGTTGCTCCAAACACTCATAATAAAGTTGAATTTATTCAATTGGTCATCAATGGGAGAATTTGAATATTGTAAAATTAAGTCTTGAATGAAGTTTGGTGAAGTCAGATATATGTTTTTGAGGAGATTCTGAATGACAGTACAATTGCTATTGGGGTGTCCGGAAAGTTCGTATAATGCTTCGGCAAAAAGTCAGTTCGCGATCAAATGCAGTGATTGCGCAATCTGTTTGTCAACAATGTATTGCATCATTCTGACGTTAAGTAGTGAGAGGATTTAATCAGTCTCCTAGTTGCTACATTGATTCTTGTGATGGACTCCCATCTCTATCTCCGAGCAGTTTTACTTCATTACTACCGTCTTGGCCGATCCGTGAAGGAGGCCCACTCTGCCCTGGCCCAGTCGGAAGGAGCTGACGCCCCCTCCATACCCTTCTGCATAACCTCCCTCCATAACCTCTCGTTAATCTAAGCAGTGCATATTGGCTTTCCGTGTAATTTCTCGCTTTTTTCTCTCGTTTTCCTTGAAGTGAACCAGTTCACTATGTCAATCACTCCAATATCTCTGAAACAAGCGAGTCCCCACTGGACGACAGCTACTAGGCAACTCTTTCTTCTCTCCGTTCACTCACTTCTTCTTCTCTTTCCTCCTTTCCTTCCTTCTTTTGTGAATCGTACTGTGAATTGTGTTTGCGCTTCATTTCTTACTAAAAAAATTGTGTAATATCAAACATAAATGGAATGGCGAGAGGTGAGAGAATTTTGGAAATGCATGTTCTTATTAAATGACACAGGCGATTACAGAAATTTGATTCTCCATAAGAATTGAAATCCATAACGACGCACTTGATCTGTGACAAGGGCCGGTGGGATCTTTTATCGTTTGTTGTACATCAATTTCTGTTGCAGTACATTGGCTAAACGAGTTTCAATCAATGAATATGCCATTATTCCCGCTCGCGACTATGGATAAAGAAGAAATTGCGTTCGGATAGTGAAGATCGCATTAGAAGAATGAATGCTGCCATGAACTGCACATCTATAGAAGCGCGCGGATGCGTACATCTACAAATCAAAGAATCCATTCGAATAAAGATACAAATTTAATTTGTGTTGAACTAAGGAACGACAATTCTTCGTCTGACTTACACTTATTGAGAAGATTTGAATATGGTAAACATTACGAAGATATTGAAAATTGAACTTGGAGCATATACGAAACACTACTCTAGATAAACTGCTCCCAATCGACCCCATAAGTGTTGTTACCCCTCAATCAAATCATGAGCGGTATACAGTTCATGACTTTTACTTTTCTGGTGAGGCAGGAGTCTTTTTAGCAGATTGTGAGCTCCCCCCCCTCACCTGTCTTTCATATGCCCCCGAACAGAGAAACGCTGCGTGCTACTAGGCAACGACTCAGCCGCCCCCACTGTTCCCTTCCTCCGGGTCCTTTCTTTTTCGTTTCCTTGGCTTTCAATAGTACAGCGATTTTCTCCACTTCAAACTTTTGTTATGATTCTTTTCTGAAAGTTTTATGAATTATTTGCAGATTTCTACTCTATCTCAAGTATATTTCAACGCCAGCGAAGTTATTATCAGTAACCAACATTGCTCACAGGTATACTCGTCTTTCTTGAGGGCAATGCTGACGAAACTGTCGCACTCACGGTAATTTCTTTAAATCGCTTAGTGTATTGGGCAGCAAGAGATACCCATCAGTAGGATGGATGACATGCTGCTAGGCAACTCTTTCTCTTATTCATTCACTCACTTCTTCCAGGTCTTCTTTTTCCTCCATCCGTTCTTTTGTGACTCTTATAGCGCTTATATCTGCTGCAATTTTTCGAACATTTGCAACCCTAGGATGATTTCCAGATTTCTACACAATCTCATCTCTCACGAAGATGGTTTTCTAATCGGATTTCAAACACTTGGCTATTGAAAAACAATTGTGGATCAAAGTGAGCAACCATGAAATGGGCGATTATTTGTTATCCCATCTTTCAGTATGGAACGAATGTTCGGATGTACGTCTACTTCGCTCTTTCCTGTGAATTCGTTCGAAATCATGCGCTGTTCGGCAAGTGCAATCTGGAATAGAAAAAAGCTGCAATGTATGCACTAGAAGTCCTGGACCGAGTAATCGTCTGACTCACTCCTAATTATTGGGGTGTCCGGAAAGTTCGTATATTTTTTTGTTTTTTATTTTTTATTCAATGCTTTATAATTCTCAGTGACCAATGTATGCCCCCTTCTTTCTCACTACCTCCCTCCAGCGATTGGGCAGGGTCTCGATTCCTCTTCCAGAATGCGGGTTTCTTCGAGACCGCCCAGTTCACGAAAGCCCTCACAACTTCATCTCGATTCTTGAACTTCTTTCCTTTGCAGAAGTCAGAGAGAGAGCGGAAGCAGTGGTAGTCGCATGGGGAGAGATCCGGGGAATACGGTGGATGGGGAATTCTCTCGATCTTCAGCTCGTCCATTTTCTTCTGGGTCATCTTCGCTCGATGTGGGCGAGCATTGTCCATCAGAAGAAGAATTTTGCCCTGGTTCAGGAGTCTGGGAGGGACTCTGATCGCGACATCTTCCAGTTGTTCAGAGAAGAGGTCGGCATTGATGCTGGTGCCAGGGGCGAGGATCTCCCAGTAGATGGGACCGAGCACTGAGAAGAAGAAGAAGTAGAGGAGTTCCTTCTTTCCGTGCTCCTCCTTCTTCGGGACGGGCGTGGGCTTCTCATCTGCATCCACCCATTGCAGTCTCCTCACAGGGTTATCGTACGTGATCCACTTCTCATCTGTAGCGATGATGGAATTGACCCATCGAAGATTGGATCTACGATGGATTAATTCCCGACAGACTTGAACACGATTTTTCAGCTGTTCGGGGGAGAGGTCATGGGGAATCACTTGTGGGAGTTTCGGCTTCTTCCCAGATCGATGGAGGATATCGGACACCGTTGATCTGGGAGTACCAGTATCCTTCTTCAACTCACGCACACTGGCCATGGGCTTGCGCTTCAGTGTGCGGAGAACGAGAGGCTGATCGAGGGAGGGAGGGCGTCCAGAGCGGGGTTGATCATCGAGACCAAACTCCCCTTTCTTGAAGCGGGAGAACCACTTATAGCAGAAGGGTATGGAGGGGGCGTCAGCTCCTTCCGACTGGGCCAGGGCAGAGTGGGCCTCCTTCACGGATCGGCCAAGACGGTAGTAATGAAGTAAAACTGCTCGGAGATAGAGATGGGAGTCCATCACAAGAATCAATGTAGCAACTAGGAGACTGATTAAATCCTCTCACTACTTAACGTCAGAATGATGCAATACATTGTTGACAAACAGATTGCGCAATCACTGCATTTGATCGCGAACTGACTTTTTGCCGAAGCATTATACGAACTTTCCGGACACCCCAATACCTTGATTTTTCCCGTGCGTTTGATACAGTACCATTTACCAAATTGATTTCTAAATTACGGTATTCATGGTAATCTCCTTAACTGGATATCGTCCTTTATAACTGACAGACATTTCTCAGTCCGTTTGGGTGATTGTATTTCTGACTCGTTCCCCGTACTGTCCGGTGTACCTCAGGGCTCCGTACTAGGACCAATTCTGTTCACACTATACATTTCGGATATCACTCACATTCTCTCCCAATTTCCCGATGTACGTATTCAAGCATATGCCGATGATATCAAACTGTATATTTCATACCCACTTGAATCCTCTCAATCTAAAACTGCCCAACTTCAACGTGCTCTTGATGCTATTTACTCTTGGACTATTATTAACCAGCTCTCTCTCTTTGAATCTAAGCGGGAGAACCACTTATAGCAGAGAACCACTTATATTATTGATCCACAATTGTTTTTCAATAGCCAAGTGTTTGAAATCCGATTAGAAAACCATCTTCGTGAGAGATGAGATTGTGTAGAAATCTGGAAATCATCCTAGGGTTGCAAATGTTCGAAAAATTGCAGCAGATATAAGCGCTATAAGAGTCACAAAAGAACGGATGGAGGAAAAAGAAGACCTGGAAGAAGTGAGTGAATGAATAAGAGAAAGAGTTGCCTAGCAGCATGTCATCCATCCTACTGATGGGTATCTCTTGCTGCCCAATACACTAAGCGATTTAAAGAAATTACCGTGAGTGCGACAGTTTGGTCAGCATTGCCCTCAAGAAAGACGAGTATACCGAGCGATATTAGACCGGAAACTATTATGCATTGTTAAGATAAGCGCATTTATTCAATTGGCTTTTTAGGTTCTGAATCGATCATTCATGGGTTCTTGCGCAGGAGAGCTCCGAACATTTCAAATCACAGAGTGTTTGAAGTCGATTCTTCTTACGGCATCGATCGGCTCTTTCTGCGTTGCGCGACGAAGTTATCATCCTATTCCAGACGAATACTTCAATCGAAGAGAGAAGGAATTTCCTGGAATGTGAATGTCTACATATCTTATTGTTGATGCGTTTGAGTTTGAGCAAGTGAAATTACTTCTCGAAGGGTATCGAATCCTTACAATTTCGAATGCGATTTATTGTCAACCTTCTAACATATTTTCAAATTAATTGCGAATAATATCTTACCGTCGCTTCATAACTTCTAAGGCTATAAGAGGCTATAAGAGACGAATCGCGAGAGAATTACCTACTCCGCGGCGGTAGCATCAAAATCATCCTATCTGTATGAAAATTTGACTCAAAGTATTTCAAATGATGCTCGTTCGAACTGCGTTGTCAGAATTTTGATAGCTATCGTCATCTTCGAGATTCAGAAGACCAAAATTGGGACACTCACTTGTTGTCAGTCAAATCGGGAGCGCTTAATCGATCATAAAATTGTTCAAAATTAAGATAGAGGGCCGCTGTTTTTTAGAAAGAAAGCTGAGAACATTCTCTATAACTTTTTTGTTGAAGATGTCATTCCCTGTGTACGTCCCAGTGCGGGGTGGTCGGGTGAACCAAAAATTACTGAATTCTGGAAATCGGAAAAAGTGATTAATGATACTACGCTCGATCGATGGTGCATATGGGTGACTAACTTTACGCAAAAAAAACTAAGAAATCGGAGGTGGTAAAAAAAAGGGCGCGGTTTTTTCTCCAGGTGCCTGAAAACTGGGTATATCGCCAAGACGATTTCAGCACTTCCAATACCTCTATTAACATCTAATGAAGTAAAATTACCCGAAAATCAATCAAAACAATATTTAAAATTATTTCCCAACTAGTTGTACCACTTTCATTGGTCAAAAACTACAGTAAGACCTAATATTCAAAAATCGTCATTTTGACCCTTCTCAACCTTTGACGTGGGCGCAATCAAAAAGGTTCCAAATAGTGTATATATATCCCTCGGAACCACTCAAAGAAAGGGCGCTTCGATAAATACGCAATTTCGTCAGAGGAAAACCAGGAAAAGCGCAAAACTATGATGCAGGTCAACGTAGATGTAGGGACCCGGCTCAAGGCTAGAAACATAGAGCACGACGAGCTGAACATTTTATCTGTTGAAAATGAGTCTCTATCTTTTCATTGGAGCATGATATAGAGCATGGAAGTTGGCAAGAAACGACGAGAGACGTGCGCGGAAGAGCGCTAAATAGAGGGGAGGGAGAGGGAGGTCAGGCGGCGAGAGTGCCAGACGGTTAGAACGCGCGCTCTCGGGGGATTCTCGCCTCTTTCTGCCAAACTTCTACACTCTGTAGCATGCTTCAATGAAAAGATAGAGACTCATTTTCAACAGATAAAATGTTCAGCTCGTCGTGCTCTATGTTTCTAGCCTTGAGCCGGGTCCCTACATCTACGTTGACCTGCATCATAGTTTTGCGCTTTTCCTGGTTTTCCTCTGACGAAATAGCGTATTTATCGAAGCGCCCTTTCTTTGAGTGGTTCCGAGGGATATATATACACTATTTGGAACCTTTTTGATTGCGCCCACGTCAAAGGTTGAGAAGGGTCAAAATGACGATTTTTGAATATTAGGTCTTACTGTAGTTTTTGACCAATGAAAGTGGTACAACTAGTTGGGAAATAATTTTAAATATTGTTTTGATTGATTTTCGGGTAATTTTACTTCATTAGATGTTAATAGAGGTATTGGAAGTGCTGAAATCGTCTTGGCGATATACCCAGTTTTCAGGCACCTGGAGAAAAAACCGCGCCCTTTTTTTTACCACCTCCGATTTCTTAGTTTTTTTTGCGTAAAGTTAGTCACCCATATGCACCATCGATCGAGCGTAGTATCATTAATCACTTTTTCCGATTTCCAGAATTCAGTAATTTTTGGTTCACCCGACCACCCCGCACTGGGACGTACACAGGGAATGACATCTTCAACAAAAAAGTTATAGAGAATGTTCTCAGCTTTCTTTCTAAAAAACAGCGGCCCTCTATCTTAATTTTGAACAATTTTATGATCGATTAAGCGCTCCCGATTTGACTGACAACAAGTGAGTGTCCCAATTTTGGTCTTCTGAATCTCGAAGATGACGATAGCTATCAAAATTCTGACAACGCAGTTCGAACGAGCATCATTTGAAATACTTTGAGTCAAATTTTCATACAGATAGGATGATTTTGATGCTACCGCCGCAGAACCCCCTAAAATAGGTAATTCTCTCGCGATTCGTCTCATAAATTTGAAAACAAGTAAAGAAGTGAATAGACAGTGAGAAATTCGCTGTACGATTGGAAGATGAATAAACAAAAAAGAGAGGGGCTGGAAGAAGAGAAAGGGAAAGCAGGAGGGAAGTTGCCTAGCAGGGCGAAGTGTGGCTCTGTTCGGCTCATTTGGGAGAGTGGAGGGGGCTAACAGTACAACTGCTCGACTATCGCTCTCACGAGCAATGTAGAATGCAAGCATTCGAGTTTTCCAAATCTTTCACACCCCCTTTCCTCAAATCGATTATCCGACCCGTGATAAAAATACATGATAATTGGACATATTATACATGATTAGAATGATTGGATCGCCCTTGGGGTGAACGGGAACACTTGATCGAGAATAATCATTCATGTATCGTCTTTACAACTCATTTATTCAAATGATCGAGGAAACGGTTGCAGTTCCCACTAGCATGGGAATAAATCTAGGGGGCACCACGAGAAATTTATAATTCTTGTAAATCATACTTTGCTGTTGCCTTTGGAGCAATCGAGGGTGTGGAATTTCAGAAATACGATCAGATTTTTCTAAAAATTAAAATTCGCAGCGTATGAGGCACCCTTTGTTGACCCCGTCTTTCGTGGTGTGGTAGCTGCCGCGACGCCTTAATTTCATGCGTGCGGTCCAGTTCGCTGGGTCAACGTCTGTATTTTTTACTCAATGTCCCGCGCAGAGCATCAAGGAACAGTATTTTCATCAATTAATCATCAAATGGATGCTGTTATGATAAATCAACGACTATTCAAACGAAATCCATAATAAAACAGCTATTTTGGAAGGATCATGCTACAGTATCCTTCTTTTTTTCGCAACCAACGATTCTCCTGTTTTTGGTATGAAACATTCCTACAGGCTAGAACAACTATGCGAACCTGTGTATGAGAAGCGGCACATCGAAAATCAGAAGATATAGGATTTTATATACCATTGTCAAAGTTCAGACAACGACTGCAAATTTTCGCAACCAACGAATTTTTCCTTGTTGTGAGGTTAATTTTGAATTCGAAAACTGTTCACATATAAAAAAATGGAGAGCGGCACCTCAAAATAAGCAATAAAACAAGAAAAAACCAAATCTCTTCACAGATTTAAATTCGCGCCGGCAACGAGGTTTACCATGGAAATTTTGACCTTTTTCCGGAGGTGAAGTTTGATTTTCCGGTTTGGTGGTCCCTAGAATAAATCGTAGGCTGTTTTGTTTTAATATTTCCAATTCAATTACTTATAACTTGGCATCGATGTTCTTGACATTTCAGAATATCGACGTAGTGGAAGCAAGTGATCTATAGATCTCGGATGAGGAGAAAATTACTCATTATCTTCATCACCCTCGCTAGGATGCTCGATTGCTAGAATCGTTTGCAAGGAAACGAAATAAAAGAAGTTATGTCCCGAGGAGGTGGCAGGTAAAACAATTTGTAAAGATTCAACAATTATTTTTTTCGTGCTCGATGATGTTTTTCAACATGTTTCGAACAAAATCGGGCATTGTACAATGTTCTTTCAAAATATTTATTCAATAATATCTCACCTCGACGTTATATCTTCAATGTAAATTTTGTTAATAATAATTTTTCACTTGATCGGATGAGTTTACTTGCGTTGAGATTGTTCAGAAATCTGCAAATAAAGGCTATAAATTCGAAAACAAGTAAAGGAGTCTATAGACAGAGAGAGAAATTCGCTGTACGATTGGAAGTTGAATAAACGAAAAAAGGGATGAGCTGGAAGAAGGGAAAGAGAAGCAGATGAGGAGTTGCCTATCAGCGCGAAGTGTGGCTCTGTTTGGCTCATTTGGAAGAGTTGAAGGGACTAACAGTACAACTGCTCGACTATCATGCTCACGAGCAATGTAGGGTGCAATCATTCGAGTATTCTAAATCTTTTAACTCCCGTTTCCTCAAATGTATTATCCGGTCCGTGATATATGTACAGAAGTGAGTGCGCACTTTTTGAATTCGTTGTAACTTTTTGCCCAGGAAAATTATAATTCTGACACTAAGGTATGTTCTACCAAATTCATTGGAGATTATTACCATGGTATTTGGGCATGACGCAATCGCCCGTTATTGCGTAGTGATGACGCAATCAATATGCTCTTTTTCAAAACGGCATTATTCTTACATGGATTTTTTCCAACTCGCCAAACTTTCTGAGGTAAGAGATATGCACGGGGCCTACCCAGAAAAAAATTTGAAGTTGCTGCGCACCCGTACATTTGCAGCAGCCTTGCTGCAAAAACATGGTCTGAAATTTGGAAATCAGCTCCTAGACTAGCTAGAGACTCGATCAAAACGCCAAAATGATCGCCATCATGAGTACAGTTGATCCTGGGAATATGAAAACGATATCTCATAAATTGCCCTCAGGGCATGAAAAAATCAATTTTTAGCATGACCATTTTTGGACTTTCATAACTTTAAGGGAAAGTTAGGTAAAATCTGGTTTTTACATAGGAATGTTAAAAATGTATTGGAGACCAGATTCCCAACTTTTTAGACTGATTGGGCATCTTTCCTGCCGCGGCGTGCGTTTTTCGGAGGTATACTATGGCCAGGCAACACCCTATTTACCCCTATGGCGAGAGAGTACAGACGACGAGAGTGCGTAAACAGGGTGATTTCCGACCCCAGTATGCCTCCGAAAAACGCATGCCGCGGGCAGGAAAGATGTCCAAACAATCTAAAAAGTTGGGAATCCGGTCTCCAAAGATCGGGTTTTTGCATAGGAATGTTCAAAATGTATTGGAGACCGGATTCCCAACTTTTTAGATTGTTTGGACATCTTTCCTGCCCGCGGCATGCGTTTTTCGGAGGCATACTGGGGTCGGAAATCACCCTGTTCACGCACTCTCGTCGTCTGTACTCTCTCGCCATAGGGGTAAATAGGGTGTTGCCCGGCCATAGTATACCTAGATATACGGTGCGACTTTACCTTTTTTTTATACGTAGGAATCTGAATTTTGACATATCAAATGGCAATTCGAAAAAAAACATAATGAAAATTATTGGAGAATTGAACTGGGCAAATTCACTATACGAATTTGAATGAGAAGGAAAGAGGAACTGGAAGAAGGGAACAGTGAGAGAGGAGGACGGGTTGCCAAGTAACAGGAACTGAATGCTGGGGACATATGGACAAGCGGAGGAGGGAGGGGCTTACAAAATGATTGACTTTCACTCGATCAAAATAATATACACGTAGTTATTCCGGGTTTCCAATAAACCGTATCCTCATCCCCCTGATTTTGCCCGTGATTGAATGAACGATCTTTGGGCATTCGAATATAATGCAGTCCGATTCATCTGATATCGCACTTATCCATATGAATAGGGCAGACTTCATCGAGATAAGTGTTTCGTGTACGCTCAAAGTTCAACTTTCGAGAGCTTATTCTACCAACTACTGAAATTTGTGATCGGTACGAGCCTGTAAATGTGACGTTAAGATCATTCGATAAAGTCATTCTTTGTCAGTATCCATCCGATGGTCGAGGCTAAGCATCTCCGAAGGACCGAAGGAAGAGAACTATGAAAGCGATTACTGACATTGTAAAATGTACCCCCCCCCCATTTCCCCCCCGATAAGATTGGTTAGAGTGTAGAGAATGAAGAAATAGTGAAAGAGAATTCGCTACCTACCAGCTGGTGCTGAAAAAGACTGGCCAGCGTACACACTTGACACCCTTAGATCAACTTCTATGGTGATATAGGAAGTGAAATTGGGCCGATCCACTCATAATCATGCATCAGAGATGAACATCAAGACGGGCCCAAATCCCGCCTCTTTAAGCGCGGATTTTCCCGTGGACTGTTACTTTCATTCGAGACTTTAGCAAGCTCTCACTTTCTCTCTCTACTCTTCTCCAGCCTCAAATAATTTGTTCAAATCTTGATAAATCATATTTATCCCCTGACTCATCTCCATCTTCCACCTTCAAAAGTAACATATTTAGAATCTTCCTCAGGCGGATCACACGTTACTCAGTGATGATACGTCGCTTACTTCTCAGTTCGTGCCTCCTTCTCGTAATTTCGCAAACCGTAAGTATTTAAATTTGTAATTTGACCGGCATCAGCGGTTTAGTGAAATGTTGAGAGTAGTTAGGCGCTTTCCACCCAAACCTCCGTGCCCCATAACCTGACTGTACCTGAGATTTTAGAACGATCAAATATTTGTTAATCACACAAAATTTCAAGAAAGTTCTCGAGCGGGACGATCGTGATGGTGAATCATGCGGCGCCGATTCAGTTCCCTACCTGATTGAGATCGATGAAGATGGAAAGCCAGGTACATACTGAGAAGAGTCTGAGAAACTATGCTACAGTCATTTTCTCGCTCTCTCACTCCTCAACTGGTCGAGTATTTGTAAAATGAGAAGTGACTCGAAATTAAAATTCTAGTAATGATCTAGACAAAGAATGACAAAACGATTCAAGAACTGTACTGTGACGTGCCCGTCTGCTTCGAATCGCATCATGGAAGATCAAAGAACACTCGGAAGGAGCGCACTCATGATGAACCGGTGAGATACTACGAAAGATGTCATTATGTGTCTCCATATTTTATCCTTTTTCACAGTTAAACGCTCAAATAATACTCAGACGAGTTACTCTGATAACACACACGATTGGTCAGGGTCTCGAGAACTTCTTGACAATATATTTCATATTTTCTAAGGGGGGAACGATAAATCTGGAAATTCGCGGCTACGAAAAATCCACATTAGCACTTGAGCGAGTTTCCCATTTCCATTCACGGAAGCACTTTAACATGATTTTCTCGATCTCTATGAATATTATACGCTCGGGGGCACTTGACCAGTGCGCCTTGCGTGTATCTCTTGATCTGTCTTATGTCTCGACCAATGTAGGGAAAAGTGGCCAGGGACCATAAGAGGGTGCTAATATCCCATCCATAGCTGGAAAACCTGCGAGGTCACTCTCTTCATATCTCGCACTCTCTAGTAGCTCGGTCCGAGACATTGCGGGAAATGAAGGGAGCTCCCTCTGGCTGTCACTAAAAGTCCGCGAATTTAATTTGTTTGATAATGTCCCCCCCCCTCCCCCACTTACATATTCGGGAGAGTCGAACTTTCCCTGTCCCTCTTCAAGTGAGGGGAGTGGCAACAAAAACATCCTTGAAAATTGATTCAGCAAAACAAACGCAGGTGTGTAATGGAGAGCTACTCGAGACAGTGTGTGAGGGCGAGAGGGAGTGGACTTCCGGACTGAAGGAGTACGACAATGGAACCCATCGAATGTATGTGTGTGTCATAATCAGAAAATGGTATTTTTAGAATGCATTGTAACTTACCTAGATACAAAGTTCGATCTCAATTGGTCATTTCAGTCTAAACACGGAGTGCTGCTCTTATGATGGTCTCATCGGGGCGCAGGCGCTAAAGGTCGCCATTCTGGAAGCGGGAGAGCAATTTCAGGGAGGGCCTGTCAGGGTGAGTTGTGCTGTTGGAGGGGGTGGGACTAAGGATGGCTTCGCAAGAAATGGATCCTTTCATCCTTCGCACACTATCGTCGGTCAAGTGGGTGAGAGAGCTCGCAAAACGAAAACTCTCATTTCTTATGAAGCCATAGGTTGGACTGATACAGAAGAAGTTCCCAGAGTTCATCGTTGGGTTTGCTGGACATGGAAGGGACGGGCACGGGAGAAAAAAAAGGTCTTTGGTCTTTGAAGAGACATGGCCGCGAGCATTCGTTCGACCTGATCAAGGAAGTGAGGAAGGCTGTGGACTCGCAGAATCGGTCAGTACTAAAGTTCGGCAAAAGGATACTGTGATCACTTCATTCTCCATACTCTCTTGAATGATCGAGCGATTAAATACTGTATGGAATGAATAGAGCGTGGTATCCCTTCTAGAACACTAATCAATATGACAGGGAAATTAATTAAATACTGCATTTCAGGGTGAAATACGAGATCACTGTCTACCGGATGCTGTGCGCCCCCAAAGAGCGAGCAGATATTCGCTACGCGTACGTATCTAATCCGGTGTTTTCAAGAATTTGTTCTAACCTTGAAGCTCTAGATATAAAAACTGCATATATGCACTATAGACAATGATCATGCAAAGTGAGAATCATCAAACAAATTCCAGGCCTCGCGATAGAAAGTACCGTAGAAGAATGCAACAGAAGAAACGACAGATGAGGTAGGAAATGAACAATGAGAAAATTGATTTTTTTTCTTCAGAAATCGGTAAATGTAATACATAACATGAAATTTTCAGAGTTCGCCCAGCTAACGACGATTACGACATCAACATTGCTGATTTCGACTTGCCACTGGGACCATCGCAGAGAATTAGCGGGTGAGATGGTGAAAGACTTGGGTTGGCAATTCGAGACTTTTTCGCAATCTGAGGAGAGGGAGGTGTAGCTATCTTCGTCTCAGAACCCTACTCAACGAGTCATCTCGTGAACAATTTATTTGTTTGACTAGTGAGATAGTTCAAATGCTCTAGACGATAATTATTGTTGTTGCACAGGGATCAAGTAATGCCTCAAGGAAAGTGAAGGTGAATTGAAATACATACTGAGAATTGATTGAGACCTTTGGTAAAAGACGGAATCAGTATTTAGTAAGCAAGCAATGAATCATTTTGCAGGGGTCATCGTAACAAGAATGATCAACTCTCGATTGCCCTCGCACTCGCAGATCTGCTGTGGCCATTGAACGAGAAGATGCAGCAGCTCAGAAGCAACAAGTCACTCGCCCATGTAAGCCACTCTTCTTTATGCTGTGAACAGTGTCTCTGTCTAGACACATTTTCTAGTCAGACAAATCGACTAGAGGGGTCGGTCTAGTCGAAAATGAGGGGAGACGAACCCTCTCCCCTCCCCTCTCATTTCCCTCTCCCCCTCACTTTGCATCCACTCTCATTCTCATTTCACACGTTCCATCTCGCGCGGAGTGGATGCAAAGTGAGGGGGAGAGGGAAATGAGAGGGGAGGGGACAGAGTTCGTATCCCCTCATTTTCGACTAGACCGACCCCTCTAGTCGATTTGTCTGACTAGAAAATGCGTCTAGGCAGAGACACTGTTCACAGCATTAGGGTTGGCATCGTAGGAAATGGTATCCTCATTCTGCACACTATCTCGCTTATCTGACAGAATAATGAGCGCGTAGAATGATTAGACAACTTCCCACGGCACTATGTCGGATAATCACCTTTCGGATGATAACCCAATGGAGGATAACCAAAAAATGGGCCCTTCTGTAGAAATTTAGGGTCCAAAAGTGTCAAAAAAATTTCTGTGACAGTTCTACAGAAGTGTCCATTTGTTAGTTAGTGGGTTATCATCCGACGGTGGAGGTCCGACCTAGTGCCCCGTTCCCGTAAAAAAATTGAGTGAATTCCTCCTTTAGCAAGCAGTTAGAAATGATACAATTGGGCTTGGAGCTTTGCTGTTACAGGGCACGTCCATCCTTCCGGAGGTAGACGTCAGCGACGAGACTGCCGTTCAGGTGCAGCCTCTGCCTCCCCAAGCTGACGTCGACGGAGTAAGTCTTCTGAAGGCATTGTTGACATCTTGAGGGATTAGGCGGGAGGAACCCAAAACTATTGTTTACTACAATGAAATATTACTAAAATCAATGAATATTTGCTGATGAGATATCCGTTGCTTTCGTAGTACCCAGCGCCCACTCCCTCGTCCTTCTCCTACACTGTCGCCGAAACGTACGCCCAGCCGCATTATTACGGATCAAAGGTGGGCAAACGGCACTAGGTCGGAACTGTGACGTCATGCCGCATTTGATAGATCAACGGCGGCATGACGTCATAGTTCTCATCCGACCTAGTGCCGGGAAAACGATAGAATGAAAATGTCATGTGTTTGAATGAGTCCATGTGATTAACAGAGCAATGATCTGACTCTAATCATATCACACACTTTCTCGCTGGTTAGAGAAAGGAAGAGGGCAAGGATTTTGGAGAGAGTCAGATGATTATTCGATTAACAATGTGCATTCAGCAGCCCGACGCGTACACTCAGATCGATGCCAACTCCCAGCCTCCGTACACCTTCAACTCGCAACCCCAGCAAGGCCTCCAACCGCCTCCTCAGCAACAATCTACCCTCCAATTGAGTCAGCTGCAGAATCAACAGCCTCTGCACCAGTTCAACTACCAGCCCAACCAACTCTATCAAGCACAACAGCAGTATGGCTACCAAGCTAATCAACTGTATCAGCCCGCGCAACAGTATAGCTACTATCCAAACCAAGCGTACGGATCCCAAGGATACGGAGCGTCACAGGTAAATTAACATTCCAATCATTTGGATTTTAGTGTAGTAGAGTGCAGTGTTCGGTTCCTTTATTTCTCACACATGTTGATCGTTCAGTCAATAGATGCGGCATGAAAGCACGATTACCCAAATTGCGAACTCTGACGGAAATGCAACTTCATTTCAGGATCTCAATACGGTCTTCGGCTCGATGCAATGTTTCTCTGGGGATCTTCTGGTGCAAACGAGCGAGGGAACAAAGCGAATGAAGGAGTTGAAGAAGGGAGATCAAGTGCTCAGCATCGATGAGAATGTGGTAAGAATACGTTTGAAAAGAACTGCTAACGTTTCAGCCATGCTTTTCCATTGGACGCTAACCACTGTGAGAGATAGAGTTCGTAATTCGGGAGAGCGTAACTTCATTTCATACACTCTCTAGACCGGATCATCGAGAGAGTGTCAAAAATAAACGACGATCCGAACTACGAACTTGATCGAAAAAATATAAAGTAGAAGCGATCCAATGTTGATCATATTTATTTTCTTCAGGTCTCCTACCAACCCATCATCATGTTCCTGCATCGTGACGTGGAACAGCTGGCGGAGTTCAATGTGATCACAACAGTGAGTCCATTCTTTTTCCTGCTTTACTTATGACCAGGCGTTCTACACTACTCGTGATCACTTTCAAAATAAAGAGATGAATGGGCGAATAGTGAAATTGTCAACTGTATTGGCAAAAAAAAGAAGAGGAATGACAAACGTGCTTCGCAGGAATCCGGGGACACAGTGAAGCTGACGGATGAGCATCTAATTTACGCTTCCGACTGCGACCCCGAGAGCATGTTCCAGCTACTGCGGTAAGACTCACATGAACTTGTGTTACAGTTATCGCTCACACTAGATATAGTCTAGATGAACTCACATAAATTCAAAATAACTGAACAAGAACACAGGAAATTGTTGGTGTTAGCATGAGCAATAGATTCATCATTCTCACCCTTGTCATCTTTTCAGCGCGAAAGAGATCACGACTGCCCACTGCGTGATGGGCGTACAATCGTCGGAGAAAGAGGGCCAAATCGATCGAGTCGTGAGCGTAACCAAAGTGAGCTTCCAATCCTCCTCAAAATATTTCTGAATGACAGAAGTACTCATTATTTGCCTTGGTTGCAGGCGAAAACTGAGATTGTTCCGCATTTCTCAATTCTCGCTAACTATTCATGAGATCAGGAAAATGAGCAACAAAGCCTCAATTCCGCAACATTCTTAGAACTCTAAATGCAACTCCACCGACTCCAGGTGCGCGAATCTGGCATCTACGCCCCTCTCACCTCCACGGGCACGATCATCGTCAACGGTGTGCTCTCCTCCTGCCACTCGAATCTCGCCCTCGCCACCCTCCAACAGACCTTCTTCTTCCTCTACCGAGTGATTGCCCGTCATGTCTCCTTCCTGTTCCCTGTGGAGGAGGAAGGCAGCATTCCCCTCGGTGTCTCATATCTCACGAGCAGCCTCGATCTGTTCATCCCGACGAAGGTCTGGTGATGAGGAGAGGAGGTGCTATATTCAGCCCCCCACTTCGGGTTCACTAAACTGTTCCCTCTTTCTCTTGACAGCTTACCTCAATATATGTATGTTTGTTTCTCATTGTGTTGTTTCCGTTGGTTTTCGAGTGATTTTAGGACGATGCCGACAGTAAATATTGTTCAAATATTATTTGCATTGAGAAGGAACTGTTAAAAAGAATCCAAATTGCGGAGGGGATTATCCTTTCTAATGGTCACTCTGCTTACTGAAAGGGAAAGGAAAGGGCTGACAGTTCAAGTGGGCATAAGGGGGGAAGAGGAAGAATGGAGGAGAGATAGTTGAATAGGAGGGTGGATTACAACAGTCCTAGTCCACTTTCGATGCTTCTGCTACTGCTAGTACTCCCTCCGATATTCGCTGACAGACTGCTCGTTTCACATTATGAAAACCAGCTGAATCGACTGCTCGGCGGCAGAACCTCTCCAGCACATCCAGGGATGGTGAAGAGGTCAGCCCGTCTCTCTTCTCTAGAATTTGCAATCATGGTATTTGGTTCTTCATTTCTTATACTCTATCGGCGCTCGACCGGTCGAAAGAGTGTGTAGAAGAGAAACATGCCCAAGTTACGAACTTTGCTCTTCACCCACCTCTCACTACTACCATTGTAGATATCGCTGCATTGCGGAGTGGGAAGACATTTATTCTCCTCCTTCTTACGGATCTGATCGGTTCAAAGCTGTGCATAATGTTGTGTAACGATTGAATGCATGCCTTAGCAGAAAGTTGTAGGCCGCATCCTCTAAAGAAGTGCGATCCATGAACCTAATCATGGACGAGAGGAAGAGCAGGAAGTTGCGCGATTCGCTCGAGGAGCAGGACGAAAGAAGCAGAGCACCCTCAGTGGGCGCCCATTTCAAGTATGTGATAACGCTTAAATTAATCTTTTAAAAAAGCTCTCATTTCGATTTTGTCGCACACTATACGACATGTACATGAAGTGCGAGATCTGGGTCATATGCAAAAATAAGAGCGTTGGATGAAAAAATAATATGTTCGCCATATCGCATTGTTATTGAACAACCCCAAAGCAACTCAAAGATCTTCCCTCCTTCAGAGGGCGAGCGACCCTTCCTCGTCTTTAATTCCTTGCCCATTCGCGAGAAAACGCTCACGTTCACTTCGATTTACTTGAAGTATCAGAAGAGGCGTCAGTACCAGACTCTTAGAGTTCGATGTTAGAGACGTGGCTCTAAATTTCTCACATTCTCTGATTACCCTAACGGCCGAGACAGTGCGAGAAATGAAAAGACCGTATGCCGATTTTCGAACACTACAGACAATGCACTTTTCGCATTCTTTCCCTTGCAGGCGTCGACATACCGACTACTTCGAGGAGGTACAGGACTACCCTCAAGTATGCCTTTTCTTTTTCGGGTCATGTGCTCTATTTGTTCACAAACAAGGATTGACACCACTGACCCGCACTAAGCAAACACGGACTACTCCCGATAAATGTCTCACGCAAGGGAATTCGCCATGAACGCTTTGCACAGTCCTTTTCACGTTTTTTACCCTAATGCTCTTGCAGGACTCGTACGATGACTATGATGACGTGTCTGTTTACTCGCTCCGCCGATATCCTCCGAGAAGGAGGAGACTACCTCACGAATTCACAAGGGGCATGCGCCGTGAGTGCTATTTTCGGTGCCTTCTGAAAATTATACTCTGGGAGGAACAGAAAATGAATATTATTTCTGGAGATGACAAAACGGGCTCACCAAGAAGGCTTCTTTGTTAAAAATGATTGGTTGAAGCCGGATTGAAAAGCCGTTGTGTGATTAGTAATTAGCTCCACCATGAATTAAGCAGTGACAGCTCGATTATCGACAAAATAAAATGTCCACGCTTTTAACTTTCGAGAATGAACTATACATCTTCAGCTGCTCCCTCCTCGCACCTCCGCAAGAGCCTTCCACCGCTCGTGCCAACCACTCCGACAACCCCAGGAAGGCGTCCGAATCGAATCACAGGGTGGCAGATAGCACTCCGACCTGTGACCCCTGCCCCGCTGACTGCGCAGCCTCGCTTGGCTCCCTCAACCCAAGCCACTCGTCCTCCTCCCGCCCAGAAGGCCACTCCTCAGACCTGCGCTAGGATCACCTCTCTAGCCACACTCCACGGGATCACGGATGTCCTCGGATGGGCATCTAACAATTGCCCATTCCTGCAGACATTTGTCCCGGGCGGATCTTGCCCGCAGATCCTAGATTTTATAGCAACTTGCAAACAGTAACGGGATCATAAGAGCACGAAAAAATCAATGTTCGGTGTATCAGTTATATAATAAATAGTGTTCGTGTGTTTGATTGAAATTAGTAGTTAGTGTTCATTTGTTGCGAATGATTCCGTAATTGCAATAACAAGACCAAAGGAGATTGGGAAACCCTTCGAAAATACTAATAACGTGTTTGCTATGCGCATCTTTGATGTTTAGGCCATAACAAAGATCATATTGGATTAGAATTATTTACACGTGAAGAAATTTCGAGCAACGAAATGTAAATATGATCATACTTTCCACTCGCTTCTAAGAAATTCGAAGTGCGAGTCAGTTTCGGCTTCATGCACAATTCGAGCAGGAAATATTTTCGTTGGTTTGAACCTTTAATAAATATTCATTTCACAAAAATTAGGTTTAGAGAAACTCGCAATATTTTGCCGACTTGTCTGCGCAGAGACGGATGCGTCCTCATCAACATTATCGTAGCCGAGTTACCGTATACCGCTGTCACCTACGATATAGAAGCAGGTTATTGTAAAGCATATGCATTGAATTCTGTGCTTACAAATAAGTAGATAGCCTCGGAGTAGCCGACTGCGAAGTTTCCGAGACTTGTAGAATTTAGGACGACATCAGCTAGAAGCACAATCAAAATTTTGAAGCACATGACAGTGATCAGCACTGGTTGAATAGCCCGTGACATATCATATGCTTCCTTAATCTGAAAGTGTGAAAGCTTATGGCGATGATGATGGCGATGATGGCTTGTGAGCTCTTTTTATTCTGCGCGCACTTTCCACTGTTCTTACCGGTGAAAGAACACATTTCTAATAGTATCCTATACCAAAGTGAACAAACAACACTATTCTCACAATATATTGTGGGGCATATTAATTTACTGATCCCCTGGGAGATTAATGGCAGCGAAAGACCGTACAAAGTCAGTTCGCGAAAACAATTCTCTAGATATCATACTCACCTGGTATCGCGCATTCAGAGTAAGCCATCCTTTGAGATTGAGATGCCGTTTTCGGCAGTATCGAACCGCAATAGAATTGGCCTATTATTTGTTATGAAAATATCACATTGTTATATCTTGTTACAATGACTGTAGAAACGTCTAATCCCTGCATCACCAGTCCGCATGCGATATAGTGCCCAGCTTAAATTGTGTTCACTAACAAAAAAGTAATTGCCAATTACCATTTTGAATGTAAAATTCAACAAGCGAGATTGAAATCTGGAAAAAATCGGTGATAATGTTAAGGGGGTAAGCACTTACGATAACGGCCGTTAGTCCGAGAAGTACTGTCTTCGCTAGAGGCGAGCGATGATATTTCTAAAACGTGGGAGTATGAATTAGCTCGAAATTTCTTCACCAGAGAATAATCATTAGTGTTCGAATACAAAAAATGGCATTCTATGCATTTGCGAGTAGCAGGTGCTACGATCAATAATCGTCGGAACTAACTTGTGGTTGTATCGAAGAAATTATTCTCTCAAATGCGATCGAAAGTTCAAAACTCGAGCAGAAAACGGAGACGCTGGTGAGCATTCCATAGAATTTGTGGCGAATCGCTCAAATATCATATGTGAGGCAATAATATCACCATTTTATGAGTAGTTATAGAGTAAACCACAAGCTTACGTGGCTTCGTATTAGATGTGGGCAAATATCCATCATTCTCGAACAAATTCAAACCAGCAATAGCAGATGATGTAATGAACACACCACATAGACCGATGGTCCAAGAGTACAGTAGAAATCTGTGTTACTCATTTTAATTAGAGATAGCGTCACATGAATTATTTTAATTCTGCGTACTCTCTCACTGGGCAAACATGACAAAAACGCAGAAAGAAGCAAAAAAATCATTCATACTTTAATTGACACTATCAAATAAGGGAGTTTGTTACAACGATTGGTAAGTACAAACTCTTTCTACTAAGCAGCAGTTGGGCTAAGTTCATCTGTTGGAAAAAAAGTACCCGATATTCGTCAAATTTTACCAATGTCGGGTACTTTTAGCGCTTTGCAAGAGATGAACTTAGTTCACCTGTTGTTGTTGAAAGATCGTGTACTTGCCAATCGTTCTAACCAATCCTAATTTTATGTATTTTTGAAAAAAAGAAAAACTAAATCGAATGTTAAATCAACCTGCAATTGTCATGGAGTGCTGCTCTCTTAGAGATGTAGAGAAGAAATGTTGCTGATATTATCCCAATTACATGCATTGGGATGAGAGCAGTCGAAATGATAGGGTACTCGTTAAGAAAGTCATTCATCGTAAATCGACGCAGGCAAGAATGAGATAGAAAAGCGGTAATCGACTTTCGTTTCCTTTTTCCTTTGGGACTTGAGCACTTATTGTGCTTACCTAGTTATTAGCCTTTCCCTTAGGGATAGCAGAATTCCCTACTCAGTTAGTGCACCTTAATTATGATGCGAAAAATTATATGTTGAAGAAGTATTATTAGTCTCTGTCACGCGAAAGACAGCACGGGGTGGATCAGACTTCCTTCCGCGCTATACTTATTGTTTTTTGAACGTTGTGTTTTCATCACCTCACTGTCTACATAAACAACGGGTAATGATACAAGAAAAACATTTATTTGTTTTTGTAACATCCAGCAAAGTAAATTAGGGAAAGATGGGAACAACTGCTTCGAATCTAGAGTATTATCAAGAGGGACCAGGCTCGTCCATCCACTCCTCATCAACATGGGATACACCATCGATATTTGCATTCTAGAGATTGTAAAATAATTTCGAAAAAAAACTTGGAAAAAACGTTCTTCGAATATTTGAACAAAATGTGATAGTTCTCGCCACCACACCACGACTACGCCTTCTGTTTTCACAGAACCCACAGACCTCGCACTTCTGCATCACGTGCTTCCTCTCGTAAGGATTCTCCAGCTGATTTTCTTCCTCACCTTCGAAGAAGGAATTCGAGATATGAACTAAAGTGAGAATCGTAAATAAATTGAATGTTTTTAAACAAAGTGCATATGCAAAACCTCACCCCTGCTGTGCACCAATTGGAAATGCGAAATCAACGTAATCTCCTTTTCGAAGGATAGACAGCAGCAGCTACAGCGGAACCTGTCTGAAAGAGGCAACCAAGACTGCGCGCGGTTATAAGTCGGATGATCACCGTCGGATGAAAACCAAATCGTACTTTTCTGCTGGTTTTCCACTGAACATACTGCAATAGGAAACAATTTATGGTTATCTACCTACGGTGATCATCCGACCTAGTGTGCAGTGCGCCGCTTCAATTTCCCCATACTATTAAAATTTTAATCATCAAAGAAGATACCATCGATAAGCTGCGGTCGCTTCCTCCTATCAGTCACAAATTTCTTCTGCTTGGCAGCGAGATCTTCCGATAAAAGATTGTTCCTTCCTGCTGAGTCCGCGTGTATATAAATCGCTCGGGAAGCTTTGAGCACAGCCGTGCGACAGAAGTATGCAGGCACGGCTGCAGCCTGCAAAAGGGAGGATAGTTTGGGCGAAAGTTAAAGTTGCACAACAAGGACGAAACCCTGATCCTAAGACGCGACGCATTGTGCGCGCGGCGCGCGTATGAGAGAGTATGCAAAAAGTGAGAGTGTGCTGGATCAGGCAACTTCACCCTGATCCTTTCCAGTCTTCTCTTGGGGCTATTATTGATTTTTCGCATTTTTGAATATTCTTTCTCTGCTCATTCAGCCATCGGCTATTCAATGGATGACAAAAAATAGGTTGTCAATTTCATCCATGTTGGGTAATTTTAATGGTGTCGTCCTAGCTAGTAGCTCGGACTGCATCTCAGTGTTGATATCACATTTCTGCATGTGATGGCCATTTTCCCGGATGCTAGCATGAGTATTGAAAATAAATTAATGAAAACTAAAATGCAAACCCTCGGCTCTCTGTAGTGTCGTCTGCAGATTACCGCACGAGCGTTAGATTTGATCAATTGTTCGACCTTCGTGATTTGGTAAGCATCCAACTGCAAATATTTCGAGAGGTAAGAACATTATGAAATATTTTATTATCACAATTAATGTATTACATAATCCTCAGCATATTTAGTGCCGTTCAGTGAAGGTTAGGGCTTACATCAATCAGATTATCGAAGAAACAGCGATCGGAAGAGGGATCAACGGGTGTTTCCAGCCAGGGGAAGGCCATTGCGCTGCATAAATAGCACTCGCGAGGATGGTTCGTCACAGGGATTGTATCGGGGGGGGGGGGGGGGGGAGGGGGGGGGGTGCCCATCCGGATGGGCACCCCCCCTCGACGTATAGTTGGTCATGGTCAAAAATCGATCGGTAGGTCAAGACTAAGTACCATAACCAATCGATAGTACAGTACACCCAGATACCGTATATGGATACCGTAACCCGCGAATATCGCAAAGTAAATTTATTTTTAAAAAGTCCAGGCACCGTGCCCAATCGATTGTACAGTACCCAAGTCACTACCGTAACCCAGTTCCATGGGTCAGATCCAGTTCCTTGGGTCAAACATTTTTCTAAAATTTTAAAATCGATAGTAAAATTATTTTTAATTATCCTACCGTATCTCTCGTTACTGTACAATAATTTTACAATCGACTTAGGATTTTTAGAAAAATGTTTGACAATTTTAGAAAAATGTTTGACCGAAGGAACTGGATCTGACCCATGGAACTGGGTTACGGTAGTAACTTGGGTACTGTAAAATCGATTGGGCACGGTGCAAGGACTTTTTCAAAATAAAGTTAGTTTGCGATATTCGCGGGTTACGGTATCCATATACGGTATCAGGGTGTACTGTACTATCGATTGGTTATGGTACTTAGACTTGACCTACCGATTGATTTTTGACCATGACCCCCTATACGTCGAGGGGGGGTGCCCATCCGGATGGGTTCCCCCCCCCCCCGATTGTATCGTTCACAACTATTATTGTATTCAATTAAATTGGTAAGCATGAAAGCTTAAAAGACAGTGACAAAATGAAATTCTATCGGGGAAAATTAACATTGACTACAACGGCATGGTAAAATTCCATTTTAGTGAACATTATGTCGATATTTTGATATTTTATAGTAACTATTTTCAAAATGATAATGTCGTCAGTTATCGCGTGAATTACTAGTTGGAATGAATTCACATGCCGATTCGCAGTCTCTATTTTAGCCTCACCTGTTCTTGAGTAGCGTGTCCCTCATTGTCAAGCAGATGCAGCTTGGCATCTTCTTGTCCATCGAACTGTTCCCCACACGTGAGGCACTACAAATCACAACTATTTCTACCCAAGAATATGCCACGTCTTACAAGGAAAGACCGCTAGGGTAAGGTGGACTTTTTGGATGAGACATAGCGGGATCGGAAGAGGATCAAATTCAAAGAACTTCTACGTTTTCCATATCTGCTGAGGACCTCTGTGGATGTCTGGGCTCATAGTGGGGAGAGGTGTAAAAACGTGTATTTCTCAGACTATGTCCCGAAATTCCACTATCACCCAGCCATCCGCAGAGGTCCTCAACAGATATGGAAGACGTATAAGTTCTTAGAATTTCATGCTCTTTCGATCCCGTTATGTATCATCCAAAACCTCCACCTTACCCTCGCGGCCTTTCCTTGTTAGTGTATGTAGAAAATCACACATGCATAGGTTAAAGCGACCAAAAACCCGTGAAAATATTTAAATTTACGCGCGTGCCTGATCACGGCTAAACGGGTAAGAATTTTGCAAAAGACAAGAGATAGTGATTGATCGCGCAAATTCAAATAAATTCACGGATATTGGGTAATTTTAACTCTAGTGGAAAAATAATGCAATAATATACCTGTATCTTATGAGCAGTGAGAATGTGCGCCTTCAGATAATTATTTACACGGAAAGAGATACCACACTGCCCACAAGTGTAGGGCTTTTCGCCTGATTGGAAAGTTATTTATTGCTGATCACTAGCTGTGAAAGTAAAACACAAACGATAATGACGTCAATGGTCGGTATCACTTCCCCCGATAAATTTTGCACCATTATCAATCTCATAATACTATTTTCTAGTTGCGTAAAAGAAAGAGAAATTAACCTGTGTGAATACGCATGTGATAAGCCAAACTATGCTTATTGGAGAGAGTTTTGCCGCAATGGGAGCAGACTGCCGGGCATTTCTTCGTTTGCTGAACAAGCAAGCCTTATCTTTGTCATAAAGTGTAATATATTATTACTTAACTTTATATGCATTTATTTAACCTCCACCCAACCCAAGAACAGATGGTTTAACTTCGGAAAATAATAAAATAATTTAGTGTGCTTGCATTCACATCATGCAAGATGTTGTAACGGCACTATGCTGGATGAGAACCAAAAAATGGACCTTCTGTAGAACTTTCACAGAATCATTTTAACACTTTGTTAACCTTCTGAGAACATTCTGGAAAGGGGTACTTTTTTGGTTATCATCCGACGGTTCTCATCCGACCTAGTGCCGTTGTAACAGTGTACGATAAGTTATCATACCGGAATGTTTCTTAAATGCCTCTCACGGATCGTCACACGCTTACTGTTATTGATGAGATGCTCAATTTCTTCGAATTGTTTCGGAGTCAACTTAATCGGCTCATTAAGGCTCACATTGATTAGGTTTTTATAAAATCGCTGAGCTTTTGATGGATCTTTTGGCGTGACGCAGAATGAATTTGTCTTTCCTCCGCAGAGAGCACAAATACGAGCATATTTCGGAGCGGTATCAACCTGAGAAAAAATATATATTTCCTGTAAAACTTCAATAAATATCCACTAAAACAAGATGAACCGTGATGAGTAATTTCAATCTTTACCTCTGGGTAATCCATATTCGATTCCATTCCCTCCGAAGCAATATTAGTCTTATCGATTGGCCGAGAATTATCGGTGGATGAGGAATATACCTTAATAGAAATGAAAGAAAAATAATTAAGAATATTCACATTGGGAATAGGTTCTTCCTGTTTTATGTCGGCGAAATCATCGATTAGCTCGTCCTTGAATTCCACTGGTTCGTCTTTGAACTCACTTGATGTGTCGCATAACTCTTACTCGTAGATTTGTATAAATTCAATAAAGTGGAGCAAGTTTATTCCGAAAAAAGTCAAACTTCTAGCTCGAGTAAATAATTATAGAAACATTCATCATGTTGTCAAAGAAAGTTGTGCAACTTACGGAATCAAAAGGATTTTCTAGCATTATTTGAGATGAATCCTCGATATCTTCGTCCTTGAATTCCATTGATTCTTCTTTGAACTCATTCGGTGTGTCATGAGTACTCGCCTGATGGTGTATTTGTGCATATCAGAATATTTTCCTTATTAGTTGTCCTAAGAAAATTAGCTACATTTAAAGAACGACATATTTTATCATACATAATAGTATTCCTCGACTTACATCGCCAATATGTTCTTCCTGTGGAAAGTCGAACTCATCATTCGGTTCATCTTTGAATTCTGATATTTCCTCTTTGATTTGATCCGCTGAGTTGTAGTCACTCGACATGTCTTGAAGAATCGAGCGTTACACTAGAGAACCTGACAGCTTATGCGCTTATCGTCTGATCAGTGCAAATTATTTCAGATGATTAGTCGACGATAACGGCATTCCAAGATATTTTCTTCGAACAATACGAATAGAATTATGTAGAGAATTACGGAGAATATTGTTTATTCGCAACGTTGTCAAGAAATTCACAATAACATTAAGTAGACTGCCACAGACTGATAAAGTAAGAGATTTAAAATTACTAAAAATAAATAAATTTAATTACTCAAAATTAATCGGTGATATGATATTACTGTGCATCTACCTAACGACAGCGAGATGGACCAGGTTTATCATTAGGTTCTTCAATACCATCATCATCATTTGAGCTATCAAAGTCGATAGGAGTCGGCTCAGTTCTCGATCCTTTCTCTTCAGGAGCTGGCGGCGATTTCTACGAAAAATTCATGAAAACAATCATTAACATAATTAGAATCAAATTGTAAATTATTTTGTATCTCACAACGAAATAATGCCATTTCAAAAGAGATATTGATTTTATTTTACTTATTAGAAAATTCCTACTCGTTCGATGGACAACTTCATTTCCATACAATAAAAGAAATAGCACTGCTCGCGGGCGTTGGATCTCTTTCATTAAAAGTTTCAAACGCGACAAACTTTATACATTATTTTACAAAAGTTACCCAACCAGGACAAAACTCTGATCCCAATACGCGATGTATTTTGCGCGCGTCGCGTGGATGAGAGACTGGATCAGGCAACGATCCTTTCCAGCCTTCCCCTGGGGCTATTATTGATTTTTCGAATATTTGTACATTCTTTCTCAATTGATTCAGTCACCGGCTATTCGATGGAGGACGAAAAGTAGGGGGTCAATTTCGTCCTTATTGGGTAACTTTAATTAAGGGGTGATTGCTTACCAACGGCTCTCTGTAGTGCCCTTTGCAGATCACAGCACGAGAGTTGGAGTTGACCAAGTGTGAAACCTTCTTGAGTCCGTCCAAATCCAGCTGAAAGGTATCGACTACTAGTAAAATATTAGTGTAATCTGAGCAAAATGTTAGCTTCACTTGTTGCAATTTAGTAGGGGCCAGTGGTAGTAAGCTTTTTTAGCAAGTCGGGAAAATTTGTTCGCTGGACTTACAACAACTTTATTTTCATAAAGTTATTTCAGTCCTACCTCGATCAGATTTTCGAAGAAGTTTAGGTTCTTGTCTGGATGCTCTGGGGTCATCAACCACGATGAGGCCATTTCATCGCACAGATGGCATTTCGGAGTCTGCAGGAGCTGATCGAAAACTTGTCCCTGGAAATGAGAGAGAGATGGTTGGTTTCACTCATAATCCTATAGGATATTCATGAACAAATCACAATTATAGTCATACAATTGAATTAATAACCAGTATTTGTTTTTCTATTTCGAATAAAGTTGTATAATATAAAAGGTGTGATTTCAGCAACAAAAATATTGTCCTTACCTTGAACTTCAGTATGTGGGAGATGCATATGAACGCCTCCTCTGTGTTGTTGCGCAAAGCCTGCAAAAAATCATGATTACAATTAAAGAATAAAAATGTGAAAAATATACCTCTACTCGATGCTTATGCTGCTCTGGTACGTTAATGAGAGTGTTCAGGAAGGCCGATCGCTCATTCGGAGTGGCTGGAGCAGCATAGACAACCCTCGTTTGCGCATCACAGAGATGGCACTTGCGTGGACAATCGGACACGATAGGAAGATCGTAGGACTGAAACAACCCATGTTTCAAAAAGTGTTGACAAATCTAGATAAGATAGTGAGCCCATTACGCATTTATCTTTTTGAAACGCGTTCTCTGTAAGAGTGCAGGTGGGGTGGCACAACTCCGGCAAAATGATCGCCCGGGGCTCAAACTTTCAGAATATGGCCACTAGGGACCAATAATCAATCAAACGAGAGTTGAAGCCAAAATATCGATTTTGACCTAAAAAATCGATAATTTTAAATTTTCGATTTCGACCTCATGTTATAGATCACTCGAAAGAGCATTAAAAGTTATATTAGAACCTACCCTGTCGTGAAAAATAATCTTTCTGGAAGCGAGAAATCGATCAAAATGTGCAATTTTTCGCTCATTTGCACATACATATCCGGAACTACCCCTCTTAAAGTCACGTCCGCCCTCCAGTTCCGATATATTTTGTGCCAAATGTATCGTAGAATTTGAATAACTTATGAAATCACCATATTTTCAGTGCCCAAGAACTGAAAATATTGCTCGAAATGACGACTTTCGTCGATTTTTTCAGGTTCCGACCGATTATTCTTCACTGTTCTTCACTGTGATACACTTCCAAATCGTCAAAATGATTCATATGTGGTCTTGTATAACATATATCAGTAGTTTCCACATCGTTACAAATGCATTTTCATGTTTCAAAAATCACGCTTTTCATCACTGAAATCGTAAATTCCCCTGCTGCTAACTCACCATTCCTAATTCATTACGCGTGCTGGCTGCACAAATTATATAGTATGGACAGCCATGAATATGAATCGGTCGCAAAGACCTCCACCAATGCTTCGATGCCCCGATTTTTGATGCTCAAATATGGAAAATCGATTGCTTAGGAAATGTAAACAAACTGTTTTTGAGCTAGATTATGTGAATTTTAATGAGCTTTATGTTTGGACAATGTTTTCCTATGCTAATGAATCAGAATTCAAAGAGAAAAGCACCATTATTATCCTTTCTGAAATTTCGAATTTTTCGAAATACGAAAATTTCCATTTTTGTAAAATCTCGAAATCTGACATCTTTTCGTTAATTTCAGATTAATATGCATGCGAAAAAAATTTTCAAACATATTACTCATTGAAATTCACATAATCTAGCTCACAAACGGTTTGTTTACATTTCCGAAGCAATCAATTTTCCATATTTGAGTATCAAAAATCGGGGCATCAAAGCATTGGTGGTCTTTGCTATCAATTCCTATTCATGCCTGTCCATACTATATAATCTGTGTAGCCAACACGCATAATGAATTAGGAATGGTGAGTTAGCAGCAGGGGAATTTACGATTTCAGTGATGAAAAGCGTGATTTTTGAAACATGAAAATGCATTTGTAACGCTGTGGAAACTACTGATATATGTTATACAAGACCACATGAATCATTTTGACGATTTGGAAGTGTATCACTACTAAACAGTGAAGAATAAGCGGTCGGAACCTGAAAAAATCTACGAAAGTCGTCATTTCGAGCGATATTTTCAGTTCTTGGGCACTGAAAATATGGTGATTTCATAAGTTATTCAAATTCTACGATACATTTGGCACAAAATATATCGGAACTGGAGGGCGGACGTGACTTTAAGAGGAGTAGTTCCGGCTATGTATGTGCAAATGAGCGAAAAATTGCACATTTTGATCGATTTCTCGCTTCCAGAAAGATTATTTTTCACGATAAGGTAGGTTCTAATATAACTTTTGATGCTCTTTCGAATGATCTATAACACGAGGTCGAAATCGAAAATTTAAAATTATCGATTTTTGTAGGTCAAAATTGATATTTTGGCTTCAACTCTCGTTTGATTGATTATTGGGCCCTAGTGGTCATATTCTGAAAGATTGAGCCCCGGGCGATCATTTTGCCGGAGTTGTGCCACTATCTCACCCTTTCACTGCGTTCTTACGGAGAACGCGTTTTGAATTGAGAAGTCAGGCCTGGTGGAGAAAAAAAATCAAACTGTATTATCAATATATTTCCCATATGAAAAATGATACGAACTTTATACTGCATGACGTGAAAGGTGCAAATGAATGCCTCTACGTTGCTGTTGCGCAAAACCTGAATAAACATAATTTAAGGATAAAAATAAAAATTATAAGATGGAGAAGTGAAGCTTGCCTTAAGAATGTGCTTGAATTTCATTGGCACATTTATTAAATTATTGAGGAAGGTCGATCGCTCATTCGAATCTGCTGGGACGGAATACGTAATATTCGTTTTCGCATAACAGAGGTCACACTGTCGCAGAAATTCGGATACAATGGGATCATAGTGAGTCTGAAAAAAAGTTACGCGCATGAAATATATAAACGATTCATCGATTAAGAGTTTTACTTACCATTCCCGTAAGTGGTATTACTTGTTTTACGTTTACATTCGCAGCTTCGGTTCTACAAAGAAAGATTTACAAGAAATCAATTGTTCAAAAATCGTGAAGTATGTAAATTGTTTAAATGTCGAACCCGTTTTCTGCGGCCCATTTCTTCTCAACAATAGTACTCCTCGTGCCCATATCGATATATTCCAATGATTCCTGGTCAAAAGCGGGATTCTGAAACACTCGATATCAATAAAATAAAAACTTTTTTTAAGTTCTACACTACCTTTGATCATTTAACAAAGTGAAAAGGAGATAACTTCTGTTTTATTTTTTAAAGGACCAATAAAATTGTCATTCTCGATTATCGAAGCTGATATCTCATCATAGTGGAACTTTTGTAATCGAAGCACAAACAACTACTGTTCTTTGTATTACACTTCTCATTTTCGTATCATTAAAGAGCTTGGTCGAACTCACGTCGGTAATTGGCTCTTCTAGAATATCCAACGATTCCTCTTTGATGTCAATGTTGTTATCGAACAGTGGAAGACTGGGTTCCGATCCTTTCACAATGTTTGGTGTGAAATCAGACGGCTTCTGGAAAGATTTGGGAGAGGTCATTACAGGTTTCCTTCATATTTGATGAAAAAAGTAAATAATTGTGAACAAATTACAGATTGTACCTTTTTCCTGTGGACACCACGAATGTGTCTACTTCGACTGGAAGTACTGCGGAAGAACATTCCACAGAAAGGGCAGGCGAATGACTTCTCACCTGATAAGTAAACTTTGATACTTATTGGATAATTGACCCACCTTCTAATTCTGAGGGGGGTGACAAAAGCCCAATCGACAAAAGCCCAACGGATCGCCCTTCTCTGGATATTTGAGCTAACATCTTGGGAGTTGTTTCATTATTACTAGTATGTGCTGCACTACATCACTCTGATTAGATCCTCTGACTAGGCGATCTTGAGTTTCGCTCTCTATCACCTGGAGAATCATGGATTGATTAACAACAAATACCGTAACAATTTGATAATGTAATACATCAGGAAGTACTGCTTCCCATTAACGTTATCATCGATTCGTTACGGTATTTAGTGTTCATCAATCCATAATTTTCCGATGAAATTCTCAAATTTGGACCATAAACCCATATTCATAGAGAAGTAGTGAAACTCAAGATCGCCTAGTTTGAGGATCTAACCGAAATGATATTGCATAGCACATACTAGTAACAATAAAACAACTCCCAAGATGTTAGCTCAACTATTCAGGTAATGGTGATCCGTTGGGCTTTTGTCAGTTGGGCTTTTGCCCCCCCCCCCCCCATTTATGACACTATAAACGAGGTCCCCACTGGCCAAACCTATCAGGACTAAAACCTAGACTTATCAGGGAGGCAATGAAAAAAAATGAAAAGCAGAACACCAAAAAGCAGGGCGCAGTACAGAAATAAGGAATATATAAGGATTATATGGATTATAGGCCAAGTATCCAAGAAGTGACGAACTTTTAGCATATAGGGTGGGCCAGTTTAACAAAAACCGCCGATAATTCATGATAGCTATCGCAAACTGACCAGAATGGATAAGCGTATGCTGTTTGAGGGCGTGCTTGCTACTGAGTTTCATGCCGCACTCCGAGCAGACAAACTCCTTGCCCACTACATCACTTTCCAGTGGAGATGACTGATTGTCGAGTGGTCGGGAAGTTCCAGTGGATGGGCAGAATATCTGAATTTAATGAAAAATTATGTTCTACTAAAAACGATAACATATGTTATTAAAAAATCTAAGCTAAAAAATCCATGGTCAATGAATGAACGAGAAAAAAGTTCTTATTTCACTAAGCGATTAATTGGCATAACAAGCACTCCGTTAAACGCTCTTTTTACGCAATCTCCAATAAAAAATATAAAACTTGAATAATTCTGATGAACTCACATCAGCAATTGGTTCTTCCTGTTTGATATCAGCAATGTCGTCGATAGGTTCCTCCTTGGCTTCCACTGGTTCCTCTTCGATATCATTCACTGTGCCAAGAGACGATACCTGAGGGAATTCAAAATGTCTAACACGCAAAATTAAAAATAATCTCGATTACTACAGCGATCATATTAATGCCACTTGCCTCAAAGAAAGGAAACGATTAATTGACATAACAAGCACTCATTTAAATGCACAATATTCAAAAATATAGCGCTTGAATAATTCTGACGAACTCACAGCAGCAATTGGTTCTTCCCGCTTGATATAAGCAAACTCGTCGATAGGCTCCTCATTGATTTTCATTGGTTCCTCTTCGATAGCATTCACTGTGTCAAGAGACGAAACCTAAGAGAATTCGAAAATAAGCAATACGCAAAATTATGGCGATTATTACAGTGATTACCTCAAAGAAAGGAACAGCATCAGATCGCAGAACGATCCGCTTAGCACACTGAGAGAAGTCGGATGGGGAAAAGTGACTGACGCACAAGAATGGGTTCTTCACTACACTCAGCAGTTCCATGAGCCATCTCCGTTCTTCTGTAGTTGACCGAACAGAGTTGATCCATGCTGTGCGTTTGTTGGGATCCTTGGCGAAATGGCGCATCTCACTCCGGTCGCACAATCGATTACAGACGACGCACGTGAGACGGTACACCTTAAAGGAAGAATACGGCATAATAAGAAAGCTATAAAATTTCTCCTCGAGAAAGTACGTTTCGAAAAAAATACGCAAAATCACAAGAAATAAGCGTCTATTCTCGCACGAGCAAACGTTTTTTGAGGACACCAAGAAAAAAATCTGAAAATTACGAGGAGATTGCTCAAAGGTGGATTTTAAGTGCCTTGTTTTCCTGTATTTTCAAAACTAAAAACTGTATTTTCCGAAAAGTCTTATCACCAAATATGGATAAAAAAACAAATACACGATTAAGAAAATATAAACAAGAGATCGCATAGGAAGATCATATATATATTCAAGTAGATTCACCTTTTTGTTCACGTCGTTAATATCATCATTGAAATCATTCGCTTTGTCAAGAATACTGGCCTGGAAGTACGATTTTGTCATCTACACATTAAATGAAAAATATAGCTAGTATTTGTCGTTAAACGAAATGAAAATATTGTTTAAACATGTAAGGGCAGAAGACTCACATTGAGAATTGATTCTTCCTGCGATATGAGAGCAGATTCTTGAATGGGTTCATCCTCGAGCTCCTCCTCTTCAAATTTGATCTCATGCGCTGCATAAAATTCACTCGACATGCCTGATGTCAACGAAAGTCTAATTCAATATAAGATTCCACGATCGGCAAAAACTAAGAATTGCGCTTATTTTCCTTGCTTTCCGTAAAAAAATAAATGAAGTACGAGTCGAATATGCAACGACTTAGAGAAATCGACTATATATTCTGGGAAAAATGAATTTTTTTATCATCGAGAAAACGAAACAAATTAACATATGAAAAATGTGAGATAAAACTAATCCCTAGTTGACATATTAAAACGACAACATCGTAATGGTAATACAAGACCTTGTGACATGGAACATTTGCCATAAAACGAAGAAGTATGAATTAGCAAATTCAAGAAGGACTGTGCTGTTCATCGATATGTTTCGCTTCGAATGGATCCTCACCAAGATGGGATACGTTCACTCCCATTTGCCCACTGGGAACCCAGTGTCTGGGATCATCGATTAGATGCAACTTCTCATCATCTTTCTGGGAGAACAGCTTGCCACGTGGACACTTATGTTCTTCGGGCTATGAATCAGAAATTAGTGCTGCGTTCCCTCCACGGTCTAACCTTCTTGTACAGATTGTGCAGTAATACCGGCATATTGTGGACGACGCGGATGTGGTACTCCAGATAAGAAACGATGCGACAGAAAAAAGTGCAGCACGGACACCGGAAACGCTTCTCACCTGGAAGGAATGTGTAGTGAAATTAATAAAGATACCGAACAAGGACGAACTTGACCCCATATTGTTATTTTTTCATCGGGAAAACGCTGGCTGAATACGATGGGAATAATATACAAGAATTCGAAAAAAAACAATAATTGTTTTTGTGGACGGCCGGAAAGGATCAGGTTGGAGTTGAATAATCAGTTGCTCTCTCACCTCACTGGAGGGGGGGAGGTGACAAAACATAAACCGACAAAACAGAAACAAATCGCTGCTCCGTAGGGAGCAGCCATAGGGACTTGGCAGTTGTTGCATTGTTACCAGTATGTGCTACACTACACTACACTGATTAGATCCTCCAACTAGGCGATTATGAGTTTCACTCGTCACCAACGACCAGGGGTTCATGGTCCAAAATTGAGTATTTGAGCGGAAAATTATGTTTAAATAAACATAAGGTATAATAATCAATTGATATTCTAATACCGCGGAAAGTATTATACCCCAGTATCATGGGTATATATTGATAACGACATTTTGTTCTTTTCTAACCATGATTTTCCACTCAAATACTCGATTTTGGACCATGAACGTTGGTGACGAGTGAAACTCATAATCGCGTAGTTAGAGGAACTAATCAGGGTGATGTAGTGTAGCACATACTGGTAATAATGCAACAACTGTCAAGCCCCTATGTCGACTCCCGACGAAGCTGTGATTTGTTTATTTTGTCACCCACCCCCCCCCCCACTAGACCACAGTCTCTCATACGAGCTGCGCGTCAAACCTTAGGATCGAGAATCCATCCTTCTCAGTAATATGAAATATCATAATGAATAGTCAATATATACGGAAAAGACTTAATTGTTGCCTACAATCGATGTCCACATGTTTGACGAAAACAAGAAAAAATTACTTGAATGTACATGTGTTGTATCCTTGGCCCTTGTTATCCGGTGTATGGAGGGCGAGGATGTGAGTAACTCAAGGTTTATCAACAAGGAATAAGTAGGACGAAAATAGAGAGGGGAGACCGGTCACTAGCCGGCGCGAGAGCTTAAGGAACAGAATGAGGAGAGAGGCGGGGAAGAGCCTCTCTCGAGAAGAGAGAGAGCGCGCGCGAGGTGGAGAGTGCAGAGAAAGAGAGCGCGCGGGAAAACGTGAATTGACAAGCAAACAAAAGGTTGAGAAGGAGAACTTACAGTAATAGGGAATGTGGCGAGCTACCTAATCGACAACTGACTTATTTGTGTATAGGAAATATTCTAATTAGGGAAATTAGATATTATGATAATTCCTATACAACACCTCCCCTTCAAGATTGGTATTTCCGATCTTAAAAGAAAACAATTGGGGAAGGAGGTGAGGTGAAACATAGCACATGGGGTCGGGATATCATTCTCGGATGATATTACTATCTTGGACGGTCGATTCCTTCATTGGTGATGACGTCCGTGTTCGGGTCTTCGACCTCTTTGTACTTATCCGGTGCATGCTTGCCTTGCTTGCACTTGGCCTCCTTGATCTCGTTAGATCGATCCTCCTCCTTACGAGTTTCATTTTTCAGTGAAACATTCGCTTCGATCTGGAAGGACGGTTCCTTCTCCTTCAGGTCGAGATTGTTCACTCGGTTCGTGGTGGCCTCGGGAAGCACCCGCTTCACCCACTGAGTGGTCATCCGGTGAATTTGAGATCTGGTGACCTCATCCGTGTGGCTGCTCATTCGATCAGATGTGGCCTCGGGAACATCCCGCTTCACACCTTCTGAGACACGCCCGTTGTGGTATGCACGCTCCACTTCGTATCCATCTGCCTCGGGTCGATCGTCGACCTTGACAGTTGCCTCGGGTCCGTTGACCTTGACGATTCCCTTCTCCTGCGTCCCAGGTCCGTTGACCTTGACGAGGTGTACCTCCTTCGCCTCGGGTCTGATGACCTTGACGACCTGAGTCTCAGTCTTCGCCCCGGGTCGTTCGACCTTGACGAGTGATTGATCTGTCGTCTCGAGTCCTCTGACTTTGACGACTTGCAATGGCTTGATGAAGTCCTTGCCCAGGATATCTCCACGACTGTGTGCGACATACACGTCGTTGGTAGCCTCCATGCCACCGTACTGAATCCTTGCAGGGAAACTTCCTCTCAGCCCAAGATCATCTCCATTCGCGCACTTCACTGTGCCGATCGTGGGTCTGCACTCGGGCAGTCCGAGTTGTCTCCACGTTTCTTCTGAGATGATCGTAATGTCCGATCCGGTGTCTATCTCCATCGTCCTCTCCACTCCGTTGATCTGGAGAAGTATCCAGTACTTACAAGTAGTAGTCTCTGCCACTTTGATCGTGTAGACCTCCTTGGCCTTCTTGCAGATTCGTGCAATGTGTCCGATCTGACCACATCTGTTGCACTTGGCTGATTTGAACCAGCATGTGGAGCGCTTGTGTTCCTTGCTTCCACAACTGTAGCACGCTGGGCGTTGCTTCGTCTCCGAATCATTGCTGTCTGCCCTGCTCTCCCTACTTTCTCTCTTGTTCTCCTTGTGAGGCTTGCATTCTCTGGACTTCCGGTCCACGTAGCTCACTTCTCGAATCGAGTCCGTGATGGATCTCGAATCCTTCTTCAGCTGAGAGATGTCATTATAGACTGAGAGTAGATCGTTGAGAGTGCAGCTTGCGCCTTTCTGTTTGGCCGTTTGCATCATCTTGAGATGCACATCCGAGTACCGAGGGAGATCGAGTGAGTGCAGGAAGGTCATCACCTTCCACTCATCCACCGTGGCAGATTTTACTTCTGCCATTTCCACCGTCTGGTTGACGCGGGCAGCCAGTGCTCTCACGTCGTCGATATTCTCCTTGCTCATCTTTAAATCGAGCATCATCCGGCGTCTATCGAACAACGACGTGTTGTCTCCGAACAGAGTGATCATCTTCTCCTTGACCTCCTGGAGGGTCATTTCACTCCATTTCTTGGGAGAGATCGACTCGACGAACGTGCGCTCGGCGGAGGGACTGACATGCCTGATGAGCATTCTGTTCTTCTTGACGTCATCCCAGTCCGCGAGATCGATCGTGAAGATGTCTTCGTATCTGTTCCACCATCTTTCGAAAGTGGCGCCATCATCCGGAGAATAGGAGAATTCCTGGATCCTGTTCTCGACCGTCGCAATCGATAGCTCGTTAGACGTCTGGGCGACGTTCTCCGTTTCCTGTCTCTGTTGCTGCTGCATCATGAAACTGCTCATGGTAGCCAGAAGCTTCTTCATGTCGAGCAAGTCGGCTTTGATTTGCTCTGTTTCGTCTCCCATTGTGTGTGATTGATTTGAAAAATCGGGCAGCAATTCGCCTCTTATTTATTAAATTCTATCCGGAAAGTAGAGGTTTTCACCCCTAGCGGTTTCTCGGTAAGAACACCTACCACCTGGCTCTTGCCTGGTACTGGCTAGGTGTCAATCACAGCGAGCTTTCGCCCACTTAGATCACAATGATGAAATTCACCACAGGTTCGGGCTTGTGCGCCACGACTCCCCCGGGTGTATTTCACAAACAGGTTTCGGGCTCGAAACGCCTCGACTCCACCTGATTGCTTTCCCAACAGGTTCGGTCTCGAATGCCACGTCTCCACCTGGGGATTTCACAACAGGTTCGGGCTCGAACGCCGCGACTCCACCTGAGTGCCTTTCACAACAAGTTCGGGCTGGTGCCACGACTCCACTTGTGTGAGATCCGCGAGTCCTCAATCACTCAGTGAGACAGCGTCACACGCGCAGACTCTACACTGAGGATTGTGAAGAGTGAATCCTGAACGCCAGTGTTGTATCCTTGGCCCTTGTTATCCGGTGTATGGAGGGCGAGGATGTGAGTAACTCAAGGTTTATCAACAAGGAATAAATAGGACGAAAATAGAGAGGGGAGACCGGTCACTAGCCGGCGCGAGAGCTTAAGGAACAGAATGAGGAGAGAGGCGGGGAAGAGCCTCTCTCGAGAAGAGAGAGAGCGCGCGCGAGGTGGAGAGTGCAGAGAAAGAGAGCGCGCGGGAAAACGTGAATTGACACTCAAACAAAAGGTTGAGAGGGAGGACTTACAGTAATAGGGAATGTGGCGAGCTACCTAATCGACAACTGACTTATTTGTGTATAGGAAATATTCTAATTAGGGAAATTAGATATTATGATAATTCCTATACAACAACATGCATGTGACGGTCCAATGCGGTTTTATCGTCGAAGATTTTACCGCACTGAGGGCAGATCGATTTCACTGCTACCGGCTGAATTGTCTTGTTTATTTTGCCCATTCTTTTACTCTCTGCAGGGCTACATTTAAACAAAAATATATTTGCACAAATCGCTATTCGTTTTCAGATGCACGCGCTCCAATTTAGTTTTCAGTCAACTTTTTTTATGGTCATATTCTGAACACACTCACCATATATGAGGGAACTGCGTTATTTCGAAGTCGTCCTCGAGTATAAACAGTGTCGAGAGGAGGGTAAAAGTCGGACGGAGAAAAATGAGTTTCACATATGAATGATGCCGTCACAGCATTCAGTCGTTCCATGAGCAATTTTCGTCCTTTTGTAGTAGAACGGACCGCATCTACCCAAGCGAGGCGTTTCTTTGGATTCCTGGTGAACAGACGCATCTCAGTATGCTTGCGCATACAATTACAGACGATACACGTGTGCTGTGACGTCTGGTGAAAATCAATGCAATTTCTTTTCGAGGGAACGTTTATCTAATCATTGGGTTGTTAAAGCAATCATTACTATAAACGTAAGCAATAATAATTAAGTAAACATACACCAACATCAGCAAGTGGCTGCGGCTTCTGATTGGTTAAATCGTCGAGTGGATCCTCCTCGATTTTAATAGGTTTTTCTTTGTCCTCATCATCCAGTTTACAATCATCATTCGAGGGAGAACGCTTAGGATGTAGATTATTGAGAGCACATAATAAAATTGCAAAATTTAAAAATTCTTCTATGTACCTCGAACGATGGAACGGCGTCCAGTTTGAGTCTCGCGAAAGATCGGTATTTCTTGAAATCGGAAGGTGAGAAGTGATTTGCACATAGATATTGATTTGAGGTAGTATTCAGTAGCTCCATCAGAGACTTCCTTCCTTCAGGGGTTGGACGAACAGCGTTTACCCACGCAGTGCGTTTCTTGGGAATTGTGGTGAAAACACGCATCTCAGATCTGCTGCACTGTCGAAGACACACGGCACACTTGTATCGCTGCACCTCATAGAAAATGTACGGTTTTAAAATTACCCGACAACCGTCAAATTATTTAGTTTTGCGCGCGTGCCTGATCACGACAAAAGGAATGAGACAATATGCAAAAACAAGAGAGCGAGCATGATCAGGCACGAACGCAAATTAAAATAATTGCATGGGTGTTGGGCTAACATTAAGAGAATAAATCGCAAACATTTTCAAAGTATGAAATAGTATAACGCAAAGAGCGTTATTTCTATACCGTTGTTTTCAATGGAGCATTACGGCAGAGCGTTGTTGTCGATTGATCAAATGAAAGAGAAGTTTCGGATGATAGGACATACACCTTGAAAGTGGCAAAAGTCAGTATTTGGACACGTAAAAGAAGCAAAATTGTTAACTCACTTCATTAATTGGTTCTTCTTGATTAATTTCGTCAAAATTATCGATTGGTTCATTCTTGAACTCAACTGGTTCTTCTTCGGTTTTATACCAAGTATCAAGAGACGAGTCCTGCTTGTATGTTTGTTAATGCATATATACCGATATTTCAATCTTCAAAATATTTCAATTCTTGAACATTTGAACAATAATGAATATTTTTTATTGTGAAAAAAAAAGAAAATATTTTGTGCAAAATTGAAGCGAATGAATATTTTAGGGGCTAAAAGCAACATATAATGGGCTAAAAATACTCACATTAAGAGCTGATTGTTCCTGCTTTATTTCGGTGAAATTACCGACAGGTTCATCCTTGAACTCCATTTCTTCCTGTTTAATTTAATCCTCAGCATAGTCACTAGACATACCTTGAATAGTATATTGAGGACGAAATTCTACTGCGAAAGAAGGGCGGGAGGTGAGTGCGAGAAGAGAAGGAGAGAAACCCACAAGACAAATTAACTGAAGGAAACCAATAACGACGAAGTGGACAGAACTCAACACAATATCACGCCTCTCGCCAGAGAATCGAGTTGACTATGGGAATGGAACAAAAAGCGGCAAATGAGTTGCAGCCGGTTCTGGGCATCCTGGGGCCTGCCTAAGGCTCCCCCAATGTCTCATTGTGCATACTTAATTTTGGAGCTCACTACACCGGGTTGGTTCTCGGCATCTCCTTCTTAAATTTCAATTTCCGTGCCTCTCGTGAAAGATAGACAAAAATTGTTCTCTGAGTGACCCCACTAATTTTTAGAGCTCTATCGATCTGTATGCTTCATTTCCTCTGACGATTAATTTGAACTATGTTACAGTTCAGTCCACTTTTCTCAAAATTGTAGGCAAAACCGCAGCTGAAACTTTCGCAGTTTGTGTAGTTTATCATGGGCTATCGAATAAGTGCCTCGCCATGAAAATATCGGGGGGAGAACACGAGTTATGACAATTTTACTGTTTCCGATCGTTTGATGTCTTTTCATTCGGGGGGCGGACATTTCCGGAACGGACATTTCCGCAACGGGGTACCATTCGTTTGACAGAAGGAGTAGCAACATAGGGGTTGTTGCATTGTTACCAGTGTGTGCTCCTCCACATTAGCATATATAAATTTTGTTACCAGGCGATCATGAGTTTTAACGTAGGGGTTCATTGAAATCCACAAACGATGAACCCCGGGTCGTTGATTTGGAGTGAAACTCAAGATCGCCTGGTAACAAAATTTATATATGCTAAAGTGGGGGAGCACATACTGGTAACAATGCAACAACTCCCATATCGCTACTCCTTCTGTCAAGCGAATGGTACTCCGTTGCTGAAATGTCCGTTGCGGAAATGTCCGCCCCCCTTTCATTCCACCCCGCACCGCGCGCTTTAGAGCGATTGGAATGGAATGATCCATTGTTCCATTGTCTATCTCTTGTAATTTTAACTCGCTCGCTCGCTCGAAAAGGCGTCGTGTGGAGTGGAATGAAAAGGCTTCAAACGATCAGAAACCGTAAAATTGCGATAACTCGTGTTTAAAAAATTGGTGTGGGTCACTCAGAGAACAATTTTTGTCTATCTTTCACGAGAGGGCGGATAATGCGTTCTAAGAATGAGATGCCGAGAACAAACCCGGTGTAGTGAGCTCCAAAATGAAGTGTGCACAATGAGACTTTGGGGGAGTCTTAGGCTTGCACCAGGATGCCCAAAAGTGGCTGCAACTCATTTGGCGCTTTTTGCTCCATTCCCAAGAACTGTCGTTCTAGCTCGATTCTCTGGTGAGGGGCGTGATATTGGAGAGGGCAACTGTCAGCAAAAAAAATCTTATATAAGATAAGCAAATGTCGATCATGTAACGACTTGAAAATTAGAGAAAAGAGTGTTGGCAACTTGAAAGAATTTATCTTGAGGTAAATCGCAACAAAAAGCAGTAAAAACAGGTATAATATATTAAAAACTGCGAGAAAGTCCAGGCAATCCATAGATCACTTTATCTTCGATTTTCTCCTCTTCACTAGTCGTTCGCCCTCTTTTCCGCGTTCAAGTCCGAACTCTGAAATATCTTTGCCTTGTAAAACTTAACAAAAATATAAAATAGTCAGTTAATTAGTACGATATGGAAAGCGAAACGCATTGTAATTATTCTAGCCAGTAACCTGATCTTGAGCAGTGTGTCCCGGATTGTTGATGAGGTGATCCGTCAACCAGGCCTTGGCATCAAACGTCTTTCCGCATGTGAGACAGGCGTACGGCTGTAATGTACATTTCATAAATTTCACTGGAATAATACACTCCATTTCACATCCAATAAATGCAATATTTTAATAATAGTTCTTACACTTGTTGAAACGATTCGTTCTTCAGTTTTCCTAAGTTTTTGATGTGATGAATTATTTTTTTGGTTTATTTAGAATAAAAATTATTTATAGGTCAAAGAATAAATACCTGCTTCTTGTGAAGAAGGCGAATATGACTGAGTCGATTGTCCGCGGTGCGGAATAAAATGCGGCAGCGCGGACACGGAAAGTGTTTCTCATCTGCTTAGAAAATATAAATAATGTTTAATTGCGTTCACAACCCACTCGAATGAATGCGCATGTGACTTTTGAGACCCTCCTTGCTTCTCAATTTCTTGTCGCATTTTGAGCACTCATACTGAGTGTGATCCTGTCATTGAACTTTTTAACCAGCTATGTAACAAAAATCTTCTTTGTTGTAGGCAAATTGGATGAAGAATAGTGAAACCAAAAGTTTTCTAATTTATTTATAAGCAATCGGCTTACCACAAAGAAGGGAACAGCATCAGGGCGCAGTCTAACATTGTGCGAATAGTCAGAAGGAGAGAAGTGACTTTTGCACATCATTGGGGACTTGGATCTGCTCAGTGCATCCATGAGTGATTTCCGTCCTTCACGAGTTGAGCGGACGGCTTTGACCCATGCTAGACGATTGCGGGAATCAGCAGTAAATTGGCGCATCTCCTTCAAAATCCGAGTTTGTTTACAGACCACACACGTACGACGGTATATCTGAAGAATGCAGTAGTAAATAAGAGGGAATACCATTAACATATCTGCTTAAGAATGTTCCAATGAATAGTAAAACAACGCAAATAGAATGTCGTATTATTAATATTTTAGACTTACTTTTGAATTTGATGGAACATCGCTGCTGGTAGTTGGCTCGTGTGGACGAGAATTTCCGGTAGATGGACAGTACAACTGAGATAAGTGCACAATATATTATAGATACCATTATAGCTAAAACAAAAAAGTCAGATAAACAAATTGTACAAGAGTCGTAAATTAAAGCTGTTTTGTATTTATGAGAATTGAAGAACTCACATCAGCAATAGGCTCTTCTTGTTTGAAATCGTCCATCGGCTCATTGTGGAATTCCAATGTCTCTTCCTTGATGTCATTATCAGTGCCATCAGATAGTACCTGGAAATGTTTTGTTGAAGTTAAAATAATTTTTTTTGTAAAAAATTTAAATGTTTTAATAAAATAAAAAGACACTCACATTGAGAAGTGGTTCTTCCTGTTTGATGTCAAAAAAACAATCGATCTCTTCATCCTTGAAATCCAATGGTTCTTCTTTAACGTCATTCGCTGTGTCAACAGGCAAGACCTGACAGTTTTTTAAGGTAAAAATACTCAGTTTCTATTGGCTATAAATAAATTTTAATAACATTAAAAGGCTCACCTTGAGGAGTAGTTCTTCCTGTTTGGTGTCAGAAAAATAATCGATAGGCTCCTCTTTGATATCCGCTGGTTCTTCTTTTATCTCATCCGATGCATTGTAGTCAGTCGACATTATGGTAATAAACGAAGAGAAATCTGGGTACTGAAAAGTATACAGATTATGTCCGCCCAGCTCAAAAGTATAAATAAAATCATCTTGAGCGAAAAAAATGAACGATATGTAGCAGTATGGAACTCCAAATATCGAGCATAAGCATGAATCGATCATGGAGCGAGTATATATGGATAGGCGGACAATATTTCACCATGGAAGATTCGAGGTCGTGCATGATTAAAATTTCATGCTCTTCGATAACAAATTATCTCTATTCATTGATATTCTGATAAATTATGATTGTTGATTTCCATAGAAAAAATAAGGTATTTAAAGAACGTATTTAAACGTTTTAGATTGTTTTTCAAATAATCATATTAAATTAACATCTTTATCAAAGGATTAACTAAAAATCAGAATAAAAGCATGAATTGAAGTGGTCAGAACGGAGATGATAAAAGAATGTTGGGAAACAACTTCGAATAGAAAATAACTTGTAGATGAATTACGGTGTGTTATATCTTCTTATGCCACTCCAGCCATTCGATGGGAGTATCGGGAAGTACGAACGGTGCCTCCATAATCCATTCGGTCATGTTTCCCGTTTCGATGGATTCGAAAGAGCTGTTGGCGTGATTCTGTCAATGTCGATTTTTTTTTATAATCGAGGATCAGGTAATGCGTAAAAAATGCTCACTTCGTTGAGAAATGTATTCCAAAAGGAGTGAGGGAGACCAAAGAAGGAAGAGGTGGTGCATGAGCGGTCCCTTAGGTCAACAAAGATGAGACTGGACGCCAGATTAGTGATGAAGGCGGCTGAAGAGCTATTGATCACTGTGAGAATAAAAGATTAATATTTTTAGCTTTAATGAGAATTTTCAGGAATGTGCGAAAATTGTTTTTAAACTAAGGATTAAAATAGTTGAAAATAGCCAAAAAAATTATGGATACACACCAGGATCGGAAAGATACGTCTCATCACACCATAATTCGATTTCCTTGGCATGAGAGACCATCGAGAGAATGAATGGACTGAGCATTTAAATTCATTATATCACGCGTCTTCTGGGAAATTGCACGACCGTGCGGAACCAGGAGCCCCAACTTTCAGCAGTATCCACGAGATAATTATGCCAGAGTATATTGGGTATGAGAAAACTTTCTACGTTGGCCGTTTTTTTCAGAACCGGCTTTTAGGCATTTTCCGGTTCGCACCCGGCTCAACCGTATTTCAGCTCCCAGATGAGCTAGATTGTTGACAAAAAAGTTCGTCGGCGTCAACTTCATATTGAAATTTTCGAAAAACAGCGATCAAAAATAGAAAATAAATTCTACCGGCTCGGGGACCCCACCCTTTCAAGTATGCGGTGCTCATATTCGGATTCTTCATGCCCGATTCTATCAGGAAAAAAATATAGCCGAACTCCTTAGGGGTGACAAGTGGTCTTCCCAAGGCGAAAATAGCGTCCAACTCGTCCAGCTCAATTTCAACATGACTTTTCTGAAAATCACCGGATAAAAGCTCCAAAACATGACCATATTAGCGAAAACATCATAAATAAATACCATAACTCTAAATAACTCGAATGGAAAGCATGTTATGACTTTTTAAAAACATCGAAAAAATCCGAAAAAAATTGTCTCGATTTTCATGAATTTCTATTTTCATGATTTTCATGATCTTTTGCAACCAAATCATATAAAACAATGAGATGGTAATGCAAAAGCATGATTTCTTCGAAAAAAATCTGATTTCGGTCACAGAGCCGGAAATTACAAACTTTCCGGTTTTGGTTTTTTGTGAAGAAATCATGCCTCTACATTATTATATCATTGTTTTATATGATTTGGTTGCAAAATATCCATGAAAATGATGAAAATAGAAATTCATGAAAATCGAGACAATTTTTTCGAAATTTTTTCGATTTTTTTAAAAAGCGGTAAAATGCTTTCCATTCGAGTTATTTAGAGTTATGGTACTTATTTATGATGTTTTCTACAATATGGTCATATTTGGAGCTTTTATCCGGTGATTTTCAGAAAAGTCATGTTGAAATTGAGCGAGTTGGACGCTATTTTCGCCTTGGGAAGACCACTTGTCACCCCTAAGGAGTTCGGCTATATATTTTTCCTGATAGAATCGGGCATGAAGAATCCGAATATGAGCACCGCATACTTGAAAGGGTGGGGTCCCGAGCCGGTAGAATTTATTTTCTGTTTTTCATCGCAGTTTTTCGAAAATTTCAATATGAAGTTGACGCCGACGAACTTTTTTGTCAACGTAAAGGTTGTTGGAAATAATTTTTCGGACATTTTGAGCCCAATTCCACCTTTTTATCTCACCTGGGAGCTGAAATACGGTAGAGCCGGGTGCGAACCGGAAAATGCCTAAAAGACGGTTCTGAAAAAAACGGCCAACGTAGAAAGTTTTCTCATCACCAATATACTCTGGCATAATTATCTCGTGGATACTGCTGAAAGTTCGGGCTCCTGGTTCCGCGGGGTATCCGTTTTCATGCATTCTCTCAGAAGACGCGTGATATATTAATAACGATATATTTGTTGTGAATAATATGCTTTGATTGGACCCACGCTGTGTTATCATCCAGTCTGTTGACATTCAAATCCCGTCGACCCAGGTTGGAATTGCGCATAAGATGTGCGCACAACTGGTAATCAGCAGGAGTGAAACGTAACAGTAAATAAGAACTATGGATGCGCGAAACGTTGATGGATGAAGATAGAAAACCAGACACCTGAAGAGAAAATGAATTGGCACGTTGATTCTCCAATGCCTATCGCCTATACCGCCTATACCTCTCAATAGAGAAAAAATTAATAACACAACGAAAGACAATATCTATAATCAGTTCATATGCATATACATGCTGAATGGTTATTAACAACGATTACGTGCTTTATCTAACCTGTTCGACGATGGGATCGTTGATGCCGTTCAGAGACACACCCAGTGTGGGATGTGCAGGACCAACCACTTTCTGGAACCTTTCCGAATCCAGAGAAGCCAGAGAGTAGAAGGGAAGATTGGAGGGATAGAGTCGAATCACAATGTTCAAGCCATTCTATAAAGTTACAAATGAATGATACTGATTAAAAAGGCGCCTGTTTTCGAATCAAATATAACTACTCACATGATCCTTATGGAATTGAGCCCATTTCACACCCGGTCTATTCCCCGCTCTATTCATGAACTCGTGGACTCCGGTGTGGAAGTGAGTGGAGGTCTGAGATAACAATAATAATTTATCTACACCCGAGGCGAGCGACGAAACAGTAAGGTACATGAGTGGTCAAATAGCAAGGAAATGGGAATTGACTCTCAGTAATTATTCAGTGTGAGAGAGTGTGGCGATTAAGGGGTGGTTCAGTACTAGGCGCTTGAATAATCGCTTGAATATGTTGGTGATACTCGTGTGTTGGGAGATGTGAGAACTAGTATTGAAATAGTGGGCGAAGTTGAGACATCTGTCTATTATTGACCATAAAACACCTAGAAAAGGTTATTGTACAGTAGGGATGGCAATTCGGTTCAGTTAATGGATTAACCATTATCAAATACACGCGCATCGCGGTGATTTGGATTATCCGCTATCCATTCACTATCCAAACCGCCGCGACGCGCACACGATGCACTAAAAGAGGTTTAGATTATCCGTTTGACCGAGTGCGACACGACGCGTCTATTTGAATAATCTGTATCACTTTGGCCATTCCTACTGTACAGTCACTAATACAGTAGTAGATTTGCCACTAATGTACCTGGGCGAGATTCGCCAGATCAGCACAGTCCTCGTCATTTCGAAGATGAAAGCAGAGACGTTTGATAAATGGTCGAGAGATGGCCAGAAGTGTACCCCAACTGCAAATGCGACAGGACATCTGACTATGGAGTGAGCACATTGCCATGCGATAAATCATAGGGAAAATAATAATTTCTAAACAAATAAATAAATTAAAGTTATTTTGCAACTGTTTGCTTTTGAAGCCAGGGATGGATTTGAATAGCGGAACTTTCATTCGATCTTTGAAAAAAAGATTGATGGAGGTGATGAACGGTGCATTAGATTGGTGGTATGCTGACTTGTCAGATTTTTTTGGGAAATTAAATTTTCGAAAAAATCTAGTCGGAAAATTGCTTTCGTAAAAACTCATTTCGTAATTGCATTTTCGAAATGCTCGTTTCGTAACTATTGGCTGGGAACAGCTCACTCGGGAAGACGGCGAGGAAGGAGAATCCCATTGTGGGAGAGTGAAATGAGAGGGAAATTGGCATAGAGAATCTCATTATCAATCGATTTTTACGAGATGGGCTTTCCAATTTTCTCTCTGCTCTACCATTTCATTCCGAGTCTCCGCTTTTCGAGAGAGCTGTTCCCAATCAATTATTCTGAAACATAACTTTCCGAAAAAAATTTTATATTTCAGCATGCCACCATTAGATTACGGAGACGAGAGAAATGAAGGGTACCTCGGGGGCTCAGTGAGGGCATCAGGGCTGTCAATTTCGAAGACGTTATTGTTGTTGTTCTGGGTGTAAACGACGATATGCAGGGGTCTGAAAAGGATAGTAAGGGTTACTGGAATGCATAATCCATCTTCCAGAGTAAGGTTGCGTATCAAGCCAACTGAAAAATTTAGTGAATATTGGCCATTATTGGCCGGAAATTGTGTTTTTAGTCAGGGATGGGATGAACTTAAAATTACATGACTGCCAATAAAAATATTTTCAATCACAAATAAATACCTCATTCATTCTCCCCATCTTCGCCAGTTGTTTCTTCAGATCGGCGACCATTGGAGTGTCCATTTCCTATAGCAAGGAGAATTCAGCAACAATATGTTTAAAATGATGAAACATCAACCGCACACAATTGGTGAATAAATGGCTAATAAACGAATCTGTGCTCACCTCATCAGCTGGAGTACCTGTATAGAAACAACATTGAAATAACCATCATGAATGAACGTATTATAAGCTTTGGGAAATATATAACTGGAAGTAAACCAGTCGTCAGATAAGCTACAATTGCTCATAAAAGATAACAAAAAATGGTATATTAACTTCTTTATCATAGGATTAATTGAAACGTATAATGAAAGGCAAGAAGTGGATAAACGGATGAAAAACTGACAGGGTCTTATACCTTTCTATACCACTTCGTGAATCTAAGGGGAGTATCGGGAAGGATGAAAGGTGCCTTCATGACCTTCTGTCCATTCATGTTTCCCGTTTCAATGGAGTCGAACGTGCCGCTTGCGAGTTTCTGCAAATGGATATTTAGACGTTAAACGGTGCGATGCAACCATGAAATAGACTCACCTCGTTGAGAAATTCATTCCAGAATGAGTGAGGGAGTCCGAAGAATGAAAATGTAGAGGATAAGAAGTCAATCAGTGAAACCGTGGAGACATCGGAAGCCAGCTTCGCGATGAAGGCGACTTAATAGTGTTTATTTATTGAGTGAATAAAGATTCCTCTAAAGTTATTTTCAATAATGATTTTTTTCAAAATTTTTAATTATGCCGTAAAAAAATAGATTACGATCAAATTGAAAAAAAGCTCAAAAAATTGTTTCAACATTTATTTGTTTTTAATTGACGACTAACCTTGATCGGAGAGCTGCTTCTCATAGCAAGCAATCGAAATAGTCTGTGCTTTAGATGTCAATGAGTGGATGTGGCCTCTGATAATTCACATTATAATTATTTTATTGTGAAAATACTAAATACGAAGCATAATACTGTTAGAACAGTATTCTTGGAATCCATAAGAGTAGTTTTAGAAAAAGAATTATCAGTTAGCTGAAGCCAATTTCTGAATACGCGTAGAAATTATTTCCATACGTTTTCAGAACTGTTATCAACCAACTATAATCTCAAAATGCATTATGATTGCACTGACGCGATGTCGTCTTCCAGTCTCTTAGCACGAATACCCAGCCGGAGAAAGGTCGAATTGCGCAGAATATGTGTGCAAAGCGGGAAATCGGAAGCTTTAGTGAAAGTCCAGTCATTGATACTCGCGCTCTTGATGCATGAAGAAAGAAGACTGGATAACTATAAAGAAAATGAATAAGAGTAATCATGGACAACATATTTCATATCACATCTATACATAATCGGGGGGAGGGGACATTGAATTCACTAAAAGCGACTCTAATCACAGTTTCAAATTTTAATTAGAGCCATCTACGAATATTTCTCTCGACAATCTACAACAGTATTGCTATACAGATCAAACCTGATCTTGAATTGGATCTTCGAGACCCTTCAGAGTAACTTCCAGTTTGGGCTCCACCGACGTGCCGAATCGTCTGAATCTACCCGCATCCAGAGTTTCGAGGCCATAGAAGGGCAGAATAGATGGATAGACTTGAATTTCCACACGCATTCCATCCTGCAAAGATGTAATCGATTGGACTGAAATAAAGGTTGAATTTAATTAACATCAAACGCTTTCGAAACATGAAAAACCATTTACAGTATTTTTCTCCACGTGAAAGTGATCGATTCCCGGCCGATTGCTGTGCCTCTTCATGAACTCATGCACTTCGGTGTGGAAGTGAGTGGAAACCTGTGCTATTAGGGCATGAACGATATTCAGCATAATGCATATGAATAATAGAAACCTATCCCGTATTCCATAAATTAAATTCAAATCAAGGCATTTAAAGTTACCTAACAAGGACGAAATTTACCCCTATTTTTATCCTACATCAAATAGTCGATGGCTGAATTCGTTGAGAAAGAATATACAAAAATGCGAAAACTCAATAATAGCCCAAGTTGAAAGCCAGAAAGGATCAGGTTGCCTGATCCACTACTCTCTCACTTTTGCATACTCTCACACAAGCTACGCGCGCACAATGCGTCGCGTCTTCGGATCAGGGTCTCCTCCTTGTTGGGTAACTTTAAGCAGACCACACACTCCGTTTAACACTTCCATACCTGAGCAAGATTCGCAAGATCGGTACAGTCCTCGTTCGTTCGTAGATGGAAGAAAATTCGGTTGGTAGCCGGCCATGGAAGAGATTCCAACCTGGAACTAATCTGTTATTTGTTACTGTGAGAATAGAAAGCGTAGCAAGTTGATTTGCCTCGGTGCATAAAGGAATCAGCAGAACGGAACGGAACGTTAAATGTACGGTAGCTGCCCGTCTGTCGTGCTGTGACTGCACGCTCAACACAAGGCACAGCACGACAGGCAGCTAAAGTACATTTAATGTTCCGTTCCGTTCTGCTGATTCCTTTGTTCACCGATGCACACCAACTTGATACGCTTTCTATTCTCACAGTATCGGATACTATTTTTGTTCAGAATCGGATTGAAAAAAGTAGGAACTATATAATTTGAACTAAAACCCAAAAATCATATGTTTTTTCTGTGATGATGAATGGGCGAAGGAGCACATTACGGTAATGAGGAAAAATAATTCGACAAGGCAATAAACCTTGGGCCGTCGATCTTCTGCCCTGATAAATTGAAAGGGCGACGTCGAGAGGAAAAGACCTAATAATAATATTTTAGATTATGGAAATTAAAATTAATGAATACCGCGAACTATCACTAACACATACTCGACGACAGAAGGCTGTGAGCCTATTGATGTAGGAGTTGAATGGAGCACATATTGCAGTCTCGTTAATCGGCATCTAGATGGAGACATGAATAACTTTCTTAAAATGGGCATGCTACCACTCTTTTTCATATTTTAATGATCATACCGAAGTTGCTGTAATAAGTATACTTCAATAATGCGGTCGACGATATTAAACTTGCAAAAGAAATTTAAAATTCCTACGTGAATAGTACAGATAATGAATTAAAACAAGAAAAAAGCGGTATTCTATCAGCTAAAAAATGTTTTCCTAAACTCAATATACAATCGTTCTTATCAGAGAGATAAAGAGCAATGGATAATCAGCAATAAATACATAAGCGAGAGGAGAGAACGATCAACTATTCGGCGCAAGGAACAACTGAATGAGTGGTGCGAGGGAAGGGGCTCGAGTGGTAGAGCGAGAGAGCGCGCGAGACGTGCCAGGGGGAGGAAGAGAGCGTTAGGGAAAGAGAGAGCGTGCGAGGCAACAGTTAAAAGGTACGTAAACAAGTTGAGGGGAGGGGACTATGAGTAAACATGTGAGTATTTGTGCATAGGAATAATCAATTAGGGAACTTAACTATTAGAGTAATTCATATACAACAGATGTGAGCGGGCGATAATATTAAAAAGGGAGGAAATATAAGATATCAATAAATATACATGCAGGTTGCTATACTAATACGTAATAATATATGTAATATAAATTATGATATTTAAACAAATTGCAAAAGAGCTAGGTAATGAAGTAATAAATAAATAAGTAGCTTGCTTGGAAGGGAAATAGTATCGCATAGGGCGCGGAAGTGAGTGAACGCAATGGTTTATCACCAATAAATAAATAAGCGAGAGGAGAGACTGGCCAACTATTCGGCGATAGAGCTAACGGAACAACTGAATGAGAGGTGCGAGGGAAGGGGCTCGAGTGAGAGAACGAGAGAGTGCGCGGGAGGAAGAAAGCGTTAGAGAAAGAAAGAGAGCGCGCGAGTCAACTTTTATGGTTTTAATTAGGCTAAATTTAATGATATTTTAGTTAAAATGACCTTCTCATTTTATTCCAATTTCAGCAAAGCAAGAAATGATTATTTAAGGAATCCTCAAAATTCAACTATAGAATATGGCGTATCGACTATCGATCAACGGATAGATGAAATATAGGTCACGAAGATACATTTAAAAGCACCTCATCAGCCGAAGTACCGGAGTGCTTCTGTATAGAGTACTTGGAAGATCCACAGTCTCGCATACTCTGGGTATTCGAATAAAATCCTATACTTCTGAAAGCAAATATTCAACGGGGGATATTATAAGTTATTTATAAAACGCATTGGAACGTTTGAAAATCAGACAAAAAATCGCGTTTTGAACTCAAAACTTTATCATATGTGCAAATGTTAACTGAAAACAACAATACATGCGTGAATGATAGAATTCGATCAGAGATATCGGTATGCAAATTCGAATGAAGAAGGGATTTGAGGTAAGCTACGGTTAGCATTCTTGCATAACCTTCTTACGCCACACCAAGTATATGATGTCAGTATCAGGCAGGGTGAATGGTGCCTTCGTGATCAATCTTTCCGTGTTTCCCGTCGTGATGAAATCCGCAGATCCGTTGGCGAGCTTCTTATTATTTTAAAATTAAATTTATTAATATTCGAAATTGAACCAGAGCCACAGATAAAAAGGTAACGTAGACCTAACGTATGAATACATGACCGAATACATGGGTCTAAGGCGCTGTACATTTCAGTATTGTGGGTTCGAGTCCCGGTCTCTGTAGCAACTTTTGCACTTACAATTTTAGCCAACTGTTGGGTACTTCCCTAGAAGCGTGGCAACAGCAATGGTAAAGGTTGGGATTCGAAACCCATACCTTAGGATCTACAATAGAAATTTTTCTATTGTAAATGTGACTGTGGGTTTTTTTTATATGTGACCACTGCACAAAAATTGTCTCACCTGGTTAAGGAATTTCTTCCAGAACGAATGGGGCAGTCCAAAGAAGAGGGATGAGCTGTCAACTAGACCAGCAGAGGAGACAGTAGAATCCAGTTGAGTAATGAACGCGGCTAAAAAGCGTTTTATTGCTATGAGAACATTCCAACATTTTCCGTCGAAAATTATTCGAAATGTTTAGCTATAGCAAAATCAAAAATATTAAAAATGGATTGTAATCGAATAAAACAGTAATCATAGTGAGCAATTTCAATGGAGACCCACCCGGATCGGATAGTTGTGGATCATCGCAGACGATAAGTATTTTCTGAGCGTGAGATGCCAACGAGAGAATGTGTGCGCTGAGTATGCAGATTTCATTTTAAAGTAAAAATATATTCTGATGCAAATCACAAAAAGCTCAGATAAATATCTGAACTATAATTAATGGAACTAGAAAAATATTTCTACACTATTCGGAAATTAAAAAAAAGTATTCTGTGATTAATGTAAACATAAACGAAAACTGGACTCACGCGAGGGTGTCATCCATCCTTTCGACATCAATTCTCAGAAAGACGATGGTCGAGTTGCGCAGAAGATGAGTGCACAAAGAGAAATCAGCCAGGGCGAATCCTCCATTGATCTTCACATCATCGATGCAAGACGAGATCAGTTCGGAAACCTGGATAGAAAATTAATAATCTGATAAGGCTACCCTATTCCCTTATTTATGACCCTGGAAAGAAGTACCAGTCTCACTGCAAGGGGAAACTAGCAACTAAATAGCTGTGGAAGCTGATTGAAATTATTATAATAAACGATTGAGCGACTGCTTTAACGTTCTTTGGAATGGGATCCTCAGGGCCGTTTACAGTCACATATAGCATGGGATCGACAGATCCGCCCCATAGCGTGAACATTCCCGATTTCAGATTGGAGAGATAGTAGAAAGGACGATTGGAGGGATAGAGTCCGATGTACATCCTCATTCCATTCTATAAAGAGAAGATCATTAAAATCGCGATGAAAGGAGCGGTTCAGAATCGATCATCTCAATGTCCTCATTCAACAAAACACTCACATCAGTCTTCAGCATACGCAGATATTTGATTGCCGGCCGATTATGGGATCTTATCATGAACTCGTGGACTCCAGTATGGAAGTGAATAGAGACCTGTGAGGACAGGCATTGGCAAAGGGAAATGAAGATATATATATATATTTTCCGTGAACGCAAATAGACACAAGAATGATGCAATAATCGATATTACAGTACCTGGGAGAAATTCGCCAAATCCTCGCAATTTTTGTCGTTTCGGAGATGGTTGTAAATTCGATTGTTAACGGGCCACGGAAGGGACTCCCAGCTGGAAATACGGTATGCAAAAGCACCGATGAGATGACACCGTCAGCCTAACGTAAGAACGTTTGATACCTATGGTGGAACTGGCGGTGAGGGGTTCGATTCCCTGTCGCTGCAATAACTTTTTGCAATCTAAATTTTTTTCCAAGTGTAAGTTTAATTCCCTCGAAGCTTGGCAAAAGCGTTTGCACCCGTTGAAATTCGAACTACATCCCTTAGGATCTATCATACCATACCATAGAAAATGATCAGCGCATTAGATCAGTATCGTGACGGCGGGTTTTTCATCTGTATATATATATATATATGCTATTTCGTTCGAAATAACGTTAACAAAAATTGAAATAGAATAGGCAATTAATGACGAGTGGATAATGGGACAATAGGGCAAGGTGGATCTACTCAGGGGAACTAGTTTGATTCTCGGAATTTACTAAAAGCCTTGCCGCTCTTGGAAAGAACTTAATGATATCGATGTGGTGTTGTGGTCTATAGCGCGCCCTCCCATTCCATCCCACCCGGGCTCGATTCCCGGTCGTGGCACCGTTTCCGCTCCACCAAGATGCCCACCCATTGAGGACGGGGAATTGGTAGTCGTGACTACTAGGGTGGCTGAAATGGATCAACGGGTCGCTATTTAGAGGGCCTCGGCAGATCAGAGACGGATGAGACGGTTAACCGTCCCCTCTGGCAGTCCTACTCTCTCTATTTACTATGGTGATAGAGACTCTCTCGTCTCTCTCTGCCTCCCCTCACGGATGACCCGTATGAGAGAGTAAACAAGACGGTTAACCGTGATCCATTTCAGCCACCCTAGTGACTACATCACGCAGATAAATATGTCTGGCGAAAGGTGGAAACTCCAGACTGATTCGGAAAAATTAACACTGGACTAGCTGTGTTCACCCGCGAGCCCAGTCTCGAAAACTTACCTTTACCTTTAATCATTGTAATTCATAATCATATAGTTCCAGACAAAAAAAATTTCCTTTACCCGCATTTCTTCAGGTGTCTAGTCTGCTTTCTACAAGCATCACGAATTTGCGTATCCTTGGAGAAGGCATCACTTCCGCTGAATTTCTTCTGTGTTCACAGCTGTTGCGCAATTCGACCTCCGATTATTTGAGTATCAGTACCATGTATCTCGATGACAACACCGCGTGAGTTTAATCATAGTTTGATCGTCAGTAATAGGAGGTGATATTCGTGAAAATCATAGCCACCTGCCGCCTTTTTGTTAATTAACATAGAACTAGCTTTTCATGTATATCAGGCTCACAGACAAAAGACAAAAGAGTTGTATTTAATAAATATAATTTTAAAAATATAAACGATCAGTGCCCGCCTTCTCTTGTTGACCACTCGCGCCATGAGAATCTATATCTCATCCGTGGAGGTGGAGCTATCCCATCCAGGTGTGTCTAGTTTATTAATTTATACAAAAGTTTCCCTTTATTTTTATTCGATTACAATCCAATTTTTCACACAGTTCTCAACGATCTTACTGATTTACATATTGCATTTTTTTTGGGAAAGAATATTTTTTTCAGCAGCCTTTATCACTCAACTAAATTCTAATGTCTCCCTTTCTCTTTGTCTGCGTGATTACTCTTCTGATCCATCCTCCTTCTTCGGACTCCCTCACTCTTTCTGGGATAAATTTCTCAACGAGGTAAGAATGTTTTTGTGTGTCTCCCCTTTTAATTATTAAAATTATCATTGACAGAAACTCGCAAACGGTTCGTTCGAATTCATCAAGACGTCAAACACAGCAGGTATGAAGATCACGAAGGCGCCTTTTGATCTGCCTGATACTCTTATCAAGTGAGTCAAGTGGCATAAGAAGGAGTAAGAAACCGTAGCTAATCCACTACCCCGCCTCCATTCGAAGTTGTTTCCCCAATATCCCCGATCTAACCTCTCCATTCTTCTGTTTATTTTTTAAAAATTAATTCACGCGAAAGACCCCTTTGTACTACATTATGCACCCTTCCATTTTATGAAATGTAGTGTATCATTAATCCCTTCTATATTCGAAGCGGAATCACACTAAATATCTAATTACTTCCATTTACGCATTTGTTATTTTTTCAGTTAATTCATCACTTGATAAAGATTTGAAATCAATTTTTGGTTTTGCTAAAATTGTTAAGACGTTTAAAGTCGTTGCCCAGATACCTATTGTCTATGAAAAAATCCCTTTTTTTCATGACCATTTTTTGGGCATTCACAATTTTGCGGGAAAATTAGGTAAAAATCTGGTTTTTGCTTTTTTTTTTGAGAGCCACTTCAAGCGATTTTACAGTCGTCGATAGACGATTACGCTAGGTGGTGTAGTGCGGTGAGGCCGACTACTGTTTGGACTACGTATCCCTGCTGTCCAAGGTGCTTCTAGGGAACGATACATTTCGCGACCTGGGTCACCGACCCCGGAGGTAGTCACATTCAAAATGTATTGGAGAACTGATTCCCAACTTTTTAGAGTATTTGGATAACTTTCCGGCCCGCGGCGACTGTTTTTCGGATGGTTTTTCTAGTCGGGAAACACCCTGTTGACGCACTCTCGTCGTCTGCACTCTCTCGCCCATAGTGGTAAAAAAAGGTGTTTCCCGACTCGGCTATCCCTCCGAAAAACGGTCGCCGCGGGCCGGAAAGTTATCCAAACACTACAAAAAGTTGGGAATCAGTTATTCAATACATTTTGAATATGCCTAAGCAAAAACCAGATTTTTACCTAATTTCCCCACAAAATTGTGAATGCCCAAAAAACGGTCATGCAAAAAGGGGATTTTTTATGCCCTGAGGTCAAATTTAAACTATTCTTTTTAAACTATTCTTTTCATATTCTCAGAGTCATCTGCTATCACGATGGCGATCATTTTGATGCCTTGAACTAGTCTCTAGCTTGACTAGGAGCCGAGATCTGAATTTTCGACCTCGATTTTGCAGCAAGGCTGCAGCAAATGTGCGGTCGCGCAGCAACCTCAAAAAAAATTTCTGGGTAGGCCTCGGGCATGACTCCTAATGCAGAAAGTTTGGCGAGATGGAAAAATCCATGTAAGAGTGTTTTGAAAAAGTACATTTTAACTGCGTCTTCACTAGCTAACGAGTGTGCGATTGCGTCATGCCGAAGTATGATGTTCATAATCTCCAATGAATTTGGTACATAATATCTGAGTTTCAAAATGATGCCTTTCCTGAGCAAAAAGTTACAGCAAGTTGAAAAAGTGCCCCAACACTTTTGAGCGCTACTGTATGCAGCACTTTCAACGTGACTTGAATAAGACTGAATAAGGTGCTTTGAATAAGACAATTAAAAAAAAACGATGCGCTTTGTTTGAAGACGTCAGCATTTTAACTTGATTTATTTATCAATTGTTCACTATTTTTTTATTTCTTAGCTGACTTGAATAGTCGAAGACAGTTCAGATACAATTACCCTCACCAAATTGTGGATTATTAGTAACACGGTTAATAACACGGTTGTCGTCCTTTCTCCCTTATGTATTTTTCACTGCTGATTGAGAACCATACTTTTACGCGAGAACCATATCTAATAATTGATATCGTTAGGTTCAAATGCTAAGCTTCGAAATATTAGCTGTATCTTTATTTTGATTTATCCTAATTTTCCATTTTCTCAGTATGTTACTGAGCGCTTAAATTGATTAAGCAAAACAGATAATTCGCGGAATCAATTGTTAGCTTTTGATAAATAGAGAAATATAGGGCGATAGCAATAATAAGCGGAACGGATTATTGTCTTACAATAATAGATGTGATGCCCTCATTCGCTGACCCTCCCTAATACCACTTCTGTAAATTAATTGAAACTCAGATGCCTGTCAACGGTGATCATCCCTGTGGATTCATGTCCTCTTCATCTTACTCCCGTCGCTACGCCCCTACCGATTCGGAAAAGCACTGGATTGAGGCCTTCTGTAAAGTTAGTTTTCACAGTTGTAAAATCAGAAGTCAGATTCCGAATATATCATTCAACTATTAGCACCTCCCACTTGAAATGGACACAATTTTTTTTTTGAAAATCAAAGACAATTACTCTATATACTTTCATACTCAGGACTTCTCGTCTCAGTGTCGTCGGATCAATGCCGAGTGACCAATGTATGCCCCCTTCTTTCTCACTACCTCCCTCCAGCGATTGGGCAGGGTCTCGATTCCTCTTCCAGAATGCGGGTTTCTTCGAGACCGCCCAGTTCACGAAAGCCCTCACAACTTCATCTCGATTCTTGAACTTCTTTCCTTTGCAGAAGTCAGAGAGAGAGCGGAAGCAGTGGTAGTCGCATGGGGAGAGATCCGGGGAATACGGTGGATGGGGAATTCTCTCGATCTTCAGCTCGTCCATTTTCTTCTGGGTCATCTTCGCTCGATGTGGGCGAGCATTGTCCATCAGAAGAAGAATTTTGCCCTGGTTCAGGAGTCTGGGAGGGACTCTGATCGCGACATCTTCCAGTTGTTCAGAGAAGAGGTCGGCATTGATGCTGGTGCCAGGGGCGAGGATCTCCCAGTAGATGGGACCGAGCACTGAGAAGAAGAAGAAGTAGAGGAGTTCCTTCTTTCCGTGCTCCTCCTTCTTCGGGACGGGCGTGGGCTTCTCATCTGCATCCACCCATTGCAGTCTCCTCACAGGGTTATCGTACGTGATCCACTTCTCATCTGTAGCGATGATGGAATTGACCCATCGAAGATTGGATCTACGATGGATTAATTCCCGACAGACTTGAACACGATTTTTCAGCTGTTCGGGGGAGAGGTCATGGGGAATCACTTGTGGGAGTTTCGGCTTCTTCCCAGATCGATGGAGGATATCGGACACCGTTGATCTGGGAGTACCAGTATCCTTCTTCAACTCACGCACACTGGCCATGGGCTTGCGCTTCAGTGTGCGGAGAACGAGAGGCTGATCGAGGGAGGGAGGGCGTCCAGAGCGGGGTTGATCATCGAGACCAAACTCCCCTTTCTTGAAGCGGGAGAACCACTTATAGCAGAAGGGTATGGAGGGGGCGTCAGCTCCTTCCGACTGGGCCAGGGCAGAGTGGGCCTCCTTCACGGATCGGCCAAGACGGTAGTAATGAAGTAAAACTGCTCGGAGATAGAGATGGGAGTCCATCACAAGAATCAATGTAGCAACTAGGAGACTGATTAAATCCTCTCACTACTTAACGTCAGAATGATGCAATACATTGTTGACAAACAGATTGCGCAATCACTGCATTTGATCGCGAACTGACTTTTTGCCGAAGCATTATACGAACTTTCCGGACACCCCAATACCTTGATTTTTCCCGTGCGTTTGATACAGTACCATTTACCAAATTGATTTCTAAATTACGGTATTCATGGTAATCTCCTTAACTGGATATCGTCCTTTATAACTGACAGACATTTCTCAGTCCGTTTGGGTGATTGTATTTCTGACTCGTTCCCCGTACTGTCCGGTGTACCTCAGGGCTCCGTACTAGGACCAATTCTGTTCACACTATACATTTCGGATATCACTCACATTCTCTCCCAATTTCCCGATGTACGTATTCAAGCATATGCCGATGATATCAAACTGTATATTTCATACCCACTTGAATCCTCTCAATCTAAAACTGCCCAACTTCAACGTGCTCTTGATGCTATTTACTCTTGGACTATTATTAACCAGCTCTCTCTCTTTGAATCTAAGTGTACCCATCTTCACATAGGATCGACCCCTCCTTGTTATACCATAAACAATGTAATTCTCAAAAGTAATTCCCCACAACGTGATCTTGGTATTCAAGTTGTCCCTTCCCTTCTCAAAAATGCCTCCATTGTTGACCGTGCTAACAGGGCTAAGAATGCTCTCCATATTATGCTCCGAGCTGTCTCAGTTAACTCCCCTGAAATTCTTTTTAAATGTTATCGCACTTATGTTCTTCCTCATCTTGATTTTGCTTGCCCTTTCTGGAATCCTTATACTAAGAAGGATAGTCAGACAATAAAGAAGGTCCAAGAACAATTTACTCGAATTCTATTCTATCGATGCTTTCCTTCTCCATCATATCCTCTTTCTCTTCCTTCCTATCCAAAACGTCTGTCTACTCTTGGTCTTCAAGCGCTTTCAGAGAGGAGAGTCATTTTTGACCTAGTTTTCGCCCGTAGGATTATGAATGGCGACACAGTTCTAGATCGCAATAGATTCTTTACTTTTAAACCCCTTAGAGATAGATCGAACACATTTGGAATTCATATTGAGGCAACTAAATCCACACCTCGTTTTCATTGTTTTTCCAGAAGAGTAGCTAGGATACTTAGTGAACTACCTTCAGATGTTCATAGTTCTTCAAGTATTGCTGTCTTTAAGAATAGATTACTCAAATTAGACTTATCTAAATTAGTAGTTTATCGTTAGCTATTCACTTTCCCCCTTCTCTTCCCTCTCCCTACCCACATATTCTCTTTTCACCCACCCCCACCCCCGCACACATCTCTACTCCCTCCCCACTTCTCCCCCGTTAGAGATCTACGGATGCTGGTTCTCGGAGCAGAGTCTACCTGGTCTACCCGAGTGCCTCCTCCTCGGTTCCCCCCTCATATACTGACCAGACGAAGACAGATGAGACCGGTTGCCTAGATCTTCGCTTATTTTCTCTCTCGCTTCTTTTTGTACTTCCTTCTTTCTCCCTATTCTATCACTATGAATCCTCAGTGTGAGGAGTCAAATTATTCTGTACGACACACATAATATAATATTCGTATCTCGTTGCGCCTTGTGCGTAGATAAAATATATATATACTCCAGTTCGGAAGTGAGTGGAAACCTGCGATGAGAACCGGCATAGATTTAGTCGACAGTCTTAGAAGTCTTTTCAGTTTTCCATAAAAGTAAAGATAAAGCTAAAGCCACAACTTCAGCAGTCAGTTTAGCAATACCGTACCTTTGCGAGATTCGCCAGATCAGCACAATTCTCGTCATTTCGGAGATGGAAGCAGAGGCGCTTGATGAATGGACGGGAGATGGCAGGAAGTGTACCCCAACTGGAAAGAAGATAAATGATCGGACTACGATACAACAAATTACGGTGACGAAAGGAGTGAAGGGTACCTCGGGGGCTCATTGAGTGCAGTAGGGCTATCGATCGCGATGACGTTATCGTCGTTGCTCATCTTCTGGATGTCCACGACGACATCTCCACCAGTGGTCTGAAAAATAAGGGTTACTGTAATGTATAATCAATATTCCAGAGGAAGGTGGATTATCGTAGCTTCGCAAGTGGACATATGAGCAACATGAATTCGGTATATTTGCTCACTTCATCAGCTGGAGTACCGGACAGCTGGGGCTGCTCCATCTGCTGCAGTAAATTATCGACGGAGAGAGTGTCTGGTTTACTCTGCTAAAAGTGATTATTAGAACAGTTTAAATAGCTACTGTATGCAATTGCAACGCAGATATATTGAGATAGACAAATATATTTATCCCATTAAAACCATCGTACATCACCTTATTTCCCCTCCATGGACCGTCAGTCGATGAGATCGCCATTGCATCGGTGTTGAGGCTGCGCTTGTGAGAGGAAAACTGAAAAAAACATTAATACTGATTTACTGATACACTATATTAATTTATTGTTTTAATTACGCTAAATGCAGCAGAGATGGAATAATACTATGTTTATAATAAGAGACATAATATTCATCAATTTCCTATCTCGACGGAATACGGAATCTCAGCTCACCTCATCAACGGGAATTCCGGGTTGTTCTGACTGCTCAATGGGAGAATCGTGAATGTGAGTGGCGGAGTTACTATCTGTAAGTGGATTTACATTTTGTGTAATGTACGTAGCCCTTGTTATCAGGTGAATAGAAGGCGCGGATGTGAATAAACGCAAAGGTTTATCAAAATAAATAAATAGGATGGAGATAGAGAAAGAGGAAACCGGTCAAATATCAGTCGCTAAAGCATGAGGAAGAACTGACGAGAAGTGCGAGGGAAACAACGCCAAACACTAATATTACATTAATATATACGAATTTAAACAATGTATTAAGGTATCATAACGCATTGAAACGTTTGGAAATTTGATAAAACAATTGCACATTAAACTCAAGACTTTATCATACGAGTAGATGTTAACTGAGAACAATAATAAAAGCGTGAAGGGAAAAATTGTGATAGGTGAAATTGTTATACAACTTCGAATAGAGACGGGCTGATAACTATTGGTTCTTACACCTTCTTATGCCACTTCAGCGATCCGATGGGAGTATCGGGCAGAGACAGAGGTGGTTTTGTGATATTTATGCTCAGATTTCCCGTCTGGATCGATCCAAGTGAGCCATTCACGAGTTTCTTTTAATTATTTATTTTATAAACCGGGATAATAATATTCTCACCTCGTTGAGGAACTCAATCCAGAATGAATTACTCATTCCGAAGAAGGATGAGGTCGAGTAGTCAATTAGGAAACAAGAGGAGAGATGGGATGTCAGCTGTATGAAGAATATGGCTGAAGTGCGATTGATTACGTGAGCAGAAATTATGTTATAATGTATTGCTGCGGAGAGATATTTAATAAATTTCCTATTAAAATTGATAAAAAAGATTTTTAAAAAATGAATATTGACCCGGATCAGAGAGCTGCGTCTCTTTACAGCGGAATTCGATTTCCTTGGAGAGAGAAGCCAATGAGAGAATGTAGGGACTCAAATCAAAATTCTATATTCCGTTAGATATTCTATTTTATTATCATGACAAATTACTTACGCAGTGTTGTCATTTAGAATGATGTTATCAATGTTGAGTTTGACAATGGTCGAATTGCTTAGCAGCCATTCGAACAACGAGAAATCATCCGGCGAGAAATTAGATCCATCCATAATTACTTCCCGGATACAAGTAGAGAGCAGACCTGATACCTGAACAAAAATTGAACAAGTCCAAAGGACAAGACAACCATCGCACATGTAATGAAAAATAGGATTTTCAATGAAGTTTCACAGTGGTATAAATGGAAGAAGAAGAGTCGGATCTAACCTGTTCTATGACAGAATCATCGTTTATAGTAACTTCCAGTTTGGGATATACAGAGTCGCCCAATCTCTTGAATTTTTCAGTATCCAGAGTATCGAAACAGTGGAACGGAATATTTGAGGGATAAAGCCAAATCCACATCCTGATTCCATCCTGCAATTGTGCGAACGTTAAAAGAATGATATTAGTTCTGTATTGCTTACATAATTATTCTATTTAGAAAGGGCTTCGTAAAAGCAAGCTCAGTATGTTATACATGAAGTTTCATACGTAAACATTCTTCAGATCCACACTCCTGATTCCGGGTCGATTTTCATCTCTCTGCATGAAATTCTTCACTCCGGAGTGAAAGTGAGTGGATACCTGCGATGTGGGAAATGGAATGGAAAGCGCGGATTAAGAGATCTATCTACTGTTGACCATAAAAGTACCTAGGAACGGAAACTGTGCTGTCATTACAATGGTAGTCGGTTAAACAATGACGTACCTGTGCAAGATTCGCCAGATCGGAACAATCCTCGTCGTTTCGGAGATGGAAACAGAGAAGGTTGATGAAAGGTCGAGAGATGTCCGGAAGTGTACTCCAACTGGAAAGTCGAAAAGCAATTAATTGCGTGGATGGAGTATGGATTCAGGATTTCCTAATATCAGCGATGAAATGTAATTTTCGCTAATTTTAAAAACACATTGAAGGAGGGGAATTTACGATATAACAGATTGCCGTAACGAGAGAAATGAAAGTACTTCGGGGGCTCAGTGAGGACAGCAGGGTTGTCGATCTTGAAAAAGTTATCGTCGTTGCTCGTCTTCTGGATGTCCACGACGACATCTCCAACATTAGTCTGAACAGGAATTTAGGTTTACTCTAAAGCATAATCCACATTCCAGAGGAACTTCGCATATCCTAGCTTTACAAGCAAATTCTACTTATCAGCAATGAGGGTATTATGTTATATCTGTTCACCTCATAAGCTGGAGTGCTGGACAGCTGGGGCTGGTCAATCTGCTGCAGGGAATTATCGACGGAGAGAGTGTCTGGCTTGTTTTTCAAAAATTGATTTTTGATACATTTGAAATAATTACAGTGCTTAACGGAAGTACTAATAAATTCCTAGATAACAATATCTTATTTTTTCCACTTCATACATCCCCTTGTTTCCCCTCGAAGGGCCTTCAGTCGGTGAGCTCGAGATAGTATCAATGTTGAGAGTGCGCTTCCGAGAGGCAGACTGAATTTCACTATTATGAATATTTTTATTGATTATTAGAACTCTAAATCAAATGATTAATAGTTTATTACGTTTATTTAAAAGTGAACATCAAATGATGGGGAAATGAATGGTGAAGCTCACCCCAACAGATCCATTCCCTCCTCCTCTCTTCTCACTCTGATCAATATTCTGCTCTTTCTTCACTTCATTTTCTCCTCTCAGGTGTTTCACTTTAGCTTCTAGATCTTTGATCTGAAATATTCCATCATTGATCTCCTCTTTTAAAAAGGACCTTTCGATTCTTGAGTGCGAGGGCAGTCTTGAAAGTGAGCGACATCTTATCGAGTTCCATCTGGAAATTAAAAACCAAATAAAATACAATAGCAGAAACATCCAACATACCTTCTGCTCAGCCCGAACTCTTTCCATTTCATGCGTGATGAGATCAACCTGAGAAGAGTTTTTGTTTTCGATATGAACAAAAAAGACGAGAGACTTCAAGGCAAGTTTGCTACTACATCACTCACTAATCTCATATTTACCTAACGAGTTCTGAATATATAGCTAAGATATATTTGCAATAAGAAACGTGGCTAAAAAATTTAAAAAATATGCATAATCCATCTTCAAAAGAAAGGCGTATCAAGCCAACTCAAAAAACAAAACAAAAACTTAATCACAAATGAATACCTCAGTCATTCTCCCCATCTTCGCTAGTTGTTTCTTCAGTTCGGCGACCATTGGAGTGTCCATTTCCTGTGGTAAATATTCACACTGATGCAAAATGGTGCACGTAAACAATTAATGAAAATCGGTTAAAATACAACTATCGTGCACAGCTGTAGACAAGAGATTTCGTGGAAATCAGTTCGCCAGGTACTGTATCGATGAGCAAGAGCAACATATTCAGACACCATTCACGCTGAACCAAAAACAACATTTATCAATTGCCTTCTGTGCAATGTTAAAAACAAGTTATCAAAGCGATTAAGACAAATTCACAACCTCTCGGGCAATATGAAAAGAAAGATTGAAAGAATTGAAAGAAAGATTGAAAGAATTGAAAGAAAGCAATATGAAAAGAAAGATTGAAAGAATCAACTGATCCTGCAAACTCAAATTTCTCGAATGGAAAGTAGGAAGAAATTTGACGGTTCCACTTCTAATAAAGTAAGAACTGTAGATAGGTAACACTTCATAAATTGGAAAGTATAAGGAAAGGAGAAATGGATCTTTCGTGATATGTTCTCTCAAATCAGAATCAAATAAGATCGGAATAGGCTAGAGGGAAAATATTGGGAAACAACTTTGAATTGAGGCGGGATAGGAGATTTACAACGGTTCTGTAACCTCTTTTTTCCCACCACTTGACCCATATAATGGGAATAGTATCTAGCAGGGCGAACGGTGCTTTCGTGATCCGTCCCCTCAGGTTTCCTGTCTTGATAAAATCGACAGTGCCATTCGCAAGTTTCTGTTAATGTTCATTTTAATGGCAGAAGGAAAATATTCTAGGGGGCGGACAAACCCGCAACGGATTGCCGTTCGCTGGAGATTTGATCTAGCAACTTGAGTCTTCGTACATTGTTATCAGTATGCCCTCTACTACATCATCATGATTAGATCATCTGATTAGGCGATGCTGAGTTTCACTCCGTAAGACCGTAGGGGTTCATGGTCCAAAATTTACTATTTAATTGGAAAATCATGGTTAGATAAACAGCAAATACCGATATCAATTTATATCAATGTTACTGGGTTGCAGTTGATACTGATGTATTGTAATACCGATTGATATCGATATTTGCTGTTTATCTAACCATGATTTTCCAATTAAATAGTCAATTTTTGACAATATAATATGTTTTTTATATGGTGATACGGAGTGAAACTCACGATCTCATAGTTAGATGATCGAATCATGGTGGTGTAGTAGAGGGCATAATGATAACAATGTAACAACTCCCGAGTTGCTAGATCAAATCTCCAGCGAACGGCGATCCGTCGCGGGTTTGTCCGTTGCGGTTTTGTCCGCCCCCATATTCTAACCTCATTTAGGAATTTCTTCCAGAAAGAATGGGGAAGTCCAAAGAAGGAAGTGGCAGAGGAAGAGCAGTCAATCAGGAAATAAGAGGATACAAATGAAGATAGCTTAGTGATGAATGCGGCTGAACAACTTTTGCTTTATTTGAAAGAAACTTTTTTATTATATAAGGTAGGTTACATTAGCCTAAAAAAGTGTATAAAGAAATTTCCTGAAAATGGATTCTTATCGAATTCAAACATTGATAAAAATGAATAATAAATCAATTAGACGCACCCGGATCAGTGAGAGACGCATTGTAGCAGTCTATATGGATTACCCTGGTGGTGTGTGAGGCCAACGGGGGATGAGGGCTCTGATAATTTATAGTATATTTCAATGTATTGATAAAAGTATTTCATAAGCATTTTACTTAAATTTGTGAGAAGTGATGTATAAACAATAGTTTTTGTGTGAATATGCGTACATAGAAATATTAAAATACCATAAGTTCGCATCTTCCTTTTATAGTGCAGGATAAATATGTTTTGACATTAAACGGTGTGGACTCACGCAGTAGTATCATCCAGAATCGGGCGAATGATACCGAGTTTGCCGAAGGTCGACTTGCGCAGCAACTGGGAACAAAGCATGAAATCAGGGGAAGTCCTAAGATCGATCCATGCTTCCTTGATGTGCGTAGAAAGCAGACCAAACACCTGAAGAAAATTAAATAATAATTATGAAAGGTTAGATGACCTTCCACTTATCTTTCATTTATTTTTTCCAACCTGAAAGAATATATTATTATCAAACTCCTCGGAGTTGATAGTTAGCACTAATATCTTGTATGATCTGACCTGCTCGACAACGGAATCCTCGGGACCGTTCAGAGTCACTTCTAATTTGTGATTATGAGAGTCGCCCGAACGAGTGAATCTTGCCGCATCCAGAGCGTCTAGAGCATGGAAGGGAAGATTGGAGGGATACAGAAGAATCCATATATTCCATCCGGCCTGAAACATTGTTATTGATAAAAATTTCAATAAAAGATGCGCTTCATACACGATCACACTAATGTCGCCACGCCACAAAAACTCACAGCAATCTTTGAAAGCATGACGAGTTTGAGTCCCGGACGAAAATCGGCTTTATTCGTGAATTCTTTCACGCCGGTGTGGAAATGAGTGTTAACCTACAATGTGTAAATTTTATATGGAAAGGCGAAAACATGAAATGGTGGAAAAGAAATGTTCGATTTGGTTACAGAGGCAATTTATAATCATTTCTTCTCTGAAAAAAAAATTAATTAGTCAAACACAATCGTACCTTTGCGAGATTTGCCAAATCAGCACAATCCTCGTCGTTTCGGAGATGGAAGCAGAGACGGTTGATAAATGGACGAGAGATGGCCGGAAGTGTACCCCAACTGGAAAGAAGACCAATGACTGGACTATGAAGTAAGGACATTTCGTGCAAATTGACAAGTTATCATATTTTAGAAAAAAGCTTTAGAAGTCGGTGAATGGACTTGAGTAATTTAATGTTCACTCCTTCTTTGAAAGGATAAAAGATTTCTGGAAGTGAATTGGTGATGCAATAACTTGCGGTAACGAGAGAAATGAACGGTACCTCGGGGGATCAATGTGGATACCAGGGCTGTCGACTTCGAAGACGTTATTATCGTTGTTCGTCTTCTTAGTGTCCACGATGACATCACCTGCAGTGGTCTGGAAGGTAGAGTAAGAGTTACTGTAATGATCCATCTTCCAGAGGAAAGTAACGTATGAAGCAAACTCACATCTGAGCAACTATTTAAAAATGAAATTCGTGTTACATGTTTGCCAACAAAAAGATGCTAAATAACAAACGAATACCTCAGCCATCTTCACCAGTTGTTTCTTCAGATCGGAGTGTCCATTTCCTATAGCAAATATGCATAATGATGTAAAATGTTCCAAGTAAACAATTACTGATAATTGAAAAATTCAAATTATTAAATATTAGGTTGGTCATAAAGTTTTGACCGATTTCGGACCCCAAATTTAAGTTCGTATAATTTCTTTGGTTCAAATCGACACTTATTGCCCTGATGGCGATATATAGGGACATGTTCGACCTTTTGAATATCATGGTGCGAGTATTTCTACTATGCGAGAAATCAAGGTCTGCATAAATTTGAAATTTTCAGAAAACTAACGATTTTATTTAAAGTTGATGTGCTTCGCAGAGAAATTTTTAGATGGAGGCTCACAACGTTTGTCGAAAAGCACTAGGCGTGCACTACCTTGTTTCAAAAAGGGAGAGCTGCTGAATTCGTTATAGGCTTCGCACAGGCCAATGCATCACGCACACTTAGAAAAATCAGAGTTCATTCGACCAAATCTTCTCTTTCGAGGATTGAAGAGGCTGACACATGCCTATGGGCGCTGTCATCACTACTTAATTGGTTCTCTATTATATCTATATTTAATAGCCCACTTGGCTTTCTCATCTAAAAAGTGACATTTGTCTATCAATTGATTGTCGACTAAAATGCCGAAAAACCTAAACTTTAGCGTCTTCAGGCACGGATTACCCTAGAAAAAGTAGCGAACTCCAGAACATTCCCAATTACTGATGGATAGGGTAATGGTTGTTCATTAATTTGAGACCGAAATTACCGCTCCTCAAACTAGGGACGGCAACGGGAATTTTTGAGTACGGGATATTTGTTGCCTACTTCCGACGCTTTTACTTTCAATCTACCGTACTTTTGAAGCCAAATTCTTTCAATATTTTAAAACATTTTTTAAAAATATTTAATGTGATTTTTAAACTATTTTATTGATAGGAATGAATATGAACACATATTGAAGGAACACCAAGCATGACAAGAAGAGACATGTTGCAGAAATGAAAACGCACGAAACGTTCGAAAAAATACGTTTTTTCAGAATTAAGTGTTGAAGCTTCATTTCTTCAGTTTATGTAGATTATCAATCACAAAAAAATGTTTCCACAATAAAAATAAATATAAATAAAAGATATTAGAGAACGAGGCCGCGAAAGTTGAGCATTTTACCGTTGTAAATTTGGTAAATTCATAATATCTCTAAATGGGGGAACTGTTCATGCGATCTTTTTTAGTATGCTATTCATATACGAGTAATGGATTTTTCAAATGCAAACAAGGCGTGAACAGTTCCCCCATTTACAGATATTGATTTAAAACTGATTATTGTGAATTTGACGCGGCGAACTACCGTAGTTTGTGTAGAAGCAGTGATCGATTTTGTCTTCTTGGTCGATTAAAGTTTGTATTCTTCTTCGATTACGTCATTCAGATTTTTCAGAGTGCGCTCTACATAGAATAATTAAATACGAAATCGTTTCGACGTTAGTCATGTAACTACAAGTCTTTCAGTTTGCGATAGGTAGGAGTAAAGGAGTGACTTGAGATGCGCTCCACTTGGACTAAAAGCGTCGGCATTTTGACTTATGTTTATTATTGTTTTTCCCTTGATTTGATCATTATTTTTTAAAACTAAAGTGAAAAGTCGAAATGGGGTAGGCATAGCATTCAATTACATACCAATTTGTGAATTGTTTTGCTCGTTCGTTAACACCGTTGCCCTCCCTACCTCAAACCATAGGTTTAGCACAAAATCGTGTATTTCATATCTTTGTTCTTTATAAAAGTGTGTATTTCGATGTTCAAAATTGGACACCTAAACTCCGAAGAACCCTGTTCTTGAATGAAGAGCCGCCTTCTCTACCAAAGACAATTGTGACTTGCATTGTATAGGTAGTTCACATTTATGAGTAATTGAAATATCAAGGGACGTCGGTATATGAGGCGAATCGCGAGAGAATCGACCATTTGAGGGGGGCCAGCGGCGGTAGGATTCAAGTTTGTCCTATCTTTATGAAAACTTGGTAGCAAGTACTTCAAATGACGCTCTTTCAAACTGCGTAGTCAGAATTTTGATATCGGTCGTCATCGTCGAGATTCAGAAGGGCAAATTTCGCACTATCAATTTTCGACTATCAAATCGGGCGCATTCAAACGATCATAAGTCCGTTTAAAATGATGATAGAAAGTCGTTCTTTTTTTCCAAAGAAAGCGGCCAACATGCTCTACAAATTGATGTTGACATCATCATTCCTGGTGCTCATCCTGGTTCGGGGTGGTCGGGCACACCAAAAGTGACGTAACTTTGGAAATCGGAAAAAGATATTGGGTTATCATGCTTAAGTTGTAGTCCATGAATGTGGCTTACTTCCCTCCAAAAATTAGGAAAATCGGAGTATAAACAAAAAAAAAGCTGGCACTTTAGTGCGGGCAACTCAAAATGAGTTCCGGATAAGTGTACTACCGTATCTTCATTTGCCCTAATTCAGGCTAAAAACCACTCAAAAACGTCCCAAACAACATTACCTGTTGAATCCCACCATGTTATAACACTTTCATTGGCCTAAAATGATCCTGGGGTCGAAAAGTTGAAAATCGATATTGTGACCCCCATTGACTCGCTGGATGGGCCCAAACGCACTAAATAGGCTCCATGTAATGTGAATACACCCCTTGAAACAGCTCAAAGAAGAAGGGCTCCTGAAAAGAGGATATTTCGCTTGAGGAATCCAGGGAAAGGCGCACAAGTATATAATAGCTCAAAATAGACCTAGCGGTCCGCACTATGGCTTAAAATGTAGAGCGGGATGTGCTAAACATTTCATCTGTTGAAAGTGAGTCTCTATCTTTTCATAGAAGCATGCTACAGAGCCTAGAAGTTGAGAAGAAACAGGCTAGAATCCCCCGAGAGCGCGCGCTCTAACCGTCTGGCGCTCTCGCCGCCTGACCTCCCTCTCCCTCCCCTCTATTTAGCGCTCTCCAGCACGCGTCCCTCGTCGTTTTTGGCCAAGTTCTAGGCTCTATAGCATGCTTCTATGTAAAGATAGAGACTCACTTTCAACAGATGAAATGTTCAGCACATTCTGCTCTACATTTTAAGCCATGGAGCGGACCGCTATGTCTATATTGAACTATTATATACTTGTGCGCCTTTCCCTGGATTCCTCAAGCGAAATATCCTCTTTTTAGGAGCCCTTCTTCATTGAGCTGTTTCAAGGGGTGTATTTACATTACATGGAACCTATTTAGTGCGTTTGGGCCCATACAGCGAGTCAACGGGGGTCAAAATATCGATTTTCAACTTTTCGACCCACGATCATTTTAAAGGGACCCTGCAGAGAACGAACATTTGAACTTATATTAAGCTACTCGATATTTTATGTCAATATTTAAATAAATTAAATTTTTAAAAAAATGTGTTTTCCTGTTTTCATAAAAAAATAAATACAATTGTGGTGTGTTTACAAAAAGCAGCGTGCATGGTGTGCCAAGCGGCCCCGCCAAAATCAAATTACTTCCACACCACTGCACTCTGGAATTTTGCCAATTCCGCTTGGCTTCAATTGTCCCATTTTCTGCACATTTTCTCACGTTTTTGATTGTTTGATTCCGCCAAATTGCTTCTCTAATACTACCCAATGTTCCTTTACGTCGATTTATGGTGAATTTCTTATATTTCATGCAGATACTGGCGTCAGGATAAACTACAAACACCATCAATGTCTGCAGGTTTATGATCGACAACCCTCAGGAAGGTGAGCGATAAATTCCCAAATTCTATTTGCCTATATGGCGCGATTAGCCATTCAAAATGACGAAATCAAATTGCTCTCTCGGCCGGCTCACCAGCCACTTTCGATTCCTTATGGCTCGCCGAGCGGTCTTGTATGCTTGTCCTGCTCCGCTCACCAATATTTGCGAAAGTAAGCGCCCCTTAGCAGCGTCCTAGGTTACTCATACCGCTTTTAAGTATGTCCTAATTGCAGGGCGGTTGTCACGAAAGAGGAAAAAACTGAAGCAGTCTACGACGTTATCGCTTCAAACGTCGTCTCTCCGCATTATGGCTCAGGTAAGCGTCCTTAGTTGCGTTTTTATATTTGACTTGAAAGGCATTAGAATTTGAACTAGGTAACTTAGCCCTTTTGAATATTACTTTTGCTTGACTATAGTTGAATATTGCGTCTCCCGCGTATCATCGCGAACTGTTAAAATGGCGGGTTACGGTGATTTATCGACCGGTATTGCAGTAGGTCGGTTCGAGTTGGGCGCGCAGACGAACATCGACCTGAAGAACGACCGCTGCATCGTCAACCGATAGCACGACGCGAACATCTTCCAGGTGAATATCCTTTTAAATATGCATGAGCCTCTCGCTGTGCGGTTGGTGCTCAATAACTGCGATCTATTCTTATTTTTTGGCTTAACTGTTTAATTAATTTAAATATATTTGACGATGTAAACTGCAGCGTGCGTCGCGTCAATCGATTATCGATCGATAGCACGCGACACGCGCGAGTCGGCTCTCTTCTGAGCTCTCGAGGCGAAGCCGGGAAAGATAGTGGCTGTTTCCCGTCGTCCATCTCCTCACACAGGTTAACCCTCCCCTCCTTCTTGTCAATAAACAACCTCGAGAGAAAGTTCTTTATCTGTAGCACCGTTTGACTTTATTTCTGATTAGCTGAAAGTTTATGGATTTTCTAAAAGTTTTGCTTTCCAGAGGGTCGAGTGTTCATCATGACTCCTCCGGCTCTTCATCCTCTGGGTCGCCAATCGCCTCGCCTTTCTCCTACACTCGGGCGAGCTTTTCAAATAACTTGCACGTAATATTTTTATCATTCAATGCAAATGCGATTTACGAAAATGTCAGATTCATTTTTACTCGTTTCTCTCGCGGGGCACGGTTGACTCTGCCCAACCCGAGTTTTGACTAGGTTGTTTTACTGATTTAAATATATTTAATGTTGTCGCCTCTAGGATCTCGTGGGTGTGAATTCGCCCGGATTGAGCGATGGTACTGGCGCGATTACGCCTGTGAAGAAGGAAGTATATTTTCTTATATATTTTTATCCTAGGTTCGACTTTTTTTCTTTTGTGTAATGCTTGAATACCCTCTTAATTTTTTTCGCTCAAAAAATGTCTCATTATAACTAGTGTTTATTGTTAGCTACACATCCATTGATGACACATCATTGCAGTCGTCTCCGATGGTTCCTCGTCAGGTGGCTGTCGTCAAGCATGAGACGGGACTGCTCCAATCTCACGCGGTCATGCTCGTTGCCGAGCGCTCGCCCTAACCACCACCTCTCCTGTCTCCGTGAGTTATCATCTTCTGAAACACGAAAGTTGCTAGCTTTAAAATAAAATCCTGAAGTTGCTCATGGGCGTTAAAATAGCTAGGAAAAGCATTAATTGATAGCATTTGTGTAAGTCGCAATTCAATGTCAAGCCTGATTATTTTAATTTTGATTTTAATTTCTGTGACTCATTAGTAAAAGAGATACAAAAAAAGATCAAATTTGGCATATTTTCAGGACGACGAGGGTCTCGACGATGACGTCACTTCCTCCTCCTTCTGTCCCTCCTCGCTGCTCCTCGACTAAGACGAGAATCCAGATGACGTCAGTGACGAGCAAGGATTCGACTATGGAGATGAGGGAGGAATAAGAGGAGGGGAGAGTGATGAATGAAGAAGAAGAAGATACAGAGGAGGAGGATCAGAGGTAGGTCCATTCTCCCTATTCTCATTCTGATTCCACTGGCTCGGGAAATTATTTGCTTATGTGTACTACTACTTTCGTACTACTTTCATTTGTCAATGATTTGATAAATTCATGAGTCGCGTTCAGTTTTAATCAATGTCTTCAGTCCGGCTCTCTCTGACCCCTCGCTTTCGTTGGAGAACGACGTCTTCGTTCCTCACGAGGAGAGATCGTCGACGACGATTGGCCAAGGAGATCAGAGAGGTCAGTTAAAGAGAGCGAACCAAGAATAGCCATTTCTGATGGTCTTTCTAGTACTTGAATTATGAGAACTTCACAAGCAATGTATTCTTTGCAAGTAATCGTTAAATAATATTTCATCTATGGTAATCTCCCCAATTGAGGCTTCTCCCTTCTCCCTCCCATCTCCACTCTCTTCCCCGTCCTTCCTCCTTTTCCTCCATTGCTTCAACTTCCCGATGGATTACAGCAATTGATCGGTCAGCCATTGTTCTTCTCTGATTCTCTCCACATTCTTTCGAGAGACTAGTCCCTCCAAAGATTAGCCAAGATCATCCTGCACGCTCGCAGATCTATCGGAGTTGGTGCTGCAGCAGCAGCATGAGTTCGCGACGATGCAGCACATGCAGCAGATGACTCTCTTCAATCCCATGCTGCACATCGAGGTTGGTTCAGCTAGAAGACAATTCACTTGCTCATCCTAATCTTGTCGTGAAGAGTGAATCCCTTTCATTTGCAGCAGTGGTTCGGTGTGCATCCTCCCCTTCTGTTGCATCCTCTGCAGAGAGCAGGAGATGAACTGGCACATGAGTGAGAATGGAGAAGAGGAAATCGATGTAGTCAATGGAGGAGAGGACGGGTGAGTGAGGGGAATGGGCAAAAAATAAATTACTTTGCTAATGTGTTGAAATTGTTGGTTGGAATAGAAATAACAACTCTGCTGAAATATTTATCTGAGCTGTTTCTGTTATTTTATTAGTTCTTTGGGGAATTTAATACTACTGCTGATCGTTTCTTCTAGACACGAGTACACTCCCGTTCTCCCACTGAGAAGATTCCGGAAGATGACGCCATCAAGATAGAAGAGACTGTCCGCGAAAGAGTCCAGAAAATCGTCGCTTCTTACTCGAATAAGACTCGCAGGTTCGTGATTGGCATATATCAACTGTATTGGAAATAACACAGATCAATTATCGAATACACTGCTAGCGTTGAGACATCAGAAATTTCTAATAACTAAGAGGAGCATATATATTTAGCTTCTCGAAGAGGGCGAATAAGCAGCGACCGTCTCGATTGGTTCTCACGAGGAGCCAGAAGAACATATTCAGGTTCATTCTTATCTTTCCATCTATTTGTTTTGGGAATAACTTCAACCCGGCAAGGCAAGGTTCACGTGCGTCTGGGGATGCCGTACCCTTCCCATGCAGGGTGCGCCGGGGTAACGGGAATCCCACCAGGCGGGTTCACGGATTTACGGAGCCATGCCCTTCCCGAGCACATCACTGGGAATAACATATTTTTATCCACTTTTGTTTCAAGCTTCTTCTTCTGAATAATGAATCGTTGAGTGGAATCATGGCACGAGGAGTGAGTCACTGTGGCCATCTGAGAGAGCGACCATCGCCAAGGCATTCGGAATCACTGACATGCAGGTACCAACTCATCTCTTTGAGAAGACAACAATAACTAGCAATAAACCAAAACGGACTAGTTGTTCTCTGATTACCCATTTGAATAAATGAAAAAAAACATTAATTCATTAGGGAGATGTGAGAATTTCCTTCTCAGGTGCTCAACGTCTTCATCAATCGACGGGGGGTTCATGCTTATGTCAGGTGTGTTCATGAAAGCAAACATATTTCCACTTTATCGGTTAAGAACTTGAGAAAATCACAAAATTGTTTACGAAAGCATACATTCTAGACTGATAGTGTTGTGTTAGGAGTGTGCTAGCATAGAATTATCACTCCCAATCCTCATCAATTTCGCTCAAATCATCCATCTCCTCTTCTTCATTCATTTCGAATTCCTCCTCACTTTCTTCTCCCCTCATCATCCGGTCGTAGACCTCCTTGAGGTGATCGAAATGATCATCATCAGGCGCTCCGAGTCTCTTGAGGAATCGCTTATCCTCGTATTCCTCCCTTAGCTCCCAACTCTCCTCAAGAATCTAGAAAGAAATTTGGAACCATCGATTGTCAGTGTACTGTACTTCTCTCCTCCATGGGTGTTCTCCTGTGCTCATTTTTCTTTTCACAGCCTCCGCAACTCTTCCCTTTTTGGAGAGAAGCACGCTGCCGGTCTCCGTCCTCACTCCCAGCATGCTGCCGTACACCAGTGAATTGTGATGCATTACTGTACACTTCATCTTCTTATTGTAGTAGGGCGCCGAGCTAGCATAGAAAAGCTTTATGAATGTAACACAAATTTTCGGCTTATATTTTAATAAAATCAATAACAAGAATTTACCTGGAAAGTCTCTTTGGTGCGTACATGTTGGAGAGTGAATGATAACATTCACAGATTGATGTTCCAAATTCAGAAGAGGAATCGAGGAAGACTTTCTCGAAGTTGGGCGAGAACAGTAGGGACCGAATCAATTGGTGCTCAGGCGAGTCCACCTTTCATTGTAAACATAAAACTTAAAAAAATCATTATTTAAAATTATACCTCAATCAGTTGCTTAGAAGTCTTCTGGGGTGCTTTCTTGTCTGCCTTCATCCCTTTCTTCCCCCTCTTCGATGCTGGCACAATTGAGTGATCACACGTGGAGATCAGATTGAACTCATCTCCCTGGTAGCACAATAATACTCTACCAAATTAGCCATTTGTCCACCTTTCGCCATCTATGCTGTCCCGTGCAGTGTTTGATGAACGAACGAACGTATTCTAGAGCGAGTGGTCGATCTTCGCGATTGGGGAATCTCTTGTTTACGTAGAACAAATGATTAAAGAACGACTTGTACCATTCCGAGAAGCGAGGGTAACTCTTCATACCCTGTGCAGGACTTAGATGGGTAATACGTTAATTTTTACTCACAGCTCACCACGCCTTTCTGAGCGATTTTTGGGCGTGCCAAAAGTCCCTCTTTGACTCGATTCCTTTTAGCTTAGGATTCTCGCGGATGCGCTTGTCCACGCTCGCATTTGAGTCGGTGACACGGGCTCTGATTAAATGAAGCGATATACTTTGATAGCTGGAAACAAAGTTGCCTAGGAAGTTGCGGTATGCGAAGAGCATACCGTACAAGCATAGGTTACAGTAGTTAGATGGGTTACGGTATGGAAACATTACGATAGGAAGGGAGTTTGGATACAACATGTTATTCTAAATCCTTGTTGAGCATTATCTGAATTATACCTGATGCTAAAGCCATCATCAACTAGTTCCACCAGCGCCTTCTCCGAGCCTACTGTTTCAATCCGACATGAGACTCCACCTATAGTTGTACTTTCTAGATAACATTTACTACATAATTATAATATGACCTATTTCCTCATCCTTCGTGGAGAGGGATACTGCAGCGATGGCGAGGCCAAATCGAATACGGTAACTTTCCCGTTATTGGATGTCCAGCCAGGGTAGGCAAACTGTCCATCGAGTGCCACAACAATCCCTTCCTCCTATTTTGAGTTATTTCCAATGAAATTCTGAGATGACTAAAATACCGGTGCAACATCTTTTGAGAGATCACGTGCTAGTCTCTCCCATCTCAAGTACACTCGATCGATCGAAATACAGGCATAGAAACGAATGGTGTCCCGCATAGACCGTTCCTTCGGTTTCGCAATAGAGAGGAGATCACATTGATCAATGAGTCTCTGTAAGAACATTTTGGATAAGAAACCACAACTTGACAGGTCACCATGATCGGCAAGCCAGTTATAAAAGCGGGGCAGAGCCTGATTCATTTCATAAACTCGACGTTTCCCTCTGCCCCTTTTCGGCTGACTGTCCCATCGGAAGTGCTTCTTGCATCCGGTGCACGAGTAGGTCACCCATAGTGCGCTGGCCTTTTGCCTCCATTGCACACTTATCGGATCGATTAGTGCATCACACTCTTGGCATCTACGAAAGAGCATGTCAATCATGGGTTTCGCAGTCAGAAAATATGACGAGTGCACTGTAGTATCCTCTTCTTCCTCCTCTTCTGTATCTGATTCGCTCTGATAGGAAACTTGTGAGAAACGAAATGAGGAGTCCTTCAATATTTTTTTTGGTTTGCCCCATTCTAGAGCTAACCTTTCTCTACAGTAGGAGCACTTGAGATGGTCGATATTAATCTCTGAGGTACTACACCATCCATTGCAGAACTTTGAGAGGCGATCACAAGCTGCGACACCGACAGAGGAGTCGCATCGGAAGTCTGGATTTTTTTCGTTCGATAATTTATTGCATTGATAAGTAGGTACTATACTGATTCTAGTTTAGACATACAATTGGTATTCGATGAGGAGACATGACAACCAGGCAAATCCAATATTTCGGTGCCTGGTAATAACATATCACTATCAGAGCGGTATCATTATGTGAAAGATACCATATTCTTTAAACTAGCCCGAAACTGTTCTAGAGAACACGGAACATATTTTAGTGGTTTTTTCTCAATCTTTCCTTCCTTTTGATACAGCCCTTGACCTACCCTTCCCTCTTAGTGGCGTCGTCGAAAACACATGTACAGAACCATCAACATCCTATTCCTGTCACATAAAGGCACTCGCATCGATGGTCTAGTGGCAGGATCCCTGCCAAGCAGGAGGCCCGGGTTCGGTTCCCGGTCGATGCACCGATGTGAGAACAGGAATAGGATGTAGGTGATCTCATATTGGCTAACGTAACCCGGAGATAACTTGGACCCGCAAGAGATAGTGCGATTTGTGACAGTGAAAACCAGTAATACAAGTTCCCGAAAATTGTTTTGATTAAATTGGAGTTGCCTGGTTGTTATACCCCTCATCCAGTACTGCCTTCTCATCATTATATTTCCACTTCACTCGTTAAATATCTATTGACATGTATTTATACATACTTCGATTGTTATATTTTTTGAGTATAATAAAGATTTCAAAATGTATTGTGTACCTTCCCTTCACCGTCAATTGGCTGCTCGTTCAGCGACTGTTGATCATCATCCCCCACATTATAAACGTCTTCGCCCTAATATAGTGATCACAATAATATGTGGATACTATTTTTGAGCACAATGTTAAACTTCCTCTATGATAAATGCTAATAATGTGTCATTTGTTCTCACATGTGTCTCATTCCCTTCGAGTGTCCCTCCGCCCTCGTCACTATCCACGCGAACTACAGCAGATGAAGAAGAAGGTAGGTCAGTCCGGCGCCGTTTCTATGAGAGAGATAGCGGTCGTAGTTTTCCCTAAGGCAGCTACTACCTCAGTTACCCCAGTATCTAGCTCGTCGCTTGACGGAACGGGAGCCTCAAGAACATTATTGAATTTAGAAAATAGGCTCGGTTCAACTATATTCTACCTCTATCGGAAGGCCGTCTGCTCCAAAATGTGCTTCGCGCCACCGAATGTCCTCCTTATTTGCCACTCTCTCACGAAACACCTCTAGTTCGCGCAAGGCCTCCTCTTTACTGAGACCAAGAGACTTCACCCAAACAAACTGATGATATTTCTTCAAATTGGCAGGAAAACAGCGCATTTTTGCCGATTGTGCGCCACATCTGGCGCACCGTCTCTTCCGTTGTGTGAGCATACAACTGATAGCAGGTTTGATGAAGATTAGCAACGCGACGTTGTTAACCGAAACCACTTAAAAATCACAAAATAGGCATAATGAGCGACAAACTGAGGTTAATCAATCATCATCGGCGCAAAACGTTGCACTAGCGTAATACACAGCGCTGGTAACCAATTTATTAAAGAAACTACGGGGACATTGCAAGAAAACCGATGTTTGTCGATGGAAATGATGATTCGCAACGATCGTAAATCCACATATCTACGCCTATTTCGGTGCCAAACGAGCTGCGACACTCAGCTACAGCGCTGGGAACCAAAATAATCCAGAAAAAACAGTGTAAACCAGTGAAAATTGAATGAAAACCTAGCAAAACGGGGGCCTCGTCACGTCGTGCCGTTGTTACGGGCAATCGATCAAGAGCGTGCATTCAAAAACGAGGTTCGTGAAACCTCGCCGACCACCTCGAGCACCATCAACCGATAAGTGTTTTTATTATTTGTGAATTTTTAAAATTTATTTTCGATATTTAAATATTTTTCAAATATTTTATTATATTAACAATATTTTCTAAAATGATCTTTACTACCAAATACATTGAAATCGTCAATCTATGTAATATCCCTTTAAGCCAATGAAAGTGTTATAACATGAGGGGATTCAACAGGTAATGTTGTTTGGGACGTTTTTGAGTGGTTTTTAGCCTGAATCAGGGCAAATGAAGATACGGTAGGACACTTATCCGGAACTCATTTTGAGTTGCCCGCACTAAAGTGCCAGCTTTTTTTTTGTTTATACTCCGATTTTCCTAATTTTTGGAGGGAAGTAAGCCACATTCATGGACTACAACTTAAGCATGATAACCCAATATTTTTTTCCGATTTCCAAAGTTACGTCACTTTTGGTGTGCCCGACCACCCCGAACCAGGATGAGCACCAGGAATGATGACTTCAACAGAAAAGTTGTAGGGCATGTTCTCAGCTTTCTTTCTAAAAAAAGAACGACTTTCTATCGTCATTGCAAACGAACTTATGATCATTTGAATGCGCCCGATTTGACTTTCCAAAATTGATAGTGCCAAGTTTGGCCTTCTGAATCTCGACGACGACCGATATCAAAATTCTGACGACGCAGTTTGAAAGAGCGTCATTTGAAGTACTTGCAACCAAGTTTTCATAAAGATAGGACAAACTTGAATCCTACCGCCGCGACGTGGTCGATTCTCTCGCGATTCGCCTCATATATACAATACTCCAAAACCGTTTCGTTACACGCGTCATGAAACCCCAAACTCGGATTACGCGCTTATCTCTAATAGGCCGATTGAGGCTGATCAGTGTCAACATTACCAGTGCTACATATCTCCATCATGCTTTACTCCTGTGGCAAAGATTGGATCATATCTTTGTTCTAAATGAAATATGACCCTTCGAAAAGTGAGGGTGTTGGTCGCTCACATGCAGTTTGGGGCATGGCTGTATCCGTTTCCATGGTCGGACAGATTTATGATAGTGAGCGCTGAAGAGAGTATAGACGCCCCTATATACCACTAAAAGACCTAAGTCGATTGGACAACAACGAACGAAGGGAGATATAAGATCAACAACGAACCCACGTGCTGCAATTACGCCTTATTGTATACCACGAAGCACTATATTTAAAGAAAATGTTGCGACACTTTCTAGCAGAAATACAAATAAGTAAATGGTGTTGCAATAAATCAATGAATAAATGATTAGCAAGCTACTATTTGCACTTCACTTCCTCCACTCTCTTCTGGAAATCACTCATGATGTTCTTCCTTCGAGCTAAATGCAAATTCATCTGACAACAGAAGAGTTTTGGGCAGGGATGAATGGCATTTTGCAAAGTCGTCAACAAATGTCTAGAAGCAGCATTCAAATGACCATCATGAATAAATGCATGATAAGCTTAGACAAATATGGAGCTGGAAGTAAACCAGTCGTCAGAAGAGCTACAATAGCCCAGAAAATAAAGCTTGTAAAAATGTGCATATTAACTTCTTTATCATAAAATGAACTGAAAAAAACAGAATGAATTCGTAAGAGATAAAACTTCGCACTGAGAAGATATATCAGGTTGCGAACGGTTTTTTACACCTTCTTATGCCACTTCAGGAAATGAATTGTAGTATTGGGAAGATTGAACTGTCTCTTGATCTGTCCTCTCATGTTTCCCGTTTCGATCCATTCAAATGAACCGTTCTCCAGTTTCTGTCAGTGTATATTATAGTTGACCATGACATGGTTAAATATAAGAAACATTCCCACCTTGTTGAGAAATTCCTTCCAGAAAGAGTGGGGGAGTCCAAAGAACGTGGAGGTTGAGCATGAGTGGTCGATTAGGAGGGAGGAGAAGACATCGGAGGACAACTGAGTGATGAAGGCGGCTGAAGAGCGGTTTAAAGCATTAAAATGTATGTGTATCCGAGGTGTGGCAAACGAAATTTAAAAACATTTTCTGATGTTGCATTAATTTCCGTGATATTTATAATTTTCATTGTAGTCCTATGCCGAATAGCCTTACCCCACCTGTTTTCATGGCCTTGAACGGACTTTTCTGACTGCATTTTATTATATAGTTTCCAAGTTGAAAGTTCTCGCCTTTTTATTTTAGTTGCGCGCTTCATGTTTTTATGGCGAGATGCAAATCACACCGCCCAATTAATTTTTTTTTTAATTTAAAGAATAAATCGAGATCCACCCGGATTGGAAAGCTGTAGATCATCGCAGCTGAGATTCAGTCTCTTGGTGTTCGTGGCCAACGATAGAATGACGGAACTGAGTATGTAGTATTTACATTTTTAAACTTTTATTGGACTTACGCGGAATCATCACTCAGAAGAGACGTACTGATAATCAGATGGCCGATGGTCGAATTGTGCAGCAACTGTGAGCACAATAGGAAATCAGTAGAAGAGAATGCCCATGCACTGATATACACATCCTTGGTGTATGAAGAAAGCATACCAGACACCTAAGAAAATGAATTGAATCACACCATGTCTCTCCATACTGCCCGGAGACAAATAGTACAATATAAAAGTACTCTAATCCTGAATAAATCATTACAAATATAAGTCAGAACAAGGAGCAATTGAATGTTTGGCCTAACCTGTTCGATGATGGGATCCTCGGGATCGTTCAGAGCAATTTCAAGCTGGGGATTAAGAGGGTCTCTCGTTCGAGTGCATTTTCCCGATTCCAGAATGGTTAAGTCGTAGAAGGGGAGGTTGGATGGATAGAGTTCAATCCTCATCCGCTTTCCATTCTGAAAATGCATTTTCTGTTTATGAATACACACAATACTCACATTAGACTTAATCAGATGCACAGTTCTGATTCCAGGTCGATTATCGTCTCTCTTCATGAACCCCTTCACTCCGGTTCGAAAGTGAGTGGAAACCTGCGAAATGGGGACCGTTACGCAAATAGTTGGCGAAATGAAGAGATCTATCCATTGTTGATAATACAATGCAGATAGGAAAGGGAAAATACAGAACTACTTGTAATCAGTCAAACAACCGTACCTGGGCGAGATTCGCCAGATCAGCACAATCCTCGTCGTTTCGGAGATGGAAGCAGAGACGGTTGATGAATGGACGGGAGATGGCCGGAAGTGTATTCCAACTGAAAAGACAATGAGATTATGCAGCAAGCTTAGATCAGATTACTAAGCGCGAGATTACAAGAAATATATAATGCAACTATTGAAAAAATTTAAAATGTAATATTACCACGGAGGCTCAGTGAGGGCAGCTGTTTTGTCGAATTCTAAGGAATTATCGAAGTTGTTCGCCTTCTGGATGTCCATGGCGACATCTCCATCAGTGGTCTGAAAGGGAGAGTAAGGGATGCTGGAATGCATAATCCACATTCCAGAGGAAGGTAGGATATCCCTATATTAAAAAAAAAATCTGAACCAGAGGAACACGGTATCTGTACTCACCTCATCAGCTGGAATACCGGACAGCTGGGGATGCTCTATCTGCAGCAGGGAATTATCGACGGAGAGAGAATCTGGCTTAATCTGCTAAAATTTATCTTTAGTGAGTATATATTAGGTACAACGTTTAATAGCAGCGAAAATAAATTCCCAGTGTCAAAATACTATTACTTTATTCTTGCATACAAATAATCACAAGTCACCTGGTTTCCCCTCGATGGACCTGTAATCGGTGAAGCGGCAGATGTCTCGGTGTAGAGACTGCGCTTGCGAGAGGAAGACTGAAAAAACACAATTAATGCGTATTGATTGATTAACGCAATTAATTGTATGGTATTAGAGACACTAAATTAAGGGAGACTGAACCGTCTTTTATGTAAAACGTCAACGATTTACAGAAGAATAAAGTACCTCTACTCACCTCATCAACGGAGGAAGAATCGTGAGGGTGAATGGAGGGCATACTACTAAAAGGATCTTAATTAAATATTGATCTCCAGGATCTACTTAATTAACGTTATAATGACGAATAGAACCAAGGTATGCAAACAACGCACTGATACGTTTTCAATATTGATTAAAATGTCGCATATTTAACAAATTTTTATCACAGGAATAAACATTAACTGAGAACAAGAACGCATGAGTGAATCGAAAGAATTTAATGAGCGATTGTGTAATACAACTTCGAAAGGAGATGCGATTGCAAGTGAACTAAAGCTTATCAGGCCTTCTTATGCCACTTCACGGATACGATGGGTGTATCGGGTAAGATAAACGGCGCCTTCGTCACTTTCCCTGTCATATATCCCGTTTTGATAGATTCGAAAGAACCGTTTGCGAGTTTCTGAAAACATTCCAATAAAAAGCCGGCAATGTGAAGAGTAATCACAAAAGGACTGTTCTCAGCTCATTGAGGAATTTCTTCCAGAAAGTGTGGGGGAGTCCGAAGGAGGGGGGTGAATAGGATGAGGAGTCAAATAGGAAAGCTGAGGAAACATTGGAGGCCATATGAGTGATGAAAGTGGCTGAAGATCGTTTAGTTTAGGGTGCGAGATCCCCACGAGAGAATGTGCGTACTACAAGAACTTTTTTACTTTATCGAAAAAAATTAATTTGAAAAAATATATATTTTTCATGATATATATTTTTCATAACTCACGCGCTTGTGTCGTCCAGAATCTTTATAAATACTTCCAGTCCACCAAAAGTCGAATTGTGTAGCAACTGAGCGCACAGTGAGAAATCAGCCGAAGTGACTGCATGGATAACTGCATGGCTGATCGATGTAGCGATCAGACCAGAAATCTGAAGAGAAACTTATAAATAATCTGCATGGACAACTATAATCTATTTTCCTGAAGAAAATATTAATCTCATCCATAATGAAATAAGAATCTGGAAAGGTGTCTGACCTGATTGACGATGATATTTTCGGTGCCATTCAGAATCACTTGAAGTCCGGGATCGTAATAGTGGCCGAATCTCCTGAACTTTCCCGCGTCGAGAGTATCCAAGAAGTGAAAGGGAAGATTACATGGATACAGTTCAATACCCACATCCAATCCTGCCTGGAATTCATTCGTAAAACGGAAATTCGTTTTCACAATTTAGCAAAAAAACTCACATCACTCTATTCAAAATCCACACATCTGACTCCCGGTGGATTCTTCTTTATATACTCCTTCGGCCCACTGCGGAAGTGAGTGGAAACCTGAGTTATCCGTAACGGAAATCCGAAATCCTGAGTTATCCGTAACGGAAATCCACACGAACACACTGCCCTTTATATATATGTAGAGATATTCAAAGAAATTGCCCATTCTCACAGTAGTTAGTGTTACGCCACCGTACCTCAGGTAGATTCACCAAATCCACACAATCGTCGTCGGTTCTGAGATGGCAATAGATACGCTTGGTAGCCGGCCACGGAAGAGATTCCCAACTGGAAAAACGGTTTAAAATAGGATAATATAGCACATACATAAAGCATATAATCATGGGTTCTGATGAGTTTTTTAAATAAATAAGTAGCTATTGAAATTCATAGCAAAATTCCAGTAGAATCACTCCTTTAACAAGTTTTCGTATATATCAATTTGGAAAAAAATTAAATTTGATGAGAATATTGCATCTGAGAACGGACAAAAGATTACTTAGGGAACTCCACGGGATGTTCGACTTTCTGGGTGTCAATGAGTTCGAGACGATCAATTGCCTGAAAATAAAGAAAGAAAGATGAAATAGTGTAGCATAGAGGTCCCCCCCGCCCGATTTTATCGTGCACAACTATGTAGTGTAGTGTTGAGAAGTCGGTTCACTAATCTCCTAATTTAACATGGTCTCTCACTTTATCTTACAGGAAGAGAAATAAAGTAAGGGAATTCAGTGTCGAATTATCAATACAGAAGTGTAACTCACTCGACAGATGGCATCAGTCTCTCCCGATTCAGCATTGGCAGATATGATGGAAGAGGAGATGGACTCAGAGGGACGATCCAGAAAATATGAGAGTAACCATCTTCGAAAGGCTCGTTATAAGGAACACAACGAATGCATCTTGCGATCATCTCCCATTTAAATAATTCGATCAATATTGTCAAAAAATTATTTTCTATTACTAGAGTGGTTAACTTGTATACAAAAAGTAATGCACAATCCATCTTCCGGAGTAAGTATGAAGCCAACTCAACATCTGAGTGTATATTTGCCAAATAATAGTCAAATAAAAAAAGTGGTCTGAGTGAATCTACAGGCAAAGTGCTCAAATTCATGGTATCACCACAGCATCTTATTGCCCACTGAGAAATGTTTATATACTTTGATTAGCAAAGGATGGGATGAAATTGGTGTTTAATGAAAGCCAACAAAAAGATTTTCAATCACACATCAATACCTCATCCATTCTCCCCATTTTCGCTAGTTGTTTCTTTAACTCAGCGACCATCGGAGTGTTTATTTCCTGTAGAAAATTTTCAGATTGAGGCAAAATAGTAAAAGCAAACATTTACTAAAAAAATATTACTTCAAGAATACAAAATATATGTTTTAAAAAATACTGTGAGAATAGAAAGCGTTGCAATTTGGTGTGCCTCGGTGCACAAAGGAATCAGCAGAACGGAACGGAGCGTTAAATGTACGGTAGCTGCCTGTCGTGCTGTGCCTGCACGCACAACACAAGGCACAGGACGACAGGCAGCTACCGTACATTTAACGATCCGTTTTGTTCTGATGATTCCTTTGTGCACCGAGGCACACCAACTTGCTACTATTCTCACAGTACCAATCTTTGAGCCACCGTTAACTTCCTTCGACATAATTCTTGCTCAACAATGAGCAAAAGTACTGCAATTATGCCTTATTAGAGAAAAAATGGGAACATTGTCGAGTAGAAATACAATAGACAAATAAATGACTGGCAAGCTAGAATTGTAAAATCGGCGCTGAATTCCCTCATATCTCACACTCTCTCACGGATCCGTGAACGTGTTTTACGTATAAAAACTAAAACTGTGACAACAGAAAGTAGTAGGTGGCGAGCTTTAAAGTTACCGGACGAGGACGAAACCCTGATCTGACCCTGATCTCGTAGCGTGTACGAGAGAGTATGCAAAAGTGAGAGAGCGCGGGATTACGCTGATCATTTCCGTCTTTCCCTTGAAGCTATAATTGATTTTTAGCATTTTTGCATATTCATTCTCAAAAAATAGGGGGTCAATTTTGTCCTCGTCCGGTAACTTTAACACGTTTGATTCTAAATATACGTGGAAGGAGGAGAGAACGTTCCGCGTTTATTTCGAGACCAATGTGCTAAATCTCGCCACCGCACACGGACTACGCTTTCTGTTGCCACAGTAACACGCATTAAGCATCAGGTTGACTCTGATTAGTCAACATTATTGCACTTAAATAACATTGGAATGGATTTTGCACACCATAATTCTAGTTTCAAACCACTGATCAGAGAAATGAACACAAGTTCCAGAATCGTCAAGTGTGCGGAGGGAGTTATACGGCCACGTGTTACACATATCGAAGAGTTATTGGTCATATAGTAGTAATCAGAGAGAAAATTTATAAAATCACGTCTGCGTTTGATAGCGGAGTGGGCGAAAACAATCTGAAACGAGCCAATGAATGCTCGCGAAGTCATTGCTCCGCCTGCTCCACTTACAACGAACAGCTACTATTTCGTTGTATTGGGCACATACCACGATTCCCGAAACGTAAAATGAGATTAGGAAAAGCTACAGTCCCGGATATGCAATAAGAATTCTCTGAACGGTAAAGGTACTGTAGCGAGAGATCACAAGATCAAATCTTAGCATAAACGAGCAATTACTATCGTTCAAAATACTTTATCGAATGCACTAAACTATTTAAATGAGCAATCTGAGCATAGAAAAAAACGAAAACAATGATAGTGAAAATAACTACACTAGTCCGATGACAACATTAGGAAGGACGGTATTATTGGTGATCTATAATTTCTTACGACTTCTTCCGCCACTCCAACCATCCAATAGGAGTATCGGGCAGGACGAAAGGTGCCTCGGTGATCTTCTCTACTCTGTTTCCCACATCGATTGATTCGAAAGATCCGATGGCGAGTTTCTGAATCGATAAACAATTACAAAATAAATATTCTAACCTCGTTGAAGAAATCCTTCCAAAATGAGTTAGGTAGACCGAAGAAGGAATTGGTGGTGGATGAGCCGTCCCTTAGGAACGAAGAAGAAATAGCAGTGGAGGCCAATTGAGTGATGAAGCCTACTAAAGAGGATTTATTTTATGTGAGAAGAATCCATTTTTAAATAAAGCTAAATAAATGGAGATCCTCTTTGCAAGCAAAGTCAACAGCTGTGTGAATTTTGACAAAATTTAAATTAAACGAAAGGATTGAGAACCTAATACACAAAACAAATCAATTCAATAAAAGTACCGGGATAAACAGCCAAAATTCGCTCCATATTTTCTGAAACCTCAAGAACAAATCTGAATATTGATTCATAAAAGTAATTGGTATGTAGTATTTTATAATTCATATTATAACATTGAAATAGTAATTTTCAACAATAGTGAGCGAATTTTGGTTGTTGATCCCGGTACGTTTATTGAATTGATTGTTTTGTGTAATAGGATCTCACTCCTTTTATTGAATTAAGATTTTGCCAAAATTCACTCAGCTGTTGGCTTGCAAAGGAAGGATACGCCACATTCCCATGGAAGATGGATCGCGGGACTTTTATTCGGGCGGAGCGATTAATTTGTTTTCGTGATTAGCTTTTTCTACCGAGTTCCAGGAAAGGATGGAGATGAATCTTTTTCTGTGCATAAGGCAAATGATATATTCTCATTCGGCATTTTCACGGTCGGATAATTCAAAGTAACTCAGGACGCAAGCTTTCAACTCCCTCCTCCTCCCTCTTCTCTCCCAGAGGGTACAAAGTATAAAACCAAAACTGCTCGTTCGATCCAAGCAAACTGCCATGGGATATTTAAGACGCTGATTCCAGATGTGGAACTTATTTTGCTCTAGCTTCAATTTTGTATCTCATTTCCAAAGATTATTGACATCTTGAGACGGCGCGCCTTGTTTACGACCTTCGACCTGATCTGAGAGGGAGGTGCGGAGGAGGGACTCTGGTGTGCGCACTCAAGTTGGAATCAAGTAGAAAAGTGGTTTCCAAGTGGCGGCCAAGTTTGGTCGAAACTTGAGAAACGGGTCTCTCTAATTTCCATACTCTCTCGCATTGTCTCTGCTGGATTCCAACTTGGAATTCGAGGCGAGAGAGCGATAGAAAGAGAAAAAAAAGAGAGTATGAGAAATGGAGAGATCAGAGCGATTTCCAAGTGGCGACCACGCTTGGTCGCACTTGGAGCTTGACTTTAGCATCCAACTTGGGCGCGCACACGAGAAGAGAGAGGAGGAAGCAGAGGGAAGAGTTCGCGCAGAAAAATATTTGAAAAGCGTCTGCACCGACTGATGGAAACAAACAAAAAATTAGTCTGCAGACCGGTAGAAACTTGGGTTTTCCATTGAGAGCTTGGATAGCCAAAAATGTGGCTGAACTTCCTGAGGGACAATTATGAAAAATCTCTAGGCGAGTAACCGTGTACGCTCGATAGAATGAGCTCTAGCATGTCTCTATGATCCTCGCGCATCGGAATCAAAAATCGGGGTTTCCTCGAAACCGGAAAAAAGTGGAGCCAGCGTGAGGCACTTCCGGTTGCGATAGAAACTTGAAATTTCGGATTTATCTGATTTATCGGATTCTCTTATGTTCCACAAGATCCCCAAAAACTGGATACTTGGATTTGAGTTTGTCAATATGTCGAAACCCTACCATAGCTGCGGCTCATGACAGACGACTCTCAGTTCCTTGGTGTGAGCGACCAAAGATAGAATGGAGCTGAGCAGATAATTAAAGATTTGTTACTTTTATCGAACTCACGCGGCGTGGTCACGCATCCTCACGACACGAATGTCCAGAGAGCCGATGACCGAATTGTGTAGCAGTTGAGAGCACAGCTGGAAATCATCCAGAGAGGGTGCCCATGCAGAGATACGCACATTCTTGATGCATGTAGAGAGCATTTCAGACACCTAAGAATGTGAATAAGCAACAAAAATGACAAAATATTTTTTTAAATCTTCCGATGACAAAATTTACCAACACTACAACACAGAAGAGGTTTAATCATAGCCCAGTTGATATAAATTAAAATGGGAATCACATATCTAACCTGATTGACTATGGGATCATTGAGATCATTAAGAGTCACTTCCAGAATGGGATTTCAAAGCCGCGAAATCTCTTGAATCTTCCTGCGTCCAGGGTGTCCAAACAGTGGAAAGGAATATTGGAATGATAGAGTTTAATCTCGAACATTCCATCCTGAAATTGATCAGTAGTTAGTATTGTTTTGAAAGAAGATGACTCTTTCATGACAGCATGTAAACATACTCACCTCTTGTTTCCGGAAATTAACACATTTGACTCCCGGCCGATTGAGAGGTGTAGTCATGAACTTGTGCACTCCAGAGTAATATTGAGTGGACACCTGTGATTCGAGGACTGATATGAATATCCTTATCCAAGTGAATAAATATATCCATTGTCGTAAATAAGCAACTTTTAACTCTAATAGTCCGGACCATACAATGTTAAGCACTACCATACCTTTGCGAGATTCGCCAGATCGGCACAATCCTCGTCGTTTCGGAGATGAAAACAGAGACGTTTCATATATGGACGAGAAATGGCCGGAAGTGTACCCCAACTGGAAAATATGTCTCGTTAACGGACAACGTGGTAAACACATTTCCGATACCATAGGGGATTCTAGGGAAGTCAGAATTTTCATATGAAATTCATCCGAATTCAATTAAGAACTAGTTGTGTTAGAAATTGTTGCCCTTGAATGTAATGGTATGAATTGGAACTGGAAAAATGTAACCGGCATTTTCGGAACTGATTTTTAGGAACACTTTGTTGTAACTTGTCGTTTTGGAATTTTCTTCATTCGGTTGATTTGAGTTTTTCAAATATTATTAATTTCACGATTGTATTACGAGCTCTTATACATTACCTATACACGATATGATTATTGAATCACCAGTTTCACCAAAAAAAAAGTTCCAAAAAGGTCGGTTCTTTAAAAAAAAGTTAAAAAACAGCCAGTTCCGAAAAACGTTCCAAAACGAGCAATGTTCTAATAGGGTAATTTACGAAATAAAAGTTCCAACTTGTACCATCACCCCTTGAAGTCAGTGATGGAAAGCAATTTACACATTACAGATTTTAAAAAAAATACTTTAGGTGAAACAATGTAATACACTACGGTAACGAGATACATATAAGGGTACCTCGGGGGTTCAGTCAGGGCAAAAGGGTTGTCGATCTCAAAGATTTCTTCGTCGTTGTTCGTCTTCCGAATGGCCACTACGGCATCTCCACCAGTGGTCTGAAAGGGAGAACAAGGGTTGTAATATAAAATTCAGAGGTAGATGGACCATCGTAGCTTTGCCAGAAATATACGCGGTATCTCTGCTTACCTCATCTGCTGGAGTACCCGATAGCTGGGGCTGCTCCATCTGCTGCAGGGCATTATCGACGGAGAGAGAGAATTGCTTAATCCGCTAATTTGATTATTAGAACGCACATAGCTACTCAATGTAATTGCAACGCAGATATATTGAGAGAGAGAAATATATTTATCCCATAAAGGCCATCACCTTATTTCCCATCCATGGTCCTTCGGTCGATGACATCTCCGTTGTATCGGTGTTGAGGCTGCGCTTGCGAGAGGAATACTGAAAAAATACAATTCATACTTATTTACTGATACGCTATATTAATTGTATGGTTTTAATGACGCTGAATTTAGTAAAGGGACGGAATAATACTGTGTTTGTTATAAGAGACATAATCTTCTTTAATTTCCAATATCGACGGAATATGGAATCTCTGCTCACCTCATCAACGGGAAATCCGGGTTGTTCTGACTGCTCCATGAGAGAATCGTGAAAGTGATTGGGGGGTTTACTATCTGTAAATTGATCTATTAGGCTGTCAGGAAAGTAATTGTAGATTTGGACCTTGATGTTTGAACCATCCTAAAATCAATTTCGTTAACGATCTCAAGCTAGCTATTTAGCGCCTATTAGGGGATGACTTGGTCAATATATGTATGTGTTCAAATCGCTTCACGCTTTTTGGGTTTCCCAAAAATTCAAGTTTTACCATATGTGACATTTTCTCAATTTACTGAAAATATTTTTCGCCTCTCGTATTTTGAGGGGAAAAATGGCTGTAACTTTTCATATAGTGTAATGAGAAGCCCATTCTCAGTTCTTTCGAAAATTAGGTCTACTGTCGCTCTCTTGCCTCGACATAGCACGATTTACATACCATTTTATTCAAATCCTACCGAGTTAACACTACTCAAGCGATAATGTTTCCTGCATCTATGATTATTCAGACTGTCTTCCCCATAAGTGTGCTGTCATAGTACACTATGGAGCTACATACTATTGGGAAATATTTAAACTCTCGCCTTTTCTACTTTTAGAAAACATGGATTTTCAAGATTGTTGAATAATGGTCAACATAGCAAAAATTTTGGACTTTTGGTGTTCGGTGAATGAATAAATTTCCTCAAAAGGGAGCTATCCCCTGACTTAACCCAGACGAGTACTGATAGATAAAGAGTAGCTCTAGCATGTAACCACAAAAGTTAGGACTTTTCACTAATGCTGGAATCAGGAAGTTGTAATATAGTCGAATTTGGACGTTCAAATTTCAGCTTCAGGGATGTGAAAGCTGCATATTTTGATAGAAGTATTGCAAACAAATATAGATAAAATGTTAAGCTGAGCACGAACGGTGCTTTTAGTTTTACTACATTTGCTTTCCTTAAGTTTATTGTTACGGGTACAAGCTCAGTTCAAGAATTTATGATGATGTTCCGTAAGGACCAATGTCACAAATGACTGAATTTCCAGACAGGCCTTTCGTTAGGGATTAGAGTTATATGTTGTATTGTAATGTGCGTATGTCGTACTTTTCGCATATGACATACAATTTGCCACATCTTAGTTCTCCATGGATTAATGGGAAAAAATGATGTCAGTGCAACTCAGCATTGATATATTTTTGACTTCAACCTGTATCCTCAATACCAAATGGAAAGGCTTGAACCCAAGTGCGAGGGAAAGAGTATCCAAGGACTCAACCAGTATAAACGTCAATATGATAATCAGGAGGAAACAAAGGACGGGACTTCTCGGAATCGAAAATTCCAAAATCTACAATTACTTTCCTGACAACCTGATATATTATGTGCTAAGGGTCGAGAAATTCGATCATCATCTGAATAAAGGTACCCAACAACCGTCAAATTATTTGAATTTCCAAGAGTTCCTGATTACGACAAAATGAGTGAGAGAGTATGCAAAAACAAGAGTGGGCGTGATCAGACATGCGCAAATATTCGAATATTTTGACGGTTCTTGGGTACCTATAAGCTTCGAGCTATAGTTCAAATACAGGTATATAACGGATTAAAACACCATTATCCAGTAGAATATCATAAAAAATAATCATATATACATGGTTTATGCGTGATTGGCAACTTCTAAACATTTGCTTGTTGTAATCATTCGAATATGTTCAAGAGGTAATAAAAAATCGTGAAAAATGTAATCGTACATAACAGTATGCCACACAATACTTCTCTTATTGTGTGTACTAGAGATTGATGAGAATGAAACGATAGGATGGTGCGAACAAGAGAATAGGCAATTGGATGAGAGGAATATGTAAGTGAGGTATAGCTTCAAGAGAACATCACAATGCAAACGGAGGAAATGCATTGGTGGTAGTGTAATGAGTGGATACACTAATTAGAATGATAGTTGTTTTCTGAATTTAACAGTGTGCTCTAAAGACTGATGAGAACGAAACAATGGGCGGAGTCTAGGTTGGGTAAGTGAAGAGGGGAGGGTGATGCACCCAGAGGAAGGAGAGGCACATTCCTACTCTGCCGTGAAGGGCATCGTAATCTCGCCTGTGTGAGCCTTGCCCTCGAAGGCCTTTTGGGCGTTAATCGCTCCTGATGGGGCTGGCGCAAACTGGATGACGAACTTGCCCTCATTGGGGGGGTTGTGAGTAATTAATCGTCTTCTCAAATGACGAATTAGCATCGACAAATCCGAACATGAATGCATTGGAATTGTGCAAGAACTTGAACATGATCCTGTTGTCACCGAAATTGAAGAGGGTGTGGGTGGAGTGTCCTCCAGAGATGGGAAAAGTGGCGATACTTGGAATGACACCGAGGGAATCCGAGTTTTGCAATCTGGCAACCTGCTTCATCAACTTAGCAGTTGTTTCTGCATTCCTCGTCTTCTCATCCGCTTGCTTCTTCGCAAGCGACTGAAAAAGGGAAATTATACGTATACATCAGCAGAATTTGCCCCAACTCTCAAATATATAATATCTTCCGCCAACTCTTAAATATATTACTGTGAATTTATTATTTACCATGTTTTTTCACATCTATACTTTTCAATATGTGCTATGATAATTTAGAATATTTTCTCCTACAACTACCCGGATTGTGTTGGAGTTAGTGTCAGTGATTCCCAAAGTAATCCCGGAATATTTACAATTGTCAACTCAGTTGATAATAGTATATACTCAGACATACCACGAAGAACGTCTCCAAGTGTGTATTGAGTGCAGCTCCGCAGCTGTGCGCCACTTCAGTCAATGCAGCAGCCGACTGACACTTCTCGAAGATCCATTTCTTAACATTAATTATTTTGCGGTCATTCATGCAGAACATTTAAATTAAATTTAAAAAAAAACTTCACTTTTATATGAATGTTTATCAATCTACCTGAGTTATAAAAACAGTCGATTTTTTTCACCCACCACCACTTCTCCGATGTCACTGCATCTCACGACAATTGCGATGTATCGCTTCAGAGTCTCAACGGTCGGATCCTTTACCAATACATTCATTTTCTCTACGTCCTACGCCGCGCTCTCACGCACGAATTTCTCCATATCCTCCCCATTCTTCGTCTTCTCGTCCGCTTGCTTCTTCGCAAGTAACTGAAAAAGGAAAATATACACATAAACCAGCAGAAATTGGCAACTCCAATTCTGCCAACTCTTGATTATCTCACTGTGAATTCTTTACTTTAGCTTTTAAATATGTACCCCTGGGAACATACAAGCACATATGAGGGAAAGAGGATAATCATCTGATGGAGTTTATTTTGATTACTAAAGGAGATCATTTTCTTCACATGTCAATATCTACGTACTGTTCAATCTATGCTATGAAAATTTAGCATATCTTCTTTTGCAACTACCAAATTTGTCTTGGATATTAGAAACAGTAATTCTTAATGTAATCTCGGGTTATTTTTAGTTGTCTTAACTTTTAAAGTAGTTTCTTAGACATACCACGAAGAATGGCTCCAAGTGAGGATTGAGAGCAGCACCACAGCTGTGCGCCACTTCAGTAAGATCAGCCGCCGACTGACATTTCTCAAAGATCCGTCCCTGAAGATGTACTTTTATTAGTAAACTTCCATGAATTGAGATCTAACATACTACATAAAACAATATTTAAATTTTGCTAAGTTGCATGTGGTATTGTCGTCAATCAATTTACACATACGCATTAACCCATTTGGGATGCTTAAACAATGGTCTTGCGGGCGACGCAAAGGGAAGATGAGGGTTGCAGGGCCCTCATTTGCATTGCGTGTTCCGCTTGCAATTGAATTTGTAAAGTCCGCCCATTACAGGGTGTCCAAAAAGTATTGTTACACTTTTGAAACGCGAATTTTTTTAACATGTAGGTCGAGTTGTCAAAACTTGTAATAACACGTTTGAGCCCACCCTTCGGTGCGTTGAGGGAACCTACTAATTAGTTTCCCATAGTCATGGTTCGTCCAAATCGCTATCGTCAAACTATTATCAACCTTTGGACCCTCGGCGACCCCCCAGATTCCATCAGGAGGAAGCTTCGTATTTCCCGAATGACAGTCTATCGCACCATCTCCCGTTTCAAGCAGTTGGGCACTGCGAAGGACCGTCCAAGATCAGGAAGACCCAAGACCGCTCTCACTCAGAAGAACAGGAGAATCGTGGAGAAGAGAGTGAATCGCAATGCCAAACGATCCATCAGGAAGATGGCTAAGGATCTCAAGATCTCCAAAGGATCCGTGTGTGCCATCGTTCATTCTCTTCTCAAGTCCTACCCCTACAAGATGAGAAAGGGCCATGGCCTCACTGATGTCCACAAGCAGAAGCGCCTGGAGAGATGCAAGCTGCTCCTTCAGCGGGCCGATCGTGGGGAGCACTTGACTACCGTTTACTCTGACGAGAAGCTGTTCTCAGTCGAGGAGGTCTACAACAGTCAGAACACCAGGATCATCGCCAAGTCTCCTCAGCAAGCTGACGCCAGAGGTAGAACCATCTCTCGCATTGCCCACCCCCAGGCACTGATGGTTTGGGCTGGTGTGTGCTCGACGGGCAAGACTCCTCTCGTGTTCGTGGATCCCGGGGTCAAGATCAACAAGGAGTACTACACCAGGGCAATTCTCCAGAAGGCCCTTCTCCCCTGGTCCCGCTCCCACTTCAAAGGGGCTCGCTGGACCTTACAACAGGATTCAGCGCCTGCTCACTCGGCAAAAGTGACGCAGGCATGGTGTCGCGCCCATCTGCCCGACTTCATCTCGAGTGAGGAATGGCCCTCGAACTCCCCCGATCTCAACCCTCTGGACTTCAGCATTTGGTCAGTGTTGGAGAAGGAGGCCTGCTCTACTCGCCACAAGAACCGCGATTCCCTCAAGGCAGCCCTTCTCAAGGCATGGGAGAAGATCGACGTCCCTTACCTGCGGGCCGTCATCGACTCGGTCCCTCGTCGTCTCAGAGAGGTCATCGCGGCCAATGGAGGCCAGATCGAGTGATCGTGCATTGTTATGTTCATATGGTCACTGATAAATACTGTGCCCCGTTTGAGTTGTCTATGTTGCTTTTAAAGAAAGATACATGGTTTTATCCGTGTAACAATACTTTTTGGACACCCTGTATATCGCCCGCTTCCTACCCTCTATCAAATCTGGCTTGAGCATAACGTACACGAAAGAGAATACGGGAGGGCGGGAGAGGGGGAGAGGGAAGCGATGCGGGAAAGCAACTTTTCTTGAGGGAACCGTAACCCTCCCCTTCTCTCTATTGGAGGTTACGAGCTAGCAACATTACTAGTCAGATCACGGATCCCGCAACCTACTAATGACCAACACTATAACCCACCACAACTTCTCCGATGCCACTGCATCTCACGACAATTGCGATGTATCGCTTCAGAGTCTCAACGGTCGGATCGAATTTGGCCGAGTTGAGATACGGTACAATGCGCTCCTTCACATACTTCATGCAGAATCGATCACTCATGAACAGTGCATAGAGTGCCTGATCGACTGAAAATTGATAGATCAAGAAATTAATATGAAGCGCAAAGACTCACCCGAAGTCACTTTCCACTTTCTTTCTGTGAGTGAATTGACCAACCAGATGAAGTTCTGATGATCCACCTCGAAACGTTGAATTTATCATTAAAATGTTATTAAAAATACAATAAAGGCATACAATCTGGTTACAATATTCAAATGGATGGGCAAATCTGGAACAAAAATACACAGAAAAAGTATTCTTGTGCCACACTCGTATACAATTAATTATTATGTATGCAATTAATTATTATAAGAAAACACTGCATTATGAAGAAATTTGTTCATGCTAATGCTCATCATTAATGCATAAATATCCAAAAATCGAACCTCTTTGATTGAATAGGATCCAGAATTTCTCTCCATGAAATCACCGTAGAAAAGAGCCGTGAAGAAGTCCGAGGTGATGCCTAGAACCTGCAATATCCACGATCACTTCCTTCAACTTTCAACTAATCACTAATCAATAGTTGTGAGCTGACTTCTTTGCTAACAGGAACTGTAGCCAATTCGACAGCCAAGGAAACAGATGAGATCTTCGTCATGGTAGGAGGCGAGAGATTACTGGAGATAAATATAATGAATTAATCAATTAGTAATTACATACTTCATTTCGATCAAACCACATATATTATATTGAAAACGTTAACAAATGATCACATAATGACTCACCCATCGAAAATCAACTTCACACGCATTCCATATACTGTAAGGCCATCAGTTGGCTGATATGATTCATTCTGGAAATATAAAATGCATAATCCATTTCGAGAAACGTGCTTCCTAAAGTGGCCACCGTAGTTCATGAAAATAAAATGAACCAAAGTAGCGACGTAATCGAACTGTTCCTTGTCTTCGAATACAGTAGAGTAGATAGCATCGACTCTGACTGAGCCCATACGACCATGAAAATGGCAGGGAAAATCGTACGACTGGATCTGATTTTTATAAATAATCATCTCATGTTCCACCCAAATCATAAGCTTATTATTGCACAAATACATGCTACAATTTCACGGCTGAAAATGCCAAAGAGTTGGGTCACAATTTAAGAGAAACATATAAGGAAATTTTTCATTTGTTGAAGCAAAATCTGGTAAATAAATAAATAAATTAAGGTCAATCTATGAGAAATGGTGTAAGAAAGTTGTAGCCACTTGCCAACTTTCGCTGACTGCTAATCTGGATATGAATTCTTGTGATGCAACCAATATGAACCTGAAACAAATTCGTCGATAAGATAACCGAATAATGAAACAAATATCCTCACCGTATTGAACAACAACGTAGAGCGATCATCAGAGATCTCGAACGAACTGAAAAATATATATTTATTGAAATGTTGTGGTTACCTGCCAAAAGTAACGAATTAAAAAAAACGAAAATTCATGGGTTTGCTAAACAGCCACTGTAGAGCTGACTGATCATATTAATTACTTCTCTCAAACATATCAGAACAAGCAGAGACCTATAATAGACTTACCAATCTTCATTATGAAGCGAAATATGGAGTCGCTTCGACTTCGATACTATCGCAATTACCTTTGACATGCTCAAGGAACATAATATTTTTAAAAATGGAACAGGGTTGCAGAAAGGGCGGGTTGCGACAACTTGTAACACATACTACGAAATAGAAAACGAGAATATTCATGCGGGCAGATAAGTATAATTGAAAAAAAAGCAAAAGCATAGTTATGGCATATGGCCGGTTTTCAAAATGGCGGCATAAATTTACGAACAACATAGATCGAGAATAAACATCATAGTTGTCAGGATTGTAATCTTCCCAGTTAATGAAAAACAAAATAGTTATAAAATATTCCACATCTGAAAATATGCCTCTGATATGCATATAGGTGAAGGTATTTGATGGATTAAAACACCATTCTCCAGTAGAACATTTTGAAAAATAATATATTTACATCATTTATGCATGATTGGCAACTTCTAAACATTTTCTGGATGGAATAATTCGAATATGTACAAGAGGCGATCACAAGATCGTGAAACGGTGTAATCGGACTGCATGCTACCGTTATAAAAGCGAATTTCTTCTGAGTGTAACAGTATGCTACACAATACTTCTTTTATTGTGTGCTATAGAAATTGATAAGAACGAAACAATGGGATTGTACCAACAAGAGATTAGACAGGTTCTAAGTTGGAGGAGAGGAATATGTGAGGAAGGTATAGCTTCAAGAGAACAGGAACATGCAATAGGAGGAAATATATTGATCGTAGTGCAGCGAGTGGATAGAAAAGCGATTATCTTCTGAACTTAACAGTAGAAAACAACTTCAAAAGAAAAATGGGTGGTAAGCGAACTACGGTTTCTCACATCTTCTTATCCCACTTCAGCCTTCTGATGGTAGTATCCGGCAGAACGAAGGGTGCCTTCGTGATCTTTTCCCATCTTGTGTTTACCGTCTGGATGGATTCGAATGAGCCGTTCGCGAGGTTCTAAGAATGTTTATATTTAAAAAAAGACATGCATGTTCTCACCTCATTGAGGAATTTCTTCCAGAAGGAATGGGGGAGATCGAAGAAGGAGGAGGCGAAGGAAGAGAGATCGAGTAAGACAGGAGAAGAGGTACAGGAGGCCAGTTGAGCGATGAAACTGGCTGAAAATTTTTCGATTATTTTAAAACATACATTTTTTTCAAAAAATAAAATATTGATTGTTTAGAATTAATAAATTTCTGCATTAAGAAAAACGTATAAAATTGACAATATATACAAGCCATTTGTATTCGAAAACAATATACATTCAAAAAGGATAACGGAGGAGCAAATTATTCATGGATGGCCCCTCGGATTGGAAAGTTGCGTATCACGGCTTTCGATGAAAATTCGTTTGGCCTGAGCAGCCCAAGAGAGGATGTAGGGACTGAGAATTAATGGTATCGTGCATTAATCATATATTCAAAATATAATATCCAAGTATTTTTATATGATAACCTATGATTACACTCACGCGATTGTATCATTCAGAATCACGGAATATACTGATAATTGTTTAAAACTGGAATTGCGCAGCAGATATGCGAGCAATGAGAAATCAGCAGCAGTCCCTCCATTAATAGAGACATGGTTGATGAATGTAGAGATGAAGCCGCACACCTGGGGGAAAAACTTTCAAATATCTTGCTTGTACAACTCTAAACACTAATTTACCTTCCCCAAAAATATATAACTTACATTAGAATAGGGAAATGATTCTTACTTGGTAGGCGATAGGATCCTCGGCACCATTTAGAGTCACTTTCAGTTCAGGAAAGGCGACCAGCATGGATACAATTAGCATGGATCTTTTGAATCTTCCCGAGTTGAGAGTATCCAAGCAGTGAAAGGGAATATTGGATGGATAGAGAAGAATCTCCACACTCATTACACCCTCAACACAATTCGGGCAGTTATTTTCAATCAAACAACCAAGAAAACTCACATCGGTCTTCCTCAGTGCCACTTCCTTGACTCCCAGTCGATTGTTCTTCATGAACTCTTTCACACCGGCGCGGAAGTGAGTAGAAACCTGCGAAATGAGGATCGCTATAGAAATAGTAAACGAATATTTTTTTCATTAACTGTTTTCCGAAAACACAAATTGACACAAGGACAGCACACTTCCTGCAACACTAGTTACGTATAGCATCGTACCTTGGCGAGATTCGCCAGATCAGCACAATCTTCATTAAATCTGAGATGAAAGAAGATGCGCTTGGAAGCAGGCCAAGGGAGAGATTCCAAACTAGAAATTAAATCCGGTGATATAAATTGAAAATATGAAAAAGAACTTTCGATAAACACTGACATAATGAATGGTCCTCTAGGGAAAGATACCAAATAGAGTCTCATTAAAATTATTCACATCAATATTCGTTTCAGTTAAATTCATTTAAAGAGCTGAAATTCATTTAGATTGCATTGTAAAGCTCTCACAGTTTAATCGCAAAAACCAAAGCTTGCATCTCACAAATTTAATTAAATAAACGAAAACATAACATGCAAGCATTTGGCACGTCACATGTTATTGTAACGACATAAGAGGGATACCTCGGACGATCAGTGAGGTTAGCATCGTTGTTCTTCTTAGGCGTGTCAAGATTGAGACCACGACATTGAGCTGAGAAGGCCTGAAAAAAATTGATTAGGTTACGGGGGGAGAAAAGGGAAAGAGGGAAGGAATTGTAGAGGTAACACTTACTCGACAGAGGGAATCGACCCATTGGGAGTCAACTTCAGATGCCTGAGGGAGGGATGAGGTGAAGGAAGGATTCTTGTTGGATGCCATCTTCTTAGCAGAGTGATCAGTGCTCACAACATTCAACAGGTTGGAAAATGTTTGCTTTTCCATAGACGATAAGTATTTGGGCAACGACTTTAAACGTCTTAACGCTTTTACCAAAACAAAAATTAACTTCAAATCTTTATCACGTGATGAATCAACTGATAAAAATAACAAATGTGTGAATGGAAGGAGTTGCTTAGTGGGATTAAGCTTCAAATAGAGGATTTATAGATTAAGAACACTTCGGGAAATGCGACAGAGTAGCACGAAGGACTAAGGGCGTCTTTCATGATATTTGCTATCGAATCAGAAGAAACAAAAAAAAAAGAAATTATATTGGAGGTGTTGGGATACAACTTCACATAGAATATGGATTGTGAGTGAACCAAATTTTGTTACTTCTTCTTAAGCCATTCCAGCCATTCGATAGGAGTATCCGGCAGGTCAAACGGTGCCTTAGTGATCTTTCCCTCCATATTTCCAGTCTCGATGTATTCAAATGTGCCGTTAGCGAGTCTCTGCAAATGTTTATGCTAATAATATAAGGAGCAGTGCTACTGAACAAATTGTTCTAACCTCGTTGAGAAATTTCTTCCAGAAGGAGTGGGGGAGTCCAACGAAGAAGGAGGTGGAGGAAGACAAGTCGAATAGACGTGAATATGAGACATGGGACGAAAGCAGCTGAATGATGAAGGCTTCTGAAAAGCATATATTTGAATGAGAAGAACAAAAATTTATGAAAGCATAATTAAACTCAAGTAAAATAAAGTTTAACAAAAAATAAGGCTTATCCGGATCGGAAAGCTGCGTCGCATCGCATTGGACTTTGATTTCCTTCGCGTGAGAGGTCATTGAGAGGATGAAGGGACTGAAAATAAATATTAGACTTCATTATATAAATAAATTTTAACTTATGTTAAACAACTGTGACTCACGCGGATGTGTGGTTCAGAACGGTGATAATGATATCGAGTTTGACGATTGTTGAATTGCGCAGGAGATGTACGCACAGCGAGAAATCATCAGGAGTGAAATTATATCCACAGATAGCGGCATGGTTGATGCTTGTAGATAACATACTAGTAACCTGGAGAACAATTACAACTTAAGTAAATAGAAATGATGATCCTCGCTTTATCATCAAACTATTATAGGAAGTGGAATATTTTCAAGTTTGAATAAAAATCGGGAGAAACATCTAACACAGCGCTTTGAGAACGGATATAGGCGAAGTCAGAGAAAGTGAGAACTTTGGAAAAGTATGAGAGCGCCAGAAACAAACGCACGATCGATTGGTAAAAAATAATCAATATCACATGGACGTAAACAAAGGTTAGAGAGTGAAGAGTGCGCAGACAACCAGAGTGACCAGACCTATAGTAGCTAATATTCCGTTAGGGAACATATGATGAGTTCTTTGAGAGATAGTCCACGATTTCTATCTCCATTCTACCCGTTTGAGAACCGCTGTGTCTGATCTAACCTGCTCTTTGATGGAATCATCAGAATCTTTCAGGGTAACTTGCAGTCTGGGAGAGTCAGAATCACCAAAACGCTTGAATCTTCCAGAATCCACATTACTTAGTCCGTAGAACGGAATATTGGTTCGATAGAGATGAAACTCCATGCTAATATAGCCCTGCAACTTTGTAGTCTTATAATTATGATGAAAGACTGCATTCAAAATTCATCTACAAAATGCTCACTGCGGGATTGACGATGATCACATTCCTGATTCCCGGTGGATTGTTTCTCAGAAACTCGTTCACTCCAGTGTTGAAATGAGTGGAGGCCTGCGATGTAGAGATCGGTATTGAAATATGGGGAGAAGTGAAGAGATATATATATACTATATTTCATTATCGCAAAATTAGCACAGCAACGGTTACAATTACAGTAGTAATATTTGACTACCGTACCTTGGCGAAATTCGCCAGATCGATACATTCCTCAGTTTGCAGATGGAAGAAGATACGCTTAGAAGCCGGCCAAGGGAGAGATTCCAAACTGTAAACATTGGAGTGTGAAAGTAAGAACAAAAACTTTCGGAGAAGTACACTGCCTTACCTACTTCAAAAATCTCTGTTAATTTCACAATGGAAACATAGTTTTATGTTAAACGCTCATAAATTATTATTTAAAAAATCAAAGTAAACATTTAACAAATTTAATGACCATAAAAGGAATGAATGAGTGATGTTTCAGAGTAGCATAACGATATAAGTGGGATACCTAGGACAACCAGTGAGAGGAGCCTCGCTATTCTTCTTAGGAGACTCCATATGGAGACCTCGACACTGAGATGCGAAGGCCTGAGAAGAATTGATTAGATTAGAGAAGGAAAAAAGGGGATCGAGGGATGGAATAATAGAGGGAATTCATACTCGACAGAAGGAATCAATCCATTCGGAGTCAGCATCAGATGCCCGAGGGAAGGATGAGGTGAAGGAAGGAGGATGATTCTTGTTGGATGCCATCTGATTATCAGAGGGTGCTGTGCTCGCTACCTTTGATAAAAATTTGCAGTGATTGTAAAATACTTCAACTTTCATGGAAGAAAGGTATTTAAACGACGAATTTGAACGTCTCAAGGATTGACAAAAACAAGTATTGACTTCAAATCTTTATTACACGATAAGTTAACTTAAAATCATAACATATGTATGAATGGAAGTAGTTATAAATTTAGTGGGCTCAACTTCGAATGGAGAAGGAATTATTGATAAAGAACACTTCAGGAATTGGATGGGAGTATCAGGAAGGGAAAATGAGTCTTTCGTGATATTAGCTCTCAAATCAGAATAAACAGAAAAGTTAGATGTTAGATCGGGGATATTGGGAAATAAGTTGTAGGCGGGATTGTTGAATAACTACGGTTTCTTACACATTCTTACTCCACTTCAGCCATCTGATGGGAGTATCGGGAATGGTGAATGGTGCCGTCGTGATCTTTTCGATCATGTCTCCCGTGACGATATATTCGAACGTGCCATTCGCGAGATTCTGTAATCGAATAGAAGGCACTGAGAAGGGGGCAGATCCGCTCAAGCAACATTCTTACATCGTTGAGAAATTTCTTCCAGAATGAGAGAGAAAGTCCGAAGAAAGAAGTAGTGGAGGATGAGCATTCATCTACGAAAACAGAAGCGACGCAGGAATACAACTCAGTGATGAAGGCGGCTGAAGGAAAGCATCTCCATACTGCGCAAATAATTGTTTCACTATACATATGAGGCCGTCCGCGATAGATTCAACAACTCACAACGGGGCCTCGGCACAGCCAAAAAAGTGAAACCCACGAAAACATGTTTTCTGGGGTAGTTTTCGATGCTGATCATCGTGGTCCACTTCATTTTGCATGAATCGCTCATTGAATTTCGGAGTGGTGCCGTATAACTTCCGGTCGAAACCGCTTTTTCGCATGCTTTGGGCTCAAAATACACGGTGGAAGGACGAAATCACGCGTTCGCGACCAGAATTTCACGGCGAATCGAATGGTTTATTTCATTGGTCATGAATTTTCCATGTGTTCGAGAAAAATCGACTTTTTGACTCAATCATGTGTGCGTGTGGAGACCATAACCATTCGATCCGCCGTTTCACGCTGATTCGAATGGCATACACATGTGTGGGGATCCGAGGTACCCGAAGACCACTTATGCCCCTTTTTCTGCTTTTCCTGCGCATTTTAATGTGTAATCGACGAATGAGAGGGAGGAAAATGACTTTCCTTGTCATTTTTCGTCCTCTCATTTCTCGATTACACAGTAAAATGCGCAGGAAAAGCAGGAAAAGGGGCATAAGTGGTCTTCGGGTACCTCGGATCACCACACATGTGTATACCATTCGAATCAGCGTGAAACGGCGGATCGAATGGTTATGGTCTCCACTCGCACACATGATTGAGTCAAAAAGTCGATTTTTCTCGAAAAAATGGAAAAATCATGACCAATGAAATACACCGTTTGATTCGCCGTGAAATTCTGGTCGGGTGCGCGAGATTTCGACCTTCCACCGCGTTTTTGAGCGTACAGCATGCGAAAAAGCAGTTTTGACCGGAAGTGATATGGCACCACACCGAAATTCAATGAACGATTCATGCAAAATGAAGTGGACCACTATGATCTGCATCGAAAACTACCCCAGAAAACATGTCTTCGAGGGTTCCACTTGTTTTGGCTGTGCCGAGGCCTTGTTGAATCTATCGCGGACGGCCTCATATCATTTTATGGACAATTATTGTCATTGGTAATTAAGAATATGGAATAAATGAATTGCAATTTAATAAAAACATTTTTAAATCTGAACCGCGACTCAACGGATACTCACCAGGATCGGCGAGATGAGTCTCATCGCAGTCGAACAAGATTTCTTTGGTGTGAGTGGCCATGGATAGGATGTGGGGACTGAAAATACGTGTAAAATTTTACTTTATTGATGTACAATTACTGCAAGAAAATAAACCATTCCGCGCATTTCCCAAGATTAGAGGATATGTGAGTTAGAGACCCGCTTCCCTCCTCCCCCCGACTCGAGCGTAGCTAATGGTGACGATGATGAAATGGATCCCCCCTCCACATCTGCTACCCCGGTTCCTCCCGTAGTTGCGAGCACTTCCCCCACCCCCACTGTCATTCCCTCCCCCATCTCATCACCCCCTGAGCCTCCATCTGACCTCTAGAGGAGCGTCGTCATTGCCCGACTCCCCGTTGATTCCTCTCTCAGCCCGGTGAAGCAGGTGCAGAGAGATTACAACCAAGTAGTGGAGCTCAGTGCCTTGGCTGGAATACCCTGTCTTCCCGTATCAGTATACAGGATGCCCCCAGCAGACGTCAATTCCCCGCACTGCAGACTCACCAAGGTCGTTCTTCCCACGCGCAAACATGCGGCACTCTTCGTGAAGCACGCGAATCGAGTTAGTCGTGATCCGCACTTCAAGGATGTCTACATCCGCCCTTCTTACGCCGACAAGGACGACACCCGTCGTAAGGTTCCCGGTAGAGGCTGTGGGCGAAATGGACCTGAACCCGTCCCTTCCACGAAACCTACCGTACCCCTCACACAGACCCGCCCACAGAACAGCGGAGAACCTCCTCGGAACAGGGCCAGAAGCAGATTCGACTCGGTCTTCTCCTCCATGACCCATCGTGGCCATCGAAAGCAGAACTCTCGCCCCAACCAGTTCCCCCCTCATCACAAGCCTCCACCTCACGGACCCCAGAACACACTCAACAGATATGGAGCTCCTCCCCTCGCACAACCCCGTTCCCATGACCTTCCCGTATCAGTTCCCCCATCCTAACCCATTTATCTCTCACGTTTCTCACTTCGGTATGCCAGCAAATTTCGGAACACAGGGAAACTGGCATTGATTCGCAGGACCCAAAATCTCTCCGGCAAAAACTCACTCTCATTCTCCGCCATTTTAGCCAACTGTCCAAAACAAACTACATTATCTTTCGCAAATCCTTTCCAAAAAGTATGCTATGATTTGCCTCACTGAGACTTGGCTCTCTCCAACCTTCCCTACCTCGCTTCTACTAGGTGACCAAGATCAGTACTACAATTTGTTCAGAAGAGATAGGAACTCTAGAGGCGGTGGTGTAGCGATCATTCTACATTCGTCCATAAGTGCAGCACAGATTGCTGATGAAACCGTACCCGAATCCCACGAATTATTATCTGTCGATTTTGATATAAATGGTGACCTAATTAGGATTATCTGCGCCTACCGTAATCCCAAAGCAAATACGATACAAACTGCCTCTCTTGCGAAGTCAATTCTTGATCTTTGCTCATGCCCCCAACCAACAATAGTTACTGGCGACTTTAATCTACCCGATATCGACTGGTCAATATTCCGCACTCCCCAGCCAAACGCAGTTACCCCTCCCTCACAATCATTCATTGACCTTTGTAACTCAGCAAAACTTGCCCAATTTGTCCAAGAACCCACCAGAAAGGAAAATATTCTTGATTTACTACTGTGCAACCATCCCGGTCTCATCTCCCAAACTGCAGTGGGTCCTCCTTTCGAAATGTCTGACCATTCAACAGTCGAATTCAAATTCTCAATGAGTCTTTCGTCACCCGCTTTCACTCTTAGGCGTGAATACAGAAATTCTGACTACGACCTCATTAATGCACAATTAGCAAACATCGATTGGACAAGCGCATTTTCTAAAATAGCAAATTTGGATCTCATGTACGACCTCTTGATTAGTGTCATTCAAAAATCAATAGACACCCATGTTCCTTGGACCAAAGTGAGCCTCTCTCATGGGAAACTCCCCCCTCATATTGAACGACTACTAGGAAAACGTTTTCAAGCCTGGCACAAATCGATTAATAGTAACGACCCAAACGATGAACGTGATTTCGAGGTTCTGAAGAAAAAATTCCGCAAAGAGTTACAACGGTATCACAAAACCATTGAGAAAAAGATAATCGAAAGCGACGATAAGAATAAGTTTTTCCGTTTTATGAAACGCTGTGCCAATAAATCCAAGGGAGTAGAAGGATTAAAAACAGCTGATGGTACTCTAGTCATGGATGACTTAGGCAAAGCTAATTTACTTGCTGAGACTTTCGTAAGCGTATTCACCATCGATGACGGAAAACTGCCCAATACTGGAGCCCTACCTCAGCTTGGTACTTACGAAGAACCCCAATTCCTTAGACACGAAATCTGCTCCCTTATCGAAAAATGGAAACATTCCTCCTGTAAAACCCCTGAGAACATTGGCCTCACCTTCATAAAACGAATTGCCGTACCCATTTCCGAAGCACTTGAAATCATTTTTAGGAACTCTTACCAATCTGGAATGGTCCCCTCCCATTGGAGGCATTCCATAGTAACCCCCGTCAAGAAATCACCCCCCTTTTCCAATCCCCTAAATTACAGGCCTATCTCAATTACATCCTTCTTCTGCAGAGTTTTTGAGCGAATTTTGTGCAAATCCATTATTACCCATTGTGAGCAATTACAAATTTTCCCCGATGAGCAGTACGGATTCCGAAAGAAAAGATCTCGTGAACTCCAAATGCTCGAAGTCCTCGAACACTGGACATCCTCTATTAGTGATGTGAAGCCAGTTGACGTAATCTACTTCGATTTCGCAAAAGCTTTTGACAGAGTATCCCACCCCAAGCTAAAACTCAAGCTTAGTGCTATAGGCCTCTCCGAAAATACAATAAAATGGATAACAGGATATCTCACACATAGATCATTCCAAGTGAGAGTAAAAGATGCGCTTTCTAGCTCAATGCCTGTGACTAGCGGCGTCCCACAGGGCTCAGTCTTAGGACCTTTGCTCTTCCTAATTTACACCTCGGAAATCCCTACTCTAGTGCAAAATCATGGCGTTGTCGCAAGAATGTATGCCGATGATATAAAAATATATCGATCCTTTAGGAAGGGAAACTCACCTGCTCCTCTCCAATCAGCAATTGATACAATCGCAAAATGGTCAGAAGAGTGGCAACTCCCTCTCGCTGCGCATAAATGTAACTCATTGCACCTGGGCAGAGCAAATATAAAGAGAACATATTCTATAGGAACCACAACTTTAGAACAAAAAGAAAAAGTGAAAGACCTAGGTTTTGTTATCCAGAAAAACCTCTCATTTTCCGACCATTGCGCTACCGTTTCCCTTAAAGCCAAAACTGCCTGCCACACTATACTCAGAGCCTTACGAACCACAAATATATAAGTACTCCTAAAAACGTACTCAATGTACATTAGACCGATTTTAGAAAGCGCTTCATCCGTATTCAGCCCTTACCAAAACAAGGATAAAAAGGAATTGGAAAAGGTACAGAATAGGGATGGCGAATGAAGAACAAAATAAAACGAAAAATCGACGTTACGTGCGCATTTGATTTAAAATTCTAGCTTTTAGACGCAGAAGGGATTCATGTGATGGATCCACTCCTGTATAAACTGTATTTGACAGGTCACATGCACCCAGTATATTTTTAGAGCCGAAAAATTAAAAATTAACAAAAAACACGCATTCTTCATGAAGATATTTTGAATAAAACTGAATAACGTCACTATTATTATCAGCACAATACAAAATTATGTTCCATAATGGTTTGGGAAACTATTCCAAGCAATTCTTCACTATGTTTCCCATCTGATTTTCATGCTACAGACGATCTAAGAAATCGAAAAATGGCGATTTTTTTCTTCATTCGCCATCCCTAGTACAGAACTACTTCACACGACGTTTATTTATGCGCTGTTTAAATCATACATGGGAAAACATGCCCTCCGCTCTCGATCGCAACAAGAAACTAGGCATTGATTCCCTAGAGAAGCGTAGAATAGCGATTGATATGAGAGTAGCCACAAATCTCATCCGAGGCAAATATAGTATTTCCAACCGAAAGCCACATTATTTCAAAATTTACTACACTCGAAACGGCATGAACTTCAATAATCCTGGATCGAACCACAACTACAGACACAATAGTTTCTTCCCAAGAGCGGCAAGGTACTATTACAGTAATTTCATGTACTATTACAGTTTTTCACACGTTATTTCGAACAAAATAGCATAAATATATATATATATATATATATATATATATAGATTACGCATCGTGAAAATGGGCGGAGCCTGAATTTAATAATCGCGCATGCGAGTGCGATTTGTACGGGGCAGTGCAAACTGCGCCTAACTCGTTCTTTCGTGGTGTGTTGACACATTTGAAATTGCAAAAGCTGAGGATTTTATTCTTACAATATATTCTAAAGCATATTTAACTGTGAGATCACTCACGCTGAGAGATCATCCAGATCCGCAGTATGAGCACGCAGAACACCGATGGTCGAATTGCTCAGCAGTTGTGCGCATAATTGGAAATCAGCAGCAGATAATTCCCATCTATCGTAGATAGCCACATTCTTGATGCACGAATGGAACAGATCCAACACCTGCAGAAAAAATGCCTCATATTTTAAGTATTCGATCCGCAAAATTTTCAAAATTGAATGCTCATAATGCAGAAATGTAACATTTTAAAGAGAATAAGAATTTGTTTCTAATCTAACCTGCTCTATGATGACATCTTCGGGACCATTCAGAGTAACTTCCAGTTTGGGATTGAGAGAATCACCCAATTGACGGAATCTCTCCAAATCAATAGAGGAGAGTCCGTAGAACGACAGATTAGAGGGATAGAGCCAAATCGATAGGTTCAAGACACTCTGTACATGTTTTTCGTTATTATAATTGAGGGGAAATATGGGGTTCAAATACGGGCAGCCCTATGATATCACAACACTTACATTACTCTTCGTCACCACCACATATTTTAATCCCGGTCGATTGCCAGCTCTCATCATGACCTCGTTTACCCCGATGTTATAATGAGTGGAGACCTGCGATGTTTGGACCGAATAGACAATAGTACGAGAGATCGAACTATCAATATATTTTCCGTAATCACCTTGATTTTTCAATTTCACGATCTGAAAATGGATTCTAAAGAACAGGAACGGCCCCAATTATGTTTACCGTAGTTAGTAAAGCACTATCTTACCTGGGCGAAATTGGCCAGATCTGCACATTCCTCATCGCTTTGAAGATGGAAACAGAGACGTTTAATAAATGGACGAGAGATGGCCGGAAGTGTTCCCCAACTGGAAAGGCGACCAATGATCGAACTATGTAGTTATCACAATTCTGACAAGGAATGACCGCGAAGGTGGGTTGGAGTTTTTGAACGAGAACTAGCGCTTTCCTCCTATCTCTTCTCCATTCCTCCTATCTTTCTCCATCGGATAGTCGCGTCCAATATTCCTCTCTTTTTGAGATTAGTCATCCCTTCTAGTCGACAATCAATAGATGGCCTACCTTTCTTCCTCCGATTTGGAGCATGCCGGCAAGGATTTCTACCGCCTATACTTCAACAACATTCCCCAACGCGACTGCGTTCGTTCCTCCAAGCTCTTCCAGGAGTTGTTCGATGCATCGTATCGACACGACCCCTCGGAGAAACTTGATCGCAATCATCCCTGCTACCATTCCTTCTACCTGGTAGACGGATACTTTCTCCCTCAGGACAAGACCGACCGTTACTTCATGAACACCCAATCAACTATTTTCACATCTTTGGAGCTTCTTTATCGAGAGATTGAGAAACTCCAGACCGATATGATCACCATCCACGAGTCTATCAAGCAACTCGCTTCTCTCCATTCCCCTCTTCAGTCATCGATCGATGCATTTTACAAGAAACTCGTCGAAATGGCTGGATCTTCAGCGACAAAGGTACCAGCCAAGGAAGTCAACCAGACCGACATCAAGCCCGATTCCACCGTTCATCCCCGTAAAAGGCAAGTATTCTTGCGAAACATGTCGCTTACTGAGAATGACATTATTTCCATCAAGAATCTCTGCGAGGAGATCAAATCCCCCCACCCTGTTACATCGTTCCGATTGAAGGGACTTGGAATCCGTCCCCTCATTCTAACCTATTCAACTGCAGAGGAGGCAGTAAAATTCATCATTTCCCTCTCCAGGAGCAAGAGGGAAGGATTGCATTCCCATCTGGTCGCTCGTCCAAACTATTCGGTCGAGGACGTGCAGATCTATCAGTCCGCGTGGGCTGAGGTATGCGACAGGAATGATCAAGCCGGAGAGATGATCTAAGTGGTCAAGAACCTCAAGGTCATCCGACTGGAGAAGCCAGAATCATGGAGGAGGAAAGAGCGCCCGACCCGTGAGTGAGCTCTTCCCCCTCCCCTCCCACTCAACTTCTTTCGCATCACCATTTTCCTTCAATGTATCTCCCCCATTCTCAATTATTTTCTTTTCTATTTATATTCCATTCCATTTTCTGCAATGTTATCATACTATTTCTTCTCACATTGAACTCCCCCCTTTCCTATCTATTATCTGTATTCCTGAAATATTACACATTGTCCATTCACCCCATCATGGTTGAGTCATCCTTATCTTCCCTTATCTTCCCTTCTCTCTTTATTTCAACTTCACATCACACTACATTCATTATCCCTCCATTCATCGTTTCAATGTATTCATTCCATACAAGCTAATGGAGCTTGTTTCGCGCATTTTATGCTGCGATAAAGATATATAGCGCGATCGAAAGAGAATCAAATTCTAAGGACTTCTACGTTTTTCATATCTGCTAAACGCCACTGTGGATGCCTGGGCTCATAGTGGAAATTCCACTACCACACAGATTTCCACCGAGGCGTTTAGCAGGTATGAAAAACATAGAAGTTCTTAGAATTTGATCCTCTTTCGATCGCTCTAGGTCTCGTTCAAAAACTCCAACCTACCCTCGCGGCCATTCCTTGTGAGCGTGAGTTTATTTGAGATTCTGGGGAATTTTAAATTCCCAATTAAATCATTAGGAAACAAATCTCGTGGTTGTTTTAGAAATTTTTACTTTTGAAGTCTGCGATGGATTTGAAAAACAATTGACGAACATATTTTTAAAGGTAACGATAAAAATGAAGTGTACCTCAGGCGCTCAATGACGTCAGCAGGGCTGTCGTCCTCGAAGACGTTATCGTCATTGTTCGCACTCTGCATATCCACGACGACATTCCCATCAGTGGGCTGAAAGAAAGAGTAAGGGTTACTGTAATTATCTATAATCCAGAGGAAGGAGGCGTAAGAAGCCAACTCAACAGCTAAGTTTAAAAAATAGGTGATCTTTGTGAATGTGGAATCTGAATCTGAATCAAAGTAATCACACAACAATGGCGCCACCTTTCCCTCTTACAATTGTACATATACTTTTTTAGCCAGGGATAGCATGAGATTAGAGTTACACGATTGCCAACAAAAAGGTTCTCAATCACAATGATTACCTCAGCCATTCTCCCCATACCTCAGCCATTCTCCCCATCTTCACCAGTTGTTTCTTCAGATCAGCGACCATCGGAGTGTCCATTTTCTGAAGCAAGCAGAATTTAGCAGAAATATGACATAAATCAACCGTACATTTGGGTACGTATAAAATATATCTGATTGTCTTCTTTTCAAACGACAAATTGATGAATATACGACTAATAGAGGAATCTTTGCTTACCTCATCAGCTGGAGTACCGAAAAGCTGGGACTGCTCCATCTGCGGCAGGGAATTATAGAGCGAGAGAGTGTCTGGTTTACTCTGCTGAAATTGATCGTTAGTGCAATCGTAATTGCTAACCATTTACTAGCGATGCCAACAATTTCCGAGACATCGAATAATGTTGTTCTTACATAAAAGTCATCATAATCACCTTGTTTCCCCTCGATAGTCGTTCAGATGATGAGATCGCCGTTGCATTGGTGTTGAGGGTGCGTTTGCGAGAGGAAGACTGATGAAATAATATTTATTTATTAAATCCCTATATTAATTTTATGATCTAAATGCGCTGAGTTATCAAAAGAAATCGAAAAAAGTGCTTCCTGTTCGCCATACTTTCTATGATTGGAGATATGATCGAGGCCTACCCAGAATAAATTTTTGAAGGTGCTGCTCGGTCGCACATTTGTTGCAGCGAATCTGCAAAAACACGATCTGAAATTCGGAACTCGGCTTCTAGAGTAGCTAGAGACCCGTTCAAAGCATCCAAATGATCGCCATTATGAGTGTACATTATCCTAAGAATATGAATACGATATCTCATATTTTGTCCTCAGGACATGAAAAAATCACTTTTTGCATGACCATTTTTTGGACATCCATAACTTTACGGAAAAGTTTAGTAAAAATCTGATTTTTATCTGGTAATGTTCAAAATGTATTGAAGGACTGAATTTCAACTTTTTAGAGCGTTTGGATATCTTTCCAGCCCGCGGCGTTCGGTTTTCGGAGGTAGACTAGGGTCGGAAAACACCCTGTTTCCGCACTCTCGTCGTCTGCACTCTCTCGCCCATTGGGGTAAACAAGGTGTTTTCTACCCTAGTATACCTCCGAAAAACGAACGCCGCGGGTCGGAAAGATATCCAAACGGTCTAAAAAGTTAGAATTCGGTTCTTCAATACATTTTGAACATTACCAGATAAAAATCGGATTTTTACTAAACTTTTCCGTAAAGTTATGGATGTCCAAAAAATGGTCATGCAAAAAAGTGATTTGTTCATGCCCTGAGGACAAATTATGAGATATCGTATTCATATTCTCAGGATAATGTACACTCAAAATGGCGATCATTTGGATGCTTTGAACGGGTCTCTAGCTACTCTAGAAGCCGAGTTCCGAATTTCAGATCGTGTTTTTGCAGATTCGCTGCAACAAATGTGCGACCGAGCAGCACCTTCACAAATTTATTCTGGGTAGGCCTCGGTCATATCTCCAATCATAGAATGTATGACGAACAGGAAAAAATCTATGTAAGAATAATTCCGTTTTGAAAAAGTGCAGATTGATTGCGTCATCACTACGCAATAACTATGCGATGACGTCATACCGTAATAGCATGATCATAATCTCCGATGAATTTGGTATATCACACCTTAGTCCCAGAATAATGAATTTCCTGGGCAAAAATTTATAACAAATTCAAAAAGTGTCCCATGACTTTCCGGCGCGACTGTACTAAATAAAAAGTAATTTGAAGGAAGATATCCTAACAACGCATTAGAACGTTTTTAATATTCTAAAAAGCACATGGAATGCAGAAATATTTATCATAGGGTCGTAATTTAACCGAACGAGTAAATCGAAGTGGATAGATCAAAGATAACGTAACATAACTTCAAATGGAGAATGGATGGCAGATGAACTACTTCTTCTCACTCCTTCTTATACCACTTCAACCATCTGATGTTGGTAACCGGCAAAACGAAGGGTGCCTTTGCGATCTTCTCTCCTCTCATGTTTCCCGTTTCGATTGATTCGAATGAGCCATTCGAGAGATCCTTACAATGTGTACATTAATAAAGGAAAGTATAGTGCGGTACATGCACCATTCTGACCTCGTTGAGAAATTCCTTCCAGAATGAATGAGACAGACCGAAGAACGAGGATGAGTAGTGGAAGAGGAGGACAGAAGAGACAGCGGAGTCCAGCTGAGTGATGAAAAAGGCTGAAGAGCGTTTCATTAATCTGAGTATAGCCCAATACTTCCCTAGCATAATTTATTGACAATGCATTCGTAAGACCGTTACATAAGTAATATGGAGCAAATTATGGCAATCTAAATAAAAAAATGAGACACGTATCAAAATAATTAAATGAAATCCCACTTGAATCCGAGAGTCGAGCTTCCACACAGTCGATCATAATTTCGTGTGCGTGAGATGCCAGCGAGATTATGTGAGGACTAAGCAAACGAATCGTGTTATATTTTCTATTTACAATTATATTCTGAGGCATATTAATCTAGGATTTTGCATAACGACGTCGAAATACAAATCGGATGTTGCGAAATACAGGGATGGGAAAGGAGGCGAGTCGACGCATTGACAAGAGATTAGCCCCTTATGTAAACAAATACGCTTTGTTAGATAATCATTGGTTGTTAGATAATAATTGGACTTACGCATTCGAGTCATGAACGGTCGTGGTATAGATCACGAGTTTGCCGAAGGTCGATTTTCGCAGCAGCTGTGAACACAGCAAGAAATCAGCAGGGGTGAAATCATTAGAATAGATACGCACATCCTTGATGGATGTAGAGAGCAGAGCAGATATCCGAAAAATATGAATAAGCTACATGGAAGTCATAATTAGTATCATAATCTATCTGGCCGCAGTAATACTACAAGTTGAAGCACTTTAACAAAATTGCAGATCGGGTCTAACCTGCTGAAAGGTGCCATTCTCGGAACTATTAATAATCAAAAGGAGGTTGGGATCGCTGGAGAAGCCACATCGTTTGAATCGTCCCGAATCCAAAGAGGCCAAATTGTGGAAGGAAATATTGGAAGGATAGAGCCCAATCCACATCTTTATTCCATTCTTAAAACATGTGATTATTATAAGAAGAAGAATTATATAAACTGCTATTATTTGTTTCCGCAAAAATAACAAAATACTCGCATATCACGCCTCTCATGAGAAAATCGGGACGACGAGTTGACATTGAAATTAAAAATAATTAAATTCTTTATATTTTTAGTTTGAGGTTTGGTCGTAGTAGACCCTCCTAGTTTATTTCGACAATATCGGATGTCGCAGCTGCAGCAGGCTGCTGCAAAGTTGACGGCATGACCATTGATTTATAAGGTTTTCGCATATAAATATCACAATTTTTGTCCACGAATGTTTTTTTACTGGCAAAAGAATCATTTTCACATATTTTGTGAATTTTTCACTTTTGCAGCCGCTGCAGCACAAGCATCCTGGGCAGGTTTTTGATTTTTAATTCAAAAATAGATTTTTACATCCTCACCAAAATTTCACTGTTTGTAGAGCTTGAAATTCTGTACATATCATAATTTTTGCAGATTTTTAAACGGGGGTCCTGGTAGTCTGCCAAAGAACCGAAAACTCCATAATGGGCTGCAAGATTCGGTCTGGAATCCGAATGTCGCAGGTTCGAATACCAGTGTTAACCATCTATTTTGCCATCATTTTTTACAAGTTTTTATCATTAATTACTTTGTTCCATGCGTCTTTATCAGTCATTCTCTAATATCGCATGTCTTGAGAAAATGGACCTTTACCCGGCGTGTCCAGAGCGCATGCCCGAGGGATGTCAGGTGATCTTCGGTCTCTGATATCTAGACTGCAACATGTCTAAGAGTTTCTTCGGCGTCACCGGTCGTCCAAGCTGCATCACCAAGGCTCGACACAAAGGAACCGACCTGGAGGGAATCGCGTGCAGTGATAAGTGAGTCCTATTTTTGAGTTGTGGCATCATACTTTCTACGATAGGGGGAAACCTATGCTCAAAATTTTCATACTTTCTACGATAGGGGGGAACCTATGCGCAAAATTTTCATACTTTCTACGATAGGGGAGAACCTATGCTCAAAATTTTCTTACTTTCTACGATAGGGGGGAACCTATGCTCAAAATGTTCATACTTTCTACGACAGGGGGGGGAGTCTATGCTCAAAATTTCCATACTTTTCAAGACATACATTATTGAGAGTTGTTTAAATTGTATGATATATAGGAAAACGTCGCTCATGGAGGCACTCAAATCCGTAAATAAGGAATACGAGTTGTATGGATGCAATAGTTTGACCGATCTTGTCTTTCTTCGCGCGAATGGCGAAGAAATCGTAGATTTCAATGAGGTATTCTTAACAATGAGGTGAGAGTTTAATACGTAAACACACTTATCATTCGCTTGCAGATTGCTAATTAATTTTCGAATTAGTTTCAAATTTACTTTTCAACGCTTTCTAATTTTATAAATATTAATGCGAATTGATTTTAGGCAGGTGCACGGTCTATCTGCACCAACCATCTCCAGTTCCTCTTAACTTCGTGGCCTGACAAAGGTCTTCATCAAAGAAGACAGGTCAAGAGGAATGGCCTTTCTCGAGCAGCTTGCGCCATTGAGCACGTTTCCGATCGCCCGATTGCATGTAAATCAGTTTTCAACAAGGTGTGTATTTTTAAACATTATATTAATTCTATATATCGATCATGATTTATTTTCAGAATGATGTCTTGTTATGGTTGAAACACAAGCATGAATTAGTACATGCAGGGACAGGTTTCCAGTAGAACTTAAGATAATGTTTATGTTTTTTCTATTTTTAGCCATATGCTTAGATCACAATATAGAGTTATCTCAATTGTCTGCTGTGACTGAAGAGCCTAAATCTGACGAACCCTTTGACGAAATGGAACCTGGATTGGACGCAGAAACAGACTCAGTGAGCTTACTGTAGTGTTGGTAGGATTTAAGACATTTTTCTAGATAGATAATGATGAGCTCGTTTACCCATCATCCGAAGATTCAGAGGTTGATGATGAGGAGGCTGAGGTGAAATATTTTTAAATATATTTTTGTCTGATTCTACGCGGTCAATATACATAACTAATTTCACTTAGATTCACGACAAAATGATCTCGCTACTGACTGCTATAAAGGAAACTCGAATCGTTTCTCGTGGATCGTGGGCATCGCTCTCTATTTGTGTTCGTAATTGGAAGGTTCGGATTTCATTACTTTCTCTGTGGTAATTATTTACAGATTCGTATGGTGAATCGATTAGTTGACAAAGCGTGCGAGATTATCTGCCCCGATAGTTTTGATGATTTGAAGAATGCGATAGCACAAAAAGTATGTTCCCTTTGCTTTCTGAAATTTTCTTGGCAAAATAGTGGGATGATCTTGTGAGTGTTATCTGCAGGTAATTCAAACTGAGAAGAAAGAGACCGTCTGCTTCGATGCAGTAATGGAGTCAGTTGGGCAGAGGTTATCGGAGGCGAATACACGAACTGAGCAAACTATCATTTTATCCTGGATTGTTGATTTGCCCATTTTCAGGTCCTCCAAGGTTTGTAAATTATATAGTAATTCCATTACAATAATAATTTAAATACATCATATTAGAATCTGCTTACTCTACCGAAGGTTACGAAGCACTCTATTCAAAAAGCAAGAATGTACAATAGAAGAGGGATCGACCTGGATGCCAAGTACATCAAAGTCCGATACAACCCGTCAGCTATCACTTACTTCGTATTTTTCATCGTTAGGTTAGTTTATTTACAAATTATTCTTTTAAATTTAAATGGTTTCAACTCCATTTTGAGTGCAAATGTACTTCAAACTTTGCCGTGGGTAGATAACACTGCCGAGATGAGCGACGGATCAAAGATCAGCCTTGCAAGTACGGTGCGACTTCATACTTACGCGCGAATCGATCGAATGTATCGGAGTGAACTGAAGGTTTGTTGAAAATCTAAAAAAAAACTTTAGAAGGAACTATTTCAGCGTTGCAACGAGGAGAAGGGGTTATGGTTGTCGGAGGGAACTGTGTATCAAATTTTGAAAACGCTGGTGCCCCGCAAAAATCGCCGAATGCTCTGCGTTGATGAATATTCAGTGGACGCGATTCAGGTAAGACATTATGACTCAATATTCCAAATTTATTCAATTTATGAGTAGTCCTGGGATATGCTCGTCACTGCAATTAAAGAAATACAATGTATGGGTCATCTGGAGGAACGAGAGCTGACTGAGCTTCTGAGAAGACTGAGGATGGCCCGTGCCTTTTTCGAATGTGAGAACTTTTGATTTATAGTTGCGAGATTATTGTGCTTAGTTGATTAAATGTAAATTATACATTACAGGTGAATACCGTACTCATCTGAGCTCGGGCAGCGATATAATCGATCACTGCACGACTTATGCTCTCTCGGATAAGAAGAACAAACTATACCGTTCTGAGTGTACACATGCCCATAACTCGAGATGCAAAGATTGTGTGGAGGTGAGACTATTTCTGAAACCACGCTCTCTTTACTTGTAGGCTGCCATTCTTCCCTCAATTATAATCAGCAAGATCGAAGCGGCTATTGTGGAATCCGCAGAAGGTTTCGCGTTTAGTTTACCTTCTGAGATTATGTTTGAATTCTCAGGGCAACGAGGTCGTTTGATAAGACTCAAGGAATTGGCTGAGCGCAGCGATCGCCTTCTCAGACAGTACAGAGCTCATCTAATCAGGTCATGTTGTTTTTGCTCTTTTTTCAATTTTTTAATCAAAATTCCAGAGGCGTTGTCGCAGATTATGCGAAAGTGAGGTATACTGATTCGATGGAGGCTGGTTCGTGTCTAGTCACTGCTGACTGGGCCATGAAAATATTGGCATCTGGTCCAGTGTGAGTTCAATTACTGGCTGTCCATTTCCGTTTGACTCATTTCAGGGAAGGACAATCGTCATGGTTCGCCAAGGCGGGAACCAGTCTTCATGTTAGTCACGTACTCGCTAGGATGGATGGTGGTCTTGTGCACCATACATTCTTCCACATCGTAGACGATTGCACCCAGGTATGTAATCTACTCAAAAAAATCTCTATTGAAATTGAAAATACACGTAATTTTGTTACCACTGCATTCAGGACGCATCATCGGTCGCTGCCATACTCAAAGATGTATTCTCAAAACTGGCTGACAACGGCATCTTGAAGATAGCAGTCCGCAGTGATAATGCGGGTTAGTTCGAAGTTGAATAAAAATATTTTATTCGATGTAGGATGCAATAAGCGTTGTTGTTGTAGGCTGTTTCAAAAGTCAAAGCCTCCTCGCGACCCTCGCCTCCATCGCATCCGCAACTCCCAAACTTGCGCACTACTCGTACAGTGAGAGCCAAATGGGGAAGGTCAGTAAAATTTTAAAGTATTTCTGACAACTGGTATTCATTACACGAATTTCTATAATAAATTGTGTTGAAGGGACCAAGCGACAGGATGACAGCTCATGCAAAAAGAGTGATACGGGAATACACTGAGGCAGGAAACGACTGCAAGGATGGCGAGCAAATATTCAAGGCACTGGCAGGGAAAGAGCCAATCAAGGTAATATGAAGTGGACAATTTTTACTGAACATATATTATTTTCAGGCAACAAGTACCACACACTGCCGCGTCGATTCGATGTTCACTGAGGCGACTTCGATTAAAGACATATCGAAACTCTTCTACGTTGAATTTACGGTTTGTTGTTTACCATTTATCGTTTAATTGAAAAATATTTTAGGCGGAGGGGCTGACAGCCTATAAGCATTACGCAGTCGGTGAGGGACAGACGGTGAAGAAGGCCTCACTGCACCCACTCAACTGCAAACTGGGTGTAATATCGGAGGGAGGTGCACCGGGGTTCTGGGGATCACTCGATAATTCTGCCGAAGGGAAGAAAGACACTGGAGCAGTGAATACTGTGATTTCGAAGTCATTCGATAAGGTGGGTACACCAATATTCAAAAATTCCTAAAATTATAAATTCAGAAAGTGCTTCACTGTACCACGCCTGGGTGCACCAAATCGTTCATGACTGAACGTAGGTTGGAGGAACATGAAGTTATCGGGAAGCATGTATTCGTCGAACACAAGGGCACGTTACTCGACCATGCGATTCAGCAGTTCGGTACTGCGGTTGAGACCCAAGATGCTGCACGGATCGCAGTCGCACAGGATTCATTCAGTGGAGAGTACATTGATGGGGCAAATAGTAAGCTAAATTTAGTCCTAACTTTTTTTTCATTTATTTTAGCACCACTGGAGGGATGGGCACTGAAGGTGACCACTAGATCAACAATTTCCAAGGCGTCTCGCGATTATGCGAAAGCATACTTCGATCGACACAGAGCGATGGTTCCGCCGAGGAGAGCATCTCCGAGAGAATTGGCAAAGGAAATGGAAAATGCAACGGAGAACGGGAAATAGATCTTCAAGGTTTGAATATTTTTTATATAAGAAATAAACTATAATTACAGGTAACTGAATTATACAGTGAGAAGCAGCTACTATCAATGTTCTCCAGAATGGAAAAACAACGACTAGGAGGAAAAGGTAGGTAAAGCTCGATGTGCAAGACAGAATTTTATATATTTTCAGGAAAGAAGAGAAAGGGGGAAAGCACTGGCAGAAAAGGGAAGAGATCAGAAGAGCAGAATGGAGAGATAGTGAGTCCATTTGCTAATAAAGTATTTCCTATTTCGTTCAGGACGAAATTGACTACGAGGAGGACGAAGTGGATTTTGTGTTGGGATCCATTTACGAGGAAGCAGAGTCCCTTTTCGAAAGATTTGTTCTTTTCCCGTTCACTTAATTTATTAGTATTCGAAATAGTTGTCTTTGAAATCTCAGATATTTTTGTTAATAATATACTTTTTCCTTGTTTGTAACTTTTTTGGTTGGTCTAAAATTTAAATGTCCTTCATTTTGATAAATTGTGTTGAAAACTATCTACTTTACATCTATAAATTTGGCAAAAACAGTTTTTCCCTTGTCCGGATTCGAATTTGCGACCTTCGGATTCCAAATGTTTCGTGACCGAATCTTGCAGCCCATTATGGAATTTTCGGTTCTTTGGCAGACTACCAGGACCCCCGTTTAAAATTCTGCAAAAATTATGATATGTACCGAATTTCCAGCTCTACAAACTGTGAAATTTTGGTGAGGATGTAAAAATCTATTTTTGAATTAAAAATCAAAAACCTGCCCAGGATGCTTGTGCTGCAGCGGCTGCAAATGTGAAAAATTCACAAAATATGTGAAAATGATTCTTTTGCCAGTAAAAAAATATTCATGGACAAAAATTGTGATATTTATATGCGAAAACCTTATAAATCAATGGTCATGCCGTCAACTTTGCAGCAGCCTGCTGCAGCTGCAGCAAGTGGTAAAATTCTGAAACTTCGTTTTCATATTACATACGGCAAATACTGAATAGAAATGTAAATTATTGGAAATCCGAAAAATAAAATGTCAACTGAGTGGGCCGGATCGTCCCGATTTTCTCGTGAGAGGCGTGATATTCCTTCTGCAATGGCAGATATCTGATTCCCGGTTGATTACCCCCTCTCTTCATGAACTTATGCACACCGGTGTGGAAGTGAGTGGAGACCTGCGATGTGAAGATCGGTATTAAATTAGTATACATGCAATATTGACATGTTTAAGAGTTTCCCGGTAAATAAACTAGAAACAGAAGCTGTACAGCCACAACAATAATAGGCTAACACTACCGTACCTGTGCGAGATTCGCCATATCGGCACAATCATCGTCGTTTAGGAGATGGAAACAGAGACGGTTGATAAATGGACGAGAGATGGCCGGAAGTTCACCCCAACTAGAAAGACAAGGTATGATCGGAATATGAAGTAAGAACATTTTCGTGCCTGAAACTATATCATGATTTCGAAATGAAATTCTTCCGAAATCAATTGAAAATGGGTTACTTTAGAACTTGCTTTTGAAGTTAGCGTCGGATCTGAAGCATTAATTTTTTAAAAATAAATTCTTCTAAAGAAGAAATGGAAGATTGCTGAACACAAATCGACAATGCAATATATTACGGTAACGAAAAGTATGATGTGTACCATGGAGGCTTAGCGAGGTCAGCCGGGCTGTCGATCTCGAAGACGTTATCGTCGTTGTTCGTATTCTGTATATCCACGACGGCATCTCCACTAGTGGTCTGAAAGAGAGAGTAAGGGTTACTGCAATGATCCATCTTCCAAAGTAAGGTAGCGTATGAAGCCACATAATAGTTCAATAAAAATGTGGTCTGGGTGAATCTGCAATCAGAGAATCGAATTCATGACACAATAACACCTTGTCTCTTGAAAATTGAATATCACGCGTCTTATACTTATACTTATACTTTATACTTATACTTTATTCACCAGCAGGATAGGGGAGGATAGGCCTTGAAGGCGACGAAGATGGAAGATCAGGTGGTATTTTGAGCTCGGGCAAGCATGTGGGTGGGGATTTTGTGGCAGTCCGTGTTACAATCGTACGTTGGAAGAGTGGGGGACACAAGTGGGAGAGTTTTTAATGTGACGACGTAAAGGGAGACGGGGCATGGTAACTATTTGGTTGGGGAAAGAATTCCAGAGCGTTAGTGAACGAGTGGCAAAAGAACTCAGGGAAGCTGGAGGCACGTACGGTAAAGCGATGCGCATGCTGTGAGAGGCACGGAGGCTACGAGAGAGAGGAGCGATCGCATAGACAGAAGAGGTGTCGAGGAGAACGAACTCGTGCAAAGAATCGTACAGGAAGTAAATATCGTTCAAAGAGCGGCGGTATTCTAGTGTGTCTAATTGAAAATACTTTAGCCTCTCAAGGTAAGGGAGGTAAGGTAATTTAAACCGACCAAGAATTCGTCTAGTGAATTCACGTTGTACAGATTCAACTTGATTAACCAGCCCAATAGCAGTGGGATTCCAAATTATGGTTGATGATTCAAGCAGAGGACGAATGTAAATTTTGTATGCCTTAATCAGAATGTCGGGAGGGGATGAGGAAAATGACCGAAGCAAAAGGTTGCACATGGATCTGGATTTTCTAGAAATTTGATCAATATGATGACCAAAGTGCAGGTTTCTAGTGAAGAAGATACCAAGGTCCCGAACTTGATATTTAGGGGAAATAATATTACCATTGAGGATGTATTTCGACCTTGTTTTAAGACGACCTAGATGGAGTACGGTACACTTAGGAGCGCTGATAGTCATATTCCATTGAATAGTCCACTTCTCTATATTTGTAATAGCATTTTGGAGATCGATACTGTGGTCAGGCACAGTGGCGTATATTTTAAGGTCGTCAGCGAATACATTGTATTTAACCGAAGGAGGAATACAACTACCAAGGTCGTTAATGTATATAATGAACAATAGAGGACCGATAGCAGATCCTTGAGGGACCCCTGAAATAATGGGAGATGGAGAGGAAAGATAATCACCGATAAAAACACGTTGAGATCTTCCTAGGAGATATGATTCAAACCATTTTACAACATGTTTAGAAATACCTAGAGAGGAAAGCATACGTAATAGAAATTTTAGATCAATTGAATCGAATGCTTTTTGGTAATCAAAAAATATAGTATCTACTGATTTCTTTTGACTCAATGAATGGGCATAAAACGAGAGAGTTTCGCAAAGGGAAGATGTAGTGCTTCTAAGTTTACGGAACCCTGCTTGTCGAGTATCCAGTAAGGAATGCTTATCTAGATAGGTAGTTATTTCATTAATAAGAATTTTTTCAAAAATTTTAGAAGCAGTTACTGTAAGAGAAATTGGGCGATTATTTGAGATATCTGCACATGTAGCCTTCGTTGGTTCCAGACGGCGTCACGTTGACATCACGTCTTTACACATATCTGACCTCTCGGAGGTGCTAATTTCACGCGACTAAGGTTTCCGGGGTAGAATTTTATGGTGATCACTCCTATCTAATTCATGTTTCATGATTTAATAAAATTATTTTTAAAAATTCAAGTTTTCATATTGGCAAAAGAAAGTTGAGAGACATACATCAAAAGAACCGGCTTGAAGAGAGGATTCAGAATCTGTGTTTACAGCCAATTTCATGCATCAGTTCGAAAGATTGGAGTGAAATAGTGAGCCCCGCTTGACGAAATGTGATGCGTCCACTCGTCTCCCCCCTTCCCTCCTCCTGGCAGTCTCCCCGCTCTCTCTCACGCACACACTCTCTCGTCAATATGGGCTCACTATTTCACTCCAATCTTTCGAACCGATGCATTGAATTGGCTGTAAACACAGATTCTGAATCCTCTCTCCAAGCCGGTTCTTTTGATGTATGTCTCTCAACTTACTTTTGCCAATGGGAAAAGTTGAATTTTTAAAAATAATTTTATTAAATCATGAAAAATTAAATAGATAGCAGTGATCACCATAAAATTCTACCCCGGAAACCTTAGTCGCGTGAAATTAGCACCTCCGAGAGGTCAGATATGTGTAAAGACGTGATGTCAACGTGACGCCGTCTGGAACCAACGAAGGCTAAAGGAGCAAAATGAATATGCCTGTCGTTTTCAGCACCTTCGATAACCCCAAAACACAAAGTTGAAGAGAATTGAAATTTTTGGCCTTTGCCAGAAACACTCGGATCTGCTCGATTCTTAGGCAAACGGCCTCATATCAGGTTGGTGAGAAAGTAATGTTAGATTTTCAAATTTGTGATTATCTGATTTCCCAGTCTTTTGCGTACGCCTGATTACCATATTGTTATTCATGCTCGTTGAGTGTATGGATATATCGCACATTGGTCCGAGCCTATACAATTGGTATTGAGGTCACAGAATGATGGCAAAGGTACATCAACAGAGATTAGACCTGATTGCGTTTTTGACCAGCAATCCATGGAGCGCTATGATAGGGCCAATATTATGCCACAGCAGCAAAGTGCGACATAAGTATAACACAATGAATCATTTGAATCAGGTCTGCTGCGAAAGGTCTGTTAGAAAATACAATTTGTGAACTTGACAATAACTGAACATCAATAACATTGCCTATTTTTACCGTGTAACCGTAACAATTGATGTGTCGATCTCAAATATTGTAAAATGAAAAGCACCTTCCATCGCTAATTTAAAATTATATTAATGAGGGAATACAATGATTCTACCAAAAACAAGTACAATTCATTTTCCTGACCCTGAAATTTGATCATCGAAATTCGAATATTTCAAAACTCAAAAAGTGCTAACGTTTGTGGTTAACTGTTACATCTACTCTTTATATATCAGTATTCGGCTGGGCTAGGTGAGGGGTTACCTCCATTGTGAGAAAATACATGCATTCACAGTACACCAAAAGTCAACATTTTGACTTTATTGACCTTAATTCAACGATAATGAAAATTTAATATTTCAAGAAGTTGAAAAGGCATGAGTTAAAATATTTTCACGCAATATGTAGCAACATAGTGTACAATACAAGCACACGTATTTAGAAGCCAGTCTGAATAATCCTCGAAGCAGGAATTCTTATAATTTGTGAAGTGTTACCTTGGCCAGGGTTGGATTGAATGGTGTGTAAATCGTGATATAATGAGGCTTGAACGGCCATAGACCTGTTTTTCGAAAGATCTGCCTACGGGCTTCACAGTTCACTATGGAAGAATGAACGGCTATTTTTTCCCTCAAAATACGAGAGCCAACAATTTTTTTAGAGAAGTGCGAAAATTTCACATTTGACAAAACTTAATTTTTCAGGATTCCCAACAAGCATTATGCGATTCGAACATATGCTTACATTAGCCAAGTCAACCCCTAATATATGTCATCGAGCTAGCTTAAGATCTTTAACGAAAAGGATTTTATGGGAATTCAAAAACCATGATCAAAATCTAACATTACTTTCTCACCAACCTAATATTAAATATTCTATTAATATTTTTATCAGAAAAGGTCATAAATTCATTTAAAATTTCTACTAACTTCCATGAGCAGTATCAGATTTCCATAAAGTGCTCAAAATTGCGGTAACATGTTGAACTTGCCCAAGATTACCGTATTTCTGGCTCTCGACGACCGTATTAAAGTATTTTTTCTGGCAAATCTCGCCTCACGACTCTACGCCTGTTTATAGTTTGGGCTCGCTTCTTTTTCTTCACACTACCCCTGCGTGGTTTATTGAAATAATATAAAAACTTGAAAAAATTGTTTTGCTTTAGATATCAGATGGTAAATACGGTGCTAGGGCTAATGAGCACTCGCCTCGCCCTTTTGGCGAGAGTGCGCGAGGTCGCGCGATTATCTAGCTCCGTATATTCTAAACTGACAGTTATTGAAAACCGGTTTCAGTGATATGATCTTGCATTGCTGTAGACATGAGATTATTGGAAATTCAATCAGAAGGTATAGTATCGATGAGCATGAGCAACATATTCCAAATGAACTCCATCTCTGTCGGACCAACAACATCATTTATCGATTGCCTTCAGCGCAATGCTCGAAACAAATGAGAATGTGTGACAAGGTCGAACAAAATTTGACAACTTCTCAGTAAAAGATAGGCATTGATGAGAAAAAATAACGATTAAAGAGTAACACAGTGAAAAGTGTACACGGAATAGAGTACTCTACTCCGTTACAATTTTCTTCCACTTCAATGAGATTTCTGAATGGGGCAAGGTGATGGGCGCTTCCTTGATCCTCATGTCCATGCGAACAGTGATCATATGATCATTCTGATCATAGTAGTGCACATCAACGTATTCGATGCACCGGACGACAGTCTCTGCGAAGACTTGGTTAATATATCATTAGGAATACCCACAATATTCGTCATTTCATTACCTCGTTGAAGAATTTCTTCCAGAAGAAACGTGGAAGACCAATGAATGAGATGCATCGATTAGAATACTCTTGGATACCAATGGAAGTAAGCGCCAGTGAATCCAATCGAATCACAAATGCAGCTAAAGTGCGTGCTTACTTATGAATCATTAATAATCTTTAAACTATAAGGATTAATTATGAATCATCCCCAATTTCTCGTACTCGACAGGTCGACCGGTGATCATATCGAAGTTTATAGACAGAGTGAGAAAACTTAACACGAAAATTTTGTCGACGTTAGCGACCAAACGAATCGCACATGCTAATTCATTTCGTGAATGATTTATTGATTTCACCATTGACACATTCGTTGTTTTACTGTTTATATCACACTTTCGCTTTTTAAGACAATTATTGATAGACAACCCACCAGGATCTGAGAGTTGCGCGGGACTCAAAAGGAAAGAGATTTCTCTGGCATGAGAAGCTATTTCGACGATAGAGGAACTGGAAATTGAAAGATATAAATGCTGTACGAAGTCTAACAACAGCTAGATATTGTTCGTAGATAGCTGGACGAAAAGTGCAATGACTCACACATTATTGTCATTCACTCTAAAGCGCCTCAGATCGAGATCTCCGATTATCGAACTGCGTAGCAGCTGAGCGAACAACGAAAGATCCTCCGGAATAAATTGATATCCGTTGATCTCGACCTTCTTGATGGATGTAGACAACAGGTCGGAAACCTGCAGATTAAATGGTTTAAATTTTGCACAATAAATACGAACCCCGTGATTTCAAGGGTAGACGAGTCAGCGCCAAGATCAGTTAAAAGGCAATCAATATCACATGGACGTAAACAAAGTTTAGAGAGTGAAGTTTGCGCAGACAAGCAGTGCGACCCTCACATTAGTTAATATTCCGTTTGGGAACCTATGATGAGTTCTTTGGGAGATATTCCAAGATTTCTACCTCCATTCTACCCGTTTGTGAGACGCTGTGTCTGATCTAACCTACTCTTTGATGGAATCATCAGAACCTTTCAGGGTAACTTGCAGTCTGGGAGAGTCAGAGCCACCCCAACGCTTGAAGCTTCCAGAATCCACATTACTTAGTCCGTAGAACGGAATATTGGTAGGATAGAGATGAAACTCCATGCTAATATAGCCCTGCAACTTTGTAATCTCATAACTATGATGAAAGACTGCATTCATAATACACACTCCACAAACTGCTCACTGCAGGTTTGACGATGGTCACATTCCTGATTCCAGGTGGATTGTTTCTCAGAAACTCGTTCACTCCAGTGTTGAAATGAGTGGAGGACTGCGATGTGGAGATCGGTATTGAAATATGGGGAGAAGTGAAGGGATATGTAAACTATATCTCATAATCGCAAATTTAGATCAGGAACGGTCACAATTACAGTAGTTAATGTTTGACTACCGTACCTTGGCAAGATTCGCCAGATCGATACATTCCTCAGTTTGCAGATGGAAGAAGATACGCTTAGAAGCCGGCCAAGGGAGAGATTCCCAACTGGAAAGAATATGTAAAATCATGTATCAGGTTGATGCAAAAGTTTCTCCCTTTTTTTAGAAATTTACATTTTTGCTTCCCCTGACCTCCAAGGTATTAGGTTGGTGCAAAAGTTTCTCCCTAAAATATTTTTTAATCGTTTTCTAGCCATCTTTGCCTGACTTTAATTTCCGTTTAACATTAGTAGTGGGTACATAGGTAGATTATATATGCAGGATCAATTCAATTCTGGAAAGCATATTACGGGAATAAATAATGAAAATGTCAAAATGTCGAAATATTACGATTATTAGGTTACTTTTCTGGACCCTACCATTTGAATAAGATCTAGCAATTGATTCTGCTCACTTGATGAGTAATACCACTCAAGTTGCTCATTCAGAATATCACACAATATCCGACTTTCAAAAGGCGTTGCAAGCTGGGAATTAGAAAAAAGTGCTGATTTCGTTGAAATTTTGCTGTATCATGCTGCTGTTCACAAATGGATAGCTGTAGCCACCTCAAGTTTAATGGTAATATTAAGGCTAGCAAGAACTACATTGTCCTCAACAATATGGCTTTTCGAGACAATGACTAAACATTCGGGGCTATGAAAAGTAATTCTGTAGAAATTGATCTCGCGGAAATATCTAATTAGACGCTCATCTCAACTTGGCATGACGGCACACTGATACTGAATTACATTCACGAGCATGCCCAGATATCATACTTTACACTGGTATGTATGACTAACCCCTATCTCTTTTCTCCACTCAGCTATGACCTTATAAACATTCAGTTTGAAATGCAATTTTACGAAACTGGACAGATTGCTGTATCGACGCTGCTAATTGTGGAGAACTGGGACACGGCTTGTTATAAAGAGTATTCATGTACCCTTATATTGCAAAAGACCGTATGAGGATTGACCAACATTGGATGTCAGGGGAAGCAAAAATGTAAATTTATGAAAAAAGGGAGAAACTTTTGCACCAACCTGATAGATCAATTCTCTTATGGTCTTGTCCAATAAAAGGGTACATGAATACTCTTTAAAACGAGTCGTATCCCAGTTCTCGACAATTAGCAGCGTCGATACAGCAATCCGTCAAATTTCGCAAAATTGATTTTCAAACTAATTGTTTATAATGTTATTGCAAAATGGGGAAAAGAGATAGGGGTTAATCATACATGCCAGCGTAAAGTATGATAACTGGGGATGTTCATGATTGTAATTCAATATCAGTGTGCCGTCATGCCAAGTTGAGATGAGCGCCTAATTAGATAATTCCGCGAGACAAATTTCTGCAGAATTACATTTCATAGCCCCGATTGTTCAGCCGTTGGCTCACTAAACCATATTGTTGTGGACAATGAAGTGCTCGCCAGTGTTAATATTACCCTTAAACTGGAGAGGGCTACTCGTGCATAGCTGCTTGATAAAACACAATTTCGGAATTTGAACAGGGATATCAGCAATTTTGATAATTCTCAGCTTTCAACGCCTATTGAAGGTTTGATATTTTCTAATATTCTTGAAGAGCAACTTGAGTAGTATCACTCTTCAGATGGGCAAAATCAATTATTAGCGTGCGTTCAAATGGTAGGGTTCAACAAAGTGCACAAAAAAATGCAAAATGTTGAGATTTTGTCATTTTAATTATTTATTCCCGTACTATGCTTTCCCAGGGTTGAATTGATACAGCGAGTGTAATCTACCAATACTGTTAAATGGAAATTACGGTCCGGCAAATATGGCTGGAGAAAGTTTAAAAAATAAAATAGGGAGAAACTTTTGCATCAACCTAATATTATGGTGAGTTTAGTGCACATTTCCCGTATCATTTTTGATTCGCATGGATCTTACGTATAATTTATAATTATTAAATCCCAGAAATTAGGTTCTTTCCTTTCTTGTCGAATTGAAAAGTTTTTTAATAATAACTGACGACTACCTCATGGACTCAGTGAGGCTAGCCTCGCTGTTCTTCTTAGGAGAATCCAGGTTGAGACCACGACACTGAGCTGAGAAGGCCTGAGAAGAATTGATTAGATTACGGGAGGGGAAAGGGGGAATAGGGAAGGAATTGTAGAGGGAACACTTACTCGATAGAAGGAATCCATCCAATCGGAGTCAGTATCAGATGCCCGAGGGAGGGATGAGGTGAAGGAAGCAGGACGATTCTTGTTGGATTCCATCTGATTAACAGGAGCAGTGCTCACAACATTCAATAGGCTGAAAAACATGCTTTTTTATAGATAATAGGTATCTGGGCAACGACTTTAAACGTCTCAACGATTTTTCCAAAACAAAAATGAATTCAAACTTTATCGCATGATGACTTTACAAAAATAATATTAGGTTGGTCATAAAGTTTTGCGCGATTTCGGACCCCAAGTTTGAGTTCGTATATTTTCTTTTGCTCAAATCGCCACGTATTGTCCTGATGATGTTATATAGGGACATGTTCGACCTTTAGAAAAATATAGTTGAAATATTCCAATTATCTCTACTATGCGAGAAATCAAGATCTGCGTAACTGTGAATTTTTCAGAAAAATAAAATTTTATTTAAAGTTGCTGTACTTCGCAGATAAATTTTTAGATGGAGACTCACAACGTTTATTAAAAAGCACTAGGCGTACACAACCTAGTTTCAAAAAGAGAGATCTGCCGAATTGGAAATGGGCTTCGTAGAGGGCAATGAAACACGGGCACTTAGAAAAATAAGATTTCTATCGAGCAAATCACCTGTTTCGAGGATTGACGCGGGTGACCTCTACCAATGGGCGCTGTAATCACTACGTACATGGTTCTCTATTATATCAATATTTAAGAGCACACTTTATTTTCTCATCTAAAAAAGTGATATTTGTATCTCAATTATTTTGCAAAGAAAACGTCAAAAAACCTGACATTGAGGGTCTTCAAGCACGGCTCACCCTAGAAAAAGTAGCGACATCCACAATATTCCTAAATAGTGAGTGATTGGGCAAGGGTTGTTCGTTAATTTTAATAGGAAAGCACCGCCCTTCAAACCACATCTCTAGCACAAAAAAGCCTGAAGTGTGTATTTCGATGTTCTAAATTGGGCACCTGCAATCCGAAGAACCGTGTTCGTGAATGGAGAGCTCCATTATCCCCCAAAGGGAATTGTGACTTGTACTAGAAAGGTAGTTCACAATCATGAATAATTGAAATCTCTTGAACTGTCGGCATAGATATAGTACTCCAAAACTTATCTTGACAAGTGCCATTAAAACCCACATTCGGATTACGCGCATATTTCTAATATGCTCTTTGTGGCTGGTCAGTCTCAACATCACCAGTACGATATATTCCCATCATACTTTACTACTGTGGTTAAAACTGGGTCCTATCTCCGTCCTAAATGAAAAGCAGATCCTTTGAAAAGTCAGGTCGTTGATCAACCACATGAAGTTTGGTGCATCGCCGTATTCCTTTCCTTGATCGGACAGATCTATGATAGTGTATTCTAAAGAGAGTATAAAAGCCCCTATCTATCACTAAAAGATCTAAGTTGATTGGACAACAACGAACGATTGTAGATGCCAGAATGCACTTTAGTAAAAATCGCGCAAAACTTTATGACCAACCTGATAACACATGCGTAAATAAAAGTGGTAAGATGTTTAGGTGGGAATCAGCTTCGAACAGAGAAGGAACGATAGATAAACAGCACTTCATAAATTTAAAAGGACTATGATGAAGGACAAAGAAGTGTTTCGTGATATTTACGCTCAAAATAAACAGAAGAAGGGAGAGGTTAGATCGGGGATCTTGAGGAGACAACTTCAAATGGAGGTGAGATAGTAGATTAACAACGGTTTCTTACTCCTTCTTATGCCACTTGACCCACTTGATAAGAGTATCAGGCAGATCAAAAGGCGCCTTCGTGATCTTCATTCCTGCTGTGTTTGACATCTTTATGAATTCGAACGAACCGTTCGCGAGTTTCTGTCAATGATAATTATAATAATTGAAGGTAGGAGCCGCAAAAAAACATTCTTACTTCGATGAGAAATTTATTCCAGAAAGAGTGGGGGAGTCCGAAGAAGGAGGATGGATCAGAAGTGTAATCAAGCAGACAAAGAGAAAGGAGACATTAGAATTTAGTTGAGTGATAAAGGCCGCTGAAAAGAATATTTTTCCCAAAAAATTAATGCAATATTTAAATCAGTAAGATCATTGAGAAATCTGTGAAAAACTGGATTGCTATCAAGTAAAATGAAGAAAAAATATTTGAATACTTTAATAAACTAGGCGCACCTGGATCAGAAAGTTCAACCTCCACTGATGAGATATAAATTCTCATGGCGTGAGCGGTCAACAAGAGAAGGCGCTCACTGATCATTTATGTTTTAAAAATGTATTTGTAAAAAAACATATCACGCCTCTCATGAGAGAATCGAGCTGAGCTATATCACGCCATTCACGAGAGAATCGAGATAGAATCGCAATTCTTGGGAATGAAGGGGAAATCGTGAAATTAGTTATAACCGGTTTTGGGCACCCTGAGGCATGCCTGAGTGACCCCTGAAGTATTAAAGTGCACACTTCATTTTGAAGCTCCCTGCGTAGTGTCGGATAGCGGCATCACTCACTTTGAGAGGTGTTTTCTTGGATACGGCGATAGATAGGTCAAAATTGACATCAGAGAGACCCCAACTCATTTTTCGGGCTCTATCGATCTATACAAACCATTTTTTCTAAAACCCATTTTCAACAGTGGTACACTTCAGGCCAATTTTCTCAAAAATGTAGGTGAAGATGCAGCTCAAATTGTCACACTAGATGCAGCTCAGCGAGAGCTTTCGAATGAGTGGTTTGCGAAAAAAAATACGAGCACTCCTGTGAGAGTTTCGCCCTTTTAACTTCGTCTGCATCGTTTGAAATTTCTTTTCAACAGAAGATTTTATTTCAGACCGCACTTTTCGAAGAGCGCGGTCGAAAATGATCGAGGTTCTATTTAAATCTTCTGTTGAACAAAAATTTCAAACGATCCAGACGAAGTTAAAAGGGCGAAACTCTCACAGGAGTGTTCGTATTTTTTTCGCAAACCACTCATGGGAAAGCTCTCGCTGAGCTGCATCTAGTGTGACAATTTGAGATGCATCTTCACCTACATTTTTGAGAAAATTGGCCTGAAGTGTACCACTGTTGAAAATGGGTTTACGAGAAAATGGTTTGTATAGATCGATAGAGCTCGAAAAATGAGTCGGGGTCACTCTGAGCTCAATTTTGACCTATCTATCGCCGTATCCAAGAAAACACCTCTCAAAGTGAGTGATGCCGCTATCCGACACTACGCAGGGAGCTTCAAAATGAAGTGTGCACTTTAATACTTCAGGGGTCACTCAGGCATGCCTCAGGGTGCCCAAAACCGGTTATAACTAATTTCACGATTTCCCCTTCATTCCCAAGAATTGCGATTCTATCTCGATTCTCTCGTGAATGGCGTGATATTATATCCTAAAGCTTGTCACACATAAATTGAGTCAAATTTTTTATGATAATCCATAAAATTGCAACTATAGGTCGAAAGGTTGGTCAAAAGTAACCAAGCCAACACCCAACCCTGTGGATGAAAAAACCCGGTGGTCGAAAAAATTAAAACGAACGTGATTGGCAAGCCTAAGTCATAATGATTGAGAATAATGATAAATATAGATGATACCAGTCCCTAAAGATGAGCCATATTTAGACACTGCACAATCATTGATATTTTTTACACCGTTAGCTCTAATTTAGGTCGTCACTGTGAAGCTGTCTCTTTAGTTTTACAGGCATTGATAGCACGAGGAATAACGTTTGATAAATATCAACCCCGGTTAAAAACAAAAACGTACCCCAATGCATTTTATAGCTGTCCGAAAAGGTGCAGTTTGCATCTATGTTCCACGTGTGTTCCATTTTGTAAGCAAAGCTCTAGTAATGCAATGTGGCGCATTTGTTTTTAAAAATTCGCCTGTCTGATGAGAAAACTGTAAAATTGAAAACGTACTTCCACTTTTTGACACTTTTTCCATTTGTGGGGTGTACGTTTTACCTTTTCATTGGCAAAACGTACACCCCTGAGGAACCCAGGAGCCTTTCGACCTACGATTGCAACAATTGGCTGCGACTTCCTTTGAATAGCACTTTTTACTACTGACCATAAAACTATGATTAAACTCACGCGGTGTTGTCATCTAGATACATGGTACTGATACTCAGATAATCGGAGGTCGACTTGCTCAGCAGCTGTGAACACAGTAGAAAATCAGAGGGAGCGAGACCTTCTCCAAAGATACGCAAATTCTTTATGTGTGTAGAAAGCAGACCAGACACCTGAAGAAAAAATAAACACGCATGGAAGACAAGGCTACTCTCATCACACTACTCTCTACATTATCTTCCAATTTTTTTCCATTCATAACTCAGTATATACAGTGCGTTCCATGTTTTAGCAAGTCTGAACTGTTTCATGAAAAAATCAAGTTTCATCTTGGACACGTTTTTGTAATGGGTGAACCAAATTCACCCAGAGCTCTTGCAACAGTTGAACCGTTTCAACCATTTCGAAGTGAAGAAAATTAACCAATTTGGAAGTTCAACCGTTACACCAAAAAAAGAACTAGTTTTTTTACCTTTGTAACAGAATAACCCTGTTCAACCATTCCTTAGCCGAAAAACCAGTTCAGACTTGCTAAAACATGGAACGCACCCCCCCCCCCTTATATGCAAATTCAAATGATAACAATTTTTGAATGTGTCTGTTCAAACCTGATTGGCGACATTGGTCTCTAGAGCATTCAGAGTTGCTGTCATTTTTGGATAGGCAGAACCTCGCCATCGGAGGAACCTCCACTCGTTTAGATTAGGCAGTTCGTAGAAGGGTATATTAGATGGATAGAGAGACATTTCAACGGAAATTCTTTCCTGTGAAAATGCAATCGTTAGAATTGAGATACAATAATGGTATTGTGATATTCATAATTTCCATCCATTTTCGCATCACAAAAAAATACTCACATCCGTCTTCCTCAGGTCAACACTATATACTCCCGGCCGATTGTTGTTCATGAACTCCTTCACTCCAGTTCGGAAGTGAGTGGAAATCTGCGATATGAGAACCGGCATAGAATTAGACGACAAAGTCTTAGAAGTCTTTTCAGCTTTTTCATGAAAGTAAAGATAAAGCTAAAGCAACAACTTCAGCAGTCGATACCTACAGTACCTTTGCGAGATTCCCTAGATCAGCACAATCCTCTTCATTTCGAAGATGGAAGCAGAGGCGCTGGATGAATGGACGGCAGATGGCCGGAAGTGAACCCCAACTGGAAAGATGATAAATCCGGACTACGATGCAATAGATAACGGTAACGAAAGGAGTGAAGGGTACCTCGGGGGCTCATTGAGTGCAGTAAGGCTGTCGATCTCGAAGACGTTACCGTCCTTGTTAATGTTCTGGATGTCCACGACGACATCTCCACCAGTGGTCTGTAAAGAAGAACAAGAGTTAATGTAATATACAATTCCAGGGGAAAATGGACCATCGCAGCTTTGCCAGGAATATACACAGTATCTGTGCTCACCTCATCAGCTGGAGTACCGGACAGCTGGGGCTGCTCCATCTGCTGCAGGGAATTATCGGCGCAAAGAGTGTCTGGCTTACTCTGATGAAATTGATCTTTGATAAAGTTGTACTAGCTGTGATCTTTGCAATACAATTACATTCCGAGAGTAAAATATCTTTTTTCTCCCACAAAAGCGATCACACATCACCTTGTTTCCCCTCGATGGACCTTCAGTAGATGAGATCGCCGATGATTGGGCGTTGAGACGGCGCTTGTGAGAGACAGACTAAAAAAACACAACCAATACTTATTTGTTGATTCAAACAATGAATGATGTGGTGTTAATAGCGCTCAATTTAGCGAAAGGAATAGAAAAGTGCTAAATATTTAATATGAGGCCCAATCATCTTCATTTCCCAGTGCCTTTCTAGTACAGCGCAATACGGTATTCTTGTTTACCTCATCAACGGGAGTTCCGGGCTGTAGGCTCTGCTGCATCGACGAATTATGAGGGTGAGTGGCAGACATTATCGAGTAAACCTTTAATTCAGTTAGATGTTCGTGCATTCACCAATATTTAGTGTAATAATCATGAATATAAGCAAGGTATTGAGATAACGTATTAAAACGTTATAAAGATATAACATGACGCAACGGGATACAGATTTTACCAGCGGATCACAAAATGAAGATAAGAGTCACAACAACGGAAATAGTCCGATCAGAAACAATGGTAGGAATTTTCTAATGGGGGATCGAGGTGAATTACAGTGTCTTACGCCACTCCACGAACCTAATGGGAGAATCGGGTAGTTCAAACGGTGCCTTCGTAGTTTCCATGAAAGGCATGTTTCCTGCCTCGATTAACGCAAATGAGCCATTCGCGAGATTCTGCCAATGTTTGTCTTAATTATCGAAGTTTTGTGGCAAACAAATATCATAATTATAAAAAAGATAAAATAATGGTAAGTGCGAAATCCCACACGAAAAACATTGTCACCTCATTGAGGAATTTCCGCCAGAAGGAGTGGGGAAGTCCGAAGAAGGAGTAGGGGAAGTCCGCCTGCTCCGTGAGATATCGGAGTCCAGTTGAGTGATCGGAGGCCAGCTCAGTGACAAAACTTGCTGAAGAGCTATTGGTTTATTGGAGAAGAATTTCTCAATATAATGACAACGTTTGTTTATGTCAAAATAAGACTGTTCAATATATGAAATCATGGGTAGTAATCAAAAAAATATTGAAAGAAAAGGAAAGAAAAAACAAGAGACCTACCCGGATCAGAGAATCGTGTTTCACGACAGCTTATATTGAATTCTTTTGAATGAGAGGCCATCGAGAGAAGAGAGGGACTGAACATGCGTTATACTTTTAATTAATTCGAAATGTATTTATTGAATGAGAAGCTGTGTTAGGACTTACGCTTTGTTGTCATCCAGAATCAGGATGTTCACATAGAATCGACCGACGGTCGAATTTCGCATCAGATGTGAGCAAATCTGGCAGTCTGTAGGAGTGAAATGGAGTCCAATGATACACGCACTCTGGATGCATGAAGAAAGCAGACTAGACAACTGAAGAGAAAATAACATAAAAACATGAACTTCGTCACAAAATTATCTGCACTGAAAAAACCTCGGAACTTAAATAATATAACTGAAGTTAGAAATCGTAATGAAAAGTCGTTATAGGAGTAAAATAAAACCTGCTCGAATAAGGGGTCCTCGGTACTCCTCATAGTTACGCGAATTTGTGGATCGGAAGAGTCACCCAATATCTCGAACCGTCTTATTCCCCGGATAGTATCTAGATTCTCCAGATAGTGGAAGGGAACGTTGGATGGGTAGAATTTTATCAGCACGTTAATTCCATCCTGCGATTGAGTATGATCGTTTAAAATTGCGATGAAAACCTATTCATACTCGGAGATTCACTATTGATGAACATTACAATACTCGCACAAGATCCACTCAGATCCACTCTCTTAATTCCCGGTCGATTCTCGGCTTTCTTCATAAACTCATTCACTCCATACCGGTAATCAGAGGATACCTGTGAAGAGAGTATCGAAATGGAAATAGGGAAAGAAGAAAGGTGTTTTAATGTATCCCACAAAATCAATACAAACAAAAACGAAACACAAACAATTAAAACAATCAGTTATATAACACAATACCTTTGCAAGATTTGCCAGATCGGTGCATTCCTCATAATTTCGGAGATGGAAGCAGAGACGGTTGATAAATGGACGAGAGGTGGCCGGAAGTGTACCCCACCTAGAAAGACGATCGATGATAGGGCTCTTCAGCATTTTGAAAGCATATTTCGGACATAAAATTTCAAAAGGATTTCCAAAGTGAAGAAAACAATGTACGGCTTCTCAAAAAGAATAAATTAGGCTGAAAAAATCGAAAAAAAAGATATTCCAGCGCGTAGGCAAATTGATAATTGAAAATATAATGCCCTATTACCGATCGTTAAAATTTTATAACACATAAAATATTATTAAAGAATAGATTAGATGTAGCAGGCTACAGTAACGACACAAAAAACCAGTACCTAGGATGGTCAGAGAGGACAGTCGGGATGTCAGTCTCGAAATCATTATTGTCCTCAGTATCCCGAATGCTGTCCGTTACGCTGAGGCGACCTGCCTGAAAGAGAAAACAATGGAAAACTATATCCCATCATGGGACCCCATGTTTCGAGTGCAGTGATTACCTCGAACTTCTCTGCCATATTCTCGATTCGTTCCTTCACTCGAAGCACCTCATCACACTTCATACGGAGTGATCGAATCTCCTGGTGGATTATATAAATAATAATAAATTAAATTATGGTTGAACATATACGATAGAGTACATAATCGACTCTGGCAGTAGCAATTTAAAAAATAGTGAAAGAAACCTTTTCAACAGATTGAAGTCTCTGCTCTGCTTGAGCTCGTATCTCCTCATGAGGAACAATGTTATAAGGGAGGCTGAACGGAGAGCCGATTCCGTTGTGAGAAATCAAATCGTCTGAAAATCGGGCAATAATTTATCAAAATAACTGAAGCTGACCAGAAAGTCCTAAACCCAGCCCAAAAATAGAGAAAAACATAAAAAATATACCAAGTGTTATATAATGAGTGTTGTCGCCAGGCTCCTCTCCCCCTCTCATGAACTGAAAAAAGTGCGAATTTATAAATTTATGTATTTAACTCACGCAAAACGGGGATGATCCGTTGAAGAAATTCTTCATGTACCATGCCTGGACTTGGCGTTCAGTGAATGGACCTCTGAAAGGGCTATATCTTTCAATAAATACAATATCGTTGGTCAAACTAACATATTTGCACTCTACACTCACTTGAGTTCATGCTTCCTATCTCTGAAGAAGATGCTAGGAAGTGGCGGAATTTCGGACAGCATTCTGAGAATTGAATTGATAAACTAAAGCTTGTAAATTAATCAAATATCGACGCGCTTCAGATACACTTTGAATATCAAACAAATTGACATTTCGAAAACATGTATGCAACATCAGACGATCACAATTCGAAACAACTCGATATTAACTGTCCGAGCAAAAACTATCTCCAGTCGGACAACGAAGTAAGATTAGATCAAATTTCCTAGCATACAATTCGGGGGATTCTGGGAAAAAATGATTTTGAGCATTAAGGGATGGTAGCAACAGTATGGCTACCGTACTTAGCTACCGTAATTGGCAGACCTCGAGTTCTCGTGAATGTCCTGGTGGCGATCGACGTGATGCGGGTCCATGAGTTCGAGACGATCAGAAGCCTGGAAATGAACAATATAGGGAATATATGCTAAGTTTTGGTAGATTAGTGGTACAGTAAGTCAGAGATGTGGAACTCACTTGGCAAATGTATTATCTTACGTTTTTGTTGATAATCACCAATTCCGATTTAAACGAAAAAAAGGTATTCTGAGAACGCATATACACGTTTACGATATTCAACAAATTGGACCGTATTGCGCTCAATACTTTATCAGATGAGTAGAAGTTAACTGAGAACAAAAATTCAATCGTGAGTGGAAAGAAATCGATTAGAGATTTTGGGATACAATTTCGAACTGAGACGGGGTTGTAGCTAAATGATGATCTCTTATACGTTCTTATGCCACAGCAGGTACTCAATGGGTGTATCGGGAAGGATGAACGGAGCCTTAGTGACTTTTTCTGACATATTTCCGGTCTCGATGGATTCGAACGAGCCGTTGTCGAGTTTCTGCAAGCGATTTTAAAAACCTCATAATTTTGGATTCAATTTAAAGAAACACATTTTATAAGGATTTTTTTAAATAATCACATGAAACATTCAGACCTCGTTCAGAAATTTGCTCAAGAATACGTGAGGGATTCCCAAGAATGACGTGGTGAAGAGTGAATCGTCGTATAGAGTGCAACAGGGGACGACGGAGGCCAGCTGAGCAATGAAGGCTGCTAAAGAGCGTTGATTTATGCGGGAAACCCGATATTTTTTTCTTTTTAAACCTCTCGAATAAGTTTAAATTTGAATTATGTATTGTAGTGAAGAATGGATCATGATTGGACTTTAAAAAATAAATAACACAAACTATAAAATAAACTAAATGGAGACCCACCCGGATTGGACAACTGCGGATTATTGCAGACAACTGTCAATAGCTTGATGTGAGCGACGACCGAAAGAATGAAGGAGCTGAACATATAATTGAGAAATATATGCTATTGTGAGAGTAGAATGCGTAGCAAAACAAAATGGTACCATGATCAACTTCTTAGCGTATTGACTTTCGCGGAATTTTAAAATATTTTTATTGAAGTTTATTCTGTTACAACGTTGCTACGCATTCTCATCATGCAGTGTTTTAATCGGACTCACGCTGCGTCATCGCCCATCCTCGTGGTGTGGAATAGCAGCTTGCCGATGTCAGAATTGTGTAGAAGCTGTGCGAACAGCAGGAAATCAGCCGGAAAGAGGGTCCATGCGTGGAGACGAATATTCTTGATGCATGAAGAGAGCATATCGGATACCTAAGAAAAGGAACCAGCCGCAATAGTGACAAGATACATCTTAATTTATCTCCCCGCAGACAAACATTACCATCACTTCAAAACAAAATCATACTAATCGAAACCTAGTTGATATAAATTGAAATGGATATATGGAGAGGAGTCTGATATCTAACCTGATTGAAGATGGGATCATTGATACCGTTAAGAGTCACTTCAAGTGCGAGATTTGAAAAGCCGCGAAATCTCTTGAATCTTCCCACGGCCAGAGTGTCCAGAAAGTGGAAGGGGAGATTAGAGGGATAGAGTTGAATCTCAACAGAAATTCCATCCTGAAAATGTGCAGTAGTTAACAGTATTATGCAAGACGTATAGCGTCATCGCAGGATGTAACCATACTCACCTCATCCTTGCTGAAGTGAACACTTTTCACACCCGGTCGATTGTCGGATTTCTTCATGAACTCTTTCACTCCGCTTCGGAAATGAGTGGATACCTGCAATATGAGAACAGATATGGAAAAAGTGGGGAAATTGAAGAGAACTATCCAGAATTTTCCAATAAAACGGAATTTGAACGAGGAATTCATTTCACTGTCATCAGTTTATCGCAAACGTACCTCTGCGAGAATAGTCAGATCAAAACAATCCTCGTCGGTTCTGAGATGATAGAAGATGCGATTGTTAGCCGGCCATGGAATAGATTCCCAACTAGAAAAGGAAAGTAAAAAAATAAAGTAGAATTCGGCTCTCACGACAGGCGTGCTTTGCCGCCCCCGCGCCAATTCAGCGTTCAGTCTGTCCTGAGCTTATCAGCGACCTATGCGTAAGGCTAACCGCCCGTGTTGTGTGCACGTGGTGGGGGATTTTACTTTCGCGATTTTTAATCACTACCAACATTCTTAACCCCCTTGGTGTGGGTGGATCTGAGGACGCGGGCGGGGATCGAGCTAGTGACCCTTCGATCGCAACTCTGGCACACAACCACTGCGCCAGCCCGGCCTCAACCGAGAAATAAGTTGAAAAACAGGATATTAAGGTAAATTGGATGTACATTTCTTTGTAAACATTTTGTTAGCTACGAATTTTCAATATAATCTCGATAATAATTCAAAATAATGTAATACAGTCTAATCGCCACCTACCATTTTTAATGACATAAACCTTCATAAAATATAAATTGAAGGTATTATGGAAACTGAGTGCGGTTACAAGATCGACACACTTCTGAGGTTTCTGAGAGTCCGAGAGTTCGAGACGACCAGTGGCGTGAAAACCATGAGGTAAAGTATATATATAGGCTAGGGTTGGCCATTTGATATTGACGAATCGCTACGAGCGCGCGCTTTTGCAGCGATATCGCTACGACTTCTCTGCGCGCGTTTGCATTCTCCCCCTGCTCTTCTGCTCGTCGCGCGCACTAATTGCGCCGAGTCAGAGGTACGCGAGAAACGGAAAGGTAAAGTGGGAGGAGTTAGCGCGGGAGAGATAGCGATATCGCAACCCTCCCCCGCCCTCGTAACGATTCGCTACGAGAGGCGGGGGAGGGAAGCGCGCGCGTAGCGATATCGTTATCGTTTAGCCAATCCTAATATAGACCATATTACGGTAGGTCAGTGGTACGGTAAGTCAGAAAAATACAGTAGTGTTGGACTCACACTGCAGAGGACATCCTTCTCTCCCGAATCGAAAGATGGGGAAGTCTGATTGACGATCGGAGACTGTTGATGAGTAGAAATCGATGACTGCAGTTAATCGAGTTTAGGAAGCTTGTCGAAAACACTATATCATTCATATGGCATGTTGAACATTTAACTAAGAAAATGCATTTTATTTTCCTAACCGATTTGAACACACATGAATCTCCTTTTCACGCTATTGATTTTACTAAAGGTATATACAACCGATATGTCATAATGTGTCAAACAGCGCATGTCATTGTAGTTATGAAATAGAAATCACTGCGACTTCCGGCGCACCTCATTCGCGGTAGTTCCATTCTGCTGATTCAGCTGCTGCACAGATGAATCGGAAGATCCGAGGTCTTTCATTCTCCGAGTATCAGAAGTAAAACCGTGAAGCCAAATTAACGCTACACACATGTTTACATATATAATCGCGAAGACGAAGAGGTATTCAGATAACGCATTTAAACGTTTTTAAAGTTTAATAAAAATGACACACATTGACTTAAATCTTTATAATTAGAGCAAAACTAAATTTAACACTAGAATAAATGCGTGAACGGAAAAAGTCAGATGGAAGATTGTATCGAGATACAACTCCAATAGGGAAGGAATTGAAAGTAAACTAGGGCTCATTACTCCTTCTTACTCCACTCCAGGTATTCCATGGGATCTTCGGGCAGGATGAAAGGTGCCTCTGTGATCGATCCATTCAGGCTTCCCGTAGTGATATATTCGAACGAACCGTTAACGATCTTCTGTCAATATTTATTTCAATATCCTGTGGAGAGGTGCTTCAAGAAAAATATTCGTACCTCATTGAGGAAGTTGCTCCAGAAGGAGTGATCGAGTCCGAAGAATGAGGTGGAGGTGGAGTCGAATAGGTAAACTGTGGAGAAATCGGAGGCCAGTTTAGTGATGAGACTTTCTGAAGAGCGTTTAATTATTGGTTTACAACTTTAAGACTCGCAATAGAAATAGTTGTTTTTAAAGAAAAAAAGGTAAAGAAAAACATTGATTTTAATTAGATACATTCATACCGAGTAATGAAACACTTAAAAATAATGATAGAGAAAATAAGATTATATAAGCTCAATTCAGAATTACCCGGATCGGTGAGCTGCACCTCTTCACACGAGAATTTGATTTTCTTAGCGTGAACAGCCAGTGAAAGGGTTTGGGAGCTGAGAATTGTAATTATATTTTGTTTTAAATTAAGCTTACATTCCCAAATAATATTGAATTCTTATTATGTACTATTATTAGTGGACTCACACGATTGTGTCATCCAGAATCTCGGGGTTTACTTCCAGTACTTCGAAAGTCGAATAGCAATTTTGAGCACAGCAGCTGAAAGCAGAATGAGAAATCATCAGACGTGAAATCCTCTCCATTGATAACAGCATCGCTGATGCATGTAGAGAGCAGACCTTGAACCTGGAAAAATGAATAAACTCAGCCACAAAATTACCATGTGGGACATTATCCTCAGAAGGTTCACTTAGATGAGAGTTTTGAGTGATTTCTCATCTTATCTAACCTGTTCTAGGATGGGATCTTTGAGACCACTCAGAGTCACTTCAAGATCGGGCGTGGAAGAGCAGCCCGACCGCTCGAATCTGTCTTCGTCCACAGTGGATAGACCGTAGGAGGGCACATTGGATGGATAGAGTTCCATATATATGCGTATTCCATCCTGAAAATGGGTAATCGTTAGGATAGTGACAATAAAAGAACGTTATTCATTTTTCTTGTATTTTAACGTTCGTATATTATTTTCGCCACATAAGAAAATACTCACATCAGTTTTCGCCAGTTCAACAATTTCAGTTCAACATATTTTATAACTCTTTCTTTGAAGTTTGTGATGGATTTTACGAATGTGATTTTCACTAAATCAAGATTGCGGGGGGGGGGGGGATTGAAGATGCAACATATCACCGTAAAGAGAAAAATAAATAGTACCTCGGGGGCTCAGTGAGGGTAACCGGGTTGTCGATCTCGAAGACGTCATCGTCATTGTTCATCTTCTTAAAGTCCACAGCGACATCTTCAGCAGTGGTCTGAAAGGGATACAGGGTTACTGTAATACATCAACATTCCAGGGGAAGGTGGAGTACCATATATTTTGAATCACAGTCAACAAATGAGAAAGAAGAATACGGAATCAGTACTCACCTCATCAGCTGGAGTATCGGACAGCTGGGCCAGCTCCGAACGCAGCAGGGAATTATCGACGGAGACAGTGGCTGTATCGGTATTGAGACTGCGCTTGTGAGAGGCAGACTGAAAAAAACACAATTAACACATATATATTAACTCTAAAAACAATTAATACTTACTTTCAGATTCACACTATGAATTTTATAATTTCAATGGCGTATGAAGTAAAATAAATGGAAATAGTGCTTGTCCGTTAATAGAAGACATAATCGTTGTTAATGGACAGTGACATAATGGACAGTGTTGTTTCAAAAACAGCGTAATACAATATCCCTGCTTACCTCATCAACGGGAGTTCCGGGCTGCTGTGATTGCTGCATGGAAGAATCGTGAGGGTGAGTGGCTGGAGAACAAAAAGAATAAGGAATCGTTAGAATAGTTCATTAATTGAGAGTTCAATAACGAATTTTGAAATAGTTACGCATTAAAGAAAGGTATCCAAAAAACGCATTAAAACGTTTGATTTAAAAAATAACGCACATATTTAACTCAAATCTTTATTATATATGTTGAAATTCATTAAAACAAGAAAAAAATAATATTCGAGTGAATGGAAAGAATTCGATCAGAGATATTGGGTTATAACAATTGATAGGGGTTGCATGTGAACTATGGTATCTTAAGCTTTCTTATTCCACTTCAACCATTGAATGCGAGTATCGGGGAGAATGAAAGGTGCCTTCGTGATCCTTTCACTCTTTTTTCGATAATGTGCCAAAATTTATAATCCTTACGGCAGTAAGTTTTCGATGGAGCACTTATTGTGACACACCGAAATCACTACTCCGGTTTTTCAACGCAGGATGCGCGCCACTCTTGCGAAGCGGCGCCGCCATGAACTCCTCGCTTGCACACTCTTTCTCTCTGAGTATCCACGACGAGAGAGTATGTAAAACGAGTAGTGCGTGGCGGCGCCGCTTCGCAAAAATGGCGCGCATCCTGCATTGAAAATCTGGATTAGCATTGCTTGTCTGTATTATTTGTACAGGGATCCATCTAAAGTCCAACCATTGGAATCACAAGTGTCCTTCACGTTTCATCGACAGTTTGAAACACGAGATAGGCAGGACGATTGATAATTGAACAAAATTTTGTTAATTTGCGCATGAAATTACTGCTCTTAAAATCACTGGGCTACCGCAAAAAATGCCAAAAGTGTGAATTTCGACGTTCAAAATTGGGTACCTAAATGCAGAAGAACGATGCTCCTGTATTAAGAGCCGCATCTTCTCACGAAGAATTATGGCACATACAGGCAATGTAGTTTACATTGGTGGATAATTGAAATCGAGAGACGCATTGGTATAGATACCGTAAGCCAAAATCTCAACTGGAACCCCATCATGAAAACAAAACTCGGATTACTCACTCATCTCTAATAGGCATCTCGTGGATGATCAGTCTCAACAGTACCGGTGCGGTGTATCTCCATTGTGCTTTACACCGGTGATCTAGATTTAACTCTATATCTATTCACAATGGAATGCTGAGCATTTAAAAAGACATGATTTTGGTCGGCCCCATTCAGTTTACGACATTACTGTATTTGTTTTCTTGGTTGGACAGATCTATGATAACATGCTAAGGAGAGTATAAATGTCCCTATCTATCACTAAACTACTCGAGCCGATTGCACAACAACGAACGATGGGAGTGGGAATAATGCTAAATGGTCAAAATCGGCAAAAACTTTATGACCAACCTAATATTTCGTCGAAAATCGTCAACACTGTATTTTTTATAAATTACATTATTTTTTTGTAATATCAATTAATGCATTTAGAAACGGATTCTGAAATAATAAGATTCCCCCAAGAGGAAAATTTTCTATTAAAAAATAAAATATTGAAAATAAAAGTGAAAATATCGATTTTCGACCTTTTATGAAGTCTGATCGAAATACTCCCCCAAGTAAAAAAGTCTTAGAATTTGCCAAGGAATGCAGCGCCCCTACTTCCGAATCGATTGGAGTCGATTTAAAAAAAAATTTCAAAAGTTCGAAATTTTTCACAATACGCTCCCGCGCGGACGCGGACGCGGATCGAAATTCTACCGACGCTCGTGTGTTTCCCTCACTTAGTACTACCTATTGGTGAAGTTAGAAGGAATTTGAATTTTTGGCCTGTGCCAAGTATATTTCGATTCTGTGAGATAGTTTGTTATATGTGCATTACCATATAAAACGAAGCAAAATACCAAAAATATTTAAAAAAAATTATTAAGCAACCCCAATATCACACCGTCATGTAAGCAGTCAGGATGAAGGACATGACCGACAGGAGGAGAAGGATGCCGTAGAAGATCACGAGGAATATGAAGATGTTATTTTCTAGATCGGATGATCGAACAGAGAAGGCTGAAATTATGATGTTATATCACAAATTAATCGAGCAAACTCGTCTAGGAGCACATCATTATTTTTGGTAAATGTAATAAGTCGTTCATTAAGCGATTTTGGGGTGTAACCTGGCCTATTTAATATTAAGATCACCATGATGATGGAGCCGTATCACAACCGGAAGACCATAAAAATACATAATATCATTTTGACGTATGCTTACTACCGTTAATCACCCTCAACCTAAGCACACGCGTCCAACCATCCCAGACACCACACTATTTTGACCATATACAGAGCAGTTTACACTTTGTTTTCATCAGCAACATGCGATAAATGACCTTGAGGTCCGAATAACCAGAGTATGATCGGATTGAGAAGTTGTGAGTCGAGTACAGCATCCACAAGAGAACTGAAATACTTGAGATGCGATTGCTGTTATTTTCAACCAAGATATCGCATAAACCATTCACCTGACTTTGACCATCGAATTATCATCGATCTGTATATCCGCGAAGAGGAGAGTAAGAATTAATAGAGCTATGGCCGACGTCAAAAAAATTATCTAAATTTCTAGATGATCAATGATTTCAAAATTAAAGGTCCCCCGCAAGGAACCATTTTTTCGAATTCCCTGTAAGGGCTTGAACAGAGGGAAAATCAATCCCCTTACGCGCAATTTCAAAAATTGTATTTTCGGGTCATGGTCGATAATTGTGTCTTGGTAGGTCAAGACTAGTACCGTACCCAATCGATCATACAGTACCCCCAGATACCGTATGACGCTACCGTAACCCAGAATATCGAGAACTAACTTTATTTTCAAAAATTCAATATACCGTAACCAATCGATCCTACAGTACCCATACCGTAACCCTTTGTACAGTACCCCTTGTTACCGTAATCCACACCACTGCGGTCAATCGTAAACTGACTTTTTTCCAAAACATTTTCCATTGAATTGATTTTTGTTCTATACCGTACCCAATCGATAGTATAGTACCCCCAGATACCCTATACCACTACCGTAACCCTGATTATCGCAAACTAACTTTATTTTTAAAAAGTCATGGTACCGTGCCCAAACGATTATACAGTACCAAAGTAACTACCGTAACCCAGTTCCTTGGGTCAAACATTTTTATAAATATTTCATACATTTTTCTAAAAATCCAAAATGTATCATAAAGAGATTATACAATAATCACATATACGGTACGATACTTTAAAGTACCACTATGAAGAAAGTTTTTTTCGAGCTCGCGGCCAATGTGTGATCCGAAGTCCCTAGCGCGCAATTTCAAATAGTGTACACTATGATACTGTAGATCGAGTGCGCGAGGGGTGGTGCACAAGGTACGTATTTTCGGATCATGGTCGAAAATTGTGTCATGGTAGGTCAAGACTAAGTACCGTACCCAATCGATCATACAGTACCCCATATACCGTATCACGCTACAGTAACCCAGAATATCGAGAACTAACTTTATTTTCAAGAAGTCAATATACCGTACCCAATCGAACCTACAGTAACCATACCGTAGCCCATCGTACAGTACCCCTTGCTACCGTAATCCACACCACCGCGGTCAATCGTAAACTGACTTTTTTCCAAAACATTTTGCATTGAGTTGATTCGTGCTCTACACCGTACCCAATCGATCGTAAAGTACCCCCAATACCGTATACCGCTACCGTAACCCCGATTATCGCAAACTAACTTTATTTTTAAAAAGTCCTGGTATCGTGCCCAATCGATTATACATCACCCAAGTAACTACCGTAACCCAGTTCCATGGGTCAGATCCAGTTCCTTGGGTCAAACATTTTTCTAAAATTAGAAATCGATTTTAAATTTATTTTAAAGTATTATACCGCTTATGCGATTATTGTATAATCATTTTGAGATCAATTTTGGATTTTTAGAAAAATATTTGAAATTTTTAGAAAAAATGTTTGACCCAAGGAACTGGATCTGACCCAAGGAACTGGATCTGACCTAAGGAACTGGGTTGCGGTAGTTACTTGGGTTCTGTATAATCGGTTGGGCACGGTAACAGGACTTTTTAAAAATAAAGTTTGTTTGCGATAATCAGGGTTACCGTATTGGTATACGGTATCTGGAGGTACTGTACTATCGATTGGGTACGGTATAGAGCAAGAATCAACTCAATGGAAAATGTTTTGGAAAAAAGTCAGTTTACGATTGACCGCAGTGGTGTGGATTACGGTAACAAGGGGTACTGTACAAAGGGTTACGGTATGGGTACTGTAGGATCGATTGGTTACGGAATATTGAATTTTTGAAAATAAAGTTAGTTCTCGATATTCTGGGTTACGGTAGCGTCATACGGTATCTGGGGGAACTGTATGATCGATTGGGCACGGTACTAGTCTTGACCTACCAAGACACAATTATCGACCATGACCCGAAAATACATGACTTGTGCAGCACCCCGCTGGCAATCGATATACTGTATGATACTGTACAATTTTTGAAATTGCGCGTAAGGGGGTTGATTTTCCCTCTGTTCACGCCCTTACAGAGAATTCGAAAAAATGGTTCCTTGCGGGGGACCTTTAATGGAGCATAACGTTCACATGGACAACATTATTTTTTAAAAATTAAATGTTAATGAAGATTTAAGTGAATATCGTTAAACTAACGACTAGAAAGGTGAAAGGTATGAGAAAGAAGATGGGCCCACGATATATTCCTATGGTAGCCATCACTGAACACAGTAGAGAGATCGACAGAATAGTGCACACTGTCTGAAATGGACTAGTAAACAATTCGATATTCGTAAATGTTCAGTTGCGGCACAGACTAACGCTATAATAAACAGAAATACGTATTTTCCATTTCGAAAATAGTAAGTGAATCGTGTAAGAGATAAGGTTGAAACAAACGATTCCATAAGTAGCATCTGGTGTTACAATGTATAGAAGGAGACAGATGGCGAAAAATAGAGAGATGAGCACGGTGTAGATCATAGCACATATCTGCAACTCATTATCTTGTATGTGCTGCACTACATTTGCATATACAAATCTTGTTACCAGGCGAACTTGAGTTTCACTCCATATCTATGAATAGGGGTTCATGGTCCAAAATTTAGAATTTGAATGGAAAATCATGGTTAGATAAATCCCAAATACAGTGACAAATCGATACCCGTGTTACTGGGTTAGAGTAGTTAAAGAGGCTCATGAATAACGGTTAGTAACGGCATTTGGGGTTTATCTAACCATGATTTTCCGCTCAAATTCGCACTTTTGGACCATGAACCCCTATTCTAAACTCAAGTTCGCCTGGTAACAAGAAGAGTGAAACTCAAGTTCGCCTGGTAACAAGATTTGCATATACAAATGTAGGGCAGCACATACTGGTTACAATGAAGCAACTCCCACGTCGCTATGCCCATTCACAAATTAATGGTGAATTGTTGTGCAATTGTCGGTTGTGCAGTTGTCACCCCCCCCCCCCCCTAATATTCGCATCAAGTGTTGCAGAGTGCTTTCATAGGAGGAAATCGTATAAATTCCGAAAGCGGGCTATGCAAACATACATCGAGGCGGAAAATGCAGTCTCGAATGTCTCCGGGCATCCTGGAATAAAACTGATTTACTGTCTAGAGAACTAAGAAATATTTTATATGATATATTTTAAAGGTTGCAGGAACCTCTGATAGGCACTCGATGAATTGATTTTTTTTTTAATGTTTATTCGTCCTGCAGATAAAAAAACTGGTCGATTCAACTCAAGAAGGGAGCCATCTTCTACTCCAATACGAGTAGAGAGTATGTATTCATTTATGAAATATGATGAAACATAACAATAACACTGCATCACACGAGGCGATTGTCTTGTCAAGTGGATAACACGGTCAAGTGGAATACCGCCAAATACATTTTAAACATTATTGCCGGGACCAAGCCTCATTTTCAGGGTTGGCAAACTGCCAGACGGCTGAAATTCTAATTACGTACTCCCTCTCTTTCTCTCGCTACCCCCCCCCCTATAGAACGCCGTGGATAACACGGGTCTCCTGCAAAAGTGTAGGAAAACGAACCTATCTTTTTCTACACTTTTGCAGGAGACCGATGATAGTCGAATTTTCGGGAGTTTTTTTTTGCTTTTTTTGTTTTTTTTTCAAACTATTTTTTGCTCGTATCTCGGTTCAAAGTCAACCACTGGTACACTTTTAAAAATACTTCGATAGCACTCGGAGAGACGAAAAACAATGAAACAGTGGCAAAAAGTGCTGGAATGCTTTGGTTTTGAGCTATATCACTTCACAATGATATCACTTCAGTCTGGTCTGTGAACCCGATGACTTTATAAGATCGGGGATGGGCGGGGGTGCGTGTATTTCTTCGTTCACGCATCGTCCTCGTTGAAGTGAGTGCGGACCTGAGAGGAAGGGATTATTGCAGCTCATCAACTCGTCATGGCCACTGCTACAGAATAGGGTTCACCAAACAGAAAACGGCAGTACGTTAGACAGAGTAAGAGAGGACATTGCGAGTGTCATCGCGGTACTACGTCGATTGAGAACCAAAAAAAAACCATTCTCCAGGATTTTTAGAATACATTCGCAAACTGACAAAAATGATTTAAAAAAAACACAAGGGCACTTATTGGTTCTTATCTGGTAGGCTCTCATCCGACCTAGTACCGTCCTCGGCGCCATTCTCCTCTCACCTGCTCCAGTCCGAGTTCCTTCTTGCTCATCAGCCGCAGCTCGTACTTCTTCACCTTCCCCGTGGCAGTCAACGGGAAGTCAGCCTACGATGGGCAAGGATTACGGTGGCAGGACTACGGTAGGTCAACCAACCTCCTTCTTGATCAGCACGTACTGGGGAATCTTGTAGTGGGCGATCTGAAAAGGAACGATCGATTGAAGAAAGTATCGTATCTAGTTTAAGCGATCGATAATTTGGCCCTAAGTAGGACGAGGAGAACGGACTCCTTCTACCATTCCCTCATCATGGGCACAGGTCAATCTGACAGACAAATTCGGGTTCTCATCCGAATAGTATAGCTAAATCAAACTAGCTACCGTAACCCCGGACACAGTATACTAGATCTACAAGGGAAGACCGATAACTACCAGATCCTTCCCCGCTCCCGCCTACCTTGCCCTTGCAGGCCTCCTTGATCGTCTCGGGAGTGACGTTGGTAACGCCCTCGCGCAGTCTGACCCACGCGCACACTGCCTCGCCCATGCGCTCGTCCGGCACACCGATCACCTGTATGACGCAATTGAACTGAGGGTACGGTACTCCGTTGTGTAACACAATTGAACTAATGATACGATATTCAGAACATTCATTGACTAATGCATTTTGACAAGAGAATGGAGAACAATAAATATTAGTCTGTCCCGACATCTGCTCCATCGAACTACCATACTCTCACTACCGTATACCTGAGCATCGGCAACGCCTCTGAGCTTGAAGAGGAACTGCTCGATCTCGGTGGGGTAGATGTTCTCGCCACCACGGATGATCTGAAGTCACAAATTCGCAGAAGGATATCCAGATATGCGCCGGAATCGAATCCGAGCCAGAGCCGGGTAAGACCGGTTTTTGGGTAAACCATGACCGGATATTAGAAAAGCGGGATAGTAGTTGAACCAGAGTAGGATTTTAGTAAGGTCGGATATTAGTTGAACTATAACCGGATATTAGTACGCTACCATGTCCTTGGTGCGGCCAACGATGTTGACGGCGTCGTCGTCCGATATGTAGGCAGTGTCTCTGAAATGAGCAGTTGTTGGTCTTTGATCTTTAATATTTTTAATCTAGCCGCCGTTCTTTTTTCATACCATTAATTGTTTTAGAAAGAAAATGTGTACAACATCAATCCAGTTCTAAAAGTCCATAACCCATAACCCTCTACCATAGCACAGATCTGCCAATCACACACATTCTAATCTGACAAGGAAAGACGACGGCGAGTATAGATTGGATTTTCGAATAAGACACAGCGGGATCGAAGGAGGATCAAATTTTAAGAATGTGTTTCATATCACGCCCCTCACGAATGAATCGAGCTGAACCAGGGAATGGAGGGAAAACCGTGAAATGAGTTCTAACCGGATTTGGGCATCCTGAGGCATGTCTGACACTACCCCAAAGTCTCATTGAGCAGACTCCATTTTGGGGCTGCCTACACCGGGCATGATGTCGATAGCTCTCACTTTGAGCTCTCATATCTCGGTTACAGTGAAAGATAGAACAAAATTGACTTCTGTGATACGCGTACTCATTTTTCGAGCTCTATCGATCTATCTAGTTTGTTTTATCTGCATGTCAAATTTAAAAGTGATACGCAACAGGTCAATTTTCTCAAAAGTCGAGGTAAAGAAGCAGCCTGTTTTTAGATATGTTGTAGAGATTTTCAAGGGCTATCGAATGAGTGGTATTGTGTATTTCCTTGTGCTCGTTATGCGTGTGGACGTTGAGCGCTTGTAGCGGTTTATCGGTTGCGAAATAAAGAAGAGAAACGAAGAAACTGTAAAGAGATTAGGGGACAGGGGAGAGAACCACTTGCTCTCAGGATGGGAAGGGAGAGCGACTGGCAAGAAGGGAAGAGGGTGAGAGGGAGAGAGGGGGCGGAGTCACGTGCGCGCGCCTCTCGTAAACAGTAAACAACTTGTGATCAGACTAGAGAGAGATGGGAAGGGACTCTAGTCCGGGGGCGCATACGGCGTGTCACACTTATTACTTATTGTGTTTACGTTAGTATACAACACCTCCCTTCTAAGATACGACCTTGGGAGTGTCTGATTAAAAACGACAAGAAAAACAATGAAGAGACGGGGCCACGAGTAACGGTAATTGGGCAATGGGACTGGCTTTGCGCACAGTAGCATCTTCTTCATCTTCTCGTCTCAATCTTCATCCTTGAAGCTCGGTAGGTGAAACGGTGCAGTCGCTGGGCTCGTCCGGCATCGGGTGACGTTGCTAGGGTCTTCTCGAAGCGCCGTTGAGAGACGATCTTCACTCCTTTGCTCGAGGGAGTACGGTAGTCGGCTCTTGACGAAAAACTTCCAACGCTGCTCACTACTGTATCACCGTACAGTTCACACAATCTCTCACTAGGAGAGCCTTCTCTGGAGACCATCTGGTCAACTTCTTTCTGTCCGGAGTCTGAATCCTTCAGAACTCGCTCTTTCAGCTCCTTCTTGAGCGGACATTCGCTCATTGACTCAGATGTGCAGACCTTTCGGTCCTTTTCCTTCACACAGTTTCTCACTGTGTCTTCCTCTAGTCTTGAATTCGAGCGTTGTGGGTCATTTTCCAGACTCGATCTTGTCTTCAACGCAGATCCCGACGCTCCACTAGGATGTTCGTGATGCTCGATTCTCGACTCAGAGTGATGTGAGCCCTTTTTCAGACTCGATCTCGTCAGTGACGACGCATATCCCGACACTCCTCTGGGTAGCTCGTGATGCTCGAAATTCAACTTCAAACGTTGTGAGTCGTTTCTCAGACTCGATCTCGTCGACGACGACGCAGATCCCGAAGCTCCACTGGGTAGCTCGTGATGGCCATTCCCTTGACCATTTCCAGGATGGCACTTCTCCTCCATCTCTGTGACCTCAGTCTCCTGGACCGAGTGATTTCTTCCAGAATGGTATTCCTCAGCCATATCTGTGACCTCGATTTTCTCCATCGAGTGGAGCTGAGTCTGCTGCCTCTTGGGCATCAGTGTGAAGACGAACTGCATCATGCCCTTGGCCAGCAAATTCGCATCTTCTGTGATGTACAACTCTCCGAAAGTGGTGACAGGATTCATCTCCAAATACAAATCACATTTTCCTGTCACTCGGAACAGTGATCGGCACTTTCCTACTTCCGCGCCAGGCTCCTCCCCCCTACCTCCCTTCGCGATCTCTGACCCGCCTCTCGCCCCTTCCCCCTTGGGCGCCCCTCGTCCCCCCCCCTCTTCTCGCGCCCCTCCCTCCCCTGCCTGAGAGGAGAGCTCCCCTCTCTCCCTCTCTCGTTCCTCCCAGCGCTCTCTGACCCGGCGTGACTAGAGAGCGCGCGCGGCTGACCTCATCTCGCTTCTCCTCACACCTTGGAACATCACGTTCCTAAGTTCGAGGGGGAAACCTCTCGGCAACTTTTTGGAGAGAGCCAGACTCCACCCCTTTCGGGGTGCAGCCTGGTTCCACCCCCTCCCGCCCCCTTGGAGGCGGTGCCTGGCGCGGAGCTAGGAAAGTCCCCAGTGATCCATTTGGGCACTCGGGCGAAATATCAGTACACTTTGCTCTCGGTGCACCGAGCAACCCACATGTGCTCTCTGAGATAAACGTGAGGTCAGATGCTGAGTCAACACTCATTTTCAGATCCGCCCCATTCACATTCATCGAAACATCGAACTCTCCAGAGTTCCCTGATTGCTCGCTCTTGATTTGCATGAACTTCGGGTTCCTCCTACCTCTGTTCTCGCACCGGAACATCTTCCTCCGATGGTCCGTGTAGACGCCATGGTGACAGGTCACACATGGACACCTCTCTGCATCGTGATCTAGGCCGTATCTTCCACACTCGCCACTTTCCGGCTCGTGGGAAACACTCTGATCTCGGGGGGAAGGGGTCTTCTCCTCCCCCTGTCGCATCGCATTCACTTGCGATCGACTCGGGCCAGTCACGGTCTGAGGGTCTTCACTCTTGAGTACCTTCTCGCGAGTGGGTCGGCTCCTCCACTTCCCTTTCCACACGGTAGGTCCACGTGCCTTTACAACCGCGTCGTTCCCTTTCTGGTCTCTCAGTAGTCTCAACTCCTCCTGCTGTGCTGTCGTCATTTGTTGCACCAACCTCAGTGTGGATGCAATCTTTGCACTCAACTCCACCACTGTAGCCAACATTATGACGAAATTCGTTTGTCACTCCACGCAAGTTTTATGCCCAAAATCAGAATTTTGGCAGCACTTCGTGTACACAAAACGAAAATCAGCAATTGATTTTACGCTTGTCACACAGTGCTATCTGCCCAAAATCAGAATTTTGGCAGCACTTCGTGTACACAAAACGAAAAATCAATTCAGGTCTCGGATCTAGTCACCGCACCTTATGTGGAGTGACACACCGGTATAACGAAACAGAGAATCCGCACACAGGAGATTCTCTGACGGACCGCACTCAGGAGTCCGCTTTTCAGCCAAGGAACACAAAGAAAATAATCGAAAAAAACAAAGAAAGCGAATAAAATCACTTCCCTGAATTCGAGTTACTCCTGATCGCCAATATTGTGTATTTCCTTGTGTTCGTTATGCGTGTGCACGTTGAGCGCTTGTAGCGATTTATAGGTTGCGAAATAAAGAAGAGAAACGAAGAAACTGTAAAGAGATTAGGGGACTAGTTAACTAAGTTTACCTCCTTTAAAATCGACCATGTGAAAAGATTTTTAATTCTGAACAACGCGTTAATCAAGTTCTTCAGAATAATACGCTACCCGCTATTCCCTCATAAAACAGTCCCTCCTGCGCTCCAGTCAACGTAAAAACGATCTCCCATTTTCACTAAATTCTGATATTCCCAAGCTTATTCGACTACCAGCTAACCCGTCAAACCGTTCTGGTAACCCCGGCGCTCACTCCCGCCTTCGGCGGGAGTTCGCCTTTGAACCAAGTTCAGTCAGGGCTCGCTACTGCACGGCGAGCCGGGATGAAATTGTTCTGAAAATACCTTTCACCTTCCCTTCCGTTCTCTCCTCCGCTGCCCCTCTCACCTCCCTCCAGGTTTCTAAGTTGTTCGAATTGATACGCTACCCGTCATTCCCTCATTAGATTATCTCACCTCCGCTCTCCCATCTCTCCTCCCTCTCTCTCCTCCCCCCTTCAATCCTCCGCTTTCCGTTTTATCTCCGCTCTCCCTCTCACTTGCCTTCGGATTACTAAGTTTATTCGAAATGAATCCGTCATTCCCTCATTTGATTATCTCACCTCCGCTCTACCACCTCCCCTCCCTCCCTCTCCTTCCCTCCCCTCTCTCCTCCGCTATCCATTTCACCTCCGCTCTCCCTCTCACTTGCCTTCGGATTACTAAGTTTATTCGAAATGAATCCGCCATTCCCTCATTTGATTATCTCACCTCCGCTCTCCCACCTCCCCTCCCTCCCTCTCCCACCCCCCTTCTCGCCTCCGCTATCCATTTCACCTCCGCTCTCCCTCTCACTTGCCTTCGGATTACTAAGTTTATTCGAAATGAATCCGTCATTCCCTCATTTGATTATCTCACCTCCGCTCTCCCACCTCCCCTCCCTCCCTCCCCCCCCCTCCCTTCTCGCCTCCGCTATCCATTTCACCTCCGCTCTCCCTCTCACTTGCCTTCGGATTTCTAAGTTTATTCGAAATGATAATACGCTACCCGTAATTCCCTTATAACGTTGTCTACCCTCTCCCCTATCACCTCCGTTCATTCTCTCACCTCCCTACAGTCTCCCTTCGAACGCGCACCCGCCAACTTCCCTTCCTTCTTCCCCGCTCTCCCCCCCCCCCCCCCCCCCGCTGAACACGCGCGCCACTCCCTCGCCTCTACTTAATCACGAAAGAAAGGAAGGGTCACAAGTGTTCTCGTGGCCGACTGGCTAGCGCGTTTCACTCGCTATCCTGAGGTCGCGGGTTCGATCCCCGCCGCCGCCCGCCGTCTTTTGCCAGCCTCTCTGACTCTGACCGCTGGGGACGGACACATTTCTGAGGATTTCTGCCGAAAAACTGCGGACGCGTCACCAAATATCGAGACGAAAGAGTATAAAGAAGGGACAGGGGAGAGAACCACTTGCTCTCAGGATGGGAAGGGAGAGCGACTGGCAAGAAGGGAAGAGGGTGAGAGGGAGAGAGGGGGCGGAGTCACGTGCGCGCGCCTTTCGTAAACAGTAAACAACTTGTGATCAGACTAGAGAGAGATGGGAAGGGACTCTAGTCCGGGGGCGCATACGGCGTGTCACACTTATTACTTATTGTGTTTACGTTAGTATACAACAAGTGGTTTGCGCTAAAAATAGCAGGGGTATAATTCGGGTTAAGGCCTTTTTAGTTTTCCCGATGATTTGAAGTCAATTCATTTCATTCCGAACAGCGTTGAGACCGCTCGACTCGCCCGGTCCAGAAAGAATGATTGTCTTGCCTAGATATTTTCTGAAGAAAAATTACTTCCAATCATCGGGAAAACTGAAAAGGCCTTAACTCTAATTATACCCCTGCTATTTTTTGCACAAACCACTCATCCGATAGCCCTTGGAAAACTCTACAACATATGTAAAATCGGGCTGCTTCTTTAAATAAACTTTGGAGAAAATTGACCTAATGTGTTTCAGTTTTAAATTTGACATAAAGGCAAAGTGAACTACACAGATCGATAGAGCTCGAAAAATGAGTGGGGGTATCTCAGGGGTCACTTTTGTTCTATCTTTCACTGTAAACGAGATATCACGCCTCTTACGAGAGAATCGAACAGATTCTGGCAAAGCGGCCATATTTCAGTTTCCGGTTTTCGAAGTTTTTGAGGTCTACCAAGGTCAACTAAGACCCCCGTGACTGGATTAGTCACTACAGCTGTTCCTCATCGAGCTGCTGCACCGGTCGCTCGCGCGCCTCTTTCTTTGAAAATTCATTTATGGCTTCAAAACAAACATGAAAAGGTCATTTTTCGTATCCCGGGCTATCTTTGTGTGCTCTATCGATCCTTCAATTCCAATTGTCCATGATTTTAGTACTGAAGGTGCTATATTCAACAGGGCATAGCTAGAAAACGGCTCGAAAAGCGACTGATTTTTTTGGAAAGCTGGATTCGCCTTCTCGAGACGCGTCGTTTAAGGGGTTGAGCTCCTATATCTCGGGGGGGTAACTTAGTTTCCATAGTTAAAAACATTTTTAGATGATTTGAACTTATATTTCACTGCGCAATTTCATTGTTCACACTCTCATTCCTGTGAAACTCATCCGATATAATTGCAAAGCCGTGCGAGCACGAACGAATGACGAGAAATTAGAGGGCGAACAATGAAAACAGTGAAAAATAAGTTCAAATCATCCAAAAATGTTTTTAGCTATGGAAACTAAGTTACCCCCCGAGATATAGGAGCTCAAACCCCTTAAACGACGCGTCTCGAGAAGGCGAATCCAGCTATCCAAAAAAATCAGTGGCTTTTCGAGCCGTTTTCAAGCTATGCCCTGTTGAATGTAGCATCTTCAGCACTGAAATCCTGGACAAATGGAATTGAAGGATCGATAGAGCACACAAACATAGCCCATGAAACGGCAAATGACCTTTTCATGTTTGTTTTGAAGCCATAAATGAATTTTCAAAGAAATAGGCGCGCGAGCGACCGGTGCAGCAGCTCGATGAGGAACAGCTGTAGTGACTAATCCAGTCACGGGGGTCTTAGTTGACCTTGGTAGACCTCAAAAACGTCGAAAACCGGAAACTGAAATATGGCCGCTTTGCCAGAAACCCATCATTTTGAGTCGATTCTCTCGTAATAGGCGTGATATGAGAGTTCAAAGTGAGAGCTGTCGGTATCATGCCCAGTGTAGGCAGCTCCAAAATGAAGTCTGCAAAATGAGACTTTGGGGTAGTGTCAGACATGTCTCAGGATGCCCAAATCCGGTTAGAACTCGTTTCACGGTTTCCCCTCCGTTCCTTGGAATGGCGATTCTAGCTCGATTCTCTCGTGAGAGCCGTGATATCCACTAAAGGCTTCTATGGATTTCCGGGATCTTAGCGGGGAGAGATGAAAAAGTTAATATCTGAGGCAAAGAGCTGTGGTTTCAGAAAACTCACTCACTCACCCCGTGTGGTACCACCGATCCGCTGTTATCTCCTTTCTCGTGCGCTGCTCATCGTTATAGTAGCCGCGCATGTTGCAGTAGCCCCTCAAGCGAAACACTATAGATTAATCTTTGACTCGGAATTCCAGTTATTTCGTCATATAGAAGGAAGCTGATGAGAGGTGTGTGATAATACAGGATATACTACTTGATCTTTGAACTTTACCTCGATAGAAGTTCTCCCTTGGTGCCTCGGGGCACGACTTGACCCTCGTCGTCAACGACCAGTAACTGGAATGGATTACTTCTTCAATTTATTGATCCGTTGCACAGCATATCCGACAGAAAAGCTTGCTCAATCGAACTGCAACCAGGAAACTTGACATCCTACTGAAATATTAAATCTCCCGTCGCGAAACTCCCTCTTCATGTACGTATTTCGCCAGACGGATTTGTGTTTCACTCCTAATATGAGATGCAAATGTGCTCGGAGTGATCAAATATGGGGGGATTTGTTTTATGTTTCGGAGTGTTTTCAAATAGGGAAGAGCTTTCAACCAGCCTATTCCCGCAAATTGTAGTTCGGCTACTTGCGGGAACAATTCAAAAACTTAATCCCTTTGTCTACCCTTTTCTGGAGAGAACAATGGGATTCGGAACGATATGGTTGTTATCAAAAAATATAAATTTTTGACCTTTGTCACTACTTTGCATTTCAATTGTTCAACAATTCTCAATTTGTTCTCTCGGTTTTCCAGGTTATTAGATAAGATACTTGTTTGTACGTCAATTAATCGCTAGAGTAAGAATATTATACAACTACTACTACCGTACCTCCACGTGATCCATCACGTATCCGACGTTCTTAATACGCTCGGCGGGAGGGTGATCGAGTCGGGACATCGTCACCACCGGCGACATCTCAGTACTGCCTACAAGAGTTCAGAGTTCAAAGATCAACCAGGCTAGATCAGAGTATATACTATACCGCGGTATCTTCATTGCATAAACTCTCGCGCGCCTAGAGAACGATTTCTAATGAAGAATACTGATATTAAAGGGATTTCCCACGTGTAAAGTAACAATTACAATGAGGAAACGAAAGGTCTAAAGATCAAAGATGACAAATCTCACCATAGAGGACGGAGAGATTGCGCATGCCGAGTTCGTTGACGAGTCGATCGCAGAGGGCAAAGGGGCACGGAGCACCAGCGATGTAGCCTGCAGGGGATGCTACGGTAGACACCTCACACGAAGATTTTCGAATACAGTAGGTATGCCACATAATGGTTCACTACAAATCACAATATAACCTGTAATGATGAAAAAGTAATTATACGATTCAACGGTCTACCTCGATCATGCATAGAAATTTTTCATAGCTATACGATACATTTGAAGCACAAAATCTGGTAGGGTGTACTAACAAAAGCAAGATTTGTTTTGAAAATATCACAATCAACTGACAAAGCCTAAATTTCAGTTCGAAATTTGGTGAATGTCTGGATAAGGGAGCGATGAAACAATAACGCGAATCGATATAGTCCTCACCGGCATTGAGAGAGTTGACATTAAGACTCCTCTCCTTGATCTCCTCCAGATGCTGCAGAATGTCGATGAACATCGTGGGAGTGCCGTAGAGCGACGTGCAATGCTCCTTCGCAACGACCTGAAGAGGAGGTACGGTAGGAGAAGAACCGTAAGGTACGGTAGCACACCACTACTTGTTATTATGCTTTCCAACCATTAATTCATATGTGTACGCACAATGATTCACGATAGCTACGGTATCTACAGTATACCTCGAGTGTCTTGAGTGGATTGAAGCCGGCGTCGGGGAATACGGTAGTCTGCTTGTGAGAGAGGGCGTTGAGCACGCCCATCGTGCTGCCGAAGCAGTGGTAGAGCGGATTGGGAATGCAGATGATGTGGTCCTGAAGGGATAGTATTTGAATAATAAGTAAAAATAATTTATAATATTATCAATAAAAATAGAATAATGATAAGTTCAAAAGAAAAAAAACTATTATCCTGCCATTCCATGCGTTTAAGGTTTCGTGCGCATTATGACATTAAAAGAGAACACCCATGAACGATAGTTATTGAATTTGTAGTCCAAATAAAAATAATATTCCCATGGCACGTGGGTTTAACCATGTATAAAAAGTAGTACCCAGAAAATAATTTTGAATGATTTTTGCCCGCCTAATACCGTATGTAATGCTGCGAAGGTACTGTCACACCATTACACCATATTTGCTCAGTTCGCGGTAGGGGGTGTGCCTGAGTAGATGAGTTAGCACGGGCGTGAGTCGATACTCAGGCAAGGGGATATATATCACATTGTGATCTGTGACTGTTGCACACTGCAAGCTGCGAATATGTCAAATTGGCGCGTGTTCCGTCCATGAACAACTTTTTATGTATATGGATAATTGTTTTAAGCCCACGTGCATGGATAACACTCGAAACTCGAAAAAAAATAAAGAAGAAACATTTCGATTTATAGCAGTTTGTTCGCAATTTGTTCATGACTTCGCGTGCTCTTTGAAAATGAGCTTTTCTATTATCTAACAATAGCACCGTGGGTGTTCGTGCCACGGTATAAGATTATTTTCACTTCTGGGGTGTTCGTTTTGCTTTAAATTTGGTTGGCAAAACGTACACCCCCAAAAAGGAACCAAGTTCACCCTAGGCTTTCGAACCCTGAGCACCCTCATACATAACCAAATAAGTAATACTAAAAATTACACAGCCGCATTGTATTCTACAAGGGAAGTGCTAAACCTGGCACTACTATTGAACGTGGTACCAAATTATAGATGAATGAAGGAGGTAAGGTAGGATAGGTAACTTATCGACCCTTTCTGATTTAAATTTGCTATAACATTTCGAACCACCCACCTCCATCACTAGAGGTCTCTCTCTAATCATCCCACCCCTCTATAAGTGTGGTACCAAATTCTATAGCAGTGCCCTAAAACTGAGCGCATAGAAAGTGAAAGTTGGCAAAATACAAAATAGAGATTGTTTAGAATCACAACCCCCTCTAATAGGGAAAGTATCATAAATTAATATCACTTCGTGGTCCAGAAGGTCGAATAAAAATTTTTTGCTCGCTGTGGGCCTAATGCGAAAGTGTTTCATTTTTTGGTACAATATCATAAACCAAAAAAAATACCATAAACTTCCGCTGACCCCGTGGTCGTACATGGAACGGAGGCCCTGGAAGTGCGAGTTGTTGAGCAGATTGTGATGGGTGAGCGTCGCCCCCTTCGGGTAGCCTGTCGTGCCCTGCAAAAAAAGAAATACAACATCATTTCGCAACGAGAATAAATTTGCACACAGATATCAGATTAATCATAAAATTAAACCAAACTAACATTAGAAAGTCAGGCAAATGCTTGAGAAAGATCATACTTCGTAATATTAAAACATGCACTGAACAATAATAAAGGTCGTGGATAAACTAAAATTATAATCTACCAAGACCCAATATCAGTCCACTCACACTCGTGTACTGTATGTTGACGGGGTCATCGACGTGAATCGTATCCTCAATCGACTTCAGTCGATTCTCCGATGTCGAGCCAACGCCCAGCATCAGATCCTCGTACCTAGAAAGTGGATTGTAGTTTGTAGTTTGATCTCTGATCTCTAATCTCCTCACTTCCAGGCTCCCTTCACGTTGTCGTGCTCGCCGAACATCACGATGTGCTCTAGATCGGGGAGATTCCTGAAATTTGTTGTTATTTGAACTTTAAAATCTATAGTTTGAACTCTAGCCACCCGTACCTGCACTTGACGTGACCACTGCCCGGCTTGGCCGAGGAGAGATTGGGGATGATCTGGAAAGTAGTTTGTAGTTTGTTCAATTATCTTTGCTCTTACATCTTTGAGCGTACGGTAGTAGTTGCTCTTCTTGTGGGAGCGCGGCGTGATCAGACAGCGAACGGCCACCTAAAATCAATTAATTTTTAATTAATAAGTATTAAAAAATATATTAAATAATTGTAAACAGGCAATTGTAAACACCTTCTCAAGGGCGAAGCGCAGCTCTTCCGACTGGTACGAGGGATTGATGTTGACCTGCAATGGATACGGTCACACTACGTAATACTGAAGAACCGGTACCGTATCCTATCGTAACCTTTGCCGACACCCACCGGGTTACGGTAGGATACTGTACTCACTCCAGGATCTGGAATCTCACCTGGACGAATCCTCCAATGGCCGTCGCCATCTGGCACGTCACCCACTCGCGTAGTGGTTCGGGCCCCAGATGCCCACGCGGTCTCCTGAAAAAGTGATTGTTTGATCTCTGATCTGCGAGCTCTAATTGTAGCTTCATCTCTGATCTGTTTGACTCGTCACGTTGTGGCTTCTCATATCATTTTACCACTTGTCGTTCCAAGGGCCGGAAAGAAGTACAGGGGATGGTGCGGTGGTAGCGTAATGTCCCTTCTATCCTTGGATGGTTCTTACCGGGTTTCAATCCCAGCTCGAGCAGGGCGCACGCGAGGCGGCGCGCGTCACCGTACGCCTCCGCGTATGACTTGCGCACGTTCTGCAATTAGTTGAATAATGAGGAACTTGGCGCCCGATAACAAAGATCAAAGACCAACCTGGTGGTCGAAGATGTAGAGTGTCTTGTCGGGTACGGCCTCGGCGGCGGAGCGGAAGCGAGCGCCAATCGTCTGCAATCAGATCATACAGCATACCGTAACCAACTCAGTACCCAGTACCGTAATCCACCTGGCACCAAGTAGCGTAACCACAAGGTGCCAGATACAGTAACCCATTCGGAACCAACTATCGTAACCAATTCGGCATCTAGTACCGTAACGCGCTCGATCCTAGGTATGGCAACCAACTCTGTGCCCCGTATCGTAACACACACTTGGTACCAGATTCAGCAAACCACTTGGTACCAGACACCGTAATCAACTCGTCCGCTACCGTATGCTTACCTCATAGAGCAGCGGGTGCGACGAGGTGCCATGCACGTAGCTGTGCGCGGAGCGCTTGCTGAAACAATGTTCTGGGTTACGGTATTTGGGTATACTGTAACAGGCGACCAATTTAGGCTGATGTACTATTTTCATCCCGGAAGGAATGAGGACAGTGGAAAACTTTATTACATTCAGGGGCCACGCTTTCAAAACAAGCGGGTTACGGTAACGTAACAATATATTCAGTTTACGATTCCGCTCAGTAAGCGATACTCACCCGAATCGATACGGTAGACGGGCGAAGATTCTTCTGAACGACATTTGTTGTGAGTTTTTGCGCGTAAGTGTAGCTAGCTTCGAATTATGAGAGTGCGCTCTGCTGCAATGAGGTAGGTCAAACACAACTCTGGTACCATCCCGAATGACTATAGAACTAGCTCTGATACCAAAGGGTGGCTCTGGAATCACCTCTGGTACCAACGGGTTGCTCTAGTACCAGCTCTGGTACCGTCGGGCTCTGTGGTAGCGGGTTCGGGTACCTGATTGGGCGACGGACGAGTCGAAGGTCGCGCTGAGGAGCGGACAGCGACCGTCTGCGATGAGAGCGAGAGGTAGAAATGGAGGGAGGAGGAGAGGAGGAGGGAGAGGGGAGAAAGAAAAAGAGAGAGGAGGGAGGGGGAGGGGGGGCGAGGACAAAGGGATTAGAGGGCGCACAATGGGCAATCAATTTGCCATTTTGCATTGGAGAACGTGGCAAGAACGATATTCCGTGACCACCAGAGTCACGTTCCTGAACATATTGCATTGAAAGGGGCGGGCCCGGGCGCATTCTAAGCAAGCAAGGGCACTTTTTGCTGATTTCCGGATTTATCTGCTCCCTCCTACTCCCAGTAAGCTGGCTTAGTATTCCCTTCTGATAACTACCGTACCCCGCCTCTCTACCATTCCTAAAGTACCTTTCCGGGTGCAGTTTTAGCAGAATCCATACTCTTCCGGTTTCTTCACGCTTTCCGCGCGCGTCCGAAGCGCGAACAGCGTATGAGAGGCGTCCATCGCAAGACGACAAACTTCATCTGCAATACGATAATCAGCAAATGAGAAATGGACTTGTAGTCCTAAAAGGATGAATCGATATCTCATCATAGAAGGAAGTTACGACTATGTGAAATCATTTTTAGTACAGGTTAATTGCTGCTTCACACATGCAACACATACTAGTAATTATTAGTGTACTCACCTATTGAATAATATATTCTGCAGTTAAAAAATACAACAAAAACTCGCATCTGCGCCAGTCTCTTCGAACTCCTCATGTATTTGACTCCAATTGCCGGCGAGCGCCAACTGCAATTATCCATAATCGATTATTATATTAAAGTTACCCAACCACCAAGAAAATTTCTTTCTATATTGTTAAACAAAAATAGAATGAGCTTAGTAATCAAGATAACACAAATTAAATATTAACACCAGGAAATAGCCTACGCATCGTGGTTAGTAGCTCATACTCTCTCACTTTTGTAAACTCTCTCGCACACGTTTAGGCGTGAGGGAAGCCCGCCAAATAAAATTATTTCCATTCAAGTTGAGAAACAATACTCGATTTCAGGGAGGGAGCGCAATACCGCGGAATTTAAAAAAAAGAGGTCCTACACCCTCTAACAAAGAAAGAAAGAATTTCAACATTATGTGCTACAGTATGTACTATGGCCGGCCGCACTATGATGATGGTACATTTTCCGAATATACTGTATTTTACTGATGAGATTTTTTCACGTTTTTTGGCGTAATTTCACCGTGCTTATTGTACCTTAGGAATTCCTCTGCTATTTTCAATATAATTATTTTATTCATTATAATCATCACCTGTTAAGATCAAACTGATCGGATTAGAACTCTTTCGCAATACCCTCTCTTATATCACTGTTTTCTTTATCCTTGCACAGTTATAGATCAGGGTTCTACAATGAATTTAATCGCGGAGAATCTCTTCGTAGTTACGCCTGACGCGGTGAATGGGGTAAAAGAGGAACCGATGGAAATCAAGAATGAACCTATCGATGAGTTCGATGAAATCGAACAGCCAATTGCCGATGTGAGTGCACCTTTTCTAATAAGTTGTAAATAGATTTTGTAATTTTATTATCTATCTTTGTGTCAGATCTTCTGCCCATCCACTGGAACGTCTCGTCCTATAATTCATTCGACTAAAATGGGAGGAATGGACAGCAGTGATGATGCGGGTACGTTGCTGCTTTCTTTTTCCAGGTTTTACGCTTTTCTTATAATTTTATCTTGTTGAATAACTTAGTGTATGTGCCTGCATCTTAATTTAATCAAAAAATCAAATATTTTTGTTTAGTAACTGCTGTAAGCTCTTGATCATTATCGCTAACTATGTCCATTTTTATGTTTTCATTTTCTATTCAGCATAATAACATTTTCCTCTAATAACCAATATTTATTGTTTCAATTATTCTGAATACTTTGCTTGACCAGGCGACAAGCCCTTCCCGTGCCATTACTGCGATCAATCCTTCCGTACCAAGGGCGAGCGAACGCGCCACATCCGTTACACTCATAAAATACAGGTATAGTGAATTCCGATTTCTTGATTGCTTATATTTATTGCTGGAAGTGATATCAATAATTAGGTTTCAAACATGAGGGTATTTTATTTTATTTTACGAATATACTACAATATTTTTGGATATACTGGATGTCCCAAAATTATTGACCCACATATTACCTCACTAACTTCTAAGAGCGAGAATCTCTACTCTATCCTGCATACTCCTCCATGCCATACCTGCATAATAATTGTATTGGATCCAAATTTCATTCAAAATTCTGTAGCAAAGTCAGTATGAGTATCTGATCGGCGTCACCTTGACCCGCTACTGATTTGCGCGAAAACGTCGTTGTAAAATCAGACCATATAAGCAATCAATGGTTACCCAAGTAGGTCGCAGAGGGCAATCATTCCACTTTAAGGTACTAATATTGAAATCTAACCACGAATTCTAGAGGCCTAGAAATAGGCAATTTGCGATTGCATACTTTTAGATGAAAGAAAATCACATTTTTCGATTTTTGAGTGGGCATAATACGGTACAAACTTCTATGGCTTTTAAGAGTTTCGAAGTATGAATTTTAGAATAATAAAAATGGGTGAAAACGGCGATTGAATAGCCTATTTTCGCATCTAAAAAATTACCCAAAGCTGCAGTTTGAAGCATTTGGCCAATTATTATGATACACTATAAGTATTCAGTTGGGTACAAAGTTCATATTTAGAAACAATAATGGTAGTGTATCAGGCCTGTACTTGCATGAATCGCGTAAGTTCATAGTTAAGAGTTTGGATCTCATTTAATCAAAATCCGTACAGCCGGGGCCGTTCATACAAAACCATTGAAAAATTCATTGCGGACATAAACCCGAGCATTTGTATGAATGATTACCATATTTATAGTCACTGATATTTGCTCTACCTGAAATCGGATGACTATTAAATGCCTACTCTTGTGGGAATGCGGCTCGGAAGAACCAAGTCGCATTTCTTGTGAAAACTAGCCAAATTTCAGTGTATAACTCTTAAAATGTTCGGACTAAACCTCTACTATTTCGCGTGCAAGTTGCCAAGCACCTTAGTTGAATAATGCAAAAAATTGTGAGCGAATGGTCATACAGTTCCGGACAAAAGTTTCGCAACAAATTTCTCATTGTCATAACTTCGTTCAAAATTGAGCTAGAGACTTATTTTTGGAAGCATTCGAGAGGGAAATATCAGGAGAAAATAGTCATATGGTATTTGGTCTGAAACACATTTATCGCGGGTTTCTGAATTTAATTTTATGCATCACAATTTTCATGTATTTTTTGAAACTCAGCGGAAAGTCGATGTTATATCGCACGAACTGTGATGAAAGTATAACCAGTATAACTGTTTACAATCCACTATCTGGCTTGCTCGTTGCACATCGGAAGGAGCTAATATATCGATATTGCGAGACCTCCGTGATGTGTTTTAACGGCTATATCTTCGCTCCCAGTTGAGCGATAGGGCCCCTATTTCGCAGCTACTATACACTAGTAATGTAGAATCATTTTACCAAGTTTGATAGTGTTGTATATTCTCGTAAATAATACAATAAGCAACTAAGTCAGATATTCCAATTAAGTAATAAGTCTGACCCGCCGTTATATAGTTGCTCCCCCGTGCTCCCTAACTTTATCGTAATATTTGGATGACAAATATCCCACCACGATTACTCTGCCGACGCAAAGTAATGTACTGTATCTTCCCGGCCTCCTGCTGAATTTGTCGTCATCGCTGGTTCTCCCCTGTTCTCCCCCTAACCTCTTTCCAGTTTCTACGTATTCTCTTCTTTATTCTATCACGATAAATCGCTACAAGAACTCAACGGCCATACGCACAATAAGCACAAGGAGATACGCAATAGATAGTGATCAGACAACAAATTGCAAATATCGAAAAATTTTGGACATGCATTTTCATACACGTTGAAACAACCTTTAACGCTATCAAAAAATAGGATTTCTTCTAGCTTTATGCAGAATCTATTAACGAACAAGTGTGTGAAATTGCGAAGTCAGATGTTTTGTCCAGCACATTTTACAGCCTAATAACCACAGAGAGTCAGAACGGCCAAAGTCGTTAGAAATGACCCCTAACGAAAGTCGACCTAGCACAACGGGACAGTTTCTTTAAAATTGGCTCCTTCAATGAGAAATGTGCATATCTTGGACTTGCAAAGCTGTTAGGTGCGTTTTATGCAATTTGAACAAGATTCAGTTTTACCTTGTACCGTGTTTTAAAGCTCGTGACTATCTGGCTCTCTGTGGTACTTGGGCTGTAAAATGTGGTGGACAAATCTTGTCACTTTGCCATTTCGCACACTTGTTCATTAAGAGATTCTACATAAAGATGCAATAAATGGGAATTTTTCGGTAGCGTTAAAGGTCGTCTCCACATGTATGAAAATTAGTGTCGAAAATTTTTCGATTTTTCCAATTTGTCGGCAAAATGTTTCTACATTATTAGTCCATAGTAGCTGTGCAATAGGGCCCTATCGCTCAACTCGGAGCGAAGATATAGCCGTTGAAACAGATCTCGGATGTCTCGGAAAATCAGATAATGGATTGCAGACATCAATGGTTATACTTTCATCACAGTTCGTGCGATAGAACATCAACTTTCTGTTGAATTTCAAAAAATATTAGGCAGGTAAGAATGTAATATTAGATTTGGATCATGATGTTTGAGCACTCCTAAAATCCTTTTCGTTAACGATCTCAAGTAAGTTCGATGGCACATCATAGGGGTATACTTGATCAATATACTTATGTATTCCAATCGCTTCATGCTTTTAGGATAACCGGGAAATCCAAGTTTTGCCAAATGTGATATTTTCAATCTTTTCTAAAAATATTCCCCGTCTCTCGTATTTTGTGGGGAAAAGGGCTATACATTCTCATATAGTGTAGTGAGAAGCACATGTGCAGTTCTTTCGAAAAATAGGTCTAACGCCGCTCCTGCCTCAATATAGCACGATTTACACATCACTGAATTAATACCTCAGCTAATAAACACTTATCAAGCGACAGCGTTTCCCGCTACGAGGTTCAATCAGACTGGTTTCTAAACAAGTGCGCTTCCATGATACATTATGGTGCGACATGCCACAGATAAACATTTGGACTCATCCCTTCTCTACTTTTAGAAAACATAGATTTTCAGTATTGATGAATAAAGGCCAATATTGTCAAATTTTCGACTTTCGGTATACGGTGAATGAATAAATTTCCTCACAATGGAGCTATCTCCTGACTTTGCAAAGTCGTATACTGCAATATAAAGAGTAGATTTATCAGATAACCACAAACGTTAGGACTTTTCACCAATCCTGGAAACAGGAAGTCTTGTAATACACGAATTTAGATGTTCAAATGTCATAGTCGGGATGATGAATGCTACATGTTTTGGCAAAAGTATTTTATGCCCACTTAAATATATTTTTAAGTTAACCATGGAGAGTGTTTTTCGCTTCACTTCATTTGAGATGGTTACATTAAAAGTTACGGATGCACGGTAGAAATAAGGGTTTATGTTGATGTGCAGTTAGGGTCAAGTTAAAAATGAGTGTATTTTCTGGCAGGCCTTTTGCAGCGGACCAGATTCACGTGTTGTATTATGATATCCGTATGCCATACTTTTCGCATGTGACGTAATATTTGCCCTACCCTAGCTCTTCCTGGATTGCTGGACCGAAACGTAATCGATGCATTTTTGTCTTCATGTTGTGGTCTCAATACCAATTGGACAGGCTTGTACCAATGTGCGACAGAAAGAGTAGGCAACCACTCAACGATCGTATATAACAATATGGTAACCAGGCGGGTAGAAAGGGCGAAGCGTTTCAGAATCAAAATTTTGAAAATCTAACATTACTTTCTTGCCAACCTGATTCATGAAAATTGTGCTGCAGAAAATTAAATTCAGAAACCCGCGATAAAAGTGTTTCAGACCAAATACCATATGACTATTTTCTCCTGATATTTACCTCTCGAATGCTTCCAGCCATAAGTCTCTAGCTCAATTTTGAACGAAGTTATGACAATGAGAAATTTGTTGCGAAACTTTTGTCCGGAACTGTATGACCATTCGCTCACAATTTTTTGCATTATTCAACTAAGGTACTTGGCAACTTGCACGCGAAATAGTAGAGGTTTAGTCCGAACATTTTAAGAGTTATACACTGAAATTTGGCTAGTTTTCACAAGAAATGCGACTTGGTTCTTCCGAGCCGCATTCCCACAAGAGTAGGCATTTAATAGTCATCCGATTTTAGGTAGAGCAAATATCAGTGACTATAAATATGGTAATCATTTGATACAAATGCTCGGGTTTATGTCCGCAATGAAATTTTCAATAGTTTTGTATGAACGGCCCCGGCTGTACGGATTTTGATTAAATGAGATCCAAACTCTTAACTATGAACTTACGTGATTCATGCAAGTACAGGCCTGATACACTACCATTATTGTTTCTAAATATGAACTTTGTACCCAACTGAATACTTATAGTGTATCATAATAATTGGCCAAATGCTTCAAACTGCAGCTTTGGGTAATTTTTTAGATGCGAAAATAGGCAATTCAATCGCCGTTTTCACCCATTTTTATTATCCTAAAATTCATACTTCGAAACTCTTAAAAGCCATAGAAGTTTGTACCGTATTATGCCCACTCAAAAATCGAAAAATGTGATTTTCTTTCCTCGGCATCAAAATAAAAAGTGGGTCAATACTTTTGCCCTGCACTATTCAAGTTATCATAATTCTAAAATCTATTCTGTAGCCAAACGCGTGTCGTACTTGCGGATTGGATTTCTATGGCACAGCAGGATTGAAGGAGCATCTGCTCAAGAATGAGGGACATCAGGCGTTGGACGAGACCGTATGTTAGAGGGTTGGCAATACGAGGGGTGGTTACGAGCTCGTTACGCCTCCTCCTCCTCGGATTGCGAAATAACAGGAGGGGGGATAACGAGTTGGAACCTCCCCTCGTATTGTCAACCCTAGTATGTTATCGTAGTCGGCGTCAGCTCGGAGCGATGCGACGCGCTGAAGCTATTTATGAAAATAGTGAGCGTTGCGCAGTGGCCGTAATGTAACCAATGATGCTTAGCCGATGTACAGGTTGAATACATTTTACCTTTCAGTTTATGCTGAAGAAAAATGTGAAGCCAGTCGATAAATCATTTGTGTGCCCGAAGTGCGACATGAAACTTCTTTCTCAAACCAATCTCAATAGACACATGAAAACGCATTCCAGTAAGTTGATTTGTTATGTCTTAAACCTTAAACCTCATCCCAAAAAGAGGAATTTCGAAAATATCCTTGTCAACAAGAAAGTTGGATCTTTTTATTATATAATATTATGCGCCGTTGTGTATTCCTTTCTTTGTGATTTAAGTTTCTTGTTTTCAGATAGTAGGCGCTACAAGTGTTCTTCGTGCGAGGAGTCCTTCCGTAATTCTAGTGATCGCAACAGGCACGTATATCGTGTCCATCACATGCAGGTATCAAAGCTGACGATCGCTAGAGCACGTGTAAAAAAATGCACGCACACTATGCCAGCGACAAGTTGCATTAGCAGTGTTTTATAACGCGATTCAGAACGAATTTTGATGAGCTTTCTAATGTATCAAGGGTTTGCCCAAACCCTGGGAGCACAATGAGAATATATGAGAGGAATCGCGAGAGAATCGATCACGCCCCGGCGGTAGGAATCAAGTTTGCCCTATCCCGAAACAAATTTTGCTGCAAGTACACCAAATAATGCTCTTTCAAACAGTGTCGTCAGAATTTCGATAACTGCCGTCATCGTCGAGATTCAGAAGGCCAAAAATGGCACTATCACTTTTCGAAAGTCAAATCGTGCTCACTTAAATGATCATAAACCCGTTTAACATAAAGATAGAAAGTCGTTCTTTGTTTCAAATGAGAGCTACCATCATGCGCTACAACTTTTATGTTGACGTCATCATTCCTGGATCTCACCCTGGTGCGGGGCGGTCGGGTGGACCAAAAGTGACGTAACTTTGGAAATCGGAAAAACATATTGGGTTATCATGTTTAAGTTTAAGTTCATACATGGACCTAACTTCTCGCCAAAAATTAGGAAATTCTGAGGATGGGCAAAAAAAAGCGCTCACTTTTGTGAGAAGACCTCAAAATGAGTTCCGGAAGTGAGCACTTCCGTACCTTTACTTGTGCTCATTTATACTCAAAATAGTTTAAAACACCTAAAACAACATTATAAGTTGTTTCCCCCCATATTATAACACTCCCATTGGTCACCTGATTGAAATTTTAAAAATTGATATTTTGACCCCCGGACACCGCGAGATGGGCACCAATTAATAAAATCGGTTCCACATAATGTGAAAACATTCCTCGAAACTGATCAGACGAACTGGGCATCTTGAAATATGATATGTCAAAGGAGGAATCCAAGAAAAGGCCTAAACGTGCACATCAGATCAAATTGGGAATTGGGTTATGACTTATGGCTAGAAATGTAGAGCACGACGAGCTAAACATTTCATCTGTTGAAAGTTAGTCTCTAGCTTGTCGTTGAAGCGTGCTACAGACCCTGGAAGATGGCCGAAACGACGGGAAACGGGCCCAGGGGGGCGTTAAAGAGAGAGGAGGGAGAGGGAGGTCAGGCGGCGAGAGCGCCAGACGGTTAGAGCACGCGCTCTCGGGGGATTCTAGCCTATTTCTGGCCAACTTCCTGGCTCTGTAGCACGCTTCAACGATAAGATAAAGACTCGCTTTCAACAGATAAAATGTTTAGCTCATCGTTCTCTACATTTCTATCCATAGTAAGAGTCTCTATGCCTATTTTTACCAGAGGCACAGTTTTGCGTGTTTCATTGGATTCTTCAGGTGAAATTTCCTCTTTTCAGTAGCCCTTTTTCTTTGAGCTGTTTCGAGGGATGTATTTACACTATTTGAAACTCATTTAGTGTATTTGAGCCCATCCAGCATGTTGAAATTGGTCAGAATTTCAAATTTTCGGTCAGGTGGAAATTTATAACCAATGGAAGAGGTATAACATGGGGTGTAGATACTTCGAATGTTGTTTTGGATGTTTTTGAATGATTTTGAGCCCAAATGAGCACAAGTAAAGGTACGGAAGTACTCACTTCCGGAACTCATTTTGAGGTCTTCTCACAAAAAGTGAGCGCTTTTTTTTTGTCCATCCTCAGATTTTCCTAATTTTTGGCGAGAAGTTAGGTCCATGTATGAACTTAAACTTAAGCATGATAGCCCAATATGTTTTTCCGATTTCCAAAGTTACGTCACTTTTGGTCCACCCGACCGCCCCGCACCAGGGTGAGATCCAGGAATGATGACGTCAACATAAAAGTTGTAGCGCATGATGGTAACTCTCATTTGAAACAAAGAACGACTTTCTATCTTTATTTTAAAAGGGTTTATGATAATTTAAGTGAGTGCGATTTGACTGTCGAAAAGTGATAGTACCATATTTGGCCTTCTGAGTCTCGACGACGACGACAGTTATCGAAATTCTGACGACGCAGTTTGAAAGAGCATCATTTGAAGTACTTGTAGCCGAATTTGTTTCAGGATAGGACAAACCTTTTTCCTACCGCCGCCCACCCCCCTCAAATGGTCGATTCTCTCGCGATTCCTCTCCTATATCGTAGCAATGGTGTGACTGCTGAAGCTGAGGGAAAGAGCGGACAAACGAACTGAAAAAATGGTCGTTTGATCGCAAATAATTAACATGGTCTCTGGACACATTCTCCGATATTCACCTAAATTTCATGGTATACTATTTCGAGTACGCTGATTCGAAATCCGTTGTCAAATTCTGCCAAATAGGTCATCGAAAAAATCGATAATTCCTTCTTAGTGTATAAGGACCGCCATCTTTTCAACTTTTAGGTGCTGCGGTGGCTTTATTTTGTAATAGATTCACTGGCTTTATTTTGGCTTTATTTTGTAAGAGATTCAAGAAAAAAGTTTGGAAAATGGTTTTTCATACTTTGGCATTGATCACAGGCACATGAACAAAAAGCAAAAATTATATGCCTCTGGGGGCCGAACCCCTGGTGTTCGGGCGATGCTCTCACATCCACCCCACTCGGCCACCAAAGATGTGAGGAGAAGGCCAAAGAATCTCCTAACGTCTCAACAGGAAAGTATTGATTTTTTTCAACGACCTATTTGGCAGAATTAGACAACGGATTTTGAATCAGCGTACTCGAAATAGTATACCATGAAATTTTGGTGAATATCGGAGAATGTGTCCAGAGACCAAACCCATGTAAGATACTGATTTTTTTCATCGAACCAGCACCGTTGCAACGATTTTTCTTCTTACAGTACATACATCCGACAATATTCGATACATAGACTGATGGGTTAATTTAATCATGATAATAATCTGTATTTTGTCAGGTTATCTGTTCTCCCTCTGCGACCTCTCGCCCTGTTGATCAAGTGAATCCAATGGGCTTAACTATTTCAAGTAATGGTGCGTGTAAATTTCTATTTACTTTACTCACATTATAAATTTTTTTCCGTGAATTAGAGAGGTTCTTTGTCTAAAAATATATTTTCAAGTAGATTTTGCTGTCTAGCTTAACATAAATTTCCTAATTATCTTAAATAGGCGAAGTCTACTTCCCGTGCCATTATTGTGATAGAAAATGTCCTTCTAACGGGGCTCGGTCGAGTCACATCCGTCATATTCATAAGATGCAGGTATCGTTTATTCTGGGCTTTCATATGATAGTTTCGCTCCATAACACGCCCTATTTCTCCGACCCACGGCAGTGCCAATAATGATCTTAGAAGGATGTATGCCATAATCTGTATTGATTTTTCTTATAATTTATACTCCATTTTGCAGCCATACGCCTGTCGCACTTGTGGATTGGATTTCTATGGTAGGGCAGGACTGAGAGATCATCTGCTCAAGAATAAGAAGCATCAGGCGTTGGGTCTGGTAAGTTTGAATCCGGTAGGTCGGAAGAGAACTGTTACGTTATGGCGCCTTTGATATATCAGGTTGATGCAAAAGTCTCTCCTTTTTTTTAGAAATTTACATTTTTGCTTCCCCTGACCTCCAAGGTAGATCAATTCTCTTAAGGTCTTGTGCAATAAAAGGGTACATGAATAATCTTTATAACGAGCCGTATCCCAGTTCCCGACAATCAGCAGCGTCGAAACAGCAATCCGTCAAATTTCGCAAAAATGATTTTCAAACTAATTTTTTACAATGTTATTGCAAAATGGGGAAAAGAGATAGGGGTAAATCATGCATACCAGTGTAAAGTATGATAACTGGGGATGCTCATGATTGTAATTCAATATCAGTGTGCTGTCATGCCAAATTGAGATGAGCGCTTAATTAGGTAATTCCGCGAGATAAATTTCTGCAGAATTACATTTCATAGCCCCGAATGTTTAGCCGTTGGCTCAGTAAACCATATTGTTGTGGACAATGAAGTGCTCGCCAGTGTTAATATTAACCTTAAACTGGAGAGGGCTACTCGTGCATAGCTGCTTGATAAAACACAATTTCGGAATTTGAACAGGGATATCAGCAATTTTGATAATTCTCAGCTTTCAACGCCTATTGAAGGTTTGATATTTTCTAATATTCTTGAAGAGCAACTTGAGTAGTATCACTCTCCAGATGGGCAAAATCAATTATTAGCGTGCGTTCAAATGGTAGGGTTCAACAAAGTACACAAAAAATTGCAAAATTTTGAGATTTTGACATTTTAATTTTTTATTCCCGTACTAAGCTTTCCAGGATTGAATTGATACAGCGAGTGTAATCTACCAATACGTCCACAACTACTGTTAAATGGAAATTCCAGTCAGGCAAATATAGATGGAGAAAGTTTAAAAAATAAAACAGGGAGAAACTTTTGCATCCACCTAATAGCATTGCGAAGTATTAGGCTGTTGCAAAAGTCTTGTGGTTTTTTGTGTCAGTACTTTGAACGATCATAACTCGCGTGTATCAAATCTCAATGGCCAACAAACGTGGTGTTGTTTAGGGATGTGCTTGAACTTTGCTCACGTATATTTCAATCAAACCGATCATGCAACCAACGCAAGCAATTATGATTCACCCAATTGCAAAAAAGCACAAAATTTAGATTTATATTTATTTATCTAGATATTTGAAGGAAAAATTCATGAAACAACTTCATAATGTTGGGTTGAGAATTACCATTGATGTTCTTTCAAAAAATAGGTTAGACATGTCATGTGGGTGGGTTTGAACCAAATTACATGATAGCAAAAATATGAGCAGACCCAGGCTGCATGTGACTTGTACCTGCTTTTCTAAATGGAAGACCAAGCATACAGGCTCCGTCATGTGCGCGCTGCATGCATCCACGAAGAAGCTATATCCTCATAAGAAATATTGGCGCCTGCTTGTTTCCCCTTTCAGAAAATCTGAATTCCTCATTTTTTAGAAATATGCAAAATGAACACAGAAATGTAACATGCAGTCATTTTGCAGATCAACTCATTCCTCGAAATGATCTAACTTCCAGCATGCATAAGAAAAAGTATGTATAGGGTAAAGGTGGGAGCTTCATATAACCACCATGAATTGAGCATTCATGGTTCAGAGGAAACATAATATTGAAAAATGTTGCGTTTTCGATGGATGAATTTTCGTAATTTTAACTGGATCCTGTTCTCGCCTCTCTGATTGGGCAATGATGATAGGGTGCGCATATGTAAGAGTATGCAAGGCCTCATTAGTAATCAATATCCCGAAGTTCATCTATCAATCCAACAGGAAGATGGAAGGCAAAATATCAAAATTCCACAGGACTTTTGCAACAACCTAATAGTTCTAATCCGACCTAGCGCCGTGAATCTCATCTTACTTGTTAGACAGCACTTTGCAACATTGTTTGATGATTTTGTAAAGTTCTACATTTATTCTAACTATGCTAGAAGACGCAACTACATTCGATTCTTGGGTATCTACTAGTGATGGCAAAACGGACAAGCCAGCGTGGATTAGCCTCCAAGCCGGCCGAGCCATCGAAATTCCGGGTTGACGCGGGCTTTATTTCGGCTTATAAAGCTGTTTTATCATCATTTGTATCGACGATTCACTCGCGATAATTCAGGAAATTCACTGAAATGAACATTATCGATCCTTGAAAAAAATTAATTCTCCGAATTTGTACTTGATTTTACAGGATACTATGAGTGCAAAGGATAAAGAATGGTTCAAGCAAGCTATGGCTGCAGTGCCAAAAGTTAAGAAGGAATCCAAATGGGCTAAAAGAAAGAAGTTTTCGTGCTCGAAGTGCGGCAAATACTTTGTGAGCAAGGGCGGATTCGTCTATCACATGTACAGGCATGCGGGTCAGTTTATAGTCGAATGGACCATTTATATGGTCCATTTATAGTCTAAAATAGCTCATAGCCCTACCTTCATTGCTCACTCTTTTGGATTGGTGGATGAGAGAGTTCGAGAAATAGAGAGAGATATACTAGCTTGTACTGACAAGGTGTTGTGTAAACATGTGTTTAACCACTAACTTTTTTATATTTTATATTCAGGTGACACCAAAATAAGACATCGTTCTGTGAGCGGAACGGAGCCGGTAAGGACTTAGAATATATTTTATTTAATGTGCAAAATGAGTTTGTAGAGAACGGAAGTCAAGGGATTGCCAAACATGGAAGAGGTTGGAGTGTTGACTAATTTGAGCGGATTGAACAAGATGAGAGATGGAGTAGATAAGAAATACAAGGTTAGACCGACTTTTCCATTTGTTCAAAAATGTCTGTGCCGGGTCGCTAGTTTCTTAATAAGATATTCATAATTATCACTTTACAATCAACACGCTAAACTTTTATTAAAATAAAGAAGCTAACTTGAGGTCCCTGAACAGCACTCTTATCAACTCTTCGAAGATTTGGTGAAGGAAGAACAGATGGAAGAGGAAGCCAAGGTTAGGTTCTATTGCATTTTCAACTCCGTCATTCTTGTTCAAGCATTTTGTGAGACATATTTCGAAAAACGGCCAATTTTTAAGGTTCCTGAGCATCATTCATACCCACTCTTCGATAACGTAGTGAAGAAAGAAGAGATTGATGATGAAGAACCAGGTTCGTTTTTTGAAAGGATGTAAATACTGATAATTTCAGGACCTTCTTGGGCACTTCAATAATTTCCCTCCGTCAGGAGAGTATCTTCTGCTATTCCTCTCTATTTTCCTCGACTTTATCTGGAGTAGATTAATCATCATTAACCCCCGAGTCAATTGATTCCTACGATCAATATTATTTTACGTTGGGTCTATTTTACTTTGATGTGATGCTAGCGATCTCCGTAGAATTGTTGTTCTCGTATTTATCACATGTATGACGAGTCAGTGGATGAAAAAATCACCCTCCGGGAACAATTTCTTAATTCATGTCTCCGATTTTGGGCATACTTTTGTAGTAGAATACCACAGGTACCACTTTTCGAAAAATCCAGCTCCTAGGTCTCAGAGCCGGCGTTTAGGAAATTTCCGGTTTTCATCCCGGCTGTACTGTATATCAGCTCTCAGATGTGCTAGAGACACGGCACTGGGCTCAAAATGTTCGGAAAATTATTTCCAGAAACTTTTATGTTGAAGCAAAAGCGATCCGACATCAACTGAAGAAGATCTGAGCAGAAACAGAAAAAATAAGTGATTTAAAAAATATATTCATTCCTATGCCCTCGCCTAGACCAAATCGTTCTTGCAAAAAATGAAAGAGGAAGTACTATTGTATAATATAAATATATAAAAATCGGATTCAGAGAGGGGCAAAATTCGTGACATACCTGTGAACATGTGATTTTCGGACATATTCGCAAAACTGGTTTTCTGAAAATCTTGTTAGATAGTTCGTAGACACTTGAAAATCAGCTAGCAAATAAAAAAACAACATTTTAAAACTATTTTTGCTTTGGTGGAACTTGATCGACTACTTTGGCAAGATTTTGTGAAAATCATGTTTTCGGGAATTGTTGAAATTTACAAATTAAATTTATTACTATGCCTTCGCTTAGACCAAATCGTTCATGCAAAAAGTGAAATAATAAATACTATTGTATATTATAAAAATGTAAACATCGGATTCTAAGAGGGGCAAAATTCGTGACATACCTGTGAACATGTGATTTTCGGAAATACTTCGAGAACCTGGTTTTCTGAAAATCTTGTTAGATAGTTCGTAGACACTTGATAAGCAGCTAACAGACGAAAAACAAAATTTTAAAACCATTTTTGCTTCGATGGAGCTTGAGCGACCACTTCAACAAGATTTTGCGAAAAACCAGGATTTTGAATATTTCCGAAAATCACATGTTCACAGGTATGCCACGAATTTTGCCAATCTCCGATTCCGATGTTTACATTTTTATAATATACAATAGTACTTGTTATTTCACTTTTTGCATGAACGATTTGGTCTAGGCGAAGGCATAGTAATAAATTTAATTTGTAAATTTCAACAATTCCCGAAAACATGATTTTCACAAAATCTTGCCAAAGTAGTCGATCAAGTTCCACCAAAGCAAAAATAGTTTTAAAATGTTGTTTTTTTATTTGCTAGCTGATTTTCAAGTGTCTACGAACTATCTAACAAGATTTTCAGAAAACCAGTTTTGCGAATATGTCCGAAAATCACATGTTCACAGGTATGTCGCGAATTTTGCCCCTCTCTGAATCCGATTTTTATATATTTATATTATACAATAGTACTTCCTCTTTCATTTTTTGCAAGAACGATTTGGTCTAGGCGAGGGCATAGGAATGAATATATTTTTTAAATCACTTATTTTTTCTGTTTCTGCTCAGATCTTCTTCAGTTGATGTCGGATCGCTTTTGCTTCAACATAAAAGTTTCTGGAAATAATTTTCCGAACATTTTGAGCCCAGTGCCGTGTCTCTAGCACATCTGGGAGCTGATATACAGTATAGCCGGGATGAAAACCGGAAATTTCCTAAACGCCGGCTCTGAGACCTAGGAGCTGGATTTTTCGAAAAGTGGTACCTGTGGTATTCTACTACAAAAGTATGGCCAAAATCGGAGACATGAATTAAGAAATTGTTCCCGGGCACCTCCACTGAGTCGTGATACGTGTGTTATATTGTTATTTGGGTTTCTATAATATTAAGATAAACTTTCAACTTTTGCAGTTATATTTATCCGAGAGAGTCGTTGAATGTTCGACCGGTACTTGTACTTGTTCCTAACAGAGGAAATCTGAGAGAACCGAGATATGTCCGTACAAGAAAACTTAACCTATGCTGAAAATGTGTCCCTAGGGGTACTTTTTCAGGTAGATCACGAAAATCGACTTTAGGAAGCCGTATCTCTGACCCCTCATTCCCTGTGGCGCGCCTCAACGGCGAGCTCGGTTTTTCTATATTTTGAACGGCTCATCCAAACCCGTACATATATAGTAATTCTGAAAGATCTCTTCGAGATAAGTATTTTTTCTGTTGGAAGTGAAGGGCTAGCTCATCGATGAAAAAAGTTACGGTCATTTGAATGTTCAAAATTGATGCCATGAAAAACTGGTGCTCGATAACAACCCAATTTTCTTTTCATTCGATTCCTCGTGCAATTTTACCCCTGAGCGCAAATTTAAATGAAAATCGAAGGGGACGTATTCGACGAAATTTTGAAAGAATATGGCGAAGTCGAGATTTTTTAGCCGAAAATTGCGCCTACAAATTTTCTTTCACGTTTTGGCGAGGAAATATGTGCAAATTCGTTTTCTACGGGTCGAAATACGCCAGAAAAAAATTAACTCGGCTTATTCTGAGATTTTCGATTTTTGGCTTTTTCTGAGATTTTCGATCATCGAAAAATCACTGTTTTTGAGCCAAAAATCGAAAATCTCAGAATAAGCCGAGTTCAATTTTTTCTGGCGTATTTTGACCCGTAGAAAACGAATTTGTACACATCTCCTCACCAAAACGTGAAAGAAAATTTGTAGGCGCAAAAATTCGTAATTTTCGGCTAAAAAATCTCGACTTCGCCATATTCTTTCGAAAATTTCGTCGAATACGTCCCTTTCGATTTTCATTTAAATTTGCGCTCAGGGGTAAAATTGCACGAGGAATCGAATGAAAAGAAAATTGGGTTGTTATCGAGCACCAGTTGTTCATGGCATCAATTTTGAACATTCAAATGACCGTAACTTTTTTCATCGATGAGCTAGCCCTTCACTTCCAACAGAAAAAATACTTATCTCGAAGAGATCTTTCAGAATTACGATATATGTACGGGGTTTGGATGAGCCGTTCAAAATATAGAAAAACCGAGCTCGCCGTTGAGGCGCGCCACAGGGAATGAGGGGTCAGAGATACGGCTTCCAAAGGTCGATTTTCGTGATCTACCTGAAAAAGTACCCCTAGGGACACATTTTCAGCATAGGTTAAGTTTTCCTTGTACGGACACTGCAAGGAATATCTCAATGCTTTCAGAATTCCTCTGCTAAGTGTTTCACTTAATTAATCATACGAATTTTCAGTTCATCTTTACTTAAATTTTTTCAGGTAGGATGAAACACTATAGTCGTCATTGCATAGTATGTAATCGATTCGGGACCCACAAGGAGATGCACGTGTTCCCTAAGAATCGGGAGAAACGCAAACTATGGGTGAACACAGTTCGTTCAACTCCTGAAGGTCGCATGCTGCTCATGAAAAGATTCATCGAAATACTAGCAAGACCAACATGGACAAGCATGCGTTTATCTGTTCAAACCATTTCTCTCCCTTCGACTTTAATCACTTGTCCTATCGCACCTACGTCAAGCCAGACGCTGTACCGTTCTTCGACGTAAGTGATTCGTTTTCTAATATTATTTATTTTCATAAATCAATTGTAAATTTAAGGACTCTGAACTCAATTCAACTGGCACGATGGATCTTTTCCAATCTACACTTGACATGCCGAAAGAAATGAAAGAGGAACCGATGGAAATAAAGGTTGAACCTATCGATGAGTTGGAAGAAATCGAACAGCCAATTGCCGATGTGAGTTTAGCTTTTCTTTATTTTATCTTATCATTAAATATTATAGATATTCTGCCCATCTACTGGCACATCTCGTCCTCTACATATGCCCACTTTAACGAGAATTATCCCCAGTGATGTTTCCGGTATGTTACTGTTGACGTTTATAAAGTTTTAACTCTCGCTCTGGGTTTTTCACAATAAAGTGTGGTTTTCTTCATCTCAGTTTGTTCAAACGTCTAACATTTGTTATGTGTTAACAATTTAACTTCTAGAGCGTTAACGTTAGTCTTTTATCATGGTTATGTTTTCTGTACAGCTGTGTAATTTTTGTAATTTGAATACTTTTCAGGTGACAAGCCCTTCACGTGCCATTACTGCAATATCACCTTTCGCACTAATGGGAAGCGGGCGAACCACATTCGCCAGATCCATAACATTCAGGTATCGTTTACTCAGATGTGGGTTGGATGAGAACTATGACGTTATGCCGTTCATGTTAAAATTATATTTTGCAGCCCTATGCATGTCGCACATGTGAGGTTCCCTACGACAGGAGGATTGAGAGGGCATCTGCTCAAGAATAAGGGTCATCGAGCATTGGACAGGACTGTGGGTTGCCTCGCATTTCTGTTACTTTCTCGGATAATGTTATCTTGATTTTGAGTGTAAAAATAGAGCACACATTTGATTTCTGGCAACACTCCTTTTCAATTTCAACAATCCTTTTCCATCTTTTAAATGGGGTGAATGAAGATGCTATGGGTAGGAAGAAACCAAACAATTGCCGAAAATGGTGCTTCATTCCAGTTTATGCGAAAGAATAAATCGACGCCAGCCAACAAGGTGTTTCCTTGCTCGAAGTGCTACATGAAACTCATCTCCAAGGAAAAGTTCAAAAAGCACATGAGAACCCATGCCCGTAGGTTTTATTTTTTCGCATCAAACCTCACCCAAAGAAAGTTCTTTCGTTATTTTTCTTGTAAAATGCTATTACTGTGAGAGCAGAATGCGTAGCATGTTGATGTGCGGTGTTGAACGTGGGAATCAGCTGAACGGAACTTAACGTTGTAATGATACTGTAGCTGTTTGTCGCGATGTGCATTACCACTACGTGAGGCACACCGAGACAAACAGCGAACATATCATTTTAACTTTCCGTTCCGTTCCGCTGATTCCCACGTTCAACACCGCACACCGGCTTGTTGCGCATTATATTCTCACAGTAATATATTTCATCAGGCCTGCGAAAATCTTCAGTATTCTTTTCTCACATTATTTTTTCTTGAATATATTTTATTCAGATTCGAAGCTTGTATTCAAGTGTTCTTACTGTGAGAAGTCCTTCCGTAGTGCGGCTTCTCGGAACAATCATATCCACAGTGTGTACTTGATGGAGGTAATGACAAAGGAATTGAATTTCTAAACGCTGAGAAGGTGAGAAGTATTTTGTCATGGCGCCTTTGATATCTCTCTCTATTGTTTCAAATTACATTAAAAATCATGACCTCAACTCTCAATAGTACCCTTGTTTAGTACCTTTGTCGTTCCTTCGACATCGTAATGTCGCATTGTGATGACTATTTCCTGCATAATATCCACTATCCGTTATTCGAATCCCCGCCACGAGCGATAAATATACAGTCGCGCCGGAAAGTATTGATACCTTTAGCACTTTTGTTATAACTTTAGCGCCGATTAATTTAGCAATGTGGATATTGTGGCACTACATACTAAATCCATCGAGGAATACGATGTGAGTATTGCGTGATCAGTTGCGTCATCACTGATTGCGTAGTGATGACGCAATCGAATTTCACTTTTTCAAACAGGCGTTATTCTTATATAGATTTTTTCCAGCTTGCCAAACTTTCTGACTTTGTAGATTGGACCAAGGCCTATCCAGAATAAAAATTTGAAGTTGCTGCTCGGACGCACAGTTGCTGCAGCCTTTCTGTAAAAACGTGGTTGCAAATTAAGAACTCGGCTTCTAGACATGCTAGAGACTCGATTAAACCATCAAAATGATCGTCATCATCAGCACAGATGATCCTGAGAATATGAAAACAATATCTCAACATTTGCCCTTAGGGCAAGAAAAAATAAATTTTTCGCATGACCACTTTTTGATGATTCATCACTATGTAGGAACTGTATATAAAAATCCCGTTTCTGCTTAGACATGTTCATAATGTTATATATATACGATTCCCAACTGTTTATAGTGTTTGGATATCTTTCCTGTATGCGGCGATTGTTTGTCGAAGGTGCACTGTGGTCCTGATAGCATGACCCTTCGATTACATGTGTGTGGGAGAGTTAAGGAAAACTCATGTTATTGTGTCTACAAGTCAAACATGTTCTGGAGAACCGCTGCCCAACTTTTTGAATTTTTTTAACAAATTTGGGCACAGTTGGGGATAAAGCGCAGACGAAAATAGCGTGCCGGGGACTCGAGAGTGCCTCCGAAAAACGATCGCCGACAACAGGAAAGATATTCAAACACTCTAAACAGTTGGGAATCGTATATATACAACATTATGAACATGATTAAGCAAATCCAGATTTTTTATATACTGTTTCTACATAGTTATGAATCCCCAAAAAGTGGTCATGTGAAAAAGTGATTGCCATGGGGCAAATGTTGAGATATATTTTACACATTCTCAGGATCATCTGGACTCATGATGACGATCATTTTGATGCTTTGAACGAATCTCTAGCTAGTCTAGAAGCCGAGTTCTGAATTTGCGACCAGGTTTTTGCAGCAAGGCTGCACCAACTGTGCGACCGAGCAGCAAACTAAAATTTCTATTCTGGATAGGCCTTGGTCCAATCTCCTACGTCAGAAAGTTTGTCAAGCTGGAAAAAATCTATATAAGAATAACGCCTGTTTGAAAAAGTGATATTCAATTGCGTCATTACTACGCAATCAGTGATGATGCAACTGATGACGCAATACGCACATCGTATTCCTCGATGGGTTTAGTATGTAGTGCCACAATATCCACATTGCTAAATTTATCGGCGCTAAAGTTATAACAAAAGTGCTAAAGGTATCAATATTTTCCGGCGCTACTGTATTATTATATCAAAGGTGGTATTACTGAATAGTGTTCATACGACCTAGTGTCGGTAATGACATAGGAGCTGAATTTCTAAATGCTATGCTTATAGCTACATAGAATATCGTGCTATGTATATTGAAGGTCTTAGGAATATTTTTCCTTGAACTTAGGTTATGTATAATAAATATAATTCAGAGAACAAAAGTCAACGAACTGCCCAAGATCATGGGGTTTGAAGTATTTACGAATTCGAGCGGATTGAGCAAGATGAGATATGACGCAGATATGGAAAATAAGGTTAGATTTGTTATTAATTTTTAGCTTCACTTTTCTCCTTCACAAACTGGATGTAATATTTCCCGTAAATTCTAGACCATTTTGAAGGTCTCTGAACACAACTCGTCTGCACTTTTCGAAGGTGCACTGAAGAAAGAACATATAGAAGATTATGCACAAGGTATTTTGTCGTACTTGTTATTTATCTTTTAAGTAAAACATTCAGAATCGTCATGTGTGCAAGTTCTACCTCAGCCGAAATTTGTTTCTTGCTGGAAGTGCGCCAAGAAATTCATCTCTCGGAATTATCTCAATAAGCACATGATAAATCATTCCGGTTAGTTTATTTAGTTTCAAATCTCTTTTCAAAAAACACAATACTTTCTTTTTAAAAAACTTTATTTTTGCATAGATTTATCCTACTCGTCAAACTTGCTATGCTTACACGTTTCTATTGTTAGAGATTAGTCGGATGTCTGCCCATTAAACAAGCTTCAATTTGCAGCCTTCCCGAATTTTGTTTCGTGCTCGAAGTCCACAAAAAAGTTCGTCTCTCAGGACTGCCTCAACGAGCACATGAAAAATCATACCGGTAAGCATATTATTATTATAGTAGCAAAATATCATTTATTGATAGGTGAGAAGCCATTCACGGGCCCGCATCGACAAGAACATCAAGCAGAAAACGATGACAAGGTTTGATTTTATCGATTTTCGCCCGACCTATCTCAGTCACACATTTATAGCAATAAATCAAAGCTGTGATTGATGTTGAGGTGTTGTTACTTGCTTTACTTGCTTATTTGAGGCCTCTCAGAATTTGTACTCGATCTTGGGAAATGAAGTGAATGAAGAAGAGATGGAAGACGAAAAACCAGGTGCATTCTTGATTGTTCTCTAAAATTCAGGGAATTCTTGTCCCTCATCGGTAGATTTCACATCTCGCGCTGACTCGCGAGTTTTCTCTGCCATCCTTCCAAGCTTTGTTCGACATCAACTGGAGTAGAATTAGCATTATATTTATGTGATTCTCATTATTTCGATGATCAATACCCTTTGTATTGTAATTCTGGGGACCTCTAAAGGGACCCTAGTGGTCTCGAAATTGTTCATGTTTATATTTTAAATGGTTTTCATAAAACATTTTCGATAATGAGGTGCTTTCGAAATGTGTAATTGTCGTTGAGTGTTCGACTGGTACTTCTCCTGCTTCATATGCTCATCTCTACGATGATCACATGAAACCTTTCGTTTAATATACCGTATACTATCATATGCTTCAGATTACCATTACATATTTGCCAGATGCTACGTCGTACACGCAAATGTATATGCGTCGTTTGTCATCGGATCGCGAAGTTGACTGAGCTGCGTGGAATTCCCCAGAATCCTACAATGCGCGCACCATGGGTTGACGCAGTTCGTTCGACTCCCGAAGGGCGCAAACTTCTCGAGGAAAAGATCGCGAAGAACAAAAAGAAAAACAAGGGCTCGTTTCTGTGCTTGAGCCACTTTTCTGCTTTCGACTTCAAACATTACGGCCGGAATCAAACCACTCCCAAACCGGATGCTGTCCCCTTTACGATGTAAATATTTAGCTTTTGTTAACATTAATTTCTAATTTACTTTAATTTACTCGAACATTAAGGATTCTTCACTTGTCATGGCGAATAAGATCAAAGAGGAACTCGTGGAAGTAAAAAAACGAGCCAATCGATGAGTTTGCAGAAGTCGGACAGCCGACAGCCGATGTGAGTTCCACCTACTTTTATTTTATTTTTTAAACATTACACATGATATTCATATCTAAGCAATATCAAAAGATCTGTGCTATTCCGTCTATCCGGGTTGCGAAATCGATCGGGAGGAAGAGACAGCCAGCACGTAAACAAGTGACTGGAGATTTCGTACTTCGCGAGAACGCGATCCCGCAACCTGGCTAATTAGTAATATTTGCAGCTGTTCTGCCCATCTACTGGCACATCTAGGCCTCTCAATCAGTTGACTCCAATGGTAATAGTGTGCAGTGATGGCAAGTTTTCGTGCTCCGAGTGTGGCAATAAATACACCTGTCAGAATGGTTTGGAGTATCACATTCGTACTCACACGGGTTATTTATTAAATAATTCAAATAACTGCTGCTTTCTAAATTTCAAAAATGCCTATTTTTTAAATATACTTTCCAGTATTTGCTCCCATGAGCAAGAACATTTTTCCGTAATAAAGAACAAATGTTCATAAGAGAGGAATCGAGAGAGAACAGAGCACTCAGCGGCGGTGAATTCAAATTCGTCATATCGGGCTAGAATTTTAGCGATAAGTACTTTGAATGATGCTCTTTCGAACTGCGTCGTCGGAATTCCGATATCTAACGTCATCGTCGAGATTCAGAAGGCCAAATTTGGTACTATCACTTTTCGATGGTCAAATCGCGAGCACTTAAATGATCATAACATTGTTTAAAATTGAGATAGAAGGTCGTTCTTTGTTTCAAAAGAAAGCCACCATCATGCGCTACAACTTTTATGTTGCCGTCATCATTTCTGGACCTCACCCTGGTGCAGGGCGGTCGGGTGCACCAAAAGTGACGTAACTTTGGAAATCGGAAAAAACGTATTGGGGTCTGGGCCAACTTCTAGGCGATGTAGCGCGCTTCAACGAATAGATAGAGGCTCACTTTCAACAGATAAAATGTTCACCACATCGAGTTCTACATTTCCAGCTATAAGTCGGATCGCTATGTCTACATCCACCTAAAGTACAGTTTTGAGCTTTTCTTTGAATTCCTTAGGTGAAAAATCGTATTTATTGGTGCCCACTTTCTTTGAGACGTTTCCAGGGATGTTCACACGTTACTTGCAACCGATTTGGTGCAGTAGCACCCATCCTGTAGGTTGTTGAAGGTCAAAATATCGATTTTTGAATTTTAGGTCATACTGTAATTTTTGACCAATGAAAGTAGTATAACTATTGGGGAAACAACTTATAATGTTGTTTTTGATGTTTTTGAATGTATTTGCACCCAATAGTGGCCAATTGGAGCTTTGGAAGTATTGCTGTCAGGGACCGATTTCGGGGTCACCGTACAAAAAGTGAGACCACTTTTTTTTACCCCTCTCGATTTGCCTGATTTTTGGGCACAAGATAGCCACCCATAGGCACTATCAATTTCGCACTAGACCCCAATACGGTTTTCCGATTTCCAAAGTTACGTCACTTTTGGTGCACCCGACGGCCCGCACCAGAGTGAGGTCCAGGAATGATGACGGCAACATAAAAGTTGTAGCGCATGATGGTGGCTTTCTTTTGAAACAACGAATGACCTTCTACCTCAATTTTAAACAATGTTATGATCATCTAAGTGAGCGCGATTTGACCATCGAAAAGTGATAGTACCAAGTTTGGCCTTCTGAATCTCGACGATGACGATAGATATCGGAATTCTGGCGACGCAGTTTGAAGCATCATTCAAAGTACTTATGACTAAAATTGCAGCTGAAACGAGCAAACTTGAAATTCTCCGCCGCTAATCCCCCTAAAAAAACTCGATTCCTCGCGATTCCTCTCATAAGTATTTTGCTCCATCAATAATATTTTCCTCTATTAGGTGAAAGACCCGTCTCGTGCCATTACTGTAATAGCGCATTTCGTTTTAATGGCGATATGTACAGTCATATCCGCGTAGCTCATGTACGTTTTTATTATAGTCATAATATTTGTTGTTATTTTTCATTTTTTGTGGTCATTGCCAAAACAGTGTTTTCAAGGTTTAAGAGTCCGGATCTGAGGAAAGTCACCACTGCCCGGACATTGCGCCAGGAATTTCGATTCAGGCCATGACGCTCATAGGACCTATAGTGCTTAGGGTAGTTAATTGAAATTACGTAGTGATACCGCCTCTATCACGCAAAGCGGCACGACAGGTGCGGACACAGTGAAAAATGACGAAAATTTATAATTTCTTAACCGAACAAGCTAGACCCAAAATTTATTTTGCGTTATATTATGGTACCCATAAGTACTCTGGGTCACTATTGAAATCGAATTCAGGTCGATTTTGAGTATGAAAATTTGATCTCAATTTTCACTTTATTCGCTTTCGTTATACGTCGGAAGCGTTTCCGCACATATTTTCACATCTCCCTGTGTAGCCCGTTCATTGATGCATGCAAGTACCACATGATTTGTATCTGACCATGTCGATATCCACTCGGCCGAATTCAATATTCCAGGCGATAGTTCAAGTTAAATTAAAGTGGGGAATTCTTTTTAGTACTAGTAAAGCAATATTTTGTTGAAAAATAGGCGTTTCTGTAAAGTTTAAAAAATAGCGTTTCAGCATCTCGAAATTTTGCCAAGTTTAGGCATCTCTAGTTAATTATTGTCTGATCCACACAATGGGTCAGTAAGGAAAACTTACAGTATGCACTACCATGAGCAGAATGGTACCAAACAAGTCACATTGTAAAAAGCTTCGGATGATTTTTTTTTCGCTTGAATATGCGAACTCACGATCGTGAAAAATGACGAAAATTCATAATTTCTCAACCGAACAAGCTAGACTCGAAATTTATTTTGCGTTATGCTAGGCTACCTCTAAGTGCTATGGAGCACTGCTAAAATCGTATTCGGGTCGATTCTGGATATGCCACCGTGGTCACAATTTTCATTTTTTTCGGATTTTTTTTCTTTCTACGTTGCATGCGTTTCCGCACATATTTTCGCCTCTCCCTATGTAGCCCATTCATCGATGCTTTCGTGCGGCACATCAAATACGAAATTTCAATCGGGCCAAATATTGAAATCGCGATTTATATCGGATGATCTCAATATCTGATCAAATGATTTACACCTTCCGGACTATAGTTCAACTCAAAACTACGTGTAATTATCTTTTTAGTAATAGAAAGGCAAGATTATGCATGAAAAATCCAAAATTGCGAAAGTTTTAAAAAATCGTTTTTCACTAGCTAGCATGTTGCCCATTTTGTAAATAGCAAACTCAAGATATGCATTTGCTTCGTATGGAAGAGTTTGTGAAATTAGTAATTGCCACTGTCATAAGCAAGATCGTACATGATAGGCAATATAAAACGTGTTTTTGTTCCAGATTTTCTCACTCGAAATTGCAAAATCAGTAAGTTCGGAAATAAACTTTGACCGATTTTGATGAATTGTATGTAAAAATCGAAATTGTTTTAACAGTATATGGCATACACTAGACAGTAGAATCGAAAATAGTTGAGAGCAGCTAGGCCGACACCATTACAAAAAATTGGATTTTCATATTTGTCATTTTCTTCAATTTTTTAAACTTAGTAAAATTGACGTGTTCATATTATTTTTTGTTTCATTAATTCAATAACAATTTTCTAAAGAAGTACCGAACCGATTTTCACAAATATAGTGTACAAAATATAATAAATTATTTTTTCGACTGCTACGATCTCACATTTTTAAGCTTACAATAAATTGTATAAAAAGGTGCAGGATCTGCCTTGTACTGGCTTATATTAAAATCGGGAGAGCATTTAACAAAATTCATGCAGTTTTAACTGTCACCGACTTTAAATTGCTGGATTGTGAATCCAAATTTCGAGCACTTCAAAAATGCCAAATTTGTGAAGTGACGAAAACTTCACTATTCTCAACGATTTTAGAATGCACAGTCTAGTACGTAGCCTAAGATGTCAAAACAAGTTCGATTTTTCCATACAATTCATCAAAATCGGTCAAAGTTTATTTCCGACCTTACTGATTTTGCAATTTCGAGTGAGAAAATCGGGAACAAAATCACGTTTTATATTGCCTATCATATACGATCTTGCTTATGACAGTGGCAATTACTAATTTCACAAACTCTTCCATACGAAGCAAATGCATATCTTGAGTTTGCTATTTACAAAATGGGCAACATGCTAGCTAGTGAAAAACGATTTTTTAAAACTTTCGCAATTTTGGATTTTTCATGCATAATCTTGCCTTTCTATTACTAAAAAGATAATTACACGTAGTTTTGAGTTGAACTATAGTCCGGAAGGTGTAAATCATTTGATCAGATATTGAGATCATCCGATATAAATCGCGATTTCAATATTTGGCCCGATTGAAATTTCGTATTTGATGTGTCGCACGAAAGCATCGATGAATGGGCTACATAGGGAGAGGCGAAAATATGTGCGGAAACGCATGCAACGTAGAAAGAAAAAAAATCCGAAAAAAATGAAAATTGTGACCACGGTGGCATATCCAGAATCGACCCGAATACGATTTTAGCAGTGCTCCATAGCACTTAGAGGTAGCCTAGCATAACGCAAAATAAATTTCGAGTCTAGCTTGTTCGGTTGAGAAATTATGAATTTTCGTCATTTTTCACGATCGTGAGTTCGCAATTATGGTACCCATAAGTACTCTGGGTCACTATTGAAATCGAATTCAGGTCGATTTTGAGTATGAAAATTTGAAAAATGACGAAAATTCATAATTTCTCAACCGAACAAGCTAGACTCGAAATTTATTTTGCGTTATGCTAGGCTACCTCTAAGTGCTATGGAGCACTGCTAAAATCGTATTCGGGTCGATTCTGGATATGCCACCGTGGTCACAATTTTCATTTTTTTCGGATTTTTTTTCTTTCTACGTTGCATGCGTTTCCGCACATATTTTCGCCTCTCCCTATGTAGCCCATTCATCGATGCTTTCGTGCGACACATCAAATACGAAATTTCAATCGGGCCAAATATTGAAATCGCGATTTATATCGGATGATCTCAATATCTGATCAAATGATTTACACCTTCCGGACTATAGTTCAACTCAAAACTACGTGTAATTATCTTTTTAGTAATAGAAAGGCAAGATTATGCATGAAAAATCCAAAATTGCGAAAGTTTTAAAAAATCGTTTTTCACTAGCTAGCATGTTGCCCATTTTGTAAATAGCAAACTCAAGATATGCATTTGCTTCGTATGGAAGAGTTTGTGAAATTAGTAATTGCCACTGTCATAAGCAAGATCGTATATGATAGGCAATATAAAACGTGATTTTGTTCCCGATTTTCTCACTCGAAATTGCAAAATCAGTAAGGTCGGAAATAAACTTTGACCGATTTTGATGAATTGTATGGAAAAATCGAACTTGTTTTGACATCTTAGGCTACGTACTAGACTGTGCATTCTAAAATCGTTGAGAATAGTGAAGTTTTCGTCACTTCACAAATTTGGCATTTTTGAAGTGCTCGAAATTTGGATTCACAATCCAGCAATTTAAAGTCGGTGACAGTTAAAACTGCATGAATTTTGTTAAATGCTCTCCCGATTTTAATATAAGCCAGTACAAGGCAGATCCTGCACCTTTTTATACAATTTATTGTAAGCTTAAAAATGTGAGATCGTAGCAGTCGAAAAAATAATTTATTATATTTTGTACACTATATTTGTGAAAATCGGTTCGGTACTTCTTTAGAAAATTGTTATTGAATTAATGAAACAAAAAATAATATGAACACGTCAATTTTACTAAGTTTAAAAAATTGAAGAAAATGACAAATATGAAAATCCAATTTTTTGTAATGGTGTCGGCCTAGCTGCTCTCAACTATTTTCGATTCTACTGTCTAGTGTATGCCATATACTGTTAAAACAATTTCGATTTTTCCATACAATTCATCAAAATCGGTCAAAGTTTATTTCCGACCTTACTGATTTTGCAATTTCGAGTGAGAAAATCGGGAACAAAATCACGTTTTATATTGCCTATCATATACGATCTTGCTTATGACAGTGGCAATTACTAATTTCACAAACTCTTCCATACGAAGCAAATGCATATCTTGAGTTTGCTATTTACAAAATGGGCAACATGCTAGCTAGTGAAAAACGATTTTTTAAAACTTTCGCAATTTTGGATTTTTCATGCATAATCTTGCCTTTCTATTACTAAAAAGATAATTACACGTAGTTTTGAGTTGAACTATAGTCCGGAAGGTGTAAATCATTTGATCAGATATTGAGATCATCCGATATAAATCGCGATTTCAATATTTGGCCCGATTGAAATTTCGTATTTGATGTGTCGCACGAAAGCATCGATGAATGGGCTACATAGGGAGAGGCGAAAATATGTGCGGAAACGCATGCAACGTAGAAAGAAAAAAAATCCGAAAAAAATGAAAATTGTGACCACGGTGGCATATCCAGAATCGACCCGAATACGATTTTAGCAGTGCTCCATAGCACTTAGAGGTAGCCTAGCATAACGCAAAATAAATTTCGAGTCTAGCTTGTTCGGTTGAGAAATTATGAATTTTCGTCATTTTTCACGATCGTGAGTTCGCAATTATGGTACCCATAAGTACTCTGGGTCACTATTGAAATCGAATTCAGGTCGATTTTGAGTATGAAAATTTGAAAAATGACGAAAATTCATAATTTCTCAACCGAACAAGCTAGACTCGAAATTTATTTTGCGTTATGCTAGGCTACCTCTAAGTGCTATGGAGCACTGCTAAAATCGTATTCGGGTCGATTCTGGATATGCCACCGTGGTCACAATTTTCATTTTTTTCGGATTTTTTTTCTTTCTACGTTGCATGCGTTTCCGCACATATTTTCGCCTCTCCCTATGTAGCCCATTCATCGATGCTTTCGTGCGACACATCAAATACGAAATTTCAATCGGGCCAAATATTGAAATCGCGATTTATATCGGATGATCTCAATATCTGATCAAATGATTTACACCTTCCGGACTATAGTTCAACTCAAAACTACGTGTAATTATCTTTTTAGTAATAGAAAGGCAAGATTATGCATGAAAAATCCAAAATTGCGAAAGTTTTAAAAAATCGTTTTTCACTAGCTAGCATGTTGCCCATTTTGTAAATAGCAAACTCAAGATATGCATTTGCTTCGTATGGAAGAGTTTGTGAAATTAGTAATTGCCACTGTCATAAGCAAGATCGTATATGATAGGCAATATAAAACGTGATTTTGTTCCCGATTTTCTCACTCGAAATTGCAAAATCAGTAAGGTCGGAAATAAACTTTGACCGATTTTGATGAATTGTATGGAAAAATCGAACTTGTTTTGACATCTTAGGCTACGTACTAGACTGTGCATTCTAAAATCGTTGAGAATAGTGAAGTTTTCGTCACTTCACAAATTTGGCATTTTTGAAGTGCTCGAAATTTGGATTCACAATCCAGCAATTTAAAGTCGGTGACAGTTAAAACTGCATGAATTTTGTTAAATGCTCTCCCGATTTTAATATAAGCCAGTACAAGGCAGATCCTGCACCTTTTTATACAATTTATTGTAAGCTTAAAAATGTGAGATCGTAGCAGTCGAAAAAATAATTTATTATATTTTGTACACTATATTTGTGAAAATCGGTTCGGTACTTCTTTAGAAAATTGTTATTGAATTAATGAAACAAAAAATAATATGAACACGTCAATTTTACTAAGTTTAAAAAATTGAAGAAAATGACAAATATGAAAATCCAATTTTTTGTAATGGTGTCGGCCTAGCTGCTCTCAACTATTTTCGATTCTACTGTCTAGTGTATGCCATATACTGTTAAAACAATTTCGATTTTTACATACAATTCATCAAAATCGGTCAAAGTTTATTTCCGAACTTACTGATTTTGCAATTTCGAGTGAGAAAATCTGGAACAAAAACACGTTTTATATTGCCTATCATGTACGATCTTGCTTATGACAGTGGCAATTACTAATTTCACAAACTCTTCCATACGAAGCAAATGCATATCTTGAGTTTGCTATTTACAAAATGGGCAACATGCTAGCTAGTGAAAAACGATTTTTTAAAACTTTCGCAATTTTGGATTTTTCATGCATAATCTTGCCTTTCTATTACTAAAAAGATAATTACACGTAGTTTTGAGTTGAACTATAGTCCGGAAGGTGTAAATCATTTGATCAGATATTGAGATCATCAGATATAAATCGCGATTTCAATATTTGGCCCGATTGAAATTTCGTATTTGATGTGTCGCACGAAAGCATCGATGAATGGGCTACATAGGGAGAGGCGAAAATATGTGCGGAAACGCATGCAACGTAGAAAGAAAAAAAATCCGAAAAAAATGAAAATTGTGACCACGGTGGCATATCCAGAATCGACCCGAATACGATTTTAGCAGTGCTCCATAGCACTTAGAGGTAGCCTAGCATAACGCAAAATAAATTTCGAGTCTAGCTTGTTCGGTTGAGAAATTATGAATTTTCGTCATTTTTCACGATCGTGAGTTCGCATATTCAAGCGAAAAAAAAATCATCCGAAGCTTTTTACAATGTGACTTGTTTGGTACCATTCTGCTCATGGTAGTGCATACTGTAAGTTTTCCTTACTGACCCATTGTGTGGATCAGACAATAATTAACTAGAGATGCCTAAACTTGGCAAAATTTCGAGATGCTGAAACGCTATTTTTTAAACTTTACAGAAACGCCTATTTTTCAACGAAATATTGCTTTACTAGTACTAAAAAGAATTCCCCACTTTAATTTAACTTGAACTATCGCCTGGAATATTGAATTCGGCCGAGTGGATATCGACATGGTCAGATACAAATCATGTGGTACTTGCATGCATCAATGAACGGGCTACACAGGGAGATGTGAAAATATGTGCGGAAACGCTTCCGACGTATAACGAAAGCGAATAAAGTGAAAATTGAGATCAAATTTTCATACTCAAAATCGACCTGAATTCGATTTCAATAGTGACCCAGAGTACTTATGGGTACCATAATATAACGCAAAATAAATTTTGGGTCTAGCTTGTTCGGTTAAGAAATTATAAATTTTCGTCATTTTTCACTGTGTCCGCACCTGTCGTGCCGCTTTGCGTGATAGAGGCGGTATCACTACGTAATTTCAATTAACTACCCTAAGCACTATAGGTCCTATGAGCGTCATGGCCTGAATCGAAATTCCTGGCGCAATGTCCGGGCAGTGGTGACTTTCCTCAGATCCGGACTCTTAAACCTTGAAAACACTGTTTTGGCAATGACCACAAAAAATGAAAAATAACAACAAATATTATGACTATAATAAAAACGTACATGAGCTACGCGGATATGACTGTACATATCGCCATTAAAACGAAATGCGCTATTACAGTAATGGCACGAGACGGGTCTTTCACCTAATAGAGGAAAATATTATTGATGGAGCAAAATACTTATGAGAGGAATCGCGAGGAATCGAGTTTTTTTAGGGGGATTAGCGGCGGAGAATTTCAAGTTTGCTCGTTTCAGCTGCAATTTTAGTCATAAGTACTTTGAATGATGCTTCAAACTGCGTCGCCAGAATTCCGATATCTATCGTCATCGTCGAGATTCAGAACGCAGTTCGTTCGACTCCCGAAGGGCGCAAACTTCTCGAGGAAAAGATCGCGAAGAACAAAAAGAAAAACAAGGGCTCGTTTCTGTGCTTGAGCCACTTTTCTGCTTTCGACTTCAAACATTACGGCCGGAATCAAACCACTCCCAAACCGGATGCTGTCCCCTTTACGATGTAAATATTTAGCTTTTGTTAACATTAATTTCTAATTTACTTTAATTTACTCGAACATTAAGGATTCTTCACTTGTCATGGCGAATAAGATCAAAGAGGAACTCGTGGAAGTAAAAAAACGAGCCAATCGATGAGTTTGCAGAAGTCGGACAGCCGACAGCCGATGTGAGTTCCACCTACTTTTATTTTATTTTTTAAACATTACACATGATATTCATATCTAAGCAATATCAAAAGATCTGTGCTATTCCGTCTATCCGGGTTGCGAAATCGATCGGGAGGAAGAGACAGCCAGCACGTAAACAAGTGACTGGAGATTTCGTACTTCGCGAGAACGCGATCCCGCAACCTGGCTAATTAGTAATATTTGCAGCTGTTCTGCCCATCTACTGGCACATCTAGGCCTCTCAATCAGTTGACTCCAATGGTAATAGTGTGCAGTGATGGCAAGTTTTCGTGCTCCGAGTGTGGCAATAAATACACCTGTCAGAATGGTTTGGAGTATCACATTCGTACTCACACGGGTTATTTATTAAATAATTCAAATAACTGCTGCTTTCTAAATTTCAAAAATGCCTATTTTTTAAATATACTCTCCAGTATTTGCTCCCATGAGCAAGAACATTTTTCCGTAATAAAGAACAAATGTTCATAAGAGAGGAATCGAGAGAGAACAGAGCACTCAGCGGCGGTGAATTCAAATTCGTCATATCGGGCTAGAATTTTAGCGATAAGTACTTTGAATGATGCTCTTTCGAACTGCGTCGTCGGAATTCCGATATCTAACGTCATCGTCGAGATTCAGAAGGCCAAATTTGGTACTATCACTTTTCGATGGTCAAATCGCGAGCACTTAAATGATCATAACATTGTTTAAAATTGAGATAGAAGGTCGTTCTTTGTTTCAAAAGAAAGCCACCATCATGCGCTACAACTTTTATGTTGCCGTCATCATTTCTGGACCTCACCCTGGTGCAGGGCGGTCGGGTGCACCAAAAGTGACGTAACTTTGGAAATCGGAAAAAACGTATTGGGGTCTGGGCCAACTTCTAGGCGATGTAGCGCGCTTCAACGAATAGATAGAGGCTCACTTTCAACAGATAAAATGTTCACCACATCGAGTTCTACATTTCCAGCTATAAGTCGGATCGCTATGTCTACATCCACCTAAAGTACAGTTTTGAGCTTTTCTTTGAATTCCTTAGGTGAAAAATCGTATTTATTGGTGCCCACTTTCTTTGAGACGTTTCCAGGGATGTTCACACGTTACTTGCAACCGATTTGGTGCAGTAGCACCCATCCTGTAGGTTGTTGAAGGTCAAAATATCGATTTTTGAATTTTAGGTCATACTGTAATTTTTGACCAATGAAAGTAGTATAACTATTGGGGAAACAACTTATAATGTTGTTTTTGATGTTTTTGAATGTATTTGCACCCAATAGTGGCCAATTGGAGCTTTGGAAGTATTGCTGTCAGGGACCGATTTCGGGGTCACCGTACAAAAAGTGAGACCACTTTTTTTTACCCCTCTCGATTTGCCTGATTTTTGGGCACAAGATAGCCACCCATAGGCACTATCAATTTCGCACTAGACCCCAATACGGTTTTCCGATTTCCAAAGTTACGTCACTTTTGGTGCACCCGACGGCCCGCACCAGAGTGAGGTCCAGGAATGATGACGGCAACATAAAAGTTGTAGCGCATGATGGTGGCTTTCTTTTGAAACAACGAATGACCTTCTACCTCAATTTTAAACAATGTTATGATCATCTAAGTGAGCGCGATTTGACCATCGAAAAGTGATAGTACCAAGTTTGGCCTTCTGAATCTCGACGATGACGATAGATATCGGAATTCTGGCGACGCAGTTTGAAGCATCATTCAAAGTACTTATGACTAAAATTGCAGCTGAAACGAGCAAACTTGAAATTCTCCGCCGCTAATCCCCCTAAAAAAACTCGATTCCTCGCGATTCCTCTCATAAGTATTTTGCTCCATCAATAATATTTTCCTCTATTAGGTGAAAGACCCGTCTCGTGCCATTACTGTAATAGCGCATTTCGTTTTAATGGCGATATGTACAGTCATATCCGCGTAGCTCATGTACGTTTTTATTATAGTCATAATATTTGTTGTTATTTTTCATTTTTTGTGGTCATTGCCAAAACAGTGTTTTCAAGGTTTAAGAGTCCGGATCTGAGGAAAGTCACCACTGCCCGGACATTGCGCCAGGAATTTCGATTCAGGCCATGACGCTCATAGGACCTATAGTGCTTAGGGTAGTTAATTGAAATTACGTAGTGATACCGCCTCTATCACGCAAAGCGGCACGACAGGTGCGGACACAGTGAAAAATGACGAAAATTTATAATTTCTTAACCGAACAAGCTAGACCCAAAATTTATTTTGCGTTATATTATGGTACCCATAAGTACTCTGGGTCACTATTGAAATCGAATTCAGGTCGATTTTGAGTATGAAAATTTGATCTCAATTTTCACTTTATTCGCTTTCGTTATACGTCGGAAGCGTTTCCGCACATATTTTCACATCTCCCTGTGTAGCCCGTTCATTGATGCATGCAAGTACCACATGATTTGTATCTGACCATGTCGATATCCACTCGGCCGAATTCAATATTCCAGGCGATAGTTCAAGTTAAATTAAAGTGGGGAATTCTTTTTAGTACTAGTAAAGCAATATTTTGTTGAAAAATAGGCGTTTCTGTAAAGTTTAAAAAATAGCGTTTCAGCATCTCGAAATTTTGCCAAGTTTAGGCATCTCTAGTTAATTATTGTCTGATCCACACAATGGGTCAGTAAGGAAAACTTACAGTATGCACTACCATGAGCAGAATGGTACCAAACAAGTCACATTGTAAAAAGCTTCGGATGATTTTTTTTTCGCTTGAATATGCGAACTCACGATCGTGAAAAATGACGAAAATTCATAATTTCTCAACCGAACAAGCTAGACTCGAAATTTATTTTGCGTTATGCTAGGCTACCTCTAAGTGCTATGGAGCACTGCTAAAATCGTATTCGGGTCGATTCTGGATATGCCACCGTGGTCACAATTTTCATTTTTTTCGGATTTTTTTTCTTTCTACGTTGCATGCGTTTCCGCACATATTTTCGCCTCTCCCTATGTAGCCCATTCATCGATGCTTTCGTGCGACACATCAAATACGAAATTTCAATCGGGCCAAATATTGAAATCGCGATTTATATCGGATGATCTCAATATCTGATCAAATGATTTACACCTTCCGGACTATAGTTCAACTCAAAACTACGTGTAATTATCTTTTTAGTAATAGAAAGGCAAGATTATGCATGAAAAATCCAAAATTGCGAAAGTTTTAAAAAATCGTTTTTCACTAGCTAGCATGTTGCCCATTTTGTAAATAGCAAACTCAAGATATGCATTTGCTTCGTATGGAAGAGTTTGTGAAATTAGTAATTGCCACTGTCTTAAGCAAGATCGTACATGATAGGCAATATAAAACGTGTTTTTGTTCCAGATTTTCTCACTCGAAATTGCAAAATCAGTAAGTTCGGAAATAAACTTTGACCGATTTTGATGAATTGTATGTAAAAATCGAAATTGTTTTAACAGTATATGGCATACACTAGACAGTAGAATCGAAAATAGTTGAGAGCAGCTAGGCCGACACCATTACAAAAAATTGGATTTTCATATTTGTCATTTTCTTCAATTTTTTAAACTTAGTAAAATTGACGTGTTCATATTATTTTTTGTTTCATTAATTCAATAACAATTTTCTAAAGAAGTACCGAACCGATTTTCACAAATATAGTGTACAAAATATAATAAATTATTTTTTCGACTGCTACGATCTCACATTTTTAAGCTTACAATAAATTGTATAAAAAGGTGCAGGATCTGCCTTGTACTGGCTTATATTAAAATCGGGAGAGCATTTAACAAAATTCATGCAGTTTTAACTGTCACCGACTTTAAATTGCTGGATTGTGAATCCAAATTTCGAGCACTTCAAAAATGCCAAATTTGTGAAGTGACGAAAACTTCACTATTCTCAACGATTTTAGAATGCACAGTCTAGTACGTAGCCTAAGATGTCAAAACAAGTTCGATTTTTCCATACAATTCATCAAAATCGGTCAAAGTTTATTTCCGACCTTACTGATTTTGCAATTTCGAGTGAGAAAATCGGGAACAAAATCACGTTTTATATTGCCTATCATATACGATCTTGCTTATGACAGTGGCAATTACTAATTTCACAAACTCTTCCATACGAAGCAAATGCATATCTTGAGTTTGCTATTTACAAAATGGCCAACATGCTAGCTAGTGAAAAACGATTTTTTAAAACTTTCGCAATTTTGGATTTTTCATGCATAATCTTACCTTTCTATTACTAAAAAGATAATTACACGTAGTTTTGAGTTGAACTATAGTCCGGAAGGTGTAAATCATTTGATCAGATATTGAGATCATCCGATATAAATCGCGATTTCAATATTTGGCCCGATTGAAATTTCGTATTTGATGTGTCGCACGAAAGCATCGATGAATGGGCTACATAGGGAGAGGCGAAAATATGTGCGGAAACGCATGCAACGTAGAAAGAAAAAAAATCCGAAAAAAATGAAAATTGTGACCACGGTGGCATATCCAGAATCGACCCGAATACGATTTTAGCAGTGCTCCATAGCACTTAGAGGTAGCCTAGCATAACGCAAAATAAATTTCGAGTCTAGCTTGTTCGGTTGAGAAATTATGAATTTTCGTCATTTTTCAAATTTTCATACTCAAAATCGACCTGAATTCGATTTCAATAGTGACCCAGAGTACTTATGGGTACCATAATTGCGAACTCACGATCGTGAAAAATGACGAAAATTCATAATTTCTCAACCGAACAAGCTAGACTCGAAATTTATTTTGCGTTATGCTAGGCTACCTCTAAGTGCTATGGAGCACTGCTAAAATCGTATTCGGGTCGATTCTGGATATGCCACCGTGGTCACAATTTTCATTTTTTTCGGATTTTTTTTCTTTCTACGTTGCATGCGTTTCCGCACATATTTTCGCCTCTCCCTATGTAGCCCATTCATCGATGCTTTCGTGCGACACATCAAATACGAAATTTCAATCGGGCCAAATATTGAAATCGCGATTTATATCGGATGATCTCAATATCTGATCAAATGATTTACACCTTCCGGACTATAGTTCAACTCAAAACTACGTGTAATTATCTTTTTAGTAATAGAAAGGCAAGATTATGCATGAAAAATCCAAAATTGCGAAAGTTTTAAAAAATCGTTTTTCACTAGCTAGCATGTTGCCCATTTTGTAAATAGCAAACTCAAGATATGCATTTGCTTCGTATGGAAGAGTTTGTGAAATTAGTAATTGCCACTGTCATAAGCAAGATCGTATATGATAGGCAATATAAAACGTGATTTTGTTCCCGATTTTCTCACTCGAAATTGCAAAATCAGTAAGGTCGGAAATAAACTTTGACCGATTTTGATGAATTGTATGGAAAAATCGAACTTGTTTTGACATCTTAGGCTACGTACTAGACTGTGCATTCTAAAATCGTTGAGAATAGTGAAGTTTTCGTCACTTCACAAATTTGGCATTTTTGAAGTGCTCGAAATTTGGATTCACAATCCAGCAATTTAAAGTCGGTGACAGTTAAAACTGCATGAATTTTGTTAAATGCTCTCCCGATTTTAATATAAGCCAGTACAAGGCAGATCCTGCACCTTTTTATACAATTTATTGTAAGCTTAAAAATGTGAGATCGTAGCAGTCGAAAAAATAATTTATTATATTTTGTACACTATATTTGTGAAAATCGGTTCGGTACTTCTTTAGAAAATTGTTATTGAATTAATGAAACAAAAAATAATATGAACACGTCAATTTTACTAAGTTTAAAAAATTGAAGAAAATGACAAATATGAAAATCCAATTTTTTGTAATGGTGTCGGCCTAGCTGCTCTCAACTATTTTCGATTCTACTGTCTAGTGTATGCCATATACTGTTAAAACAATTTCGATTTTTACATACAATTCATCAAAATCGGTCAAAGTTTATTTCCGAACTTACTGATTTTGCAATTTCGAGTGAGAAAATCTGGAACAAAAACACGTTTTATATTGCCTATCATGTACGATCTTGCTTATGACAGTGGCAATTACTAATTTCACAAACTCTTCCATACGAAGCAAATGCATATCTTGAGTTTGCTATTTACAAAATGGGCAACATGCTAGCTAGTGAAAAACGATTTTTTAAAACTTTCGCAATTTTGGATTTTTCATGCATAATCTTGCCTTTCTATTACTAAAAAGATAATTACACGTAGTTTTGAGTTGAACTATAGTCCGGAAGGTGTAAATCATTTGATCAGATATTGAGATCATCCGATATAAATCGCGATTTCAATATTTGGCCCGATTGAAATTTCGTATTTGATGTGTCGCACGAAAGCATCGATGAATGGGCTACATAGGGAGAGGCGAAAATATGTGCGGAAACGCATGCAACGTAGAAAGAAAAAAAATCCGAAAAAAATGAAAATTGTGACCACGGTGGCATATCCAGAATCGACCCGAATACGATTTTAGCAGTGCTCCATAGCACTTAGAGGTAGCCTAGCATAACGCAAAATAAATTTCGAGTCTAGCTTGTTCGGTTGAGAAATTATGAATTTTCGTCATTTTTCACGATCGTGAGTTCGCATATTCAAGCGAAAAAAAAATCATCCGAAGCTTTTTACAATGTGACTTGTTTGGTACCATTCTGCTCATGGTAGTGCATACTGTAAGTTTTCCTTACTGACCCATTGTGTGGATCAGACAATAATTAACTAGAGATGCCTAAACTTGGCAAAATTTCGAGATGCTGAAACGCTATTTTTTAAACTTTACAGAAACGCCTATTTTTCAACAAAATATTGCTTTACTAGTACTAAAAAGAATTCCCCACTTTAATTTAACTTGAACTATCGCCTGGAATATTGAATTCGGCCGAGTGGATATCGACATGGTCAGATACAAATCATGTGGTACTTGCATGCATCAATGAACGGGCTACACAGGGAGATGTGAAAATATGTGCGGAAACGCTTCCGACGTATAACGAAAGCGAATAAAGTGAAAATTGAGATCAAATTTTCATACTCAAAATCGACCTGAATTCGATTTCAATAGTGACCCAGAGTACTTATGGGTACCATAATATAACGCAAAATAAATTTTGGGTCTAGCTTGTTCGGTTAAGAAATTATAAATTTTCGTCATTTTTCACTGTGTCCGCACCTGTCGTGCCGCTTTGCGTGATAGAGGCGGTATCACTACGTAATTTCAATTAACTACCCTAAGAGTGGGATTTAAGAATGTGGAGCTGTGGAAGAATGACGTGAGTGTATACATATGCGACAACCGTGAATTGACTTTATAATATACATTTCTATAAGTCGCGTTGTTTTAGGATGGTCTGCACATTCGGATTTACCTTTTTCCTACCAATCTTTCCTTCTATCGTCTCACCACTCTGGATGCGATGCGGTTCAGGCGTACTGGCTATTCCATCCGCCTCATCCAACTAGAAGTAACTCTGAATGGTGAAGAAGATGCCGTCGTCGAGCAGGTAGATCAGTCTTGCAACTTCTAATAATTGTAATTTAAATTTTCATGAAAATTTAAATTGTCCCTTTATTCAGAAACACTATTTTTTCCTCAAAAATTGAAGTGCTATGGCTGTTCCAATTTGAAAGTGACATTGCGGCAATGAGATTATATATTTTTATAATAAGAACAACGTTTCTCTTTGCGCCGATAAAAAAGCGAAGAATGTATTTTTGATTCATTTACAATTCAGACTTCCGACCTACTCTCGTCTAGCATCAATGTTGTTAGAATCTATGGAGGCGATTGCACTCCCACGGATCTATCCTTGTGCGCACATATTCTGCGTAATACCGTCATCGGTTTTCTTGGAATAGGCATTTCGAGTCTGGATGACAATTCTGCGTGAGTTCATAATTTAGCAAGTTTAAGAGCTTCATTGATTGATCAAAAAATTCAAATGATATGCTCAGTCCCCATATCATCTCGTTGGCTTCTCACACCAAGGAATTCGAGTTAAGCTGCAGCGTAACACAGCTCGTCGATCCGGGTGGGCCTCCATTAATTTATTTCATTATAGATCCACCCAGACCACGGGGGTTAAGAAATAGGTGAGAAATCCCTCACCACGTGCACACAGCACGGGCGGTAGCCTCACGCATTGGTCGCTGATAACCTCAGGACAGACTGAAAGCAGAATTGGCGCGGGGGTGGCAAACCCGCCTTGCATGGATGCCTCAACTTACGTTATTATAAAACAATTTCTTCTGTCACAATATTTTTTTTCTTTATTTCCTATCTTATTAGATAATAAAAACATAGATATTTCAGTATCAATAAAATTTTGTTACTCTAACATCAATAAATGTTCTTCAGAAACCTTCATCATTTTGATGGATTCTACCGTCTCCTCTTCTCACTCCATTAGACATTCATCCTATGATAAGAATCCTTTTTTCGCACTCCCCCACTCATTCTGGGAGACATTTCTCAACGAGGTTTCTTTTTTCTTGTATTTATGTTTCCGCCACTTACAGTACCGGACAAAAGTTTCGCAACAAAATTGTCATTGTCATAACTTCGTTCAAAATTGAACTTGAGACTTATGGTTGGCAGCATTCGATAGGTAAATATCAGGAGAAAATAGTCATATGGTATATGGTCTGAAACACATTTATCGCGGGTTTCTGAATTTAATTTTCTGCATCACAATTTTCATGTATTTTTTAAAACTGAGCCGAAAGTCGGTGTTATATCGCACGAACTGTGATGAAAGTATAACCATTGATGTTTACAATTCACTATCCGGCTTGCGCGTAGCACATCGGAAAGAGCTAATATATCGATATTCCGAGACTTCCGAGATGTGTTTGAACGGCTATATCTTCGCTCCCAGTTGAGCGATAGGGCCCCTATTTCGCAGCTACTATACACTAGTAATGTAGAAACATTTTACCAAGTTTGATAGTGATCAGACAAGAAATTACAAAAATCAAAAAATTTTGGACATACATTTTCATACACGTGGAAACAACCTTTAACGCTATCGAGAAAATCCGATTTCTTCCAGCTTTGCGCAGAATCTATTAGTGAACAAGTGTGCGAAATTGCAAAGTGAGACGATTTGTCCAGAACATTTTACAGCCCAATAACCACAGAGAGTCAGTTAGTCATGAGCCTAAAAACACGGTACAATGCAAAATTGAATCTTATTCAAATCACATAAAACAAACCTATCGGCTTTGCAAGTTCTAGATATGCACATTTCTCATTGCATTGGAGCCAATTTTAAAGAAACTCTCCCGATATACTAGGTCGACTTTTGCTACGGAACATTTCTGACGACTTTGGCCGTTATGACTCTCTGTGGTTTAGTGGGATGTAAAATGTGCTCGAGAAATCTTACCACTTTGCAATTTCGCACACTTGTTCATTAATAGATTCTGCGCAAAGCTGGAAGAAATCGGATTTTCTCGATAGCGTTAAAGGTTGTTTCCACGTGTATGAAAATGTATGTCCAAAATTTTTTGATTTTTGTAATTTCTTGTCTGATCACTATCAAACTTGGTAAAATGTTTCTACATTACTAGTGTAAAGTAGCTGCGAAATAGGGGCCCTATCGCTCAACTGGGAGCGAAGATATAGCCGTTCAAACACATCTCGGCGGAATATCGATATATTAGCTCTTTCCGATGTGCAACGAGCAAGCCAGATAGTGGATTGTAAACACCAATGGTTATACTTTCATCACAGTTCGTGCGATATAACATCGACTTTCGGCTGAGTTTCAAAAAATACATGAAATTTGTGATGCAGAAAATTAAATTCAGAATCCCGCGACAAATGTGTTTCAGACCAAATACCATATGACTATTTTCTCCTGATATTTACCTCTCGAATGCTTCCAACCATACGTCGCTAGCTCAATTTTGAACGAAGTTATGACAATGAAAAATTTGTTGCGAAACTTTTGTCTGGTACTGTATCTCAATTTTTTTGTATTATTTTCTATTTAACGCACAATATGAATGCGTAAATTTAAAAAAAAACATCATTTCTGTGCTAGTAAGCAAACAATTAAAGTAAATTATGATTTGTTGTGGTGGTCAATGTAGAGTTCGCAGCTGCTTCCGGTGGACTGACTTGAGCGATGGTGATATCGAAGAAATCGAGAGAGATAGGATAAAATATCGAAATATTAGAGGAGATACGACACAGGAACAGTACAGGAAATTCATTTTGAATTACCTTAGACACGAGAAGTAGTGAATAAACGGATGAATAAAAGTACGAGAAAAAATCATCCCATTGTTGAAACCAAGAGAATGTAGAGGGAGAGTAGATTCATGAACGGGAAGAGCAGTCATTAATAGAGTTGACAATTCAAGGGTTCAAGGGACGAGCAAGGGCGGTCTATGCAAAATGCCCCATTATCCCTTGCGCAAGGGTGAGAGAGAGCGGTCGCCCTTGCGCAAGGATGGGGGCCCTTGAGTGAGTATTGACGGGAAAAAGGGGGTTCAAAGTTGTTTAAACCATACCAAACTTTCACATTTGCATAATTACACTGATGACTACAAGATCCCATCACTATTCACTGTTTTAACGTATTCTAAGGCTCTTTGTTGACACATTGAAAGCACTTGATGCAGTCCTAGGTGTCATGCGGTTGTTTTGCTATGCCATACGGAGCATATTATTACCGTAGGAGCAGCTAATTTTCACCTAAGCTTGAAAAATTCCTGTTTCTTACTTAGAAAACAATGCTAATGATCGTACTATACCGTACATTGCTATGAGAACGTAAGCGAAGAGATTAGGAAGGAGGAATGATTTACACATACTTTCGAGAACGGGAGAAAGAGAAGTAATTAAAGATTTGCTCGTTACGTGGTGAGTGCTTGGAATGAATGCAAAAAATGCTAGTGCGAATTGGTGCGCCGGGCTGCAGCTTATTAGCCCGATTAGGAGATTCCAATAACTGATTATTAATGAACATCATAGATCTGAAGTTCTCTATTCTTGGAGAACAGCATTTCCCCGAGGAAAGGAAAGCAAACGGTTGAAAAGAAAAAAAGCTACCCTCAAATCCAAAGCCCTCGCAACAACACTGTTGAACAAAGGAAAACGCTTAAAACTTCTCTAATCACGTTGTCCTGAACGATATTATGCCAAAGCGAAAGTTAGGTGTGTTTTGAACAACTTTGAGCACCTTTTTAACCTTCAATCCTTGCACAAGGATCCCTTCCCTTGCGCAAGGGAGACCGCTCTCTCTCCCCCTTGTGCAAGGAATGGGGCGATTTGCATCCTGCGGAGAATCGAGAACAAGGCCTTGCGCTCGCCCTTGGATTGTCAACTCTAGTCATTAACCTAATGTATCAAATATTGGAAGCTGGGTTTATATTTGCCAGGTATTGACCGGCTGATAAAGAAAGTGCGGCCGACGAAGAGCGTACAAGCGCTCGTGTCAGTAGTGAATGCTACCGTATAATATTCACGTGCAAGTATATTTGTAGAAACGCGAACAATTTGTATTTATTTATCGTACACCACATAGGTGTTTGGTGAGATACAGAAATGTACGAGTATGGGAGGGGAGAGATAAGAGAACAAATAGAAAGGTAATGGCTGGAAAGCGATATATTATTATTACTGTTGTGATTCACGACTACGATAAATATTTCTGCATATTAATGTTACAATTTGCAATTTAATAATATTGTATATTTCCTCCTTCATTAATCCACTCACTCTTCGCCATGTGCTGTATAGTAATTAGAATTTTTCTCTTATTAGTGTATTCCTACACTCAAATACTCACGTTTAGTCAGTCCACTTCCCCGAACTTGTTTACCCTTTTCTTTTTGAATTGCGCGCGCTCTCGCTCTCTCTTTCTCTAACGCTCTCTTACTCCCGCGCGCTTTCTCGCTCCATCATTTGAGCCCCTTCCCTCGCACCACTCTTTTAGTTGTTATTTTATCTCTATCGCCTAATATTTACAAATTTCTCCTCTCATTACTTATTTGTTTGTGATAAACCATTGTGTTTACTCACATCTTCACCCTATGTGATACTACTCCCTACTAGCAAGTTATTTTTTTTTTTATTTCATAATTACCCTTTTGCAATTTATATCTATACCTATGAGGCCGTCCGCGATAGATTCAACAACTCACAACGGGGCCTCGGCACACCCAAAAAAGTGGAACCCACGAAAACATGTTTTCTGGGGTAGTTTTCGGTGCTGATCATCGTGGTCCACTTCATTTTGCATAAATCGTTCATTGAATTTCGGTGTGGTGCCATATCACTTCCGGTCAAAACTGCTTTTTCGCATGCTGTACGCTCAAAATACGCGGTGGAAGGTCGAAATCTCGCGTACCCGACCAGGATTTCACGGCGAATCAAACGGTGTATTTCATTGGTCATGAATTTTCCATGTTTTCGAGAAAAATCGACTTTTTGACTCAATCATGTGTGCGTGTGGAGACCATAACCATTCGATCCGCCGTTTCACGCTGATTCGAATGGTATACACATGTGTGGTGATCCGAGGTACCCGAACACCACTTATGCCCCTTTTCCTGCTTTTCCTGCGCATTTTAATGTGTAATCGACGAATGAGAGGGAGGAAAATGACTTTCCTTGTCATTTTTCGTCCTCTCATTTCTCGATTACACAGTAAAATGCGCAGGAAAAGCAGGAAAAGGGGCATAAGTGGTGTTCGGGTACCTCGGATCACCACACATGTGTATACCATTCGAATCAGCGTGAAACGGCGGATCGAATGGTTATGGTCGCCACACGCACACATGATTGAGTCAAAAAGTCGATTTTTCTCGAAAACATGGAAAATTCATGACCAATGAAATACACCATTTGATTCGCCGTGAAATCCTGGTCGGGTACGCGAGATTTCGACCTTCCACCGCGTATTTTGAGCGTACAGCATGCGAAAAAGCAGTTTTGACCGGAAGTGATATGGCACCACACCGAAATTCAATGAACGATTTATGCAAAATGAAGTGGACCACGATGATCAGCACCGAAAACTACCCCAGAAAACATGTTTTCGTGGGTTCCACTTTTTTGGGTGTGCCGAGGCCCCGTTGTGAGTTGTTGAATCTATCGCGGACGGCCTCATAGGTATAGATATAAATTGCAAAAGGGTAATTATGAAATAAAAAAAAAAATAACTTGCTAGTAGGGAGTAGTATCACATAGGGTGAAGATGTGAGTAAACACAATGGTTTATCACAAACAAATAAGTAATGAGAGGAGAAATTTGTAAATATTAGGCGATAGAGATAAAATAACAACTAAAAGAGTGGTGCGAGGGAAGGGGCTCAAATGATGGAGCGAGAAAGCGCGCGGGAGTAAGAGAGCGTTAGAGAAAGAGAGAGCGAGAGCGCGCGCAATTCAAAAAGAAAAGGGTAAACAAGTTCGGGGAAGTGGACTGACTAAACGTGAGTATTTGAGTGTAGGAATACACTAATAAGAGAAAAATTCTAATTACTATACAGCACATGGCGAAGAGTGAGTGGATTAATGAAGGAGGAAATATACAATATTATTAAATTGCAAATTGTAACATTAATATGCAGAAATATTTATCGTAGTCGTGAATCACAACAGTAATAATAATATATCGCTTTCCAGCCATTACCTTTCTATTTGTTCTCTTATCTCTCCCCTCCCATACTCGTACATTTCTGTATCTCACCAAACACCTATGTGGTGTACGATAAATAAATACAAATTGTTCGCGTTTCTACAAATATACTTGCACGTGAATATTATACGGTAGCATTCACTACTGACACGAGCGCTTGTACGCTCTTCGTCGGCCGCACTTTCTTTATCAGCCGGTCAATACCTGGCAAATATAAACCCAGCTTCCAATATTTGATACATTAGGTTAATGACTAGAGTTGACAATCCAAGGGCGAGCGCAAGGCCTTGTTCTCGATTCTCCGCAGGATGCAAATCGCCCCATTCCTTGCACAAGGGGGAGAGAGAGCGGTCTCCCTTGCGCAAGGGAAGGGATCCTTGTGCAAGGATTGAAGGTTAAAAAGGTGCTCAAAGTTGTTCAAAACACACCTAACTTTCGCTTTGGCATAATATCGTTCAGGACAACGTGATTAGAGAAGTTTTAAGCGTTTTCCTTTGTTCAACAGTGTTGTTGCGAGGGCTTTGGATTTGAGGGTAGCTTTTTTTCTTTTCAACCGTTTGCTTTCCTTTCCTCGGGGAAATGCTGTTCTCCAAGAATAGAGAACTTCAGATCTATGATGTTCATTAATAATCAGTTATTGGAATCTCCTAATCGGGCTAATAAGCTGCAGCCCGGCGCACCAATTCGCACTAGCATTTTTTGCATTCATTCCAAGCACTCACCACGTAACGAGCAAATCTTTAATTACTTCTCTTTCTCCCGTTCTCGAAAGTATGTGTAAATCATTCCTCCTTCCTAATCTCTTCGCTTACGTTCTCATAGCAATGTACGGTATAGTACGATCATTAGCATTGTTTTCTAAGTAAGAAACAGGAATTTTTCAAGCTTAGGTGAAAATTAGCTGCTCCTACGGTAATAATATGCTCCGTATGGCATAGCAAAACAACCGCATGACACCTAGGACTGCATCAAGTGCTTTCAATGTGTCAACAAAGAGCCTTAGAATACGTTAAAACAGTGAATAGTGATGGGATCTTGTAGTCATCAGTGTAATTATGCAAATGTGAAAGTTTGGTATGGTTTAAACAACTTTGAACCCCCTTTTTCCCGTCAATACTCACTCAAGGGCCCCCATCCTTGCGCAAGGGCGACCGCTCTCTCTCACCCTTGCGCAAGGGATAATGGGGCATTTTGCATAGACCGCCCTTGCTCGTCCCTTGAACCCTTGAATTGTCAACTCTATTAATGACTGCTCTTCCCGTTCATGAATCTACTCTCCCTCTACATTCTCTTGGTTTCAACAATGGGATGATTTTTTCTCGTACTTTTATTCATCCGTTTATTCACTACTTCTCGTGTCTAAGGTAATTCAAAATGAATTTCCTGTACTGTTCCTGTGTCGTATCTCCTCTAATATTTCGATATTTTATCCTATCTCTCTCGATTTCTTCGATATCACCATCGCTCAAGTCAGTCCACCGGAAGCAGCTGCGAACTCTACATTGACCACCACAACAAATCATAATTTACTTTAATTGTTTGCTTACTAGCACAGAAATGATGTTTTTTTTTAATTTACGCATTCATATTGTGCGTTAAATAGAAAATAATACAAAAAAATTGAGATACAGTACCAGACAAAAGTTTCGCAACAAATTTTTCATTGTCATAACTTCGTTCAAAATTGAGCTAGCGACGTATGGTTGGAAGCATTCGAGAGGTAAATATCAGGAGAAAATAGTCATATGGTATTTGGTCTGAAACACATTTGTCGCGGGATTCTGAATTTAATTTTCTGCATCACAATTTTCATGTATTTTTTAAAACTGAGCCGAAAGTCGGTGTTATATCGCACGAACTGTGATGAAAGTATCACCATTGATGTTTACAATTCACTATCCGGCTTGCGCGTAGCACATCGGAAAGAGCTAATATATCGATATTCCGAGACTTCCGAGATGTGTTTGAACGGCTATATCTTCGCTCCCAGTTGAGCGATAGGGCCCCTATTTCGCAGCTACTTTACACTAGTAATGTAGAAACATTTTACCAAGTTTGATAGTGATCAGACAAGAAATTACAAAAATCAAAAAATTTTGGACATACATTTTCATACACGTGGAAACAACCTTTAACGCTATCGAGAAAATCCGATTTCTTCCAGCTTTGCGCAGAATCTATTAATGAACAAGTGTGCGAAATTGCAAAGTGGTAAGATTTCTCGAGCACATTTTACATCCCACTAAACCACAGAGAGTCATAACGGCCAAAGTCGTCAGAAATGTTCCGTAGCAAAAGTCGACCTAGTATATCGGGAGAGTTTCTTTAAAATTGGCTCCAATGCAATGAGAAATGTGCATATCTAGAACTTGCAAAGCCGATAGGTTTGTTTTATGTGATTTGAATAAGATTCAATTTTGCATTGTACCGTGTTTTTAGGCTCATGACTAACTGACTCTCTGTGGTTATTGGGCTGTAAAATGTTCTGGACAAATCGTCTCACTTTGCAATTTCGCACACTTGTTCACTAATAGATTCTGCGCAAAGCTGGAAGAAATCGGATTTTCTCGATAGCGTTAAAGGTTGTTTCCACGTGTATGAAAATGTATGTCCAAAATTTTTTGATTTTTGTAATTTCTTGTCTGATCACTATCAAACTTGGTAAAATGTTTCTACATTACTAGTGTATAGTAGCTGCGAAATAGGGGCCCTATCGCTCAACTGGGAGCGAAGATATAGCCGTTCAAACACATCTCGGAAGTCTCGGAATATCGATATATTAGCTCTTTCCGATGTGCTACGCGCAAGCCGGATAGTGAATTGTAAACATCAATGGTTATACTTTCATCACAGTTCGTGCGATATAACACCGACTTTCGGCTCAGTTTTAAAAAATACATGAAAATTGTGATGCAGAAAATTAAATTCAGAAACCCGCGATAAATGTGTTTCAGACCATATACCATATGACTATTTTCTCCTGATATTTACCTATCGAATGCTGCCAACCATAAGTCTCAAGTTCAATTTTGAACGAAGTTATGACAATGACAATTTTGTTGCGAAACTTTTGTCCGGTACTGTAAGTGGCGGAAACATAAATACAAGAAAAAAGAAACCTCGTTGAGAAATGTCTCCCAGAATGAGTGGGGGAGTGCGAAAAAAGGATTCTTATCATAGGATGAATGTCTAATGGAGTGAGAAGAGGAGACGGTAGAATCCATCAAAATGATGAAGGTTTCTGAAGAACATTTATTGATGTTAGAGTAACAAAATTTTATTGATACTGAAATATCTATGTTTTTATTATCTAATAAGATAGGAAATAAAGAAAAAAAATATTGTGACAGAAGAAATTGTTTTATAATAACGTAAGTTGAGGCATCCATGCAAGGCGGGTTTGCCACCCCCGCGCCAATTCTGCTTTCAGTCTGTCCTGAGGTTATCAGCGACCAATGCGTGAGGCTACCGCCCGTGCTGTGTGCACGTGGTGAGGGATTTCTCACCTATTTCTTAACCCCCGTGGTCTGGGTGGATCTATAATGAAATAAATTAATGGAGGCCCACCCGGATCGACGAGCTGTGTTACGCTGCAGCTTAACTCGAATTCCTTGGTGTGAGAAGCCAACGAGATGATATGGGGACTGAGCATATCATTTGAATTTTTTGATCAATCAATGAAGCTCTTAAACTTGCTAAATTATGAACTCACGCAGAATTGTCATCCAGACTCGAAATGCCTATTCCAAGAAAACCGATGACGGTATTACGCAGAATATGTGCGCACAAGGATAGATCCGTGGGAGTGCAATCGCCTCCATAGATTCTAACAACATTGATGCTAGACGAGAGTAGGTCGGAAGTCTGAATTGTAAATGAATCAAAAATACATTCTTCGCTTTTTTATCGGCGCAAAGAGAAACGTTGTTCTTATTATAAAAATATATAATCTCATTGCCGCAATGTCACTTTCAAATTGGAACAGCCATAGCACTTCAATTTTTGAGGAAAAAATAGTGTTTCTGAATAAAGGGACAATTTAAATTTTCATGAAAATTTAAATTACAATTATTAGAAGTTGCAAGACTGATCTACCTGCTCGACGACGGCATCTTCTTCACCATTCAGAGTTACTTCTAGTTGGATGAGGCGGATGGAATAGCCAGTACGCCTGAACCGCATCGCATCCAGAGTGGTGAGACGATAGAAGGAAAGATTGGTAGGAAAAAGGTAAATCCGAATGTGCAGACCATCCTAAAACAACGCGACTTATAGAAATGTATATTATAAAGTCAATTCACGGTTGTCGCATATGTATACACTCACGTCATTCTTCCACAGCTCCACATTCTTAAATCCCACTCGATTCTTCTGCATGAACTCGTGTACTCCATTGTAGAAGTGAGGGGAAACCTGATATACGGGCACTTTCCTACTTCCGCGCCAGGCTCCTCCCCCTCCCCTCCCCCGCTCTATCTTTTGCGCGCCCCACGTCCCCCCCCCTAGCCTCTCCCTAGACCGCGCGCTCGCTCTGCCCCTCCCCTCTCTCTCCCCCGCGCCTCTCGCACTTGCCTCTCCCCGCATTCTCTCACCCGGCGTGACCAGAGCGCGCCCTCCACATAGCCGTTTTAACTCCTGCCCCCACATGAAGCCATGGCGTTACCATGCTCGAGGGGGGGAACCTTTTGGCAAATGCCAGACTCCATCCCTATGCCAGACCCCATTCTTGGGGTATTCTGGCTCCACCCCCCTCCCGTTCCTTCGGGGGCTGGATCAACGGAGTGGAGCCTGGCGCGGAGCTGGGAAAGTCCCGATATACGTTTCACTGCCTACTACAGTAGTTAGTTTTACAGTGCCATACCTTGGCAAGATTCGCCAGGTCCTTGCATTCCTCGTCGGTTCTGAGATGGAAGTAGATACGCTTGGAAGCCGGCCAAGGAAGAGATTCCCAGCTGAAAAAAGTTATTCAAAGATCTGCCGGTACATTTTTGGGCACAACTTTTTGAGAACTTTTTGAGATGATTTTTAAGTATAATTAATTAATCATTGCGATTTCTCATGCAATCCCAAATTTTCGCAACTATGAAAATTATAATCGAAGGGAAAAAATGAAATTTTAAAATGGAATTTTTTTGAAATCGTCTTCTCCTATACAGAAGAAGCACGGAACACCATTTCACACAGTGCGAGCAAGGGAAAAACTTCACTTCCTATCAATGTGGACTTATGACGTGGAAAAAGTCGAGGAGAAAAGGGAGTACTTGAATTCCCACAATTCCATATCTCGTTCCGAGTAGAAATAGCTACTTGAAATTTGGAATATGAGGTGGAAAATCCATTCACATTCCAATTTTCAAGTAGCTATCTCTACTGGGAGCCGAGATATGGAATTGCGGGAATTCAAATATTCCTCTTCTCCTCGACTTTTTCCACGGCATTACTCTTTGCATGCGAGCTGCGTGTCCACGAGATTGAACCGACGACACTGAGACGAGAAGTCCTGACATTGAGAAAATGATTATGGGTGAAAGTAGGATAGAGGAATTTTTTTCATAACATTCAATGTGTAAATTTAAAATTATTATTGACTACAAGATGTAAGTGCAAATAATTGAATGGTACATCCGGATGTTGGGGGCAGATTTATTAAAACAGTGAAAACTCACTCGACAGAAGGCCTCGATCCACGGCTTCTCAGAATCGGACGGGGAGTAGCGACAAGACAACATCGAAGATGACATGAATCCAGAGGGACGATCACCGTTGACGGGCATCTGATAATCAATTAGTTGCGAACACGGTGGTATCGAATAAAAGCATAATATATAATATTATCAATTATTATATATGACGTTGTCTCGTCTGACAGGATTACGAAATCGCAAAGGAATCGAGAGAGGTCACACGCAACACGTATCATCACGTGATAATGCGATACAGTCCCCGAGTAAATGAACCTTGTGTAGAGTTTCATCACGAATGAAAGCGAATGGAACGGTATTCAGTCAACGTATTAAAACATTTCAATATTGACACAAATGGAACATGTTGGGCATATGGCTTTACCACAGGATTAGAAAACAACTTAACCTCAGAAACAGAATTGTAAGTGAACAGACCAGAAATTGTGGGATACAACTTCGAATGGACAGGAATGTCAGCAAACTACAGTTTCTTATGCCTTCTTGTTCCACTTCAGCCACCCGATCCGAGTATCAGGCAGATCAAAAGGAATCTTCGTGATCTTCCATTGAAAATTAGCCGTCTCAATTGATTCGAACGAACCGTCCGCGAGTTTCTGTCAATGCCTATTTTATATTTTACGGTGGGAATAAATAAATTCGGCTCTGTCTGAAAATAAGGGGCCGTAAAAAATCTATCTGAAAATACGGGCCCGTTGAAAAAATCGGTCTGAATTTTACGGTGGGAATTTAAAAAATTCTCTCCTCGTTGAGGAATTTCTTCCAAAATGAGTGGGGGAGTCCGAAGAAAGAAGTCGATCCCGAGTAGTCCCATAGGTCAGCAAAGAAAGCTGTGGGCGCCAGATGATATATGAAGGCAGCTGAAGAGTTTTTTATTACTTTGAAAAGAAGATGTCTAACCGTGGTGATATTTTAAAGAAATGCTTGAAAATTTTGTTAGTAATCAAATGAAATACAGAAAAAATGATAAACGATTCGATGGATACTCACCCGGATCGGAGAGCTGCGTATTATCGTAGTTTAATTCGATTTCCTTGGCGTGAGAGGCCAATGAGAGAATAGAGGGACTAAGCATGGAAGTATTATTTTAATTAAATTATTTTGAAAGTAAACTGCGAGTGGGCTCACGCTGTGTTATCATCCAGTCTCTTAACATTTAATATCAGTTCATCGAGGAATGAATTGCGCAGAACATGAGCGCAAAGGTGGTAATCAGCAGGAGTAAAATGATTCAGTCCGTTAGAACCATAAATGCGCGGATCCTTGATGAATAAAGAGAGAAGATCAGACACCCGAGGCGTAAATGAATTAAGGACTGATTAGAAAATGAACTGAGAGGTTGATTATCTACGAGCATTTACATACCTACCTAGAGAGAAACCTTAATCTCACAACGAAAACTCTAATCACAGCATGCATGGTGCATATTTAAATGGGAATTATCAAAGTGCAATCTAACCTGACCAACGATTGGATCCTCGAGACCGTTCAGAGCGACACGAAGTGTAGGATAAGCACGACCAAGCAATCTTTCAAATCTTCCAGCATCCAGAGTAGCCAGAGCGTGGAAGGGAAGATTGGAGGGATAGAGTTGAATCTTGATGTAAAGGCCATCCTTCAAATTGTAACAACTAGTAGTGTTCTGAAAGACGCTCTTCAACGCGTCTCATATATAACATACTCGTCTCATTCTTATGGAAATGAGCATATTTCACACCCGGTCGATTGTCTGATCTCTTCATATATTTGTTCACTCCGATGTGGAAGTGTGTGGAAACCTGCGATGTGGGAACTGGCAAGGGAATAGTGGGTGAAATGAAGAGATCTGTATATTTTTTACCCACATTATAGTACACGATTAGACACTACCGTACCTGGGCGAGATTAGCCAGATCGGCACATTCCTCGTCGTTTCGGAGATGGAAGCAGAGACGATTTATAAATGGACGAGAGATGGCCGGAAGAGTACTCCAACTGAAAAAGCAATGACTGGTCGAATTATGAAGGTTATAGGGAAATCATAACTTTGAAAATAAATTCTTCCGAAGTCAATTACAAACTGTAGAACTTTTTTGAAGTCTGTGTCAGATATGAAGCACGTATTTTTCACTCCATCTTTGAAGAAAATATAAGTTTACTGGGGATGAATTCACAATCGAACAGATCAGGGAAAGGAGAAGAATGGAGGATACCTCGGGGGCCCAGTGAGGCCAGAGGGTCCGCCGATCTCGAAGACGTTATCGTTATTGATCGTATCCTGGATGTCCACGACGACATCTCCATCAGTGGTCTGAAAGGGAAAGTAAGGGTTACTTTAAACATGATTGCCTACAATAGATTCTCAGTCACAAATGAATACCTCAGCCATTCTCCCCATCTTCGCCAGTTGTTTCTTCAACTCAGCGACCATCGGAGTGTCAATTGCCTGTAGCAAGCAAAAAAAATAGCAAAATTATGTGAAAAATCAACTGCACACTTAGGTATTTTTTACCTTTTTACACTTAGATATGAAAAGAATATTCTTGGTTGTCTTCTATTCGAACGATAAATTGATTAATTAATGAATAATAGAATAAACGATTTTGTGAGCAAAGTAAGCAAAAATAATACGGTATATCTGCTCACCTCATCAGCTGGAGTACCGGACAGCTGGAGCTGCATAACCATTCGATCCGCCGTTTCACGCTGATTCGAATGGCATACACATGTGTGGGATCCGAGGTACCCGAAGACCACTTATGCCCCTTTTTCTGCTTTTCCTGCGCATTTTAATGTGTAATCGACGAATGAGAGGGAGGAAAATGACTTTCCTTGTCATTTTTCGTCCTCTCATTTCTCGATTACACAGTAAAATGCGCAGGAAAAGCAGGAAAAGGGGCATAAGTGGTGTTCGGGTACCTCGGATCACCACACATGTGTATACCATTCGAATCAGCGTGAAACGGCGGATCGAATGGTTATGGTCTCCACTCGCACACATGATTGAGTCAAAAAGTCGATTTTTCTCGAAAACATGGAAAATTCATGACCAATGAAATACACCGTTTGATTCGCCGTGAAATCCTGGTCGGGTACGCGAGATTTCGACCTTCCACCGCGTATTTTGAGCGTACAGCATGCGAAAAAGCAGTTTTGACCGGAAGTGATATGGCACCACACCGAAATTCAATGAACGATTTATGCAAAATGAAGTGGACCACGATGATCAGCACCGAAAACTACCCCAGAAAACATGTTTTCGTGGGTTCCACTTTTTTGGGTGTGCCGAGGCCCCGTTGTGAGTTGTTGAATCTATCGCGGACGGCCAGGACGGGGCCCCCGCCGAAGGCGGGTAGCAGCCGGACTAGTAAATATTATAATTTATAATACATATTACTACATATTAATATAACAATCTGCAAGTTTATTGATATTTTATAGTCCCTCCCTCTTTAATCTTCTGACGCGTTCTCTTCTGTTGTATACGAATCACCTTATTAGTTAAGTTCCCTAATTTGATTATTCCTATACACAAGTTCTCACATGTTTACTCGTAGACCCCTTCCCTCAGCTGTTTACGTGTCGTTGCGTTCACTCGCGAGCGCCTCTCTCGTTTCTCTGGCACTCTCGGCCCCGCGCGCTCTCTCGCACTCATGTGTGCGGGTTTTCCCTCCCATCTCTTTAGTTGTTCCTTTTGCTTTTGCGCCGGATAGTTGACCGGTTTCCTCTTTCTCTATTTCAATATTTCTTTTGAAAAACCTTTGCGTTTATTTACATACGCGCCTTCTATTCACCTGATAACAATTGCTATATACATTACACAAAATATAAACCCATTTACAGATAGTAAATCCGACACTCACCTTCACGATTCTCCCATACAACATTCAGAACACCCCAGATTTCCCATTCCGTATTCCGTCGAGATTGGTAATTGATACATATTATGTCTCTTATTATAAACCCAGTATTATCCCAGCTCTGCTGCATTAAACGCAATTAAAATCACAAAATTAATATACTGTATCAGTAAAAAGTATTCATGATATGTTTTTCAGTCTTCCTCTCGCAAGCGCAGCCTCAACACAGGTGCAAGGGCGATTTCATCGACTGAAGACCCATCGAAGTTAAACAAGGTGATTTGAATGGCTTTTATTTAATAAGATATGTAATATATATCTCGTAATTTATTAGCATTGCTAGTAAATGCATTAGGTATTACTAATGCTCTACAGATAAATTTTAGCGGAGTAAGCCAGGTCTGCAATAATTCCCTGCAGCAAATGGAGCAGCTCCAGCTGTCCGGTACTCCAGCTGATGAGGTGAGCAGATATACCGTATTATTTTTGCTTACTTTGCTCACAAAATCGTTTATTCTATTATTCATTAATTAATCAATTTATCGTTCGAATAGAAGACAACCAAGAATATTCTTTTCATATCTAAGTGTAAAAAGGTAAAAAATACCTAAGTGTGCAGTTGATTTTTCACATAATTTTGCTATTTTTTTTGCTTGCTACAGGCAATTGACACTCCGATGGTCGCTGAGTTGAAGAAACAACTGGCGAAGATGGGGAGAATGGCTGAGGTATTCATTTGTGACTGAGAATCTATTGTAGGCAATCATGTTTAAAGTAACCCTTACTTTCCCTTTCAGACCACTGATGGAGATGTCGTCGTGGACATCCAGGATACGATCAATAACGATAACGTCTTCGAGATCGGCGGACCCTCTGGCCTCACTGGGCCCCCGAGGTATCCTCCATTCTTCTCCTTTCCCTGATCTGTTCGATTGTGAATTCATCCCCAGTAAACTTATATTTTCTTCAAAGATGGAGTGAAAAATACGTGCTTCATATCTGACACAGACTTCAAAAAAGTTCTACAGTTTGTAATTGACTTCGGAAGAATTTATTTTCAAAGTTATGATTTCCCTATAACCTTCATAATTCGACCAGTCATTGCTTTTTCAGTTGGAGTACTCTTCCGGCCATCTCTCGTCCATTTATAAATCGTCTCTGCTTCCATCTCCGAAACGACGAGGAATGTGCCGATCTGGCTAATCTCGCCCAGGTACGGTAGTGTCTAATCGTGTACTATAATGTGGGTAAAAAATATACAGATCTCTTCATTTCACCCACTATTCCCTTGCCAGTTCCCACATCGCAGGTTTCCACACACTTCCACATCGGAGTGAACAAATATATGAAGAGATCAGACAATCGACCGGGTGTGAAATATGCTCATTTCCATAAGAATGAGACGAGTATGTTATATATGAGACGCGTTGAAGAGCGTCTTTCAGAACACTACTAGTTGTTACAATTTGAAGGATGGCCTTTACATCAAGATTCAACTCTATCCCTCCAATCTTCCCTTCCACGCTCTGGCTACTCTGGATGCTGGAAGATTTGAAAGATTGCTTGGTCGTGCTTATCCTACACTTCGTGTCGCTCTGAACGGTCTCGAGGATCCAATCGTTGGTCAGGTTAGATTGCACTTTGATAATTCCCATTTAAATATGCACCATGCATGCTGTGATTAGAGTTTTCGTTGTGAGATTAAGGTTTCTCTCTAGGTAGGTATGTAAATGCTCGTAGATAATCAACCTCTCAGTTCATTTTCTAATCAGTCCTTAATTCATTTACGCCTCGGGTGTCTGATCTTCTCTCTTTATTCATCAAGGATCCGCGCATTTATGGTTCTAACGGACTGAATCATTTTACTCCTGCTGATTACCACCTTTGCGCTCATGTTCTGCGCAATTCATTCCTCGATGAACTGATATTAAATGTTAAGAGACTGGATGATAACACAGCGTGAGCCCACTCGCAGTTTACTTTCAAAATAATTTAATTAAAATAATACTTCCATGCTTAGTCCCTCTATTCTCTCATTGGCCTCTCACGCCAAGGAAATCGAATTAAACTACGATAATACGCAGCTCTCCGATCCGGGTGAGTATCCATCGAATCGTTTATCATTTTTTCTGTATTTCATTTGATTACTAACAAAATTTTCAAGCATTTCTTTAAAATATCACCACGGTTAGACATCTTCTTTTCAAAGTAATAAAAAACTCTTCAGCTGCCTTCATATATCATCTGGCGCCCACAGCTTTCTTTGCTGACCTATGGGACTACTCGGGATCGACTTCTTTCTTCGGACTCCCCCACTCATTTTGGAAGAAATTCCTCAACGAGGAGAGAATTTTTTAAATTCCCACCGTAAAATTCAGACCGATTTTTTCAACGGGCCCGTATTTTCAGATAGATTTTTTACGGCCCCTTATTTTCAGACAGAGCCGAATTTATTTATTCCCACCGTAAAATATAAAATAGGCATTGACAGAAACTCGCGGACGGTTCGTTCGAATCAATTGAGACGGCTAATTTTCAATGGAAGATCACGAAGATTCCTTTTGATCTGCCTGATACTCGGATCGGGTGGCTGAAGTGGAACAAGAAGGCATAAGAAACTGTAGTTTGCTGACATTCCTGTCCATTCGAAGTTGTATCCCACAATTTCTGGTCTGTTCACTTACAATTCTGTTTCTGAGGTTAAGTTGTTTTCTAATCCTGTGGTAAAGCCATATGCCCAACATGTTCCATTTGTGTCAATATTGAAATGTTTTAATACGTTGACTGAATACCGTTCCATTCGCTTTCATTCGTGATGAAACTCTACACAAGGTTCATTTACTCGTGGACTGTATCGCATTATCACGTGATGATACGTGTTGCGTGTGACCTCTCTCGATTCCTTTGCGATTTCGTAATCCTGTCAGACGAGACAACGTCATATATAATAATTGATAATATTATATATTATGCTTTTATTCGATACCACCGTGTTCGCAACTAATTGATTATCAGATGCCCGTCAACGGTGATCGTCCCTCTGGATTCATGTCATCTTCGATGTTGTCTTGTCGCTACTCCCCGTCCGATTCTGAGAAGCCGTGGATCGAGGCCTTCTGTCGAGTGAGTTTTCACTGTTTTAATAAATCTGCCCCCAACATCCGGATGTACCATTCAATTATTTGCACTTACATCTTGTAGTCAATAATAATTTTAAATTTACACATTGAATGTTATGAAAAAAATTCCTCTATCCTACTTTCACCCATAATCATTTTCTCAATGTCAGGACTTCTCGTCTCAGTGTCGTCGGTTCAATCTCGTGGACACGCAGCTCGCATGCAAAGAGTAATGCCGTGGAAAAAGTCGAGGAGAAGAGGAATATTTGAATTCCCGCAATTCCATATCTCGGCTCCCAGTAGAGATAGCTACTTGAAAATTGGAATGTGAATGGATTTTCCACCTCATATTCCAAATTTCAAGTAGCTATTTCTACTCGGAACGAGATATGGAATTGTGGGAATTCAAGTACTCCCTTTTCTCCTCGACTTTTTCCACGTCATAAGTCCACATTGATAGGAAGTGAAGTTTTTCCCTTGCTCGCACTGTGTGAAATGGTGTTCCGTGCTTCTTCTGTATAGGAGAAGACGATTTCAAAAAAATTCCATTTTAAAATTTCATTTTTTCCCTTCGATTATAATTTTCATAGTTGCGAAAATTTGGGATTGCATGAGAAATCGCAATGATTAATTAATTATACTTAAAAATCATCTCAAAAAGTTCTCAAAAAGTTGTGCCCAAAAATGTACCGGCAGATCTTTGAATAACTTTTTTCAGCTGGGAATCTCTTCCTTGGCCGGCTTCCAAGCGTATCTACTTCCATCTCAGAACCGACGAGGAATGCAAGGACCTGGCGAATCTTGCCAAGGTATGGCACTGTAAAACTAACTACTGTAGTAGGCAGTGAAACGTATATCGGGACTTTCCCAGCTCCGCGCCAGGCTCCACTCCGTTGATCCAGCCCCCGAAGGAACGGGAGGGGGGTGGAGCCAGAATACCCCAAGAATGGGGTCTGGCATAGGGATGGAGTCTGGCATTTGCCAAAAGGTTTCCCCCCTCGAGCATGGTAACGCCATGGCTTCATGTGGGGGCAGGAGTTAAAACGGCTATGTGGAGGGCGCGCTCTGGTCACGCCGGGTGAGAGAATGCGGGGAGAGGCAAGTGCGAGAGGCGCGGGGGAGAGAGAGGGGAGGGGCAGAGCGAGCGCGCGGTCTAGGGAGAGGCTAGGGGGGGGGACGTGGGGCGCGCAAAAGATAGAGCGGGGGAGGGGAGGGGGAGGAGCCTGGCGCGGAAGTAGGAAAGTGCCCGTATATCAGGTTTCCCCTCACTTCTACAATGGAGTACACGAGTTCATGCAGAAGAATCGAGTGGGATTTAAGAATGTGGAGCTGTGGAAGAATGACGTGAGTGTATACATATGCGACAACCGTGAATTGACTTTATAATATACATTTCTATAAGTCGCGTTGTTTTAGGATGGTCTGCACATTCGGATTTACCTTTTTCCTACCAATCTTTCCTTCTATCGTCTCACCACTCTGGATGCGATGCGGTTCAGGCGTACTGGCTATTCCATCCGCCTCATCTAACTAGAAGTAACTCTGAATGGTGAAGAAGATGCCGTCGTCGAGCAGGTAGATCAGTCTTGCAACTTCTAATAATTGTAATTTAAATTTTCATGAAAATTTAAATTGTCCCTTTATTCAGAAACACTATTTTTTCCTCAAAAATTGAAGTGCTATGGCTGTTCCAATTTGAAAGTGACATTGCGGCAATGAGATTATATATTTTTATAATAAGAACAACGTTTCTCTTTGCGCCGATAAAAAAGCGAAGAATGTATTTTTGATTCATTTACAATTCAGACTTCCGACCTACTCTCGTCTAGCATCAATGTTGTTAGAATCTATGGAGGCGATTGCACTCCCACGGATCTATCCTTGTGCGCACATATTCTGCGTAATACCGTCATCGGTTTTCTTGGAATAGGCATTTCGAGTCTGGATGACAATTCTGCGTGAGTTCATAATTTAGCAAGTTTAAGAGCTTCATTGATTGATCAAAAAATTCAAATGATATGCTCAGTCCCCATATCATCTCGTTGGCTTCTCACACCAAGGAATTCGAGTTAAGCTGCGGCGTAACACAGCTCGTCGATCCGGGTGGGCCTCCATTAATTTATTTCATTATAGATCCACCCAGACCACGGGGGTTAAGAAATAGGTGAGAAATCCCTCACCACGTGCACACAGCACGGGCGGTAGCCTCACGCATTGGTCGCTGATAACCTCAGGACAGACTGAAAGCAGAATTGGCGCGGGGGTGGCAAACCCGCCTTGCATGGATGCCTCAACTTACGTTATTATAAAACAATTTCTTCTGTCACAATATTTTTTTTCTTTATTTCCTATCTTATTAGATAATAAAAACATAGATATTTCAGTATCAATAAAATTTTGTTACTCTAACATCAATAAATGTTCTTCAGAAACCTTCATCATTTTGATGGATTCTACCGTCTCCTCTTCTCACTCCATTAGACATTCATCCTATGATAAGAATCCTTTTTTCGCACTCCCCCACTCATTCTGGGAGACATTTCTCAACGAGGTTTCTTTTTTCTTGTATTTATGTTTCCGCCACTTACAGTACCGGACAAAAGTTTCGCAACAAAATTGTCATTGTCATAACTTCGTTCAAAATTGAACTTGAGACTTATGGTTGGCAGCATTCGATAGGTAAATATCAGGAGAAAATAGTCATATGGTATATGGTCTGAAACACATTTATCGCGGGTTTCTGAATTTAATTTTCTGCATCACAATTTTCATGTATTTTTTAAAACTGAGCCGAAAGTCGGTGTTATATCGCACGAACTGTGATGAAAGTATCACCATTGATGTTTACAATTCACTATCCGGCTTGCGCGTAGCACATCGGAAAGAGCTAATATATCGATATTCCGAGACTTCCGAGATGTGTTTGAACGGCTATATCTTCGCTCCCAGTTGAGCGATAGGGCCCCTATTTCGCAGCTACTATACACTAGTAATGTAGAAACATTTTACCAAGTTTGATAGTGATCAGACAAGAAATTACAAAAATCAAAAAATTTTGGACATACATTTTCATACACGTGGAAACAACCTTTAACGCTATCGAGAAAATCCGATTTCTTCCAGCTTTGCGCAGAATCTATTAGTGAACAAGTGTGCGAAATTGCAAAGTGAGACGATTTGTCCAGAACATTTTACAGCCCAATAACCACAGAGAGTCAGTTAGTCATGAGCCTAAAAACACGGTACAATGCAAAATTGAATCTTATTCAAATCACATAAAACAAACCTATCGGCTTTGCAAGTTCTAGATATGCACATTTCTCATTGCATTGGAGCCAATTTTAAAGAAACTCTCCCGATATACTAGGTCGACTTTTGCTACGGAACATTTCTGACGACTTTGGCCGTTATGACTCTCTGTGGTTTAGTGGGATGTAAAATGTGCTCGAGAAATCTTACCACTTTGCAATTTCGCACACTTGTTCATTAATAGATTCTGCGCAAAGCTGGAAGAAATCGGATTTTCTCGATAGCGTTAAAGGTTGTTTCCACGTGTATGAAAATGTATGTCCAAAATTTTTTGATTTTTGTAATTTCTTGTCTGATCACTATCAAACTTGGTAAAATGTTTCTACATTACTAGTGTAAAGTAGCTGCGAAATAGGGGCCCTATCGCTCAACTGGGAGCGAAGATATAGCCGTTCAAACACATCTCGGCGGAATATCGATATATTAGCTCTTTCCGATGTGCAACGAGCAAGCCAGATAGTGGATTGTAAACACCAATGGTTATACTTTCATCACAGTTCGTGCGATATAACATCGACTTTCGGCTGAGTTTCAAAAAATACATGAAATTTGTGATGCAGAAAATTAAATTCAGAATCCCGCGACAAATGTGTTTCAGACCAAATACCATATGACTATTTTCTCCTGATATTTACCTCTCGAATGCTTCCAACCATACGTCGCTAGCTCAATTTTGAACGAAGTTATGACAATGAAAAATTTGTTGCGAAACTTTTGTCTGGTACTGTATCTCAATTTTTTTGTATTATTTTCTATTTAACGCACAATATGAATGCGTAAATTTAAAAAAAAACATCATTTCTGTGCTAGTAAGCAAACAATTAAAGTAAATTATGATTTGTTGTGGTGGTCAATGTAGAGTTCGCCGCTGCTTCCGGTGGACTGACTTGAGCGATGGTGATATCGAAGAAATCGAGAGAGATAGGATAAAATATCGAAATATTAGAGGAGATACGACACAGGAACAGTACAGGAAATTCATTCTCATTTTTCATTACATATCGATTTTTTTTTCTTCATTTTCGTCATTCTTCATTACATATCGAGATATTTTAGGGAGTGAATTTTTAGGTGGAATTTAAGAGCGAATGGGTGCGATACATTTCAGAAACTCGCGAACGGCTCGTTCGAATCGATCGTGACGGGAAACATGAGAGAGGAGAAGATAACCGAGGCACCTTTCGTCCTTCCTGACACTCCCATCGGAGTACTGAATTGGCGGAAGATGGTCTGAGAATCCAAGCTGATCTATAATCCCTTTTCTATGCGAAGTTGTTTCCAAATATCACCGATCTAACCTATTGTGTTCTTGTGTTTATTCTGATTCGAGAGGATATATCAGGAAAGTCTCTTTTGTCCTTCATGATAGTTTCCTGAAGCGTTCTTCCTTTTCTATTTGAAGCTGAATAGAAAAGAAATATCTAAATACTCCCACTCACGCATTTGTAATCATTTTCAGTCATTTCATCTTTTGATAAAGATTTGAAGCGAATATTTGTTTTGGTCAAATTCGTGAAATGTTTACATTCGTTCCTTAAATAACTTGAAATCGAAGTATACGATTTTCAAAAGAACGTGTTTTTTATTCCTATTGAAGGTTGTGAGCACTCCTCTCTCTTCTAATCAGATGCCAACAATAATCGTCCTGCTCCCTTCACCTCATCCCTCCCTCGGGCATCTGATGCTGATTCCGAATGGATGGATTCCTTCTGTCGAGTAAGTGTTCCCTCTATTATTCCATCTCTCTTTCCCCTTTCTCCTTCTCTAATCCAATCAATTCTTCCCAGGCATTCTCATCTCAGTGTCGTCATCTCGATCTGGACTCGCCTAAGAAGTGCAGTATTTCTTTTTTTAAATTTATATGAATACATGCATGTCTCATCGGTGGCCCATATGTGTTCAGAAACTTTTCCTAGAGTAGAAAACATTATGTGCTGCAAAGAATGTTTCCGCTCCGACTTTAACACAGTTGCTACAATCTACAATCAGAGAATTAGCCCCGGCGCGAAGCGCCGGGGCAATTTTGGCCGGGAAACGAGAAATTCCCCCAGTCGGAAAGGTTCCTGAGAGGGTAGGGTATCGACATCCCTTCAAACTTAAATCCAAGTATCCAGCTTTTGGGGATCTTAATCGGGAACCGAGGGGATGCTAAATCCGAAATTTCAAGTCTCTATCACAACCGGAAGTGCCTCAGGCTGACTCCGATTTTTGTCGGTTTCGCGGTGTCAAGGATTTTGCGATGTTGGTCGCGAGCATCATAGAGAGACGTGCTATAGCTCATTCGATAGAGCGTACACGGTTGCCCGCCTAGAGACTTTTCAGAATTGTGAAATTCCCCCTGCAAAGGTGCGAAAAGTGGCTTCAAAGTTCGAAATTTTGACCCCTTTGGCGGTGCGGCCACATTTTCGGCTATCCAAGCTCTCAATGGAAAATCCAAGTTCCTACCGGCCTACAGTAGATTAATATTGACACGGCGAATCCAATGAGCCTAATTTCAAAACGATTGGTTTCCACCTGTAGGTGCTGACGCCTTTCAAACATTTTCCCGCGCGAATTTATCCCTCTTCCTTCCCCTCCTCTCACCCTCCCCCGCGCCTCCCTTTCTCGGCCAGGTCAAAGGTCGTAAACGCGGCGAGTCGTCTCAAGTTGTCAACACTCTGCTTACTATGAAAAACAATGTTGAAGTTAATGTAAAACTAGTATCATTTAAGGAATCAGCGGGTGAAATTACCCCTGGTGGAATCATTGGTTGGGGTCGAGCAGGCACTTTCATTGTTGTACCCTCTGGGTGAGGAGGGTGAGGAGGAGGGAGTTGAAAGCTTCCGACTTGAGCTATATGGGTATTACGATGTTGGTCGGCGACTTTCAATCAGAGAAGGATACTTTCGTTCTTAAGCCAGTCGATTTACGCTCCCTCACTCACTCACCTGTCAAGTACCAGGAAAACGGACAACGGTCTTGAAGACTGCGCGGTCTAGTTGGATATGGCGGGGGAAATTTAAAAAATAAATCGCTCCGCGTCAATAAAAGTCCCGAGATCCACCTTCCGTGGGAAGGTGGCGTATCCTGGCTTTGCAAGCAAAGTCAACAGCTAAGTGAATTTTGGCAAATTCTCAAATCAATAAAAGGAGTGAGATCTTACTGTTCAAAACAATCAGTTCAATAAAAGTCCCGGTATCAAAAGCCAAAATTCGCTCTATATTTTCATGCTTAAATATTTTAAAATTCGTACCTTAATTGTTCAGATTTCCGAAACCACAGACAATATAGAGCGAATTTTGGCTTTTGATCCCGGGACTTTTATTGAACTGATTGTTTTGAACAGTAAGATCGCACTCCTTTTATTGATTTGAGAATTTGCCAAAATTCACTTAGCTGTTGACTTTGCTTGCAAAGCCAGGATACGCCACCTTCCCACGGAAGGTGGATTTACTTTCAGCTGGGATTCGCTTCCTTGGCCAGCTTTGAACCGTATCTTCTTCCATCTTCGAACAAACTAGGACTGTGCCGATCTGGCGAATCTCGCCCAGGTACGGTATATACAAACTGAATACTGCAGTTGTTACAGTACAGTCACTGAATGTCCATAATTTATTTTATTGAAATCGGAACATATCACTCTGAATTTACACTGATTTCCCTTCATTGCAGGTTTCAAATCACTTCCGTGGCGATGTGAAGGAGTTCATGAAGATATCAAACAATCGACCAGGATTCGCAACAATTCATATCGAGAAGAATCGTGTAATTTTTATTTTAAGAAGGCTATCAGTAGTGAAGGAAATGAGAGATATCATTAAAAAGGAAGGGCACTAAGAAGACTTGCAAAAAATAACTAAAACTAACTGTTTTCATACTAAAAAGCTAAATAAACTAAATAATATCAGTTGTACGCGGTTCCACTATTTGAAAGTATAGAATACGAATAATCACTTATTTTGAGGATCGACTGATCTTGAAAGTGTTGCTCTATCCGTCTAATCTTCCCTTCTACGATATGAATACTTTGAATTTCGGACGATTCTCTCGATGGGGCAACTCTCTCGAGCCCAGAATGAGCGTGAATCTGAACGGCCACGAGGATCCCATACTCAAGCTGGTTAGAGTTTTAATTTCAATTTACATCTTAGAGGACCGCATTTGCAGTAATTATCATGATTCTCATCGGGTAGATAAATATATGAGTAGGGTAGTCAGTGGTCACCTTTTCAGTTTATTCGTTTTCTCTCCCGATTCTCGTCTTTCATCAACTTTGTGCGTGTCGATGGATGGACACTCACTCCTGCTGATTTGTTGTTGTGTTCACAGCTGATGAACAATTTGACCATCGGCAGAATGGAAATCAATACTGGTATTCTGAATGACGTAACCACGTGAGTCAAATAAAAGAAGCAATTTCGATCCCGATTTTTTAAAAGTCGAACAATATCGCACAGGATCTGGTACAGCGTTTTTACGAAAACTTGCGAAAAGGGGGTTCTCGAAGGTGCTTAACTCCATTTTGCGTAATCGGCACCATCTACATTTGTTATCATAACTCGAGAACCGGCTATATAATCTTCTTGAAACGTTCACAGAGGCTGAATTAGTTGGCTATAAGTCGATAACAAATTTACATATTTTAAGATATTATAAAAGCATCACAAATTCAGTTCGCGAATATAACTCAAAATAATTCAATCGAACGAATTACATAGGCAAGATCGTCTCATTCTGACGATCATTTTTCGAATATATAGTATGATATTTTACCTCCGCTCCTTAAAGTTGCATAATCTGTATGACTCATCTTTTGGCATCTGAGCCCCGCACCTTTCCGCGAAGTGTGATAAAAGGGACGAGATTCACTTTTGCCGTTTTTTTCTATTTTTATCTTGGACTTTTGCAAAATCGCAGATTGTTAAAACGGTTCTCGCGATATGATAAGAAATGTAAGAAATGTTGATGGTGCCTACGTGCAGCCTGACTCAACCGAACGAGATGACGCAAAATGAAGTTGGCCACTGTGCTCAGCATCCTCGAGAACCCCTGTTGACAAGTTTTAGTGTGGACGATGTGCCACATTTTGTTCTACTCTTAGAGAATCGAGCTCTTAGATGTATTTGCATGCTCAGCTCATTCATTCTCTCGTTCACTGCTCACACCAAGAATATCGTGATTGATTGCGATGATACGCTGCTTTCCAATCCGGGAGAATCTCCTTATATTTCATTTTTTTAAAGAAACCTATTAATTCTACTCCATATTTTCATTGCACGCTCTTCAGCCGCCTTCATTACTCAGCTGGCCTCAGATTTCTCCTCTTCTTTCTTAAGTGATCGCTCTATCTCCTCATCCTCCTTCTTCGGACTCCCCAACTCATTCTGGAAGAAATATTTCAACGAGGTTGACATTTTCATTGTGTAGCCCGAATAAGAAAATGTTATTAACAGAAACTAGCGGACAGATCATTCAAATCCATCGAGACGTCAAACATTCGAGGAGAGAAGATCACGAAGGCACCCTTCGTTCTGCCGGATATCCCCATCATATGCCTGAAGTGGGATAAGAAGAAGTGAGATCCCATAGTAAACCTATCATCCATTCTCCATTTCAAGTTGTTTCCCAATATCTCAGATCTATTGATACTCCTCTCTCTAGCATTTACCACTTTTTTCAGTTAATTTGTGGTCTTACGATAAAGATTTGAAAGCAACAAGTTATTGTTGTTGATTCTTTAGATTAACGTTCTAATGCGTTGTTCTAATATCTTCCTTCAAATCTCTTTTTTTAAATAACAGTAAGTGATTCCCTACAGCAGATGGAGCAGTTACAACAGCCCGGCACTAACATTGATGAGGTAAATAGGGATATTGTATTGTGCACTGGAAACGGCACTAGAAATTGATGAAGATTAGGTCTCCTTTTAACTGACATGCACTTTTTTCGATTATTTTTCCGTTCTTTTTTTTTGCGCCATTGAAATCATAATATTAATTGCGTCATTCAGCAAATTACAATATTTGTTTTCAGTCTGCCTCTCGAAAGCGCAACCTCAACACCGAAGCAACGATGATTTCATCGACTGACAGTCCATCCGTAGGAATCAAGGTGATGTGTGTTGGCTTCCACGGAAGAAAGTTATTACTGTGAGCAAATAATTCGTAGTCAGTGGTGTGGTGTCGAGTGCCGAGAAAAATTCACAAATCTGTGTGTTGTGTCCTTGTCCCTTGTTGGTGTCCACGTAGACGGGAGAGGACGGATAAACGAACCGTTTATCCACGAATAAATAATTAGAAGAAATAAATACAAAAGAGCCGTCAACCAGCTAGGGTGAGCGAGCGAGAGAGAACTGACAACTTAGGGCGAGGCAACAATTGCATAAATATAAGCTGAGTATATTTGCTGCGCGTCAACCCCATTTGAATCGCTATTTATGGGAATACAGCCTTAACTACGGTAAGCGCGTTTTGCGGGCGCACGGAGTGCGCTGGGTCACTTACATGAAATCTGTGATAGGAGTTATTACTAAAAGGTTATTACAAATTCCTAAAAAACACTGTGCGATTTGGACAACACAAGCGTAACGATTTATTCGGGCCCAAACCGGTGGGGTATTAAAGTTAGCTCCAATGGTACTCATCTATGTTTCTCAATGAGCAAATGGGAAAAAAACTACAACTTCGAAGTTACTTAGAATTCTAAAGAAAAAAATTGATGAAGAAAAAGATAGGCTGCTTGAACGAATCATTGATAATCCTGACTGAATACTTTTGCGAGAAGAGGGCTTTCCACTCTGGTTTCTCTTCACATCATGCGAAGTTACTGTAATGATTACTGATTCGTACGCGACGCATTGCTCAATGACACGGAATTTCGGAATTACACAAACGTGAATGATTACGACAACGACAATTATACAACGTGAACAATGAAAATATCACAAAATATAAAACAACGAAATTAAAGTGTTGAATCTAATTAGATTCATTCAAAAGTCATAAAATTCCTAATTAGATTCAAACAGAGTTATCAGAGGGGTGTAGTTTGTAGTTTTAGCGTCAATTATCGCCATTTTGCGCTTATTTATTTATTTCCGTTTTAATTTCATGTCGAGCAATTTCAAATCGATTTTTTATTGTTATATGAGACCGTTCGCGATAGATTCAATAAATCACCATTGTGATTTGGCACAGCTCAAATGAAATTGCTGCAAACTTGCTCCTAGGGGTAGTTTTCGATTCTGAACAACATAGCGTCTTCCGTTTTTTTCGATATTCCGCCTCTGGGTTTCGATATGGTACCGGGACTGCTGGTACCAAGATTGGTTTATTTGTCATTTTCAAAATAAAGGTACAGTCACGAAAATTGGACTATACGGGCAGTTGTTCGAGGCGAATTCAACTATCTAATTCCTTTTGGATGAAACTCAAAAGCATGGGTGAAAAATCGATTTTTTGAACCAGAAGAGTGCAAGGGTCGAGATGTAGATCATTCGATTCGCCATTAAATTCTGATATTTTCTTGTGTTAGGCGTTTTCCAGTATAAGCGGGGGAAGTCGATTTTAGGGTAAAAAAATGCATAAAAACAATGAAAATATGAAAATTTTCATGTAAAAATATTAGAATGGCCTACGAATACGTTCTATATGGGATTTCACATTATTTCCATAAGAAAGTCTACCATCCGATTACCTCGGGTTCGAGTCCCCTCCGTGACGTCATCTTTTGCCAAATTTTTTTTTGTTGTTTATGATATTTTTGATTCAATTTCTATTGTTTGGCTATTTATTCTCAAAAATACCCTACAAGTGCCATATTAAACATAATATATGGGTTTTTATGAATTTATTTACCGTGAAATCGTGTGCAACATCTTTTCCCCCGCTTGTACTGAAAAACGCCTGACAGATAAAATTATCAGCATTTCATGACGAATCGAATGATCTACATCTCAACCCTTGCACTCTTCTGGTTCAAAAAATCGATTTTTCACCCGTGCTTTTGAGTTTAATCCAAAACGAATTAGATAGTTCAATTGGACTCGAAAAACTGCCCATATAATCCAATTTTCGTGACTGTACCTTTATTTTGAAGCTTTCTCTGAGAAAAAAATTCCAAATTTGGTACCAAGAGACCAGGTGCCATACCGGAACCAAGAGGCCGAATTTCGAAAAACTGACGACGCTATGTTGTTCAGAGTCGAAAACTGTCTCTAGGATCTAATTTGCATAAATTTCATTTTTTGAGCTGTGCGGAAAGCTTATTGAATCTATCGCGCACGGCCTCATATAACGTTACACAGCGATAAACTATTATAAATATGACTTAAACACGGCCAAATGATAGTTGGAAGCATTCGGCATGATAATGAAAAGGAAATATATTAATAAAAGCCAAAGGGCGAAAATAATATGCGACAACTACAAACTACAGCCTGAATACTAAGTTCCGCTTGTGCTGTCCCAATCGTACAGATTTGTGAATTTCCCTCGCACTTTACACCACACCACGGACTATGAATTTTCCTTTCCCACAGTATTATAGCAGAATTTATAAGCTCTTCTTAAACCGTATTAGTTATTTATTTCGAGTGTATTAAATATTAATTTCAGCAGAATAAGCCAGACATTCTCCCCCTCGATAATTCCATGCAGCAGATGGAGCAGCCCCCGCTGCCTGGTACTCCAGCTTATGAGGTGAGCAAATATATATTACTATTGCTCATATGATGACTTTTTTCAACACTAGAACAGTCCACCACTGGAATATGGATTATGCATATTAACGTTTTCTCTCCCTTTCAGACCACTGATGGAAATTTCCTCGTTGACGTCCAGACGAGCAATGAGGATAACGCCTTCGAGAATGACAGAACTACTGTCCTCAATGAGCCGCCGAGGTACACTTCATTCCTCCCATTATCGCAACCTGTATCATCGTCAATATATATCTTCATTAATTTCAAAAGGGGGCGAAAATTACGTTCCATCACAGACTTGAAAAGCAAAAAGCTAAAGTATTAGGTTGAGCATAAAGTTTTGCGCGATTTTGGTACTCAACTTTGAGTTCGTGCAGTTTCTTTTGCTAAAATAACCATCTGTTGTCCTGATGCCGATATATAGGTACATGTTCATCCTTTAGTATAATATATTTTAACTAGAGCAATTATCTCTACTTTGCGAGAAATCAAGGTCTGCGTGACTTTGGATTTTTGATAAAAATATTGATTTTCTTTAAAATAGCTGTACTTTGCCGAGACATTTTTAGATAGAAGCTCATAAAGTTTATTCAGAAGCCCGAGGCGTGCACTACCTAGTGCCAAAAAGAGATAGCTGTGGAATTCAGTATACGCTTTGTATAGGTCAATGAATCACCGGTACTTAGAAAAATGAGAGTTGTCTCGAACAAATCTCCTGTTTCGCGGATTAACGAGACTGACAGCTACCTATGGGCGCTGTTATCACTACTTATAAGGTTCTTTATTGCAACGATATTTAAGAGCCTACTTGGCTTTCTCATCTAAAATAGTGAAATTTGCACTTAAATTATTTTTCAATGAACGAAAACGCTGATATGGAGGGTCTTCAGGCACAGCTCACCCTAGAAAAAGTAGCGACCTCCCCAATATTCCTAATTAGTGAGTGATAGGGTAAGGGTTGTTCGTTAATTTTAGCACGAAAAAACCGCACTTCAAACCACGTGGCTAGCACAAAAAAGGCAAAAGTGTGCATTTCGATGGTCTACATTGGACACCTAAAATCTGAAAAACCCTATTCACGAATGGAGATCCGCATTCTCTCCCAAATGGAATTTTGACTTCTAATAGAAAGGTAGTTCACATTCATAAATAATTGAAATCCCAAGAACTATCTGTATGGATACATTACCTCAAAAACTTATATTGACAATCGTCATGAAAACTCAAATTCTGATTCCGCGCCTATTTCTAATAGGCCCTTTACGGCTGATCAGTCTCAACATTACCAGTACAATATATGCAAGTCATGCTTTACAACTGTGGTCAACATAGGGTCCTACCTTCGTTCTAAAAGAAATTGTAATCCTTTGAAAAGTCATGTCGTTGGTTAGCCACATGAGGTTTGCTGCATCGCTGTTTTATTTCCCTTGGTCGGACAGATCGATGATAGTGTGCGCTAAAGAGAGTGTAAATGCCCCTATCTAGCACCAAAAGATCTGAGTTTATTCGGCAACAACGAACGATGGTAGATGTCAGGATGCACTTTAGTCAAAATCGCGCAAAACTTTATGCTCAGCCTGATAATATATTCATAATTCATCTCGGAAGCATTTCATTTGGAAATTAGTATTTACTCAGAAACACTTAAAGTTTCACGAAAGGAAATGTGTTTACTATTTTTTTCCGATCATAGGTTGCCTTTTCAGTTGGGGCACACTGTCGGCCATCTCTCGACCATTTATCAAACGTCTCTGCTACCATCTCCGAAATGACGAGAATTATGCCGATCTGGGTAATCTCTCAAAGGTACGGCAATGTTAGATTCGCTACTGTATTTGTGACTAGACAATTATAATTCCTAATTTCTTTTTGGAAAGCATTATTGATTTTCAATTTTGAACTTTATTTCCATACTGGCCCTCACATCGTAGGTTTCCACTCATTTCCACAACGGAGTCCACCAGTTCATGAAGATAGCCGACAATAGAGCAGGAATCAAATATGTGAAGTTGGTAAAGATTGATGTGAGTAATTTATTGTGTGGTTACGTATTATGTCCTTTCATAAGGTGCTTTACGTCACATCAAATTTAATTATCACGCGTTTTAGAACGGAATACTGGCTATTTTTCACCTCTATCCCTCCAATCTTCCGTTCTACGGAGTAAGCACTCTGGATTCGGGAAGGTTCACGCGATTGGGTCATTCTATCGATCCCGGACTGAGAGTGATTCTGAACGGGCCAGAAGATTCTGTCGTTGATCAGGTTAGAACAGGCTTCTCTCCTGATTCCATGTTTGAAACGACTGTCGGATGATTATAGCAGATTGAGGATAATCAGTTTGTCTTCCATTCCTCATATAATTTTATTCAGGTATACGACCTGCTTTCCTCAAGCATCAATGATGCAGTTATCCTTGGCATGGATTTTGCCGCCCCAGCTGATTTCTCATTCTGTGCACATCTACTGCGCAATTCGACTATCTTCAACCTTCAATTGATTAACCCACGTCTGGATGACACCATCTTGTTAGTACTATCACAGTTTAACATGATTAATATTTAAAGATTGTCTAAATAGTACGATATGGAATCTCCAAGTTTAGTCCCCACATTCTCTCGTTGGCCGCCCACACAGTCAAGGAATTCTATATCGAAGGCAAGGCGACTGGACTATCCAATCCTGGTTTGTATCCATTGAGCTTCCATCGAGTAATCTCTCTTCAGCCTCATTCATCTCTCAACTGTACTCCACTGTTTCTTCCTTTGGTATGGCTGAACACTACTCAAACTCCACCTCTTTCTTCGGGCTTCCTTACTCATTCTGGTAGGAATTTCTGAACGAGGTGAGAATGTTAAAGAACTTAGATTTTTATGATTGCAAATTGGTAGAAACTTGCGGATGGCTCGTTCGAATCCATCGAGACTGGAAACATAAGGGGAAAGAAGATTACGACGGCACCATTCATCCTGCCCGATACTCCAATCAGATGGCTCGAGTGGATTAAGAAGGTTTAAAAACTATGATCCATATATTAGGTTGTTGCAAAAGTCCTGTGGTTTTTTGTGTCCGCACTTTGAACAATCATAACTCGCGTGTCTCAAATCTTCATCGCCAACAAACATAACATTGTTTAGGGGTATGCTTGAACTTTGTTCACATATATTTCAATCAAACCGATCTTGCCATCAACGCAAGAAATTATGATTTACCCAAATGCAAACAGTTGACCAAATTTTGCTTTAAATTTATTTCCCTAGATATTTGGAAGGAAAATCCAAGAAACAACTTCATATTGTTAGCTGAGAAGTAGCATTGATATTCTTTCAAAAAATAGGTTAGACCTGTCATGTGAGTGGGTTTGAACCAAATTTCATGATTGCAAAAATATGAGCAGACCTCGGCTGCATGTGACTTGTACCTTCTTTTCTGAATGGAAGACCAAGCATACAGGCTCCGTCATCTGTGCGCTGTATGCACCCGAGAAGAGGCTATATTCTCATAAAAAATATTGGAGCTTGCTTCTTCTCCGTTTCAGAAAATTTGAATTTCTTATTTTTCAGAAATATGCAAAATCAACACCGAAATGCAACAATGTAGTCATGTCTAGAAAGGGTGTAACTTCCAGCATCCATGAGAAAAAGTGTTTATAGGGTAAAGGTTGGGGCTTCATATAACCACCATAGTTTGAGCATTCATGCTTCAGAGAAAACAGAAAATTGAGAAATGTTGCGTTTTCGATGGATGAATTTTCGTAATTTTAACTGGATCCTGTTCTCGCCTCTCTGATTGGGCAATGCTGATAGGGTGCGCATATGAAAGAGTATGCAAGGCCTCATTAGTAATCAATATCCCGAAGTTCATCTATCAATCCAACAAGAAGATGGAAGGCAAAATTTCAAAATTCCACAGGACTTATGCAACAACCTAATACAATGCTTTCTCTATTCGGAGTTGTATCTCTTTTCCTTAATCTATTCACTTCGTGCACCACATTCATTTTCATTTTTCTAAAAATCATATGATAAAGAAGTTAATACACCAATTTTTTAAGTTATTTTTTGCTGAGCAATTGCAGATTATCTGACGACTGGTTTACTCCCAGTGGCATATTTCCAAAAGCTTATCATGCATTCATTAGTGATGGTCATTTAATTCGGTAACTACAAATTTCTTGATTATTTTGTAAACATATTTTTAATGGCAAAAAAAAAAAACTATTTTCAGATGAAGTTGCATCTTGCTCGTAGAAAGAACGTTATTAGTGACTTTTAGCAGAGCTTGGAAGAAATGAAGAACAAGCGTCAAAAAGTATCTCCTGGACTAGCATGGGGTTAGAATGAGATTAGGGAATGTGCTCGAAGGATAATTGAAGTAGTAACGATAATAAATGCTATTATACTAGTCAACTAAGTTTCTAAGATTTCAGATTTGTTTTTTTAAAATATCTATTTTTCGAATATCTATTTTTAAAATATCTATTATTCAAGTTCCCTGCTTATATACATCTGAAATACGACTTAAGTTATTATTTTACCCTCTCTCTTCGTGCCACATCTCAAATGTCTACTCCTCGTAAAATCGGGAATAAGATAAATCGAGCAAAACATGCGAAGCGAGCTGCGACCTCCGGATTGAGGGACAAAGCCACTATCCAGTATTAGTTTAGTAGAAACATGAACGCACGCCTTCGGCGTGCGTTCATGTTTGAGCGAGCCGCTGCGCGGCTCGCGAACTAAGTTTCTAAGATGAAAATATTTCTAAAATCTTAAATTTTAAATTACTGATTCCGGTTACATCGATTAAAACGTGCTCGATAAAAGATTTTTGGACGCGTCGATAAAAATGAAATGAGCTACTCACATTTCTATATTAAGTAAAGCTGCGACCTCCAGATTGAGGGACAAAGTCACTATCCGTAGTGCAATGGTCTGAAAAGGATAGATTTTTCTGAATAACAAAACCGAGGTCTTTTACTGTATCTTTTTGTTCTAGAGTTGTGGTTCCTATAGCATATGTTCGCTTTGTATTTGCCCTGCCCAGGTGTAATGAGTTGCATTTATGCGCAGTAAGGGGGAGTTGCCACTCTTCTGACCAGTTTACGATCGTGTCAATAGCAGCTTGTAGAGGGGTAGGTGAGTTTCCCTTCCTAAATGACCGATATATTTTTATATCGTCGGCATACATTCTTGCAACGATTTGGTTGATTCCACTCCTTTTCCACTATTACCACCATTGTAGATGCTAGTTGATATCCATCTCTTTATTAATCGTTTTTGTTGCTCTATCGTATTTGAAGTATCGAATAAAAACTTTTCATCGCATGTATTTAAATGTCTATTATTAATACCGTTTGGATCGGTGAATGTACCTGAATCAAATTTGTATTTAATGGACACCTTTTTATTCAGAAATGGGTGAGCGAAGAGAATTGTGGCAGAAATTCGAGAACTCGATTGCTTCGGTTCAGTTCCACACCCGCACAATCGATGGATTCGTTGGAGAGCACCTCAAGCAGTATGACATTTTAAAGTTACCCAACACCCTTGATATTATTTGAATTTCTACGCGTACCAGATCAAGGCAAATGGAGTGAGAGAGTATTTAAAATGAGAATGCGGGCGTGATCATGAACGCGATCAAATTCAATTAATTTGAAAGGTGTTTCGTAACGTTAAGCGAAAATCGCCAGAGTAAGAAGGAGAGTACTATTGTTTTCAGAATGAGTAAACTGATGTTCGACCTTGGCAACGGTTTACACACAAATTTCTTGGGTTCCTGGGAAAAGCGAATCGGAGGGAAATCGATTGCTTTACAACTATCGTTTGCTATTGTGAGAATATTTTAGAATATTAGAGTTAATATACAGGGTCTCCCAAAAGTATTGACCAATTTTACTATTATTCAACTAATGTAATTTTGTCAACTTGCATGCTAAATATTAGAGGTTTAGTCCGAACATTTCAAGAGGTATTCATTCTGAGAATTTTTTTTACAAAAATCTGGTTAGTTTTCACAAGAATTGCGATGCTGAACCATCATGAACAAAATTACAAAAAAAAATGATTTTTTTTCCGTCAAAAGTATGCCATCGCAAATTGACTACTTCTCGGCCTCTAAAATTCGTGGAGCTATGTCGTCATAAGTGCCTTAAAGTGTAATAGTTGCCCTCTATGACCTGCTTGAGCAACGATTGCTTAGTATTGCTTATCTGGTCTTGGTTATGGATTGCTTATCCGGTCTTATTTTCCAACGACTTTTTCGGTAAAATCACCTGCGGGTCAAGGTGCCCCCAGCATATATTCATTTGTCTCTGCTACAGATTTTGTAATGAATCGATTGGGATCCAATCCAAGTATCATGCATGCATGGTGTGGAGGAGTATGCAGACCAGAGTAGAAGTTCTCTCTCTTAGAAGTTAGTGCGATATTCGAGGTAACATGTGGGTCAATACTTTTGGGACACCCTGTAGTTAAAACTTAATATAGTAATGAGAGAAATGACGACAATGATTTTGTTTCAGGAGGCCTTCAGAGAACTCCGAAATTCTCTCTATCTCATTGAGAACATTCATCGTGGTGGTGAAAGGAATGCACCTCGAACGATGTTCGAAAGGGTGAGTAACCAAGAAAATGTGAGCACGCATTTCTAATTCTGTTTCACAAATCACTGTGAAATCGAGCCACATAATAAGTATTTTCAACCAAAACTGAAAAAATAGGCATTCTGGATGAGAGAATAAGGGAATCGTTCTAAAATTATATAATCAAGGGATGGACCCACTAATACCCCTTTAGCATCTATTTCAGGAAATTCCCAAAGGTTTTCGAGTAGCAACTGCCGCTGACAACCAAATCAATGTCCAGGAGATTACCGGATTCAAGCAGAAACCTCTGACAATCGCGATAAATTCGAAACCTCCTCAACTATTTCACAATGATACACCGATCAAAGAAGAACCAGTGGAAGTGAAGGAAGAACCGATTGAAGACCTCAATAAGATCAAGTTGGAAGAGCCAATTGCAGATGTGAGTTTGTCAGCTCTGTTTTTTTGTTTTTTTTATTGTTTTGGACTTCTTACCCTTAATTTGCAGATGTTCTGTCCTTCCACTGGCAATGCTCGTCCGATAGATAAGAAGGACGCCCAGGTTTGTCCTCTCGAAATTTTGGTGTTATTGATTGACCATTTCGGGTTTCGTTCAATAAATGTGAACATAAAATTCAAAATAGTATGATAAAGAAGCATTCTATTCGTCGCATTCATTCTGTTTTTTTTTTCACTGAGTGAAGCTTTGCAGCTTGCTGAATTTCCATCAGAGACGCAGGCAAATGCCAAAGGCTATGCTGAGGAGCTTACAACATCGAATCTTCGCACTGTTCCACAAGCAGTTCAACTGTCAGTTCCTCGGCGCTTTCCTGCGAACCCTCAGGTGAAAAGTACAACCTATCACAACTGTAATTATCGAACAATATTCATAAACTAAATAGCTCTATAGATACAATTTTCTATCTTGTTGCTTTCCTATAAAATATCGAAGAGAGGCATTTTTTTAGATAGTAAAGTGCAGTATGTGTGGCGTATGGACGCGATATTTCATCGACTCTCCTTCTGATCCATCTCAACGAGCGGAACTATTGAAGAGGGTGATTGACTACTCCAAGAATAGCTCGGAGCCAATTACGGTCGGTAATTATATTTGCAAGAGTGCGTATGCATTTGTCAGTTTCGATGAAATCTAATAATAATAATTGTTTATCATGCGATAGAGTAGGAGATATAACAATAGATGCTACAGGGAAAATTAGTAGCATGATAATTACGATGTCATTTCTAGATGGCAAATGGAATAGGGAATATGAGAATCAATTACAAGTGAGAGATAACTGGAGATAAATTTTAATTAATTGCAGCATTTAATACGCGGAAATGATCTTCTCTTCTTCTGTGATAAACACCCCCAGATCGCACGCATGAAATCACAAATTATTGTAAGTGTTTTTTTCCTAAATTTCTTAAGAACCAGAATTGTTTCAATGCATAGCTGCTAGATTGACCATGCTAATGGCCAGGTTTATCTTTAATGGTTTGAGTGAGATTAGCAGGGACTGCGTAATAATTGCTAATATTTTTGTAAAATCTTAAACTTGAACGACACGCCGTGCCTACGTTGGGAAGTGTTTGTGCATTTTAGGAGAGGAATGTTTGTGCATTTTAGGAAATAAAGGGGATACTCGGAGATTCTTGTCATGACGTGGTGGAACTGTTTGTATTATCCTCTATGCAGGTTGGGAGTCAAGAGTGATGCAAATTCTAGGAGGAAGATCAGAGACGCCGGAATCGGGCAAAACGAGTATCGCTGATCCAGCCACAAAAGTGTTACCTGTGCGGAGAGATGGCTTTTCCTTGGCTGGCGACGCCTAAGGATCCTCAAGCAACGGACATCTTCTTCAAGAATCTAGTCGAGGTCACCAAGATATGATATATTTCATATTTCTAGACCCGTAGGACTTTACATTGCCTCTCTCGCTATACAAACTAGCTCGCCTATCTCAGAGAAGTGCTAGAAATTACAGAGGGGGAGATAAAATAGAGAAAGTTTTTTGCGCCTGCCGATAATCGCTCAGATCTAATCTTTTGTATCACCAAAATTACACTATTTCAAATGAATTTTTCAAAATATGCGCACCAAAGTACGCGTACAACTCTATGATTTTCTTCAGCTAAACGAGTTCCAACTCGAGCGGATTCAGAAGTTGGTCAATTCGAATGCTCGTGCTGCTATCTGCAGAAGACACTACAGAGATACGACGGTTTGTACCTAGTATTCAACTAAGAAAATATCAGCCATACTGACTAGAGATGGTCATTCAATGCGAGGTAGCGTTTCCTCTACGACTCTCATTCCTCTAATTGCGAAATATGGCTAGGGAGAAGAGTATCGGATTCGTTACCTCGCATCGAAAGGTAGTTCCTAATATTGACTCGTTAGAATCGCACTCTGGCGGGAAACAATACGGGCGCCGTTGAGCTGGGCGTTGAGGTAAGATTTTAATACTCATGTTCAATGGATGCCTATTTATCTCGGTCTTTATTTATTATCGCTGAGAAACAATTTTTTTCCGATAATACATTTGTTTGTGAACAGAATTGAATGCGAAGTCATTGATAATTAAAACTATACATTTCTCTTAGAAATCGCCGTCGGCTCCAGAAGAGAAAAGAGCCAGAACTGAGCCAATCGACTTCGAACAGGCAGGTGGTCAATGAAGAACCAGTTGATGAACCCGGCCCATCTCATACTCGTTAGACTTTAGAGCATCGTCACGGACCTCTTCATTCTTTTTTCTATTCCGAATAATTTTAACTGGTCTATTATGATAAAGATTTGTGTTCAATTGCAAAATTTTTATTGAATCTTGAAACGTTTGATGCGTTCGTTGGTTATCTTTCTTTGTTCTTTCTTATATTAATTCCTTATTTATGAAATATTTGTATGAATATTTATTGGGGGCAGTCGTTCTTGAATGCTTACAGAAGACACGCTTTATCGATTATTTCAACTTCAGAGCGATCGATAGTTGTTGTAGAAATGATCGACAAATAGTCCGGCAAATGGTTTTGTCTTACAAACGTTTGCCCGGCAATGATTTATTCGTGCATCCAACAACATTTTTTCCCGACGAATGATGTTTGCCCGACAAACCTTTGTCGGACAAATCCATTTGACGTCTGTTTGCCGGCAAAGGTTCAAGCATATGTCCTCAGATTGTTCTTCCAGCGTGAATTGCAATCTGATCCACTGAAGTAATACGAGATAAAAAACTGAATTGAATGTTTATTTAGACAAGATATAATTTTTCTTGTTTCGTATTTCGCATTATGGTGCGCGGACCTGCTAATGATACCTATAGACGAACAGTATGATCCTTCTAGATACTAGCTGAATGGATGACTTCCATCTCTTTATGTTGTTGTTGTTGGTCAATTGAATTATTGGATACTCTTCATAGCATATATTTCAATTTCTATAATTAATGCCTTTCGAATCAGTGGATGTATACCTGAACCAAATCAATATTTTAAGGAAAATTTCATAATCGAGAAGAAATGGATGAGAGCAGCGAATTGTGGCGTAAATTCGAGAGCTCAATTACTTCGGTTCAGATCTTCACCCGTGTAATCGATGGAATCGCCGGACAGCACCTCAACCAGTGCGATATTTTTAGTGTCGATAAATACTTTTCCTATAAAGTTATGTTTTCAGAATGAGCAAACTGGTGTCCGAGCTTGGCAACGGTTTACACAGGAATTTCGAGGGTTCATGGGAAGCTCGAAGCAGTGGGAAATCGATTCCCGAACAACTAACGTGTGCTATTGTAAGATTTTACAATATACTGTACTTGCTGTAATGCTTTCGTTTCAGGAGGCCTACAAAGAACTTCAAAAATCTCTCGGTATCATTCTGGAAATTCACCGTTGTGGTGAAAGAAATGCACCTCAAGCATTTTTCGCAAGGGTAACCACAAACAAAGTGAGCACTCATTTCAAATTCTCTCTCAAAATAACTGTGAAGTAGAAGTTTTTTAAATTTATTGCTACATATGCTATTAACACTTGGCACGTGATCCCCTTTTGCCCCATTTTTCTACCGCTAGCTATAATCAGAGAATAAAGGAATCGTAATAATAGATATAATGTGATAGAGAGCGAGGAATCCCTTGTAATCCATTATATTCTGCCTTTCCCCTATTTAATTCATTGCAGGTAATTTACAATGGTTTCCGAGTGGTAACCGCCGCTGACAACCCATTTAATACCCGGAAGACCATTGTTGTCAAGCAGAAAGCTCTAACAGAAGCGGGAGATTCGAGTCGTCCTCAACTATTCCACAATGATACTCCGATCAAAGATGAACCATTGGAAGTAAAGGAGGAACCGATAGAGGACCTCAATGAGATCAAGATGGAAGAACCAATTGCTGACGTGAGATTGATAGCTTTTTGTGTTGTTTGATTATGTTTACGTTCATGTTTTGTTGTTTACTGTTTTTAGAAGCTTTCATCTTAATTTGCAGGTGTTCTGTCCTTCCACTGGAAATTCTCGTCCGATCGATAAGATGGATACCCACTTTGGTCCTACAACGCAAGGCATTCACCAAATACACCATTCGGTAACGATTGCCGTTTTTCTGTAACAGAAACTGCTAATAATTCTGTGTAAATTTCGCTGAAGCAGACATGTTCTTTTTGGCTAGAAAAATCCTTACTCTCATTACATCGATTTGATATTTCGCAATTTTGGGTTATTGTTGTCAGACATATATAAGGGGAAGTAGGGCCCATTCGAGAAACAACGAACTAAAATTTTGTAATAGTTACACTTCGTTTTATTATTACGAGTAATATTTGGTCGCTCGTTCGATTATTACAAAAAAATATTGATACCTTTAAAAATGCTGTAAAATCATTTCAAATCATTTTTAAAGGTAACAAAAGAATTTGTAGTAATCGAACAAGCGACACACAAATATTACAGTGTAAATATTGTATGAAGTCAACTTTAAAAAACTCACAAACTTGTTCGTTGCTTCTCGAATGGGTTCTTACCGCCCCCTCCATCCTTCAATAAACGTGAAGCTCGTAATCGAAACAGTATGAGTGAGTTTCCCCCGAATAATTACATCTTTTTGCAGCTTGCCGAAGTTGCATCTAATAGACAGGGACAGTTCATTTGTTATCCTGAGGAGCTTACAACATCGAATCTTCGCGATGCTCCACAGGCAGCTAAACCTCTAGTTCGACGGGGCAACCCTGACAAGGAAATCGCAAAAGTGCGCGTAAGTCAAACATAAATCTGTGTTGCCCAGTCGAAACTGACCCCTAGGGGAAGTACATTCCATATCTAACTTCATTGGATAGTTGATTCTTAAGACCTTAATTCTAATTATTGAAATTTGGCCTAGACTACCGATTCTTGAAGGCTCTCAACCATCACCTCGAATGGCTTAGGCGGTAGTGCGCCCTCACTTTTTGCAGAAAGTTATGGGTTCAACCCCTGACAGAGGAGGCATTTTTTTCATCTTTCATTGACTCTTCCCATGACTGTATTTCCTCGATTGACATATTTCACGCTAATTTAACAATTGTAATGCTTCATCTGAAGAAGCGCATATACTTCCGAGTCTCTCAGTGAGATAATCTTCTGAAATTTGCGAACCAGTACCGCTGGTGCTTGGGAGCCGATTTTTTTCAGAGGATTCATCCAGTACTGTTTCTACAAGATATGATTCAACACGACGAGTCCCGTCCCCTTCGAAGCACCCAAGGACTTCTGTTTGTATTGGATGAGTCGCTAGATTACAATTACATATCATTACAATTGTCAAATTAGCGTAAAAATATGTCAATTGAGGAAATACAGTCATGGGAAAAGTCAATGAGAGGTGAAAAAAATAGACAAAAGATGCCTCCTCTGTCAGGGGTTGAACCCGCTACTTTCTGCAAAAAGTGACGGCGCACTACCGCCTGAGCCATTCTAGGTGATGGTCGGGTGCCTTCAAGAATTGGATACGAGTCTAGGCCAAATTTCAATAATTAAAATTAAGGTCTTAAGAATCAACTATCCAATGAAGTTATATATGGAATGGACTTCCCCCAGGGTCAGTTTCGACTGGGCAACACAGATTTATGTTTGACTTCCGCGCACTTTTGCGGTTTCCTTGTGAGGTAGAAAGTTCAGCAATTGAGCAACTCTAATTTTCGAAAAATATTTCGATAAGGAAGATACCATTGTCTATTATGTCTTATTACTTTATCAAATATTCTCAAAGTGATGGCAACTACAAAATTCCATCGTTTTTAATTCGGTATATTTTAATTTGGTTTTAGATCGTAAAATGCAGCATTTGTGGTGTAATGACGAGAGATTTCATCGACTCTCCTTCTGATCCAACTCTACGGTACCAACTACTCAAAAGAGTGTGTGCCAACATCAAGAATGGCTCGACTCTAATTTCGGTAATAATTTGCAAGAGTGCGCACGCATTTGCAGCACCTTTGACTTTAGATGAGTTAATTGCAGAAGTTGCGACGCGGAAATAATCGTCTTTACTACTGCAATAAGCACGCCGTCGCAAGCATAAAAGCGCAAATTATTGTACGTTTTTTCGTAATTTCTTCAGAACTCGATTTTATTCAATTCAAACGTTCAAAATTGATCTTTCGAATCATAAGATCGTTTAATTGTTTGACTGAGAATAACAAATTAACCAGGGGGTGTGCAATAATTTCGTCTCAATTAGTTCTCCAAATCTTAATCAAGTTTGGGCGTCAGAACTTGCTTACATTGGGACGTGCGAGTGAGTGAGCATTCTAGGAGGAAGATCTGAAACGTCTGGAGCAGGCGAAGATTCAGCCGCGTATGTGTTACCTGTGCGGAGAGATGGCCTTTCCCTGGCTGATGACGCCTAAGAATCCCCTCATGACAGACTTCTTCTTCAAGAATCTAGTCGAGGTAAGTTATGCTACATTTCGTATTTCTAGCGCTATAGGACTTTCTCCCGCCTCTCGCTCTAAACACGAGCTCGTCTTTCTTCCAGAGAAAAGCTGACTAGTGCGCATTGCGAGGTAAACTAGAGAAAGTATTTTGCACCTGGCCGCATTATCGTTATTCTACGTTATCCATCATTTTTAATCATCAAATGGCTTGATTTTACCTGTATGGTTTTTCAGCTAAACGGGTACCAGCTTGAGCGGGTTCAGAACTTGATCAAAGCCAATGCTCGTGCGATTATATGCAGAAGACACTACAGAGATACGACGGTTTGTTCTTTATATTCAGATATTAAAAAGATAACCTTACGACTTTCTAGAAGCGCACTCTCGAGCGATACAATAAGGGTTCCGGTGAGCCGGAGGATGAGGTATGATGTTAATGCGAACGCACTTGTATATGCAACACTGTACAGGGTGTCCAAAAAGTATTGTTACACTTTTGAAACGCGAATTTTTTTAACATGTAGGTCGAGTTGTCAAAACCTGTAATAACACGTTTGAGCCCACCCTTCGGTGCGTTGAGGGAACCTACTAATTAGTTTCCCATAGTCATGGTTCGTCCAAATCGCTATCGTCAAACTATTATCAACCTTTGGACCCTCGGCGACCCCCCAGATTCCATCAGGAGGAAGCTTCGTATTTCCCGAATGACAGTCTATCGCACCATCTCCCGTTTCAAGCAGTTGGGCACTGCGAAGGACCGTCCAAGATCAGGAAGACCCAAGACCGCTCTCACTCAGAAGAACAGGAGAATCGTGGAGAAGAGAGTGAATCGCAATGCCAAACGATCCATCAGGAAGATGGCTAAGGATCTCAAGATCTCCAAAGGATCCGTGTGTGCCATCGTTCATTCTCTTCTCAAGTCCTACCCCTACAAGATGAGAAAGGGCCATGGCCTCACTGATGTCCACAAGCAGAAGCGCCTGGAGAGATGCAAGCTGCTCCTTCAGCGGGCCGATCGTGGGGAGCACTTGACTACCGTTTACTCTGACGAGAAGCTGTTCTCAGTCGAGGAGGTCTACAACAGTCAGAACACCAGGATCATCGCCAAGTCTCCTCAGCAAGCTGACGCCAGAGGTAGAACCATCTCTCGCATTGCCCACCCCCAGGCACTGATGGTTTGGGCTGGTGTGTGCTCGACGGGCAAGACTCCTCTCGTGTTCGTGGATCCTGGGGTCAAGATCAACAAGGAGTACTACACCAGGGCAATTCTCCAGAAGGCCCTTCTCCCCTGGTCCCGCTCCCACTTCAAAGGGGCTCGCTGGACCTTCCAACAGGATTCAGCGCCTGCTCACTCGGCAAAAGTGACGCAGGCATGGTGTCGCGCCCATCTGCCCGACTTCATCTCGAGTGAGGAATGGCCCTCGAACTCCCCCGATCTCAACCCTCTGGACTTCAGCATTTGGTCAGTGTTGGAGAAGGAGGCCTGCTCTACTCGCCACAAGAACCGCGATTCCCTCAAGGCAGCCCTTCTCAAGGCATGGGAGAAGATCGACGTCCCTTACCTGCGGGCCGTCATCGACTCGGTCCCTCGTCGTCTCAGAGAGGTCATCGCGGCCAATGGAGGCCAGATCGAGTGATCGTGCATTGTTATGTTCATATGGTCACTGATAAATACTGTGCCCCGTTTGAGTTGTCTATGTTGCTTTTAAAGAAAGATACATGGTTTTATCCGTGTAACAATACTTTTTGGACACCCTGTATATATCCGATTTTATATATTTATGTGAACAAAAATTGAATTCCGACTCAGTGATTTTTGAAACAAACGAGATGGTTGTTTTAGAAATCGCCATCAGCTCCGGTAGAGAAAAGAACGAGAACTGAGTCAATCGGCTTCGAACGGAACGAAGAATGGGATAATGAAGTCAATGAAGAACCAGTTGATGAACCCGGCCCATCTCACCCTCGTTAGACTTTGTCGGATCGTCTAGGATTAATTTCTAGAACTGTATTTTCTCGTTCACGAATATTTTAGTAATTGTTTGAGTGTTTTTGGCACATATGTTAACTTTGTCGTTACTGAAGTTTATTACTATTTCTTGCTAGCTTTTGAAATTTTCTGATAAAGCATGATGTTGTTTCCGCATATTCATAACCAATATCGTCCGAATAAATAAGAAACATGATTTTCGAAAAATCGAAAGCCATCTGAAAACACTTATTTGTCCCAATTCTCTCGCTAGAGTGTAATATAAATTCACAATATCCCGAATGCAACCTCCAGAATCGCAATTTTTTTATCCTAAGCAGCATTATGAGGAGAAATGTGCGGGGATTGATAATTTCTAATGGCAAAAACTTTCCACTGCTTGGGACAGACTGAAAACGAAATGAAGAGGTTGTTTAGTTGATCAACAGATGAACATGATTTGTAGAGCTGACGTAGAATAAAATATCATCGAAACACAATTGCGCAATGCGAAGTTCTCCCGCTTTGTCACCCTCGACTACCGCGCCTTCCGTCAGGGTGCGAAGTAGCTTTGACAAATCTGCTCATCTCATTTCACGTGCTCTGTTACTCTGTCTCGCCTATGAGAGAGCATGGTAATAGAAGAGAGTGAAGAGATGTGAATGGAGCGAGATTAGGGCGTCATAATGGCAGTGATAGCAAGAGTGTGAGCATCTTATCAGCATGGGGGAGAGGCGTGAAGACCCTCCTCGTTTTCCGTGCTCTGTATTCTGCCATGGGATTAAGTGAGAAGGGAGAAGCTTCCGCCCCACTCTTCAGTCGATTGGTCACCCTACCCTCCAATCCTGAAACTCACCAATAACTCATATCCTGCTGATGAAACACCTGTTGCTCTTGTCCATTTCGTCTGCAGCCTATAGCCAATGTAAGTACAGCTTGTGCATTCCCTTTCCAAGCTTATTTTCAGATCAACGGGTGTGCCCCCAGCAGCAGACATCAGCAGAAGAGATTTGCGTCGACATTTTTACGGATTCGAACGGGGCTTTTGATTTCAATGCGGCGAGACTTTGATCTTTGACCTCCTTTCACGTAGAGCGAAATTTTAAAAACCATTTCATCCTCTCTCACTTCCGGTAGAGAGACTGGAAGGAATGAACAGAATGGCTGTCAAGTTTCTAATATTATTTATTTTCAGGCACAGCAAGGATGTCTACACAATACCCTGTCTGGAGACAAACTTTTGACGATATTGGACAGTGAGGTGTGTGAGTTGTTGACACTCGTTAATTGTATCGCCGTAGGATACTAACTATCCGGATTCTAAGTAAAAGAGTACGCTTCTCCAGATTTATCATTGTAGATTAGCACACTGACAAAATCCAACAAAAGTCCAGGGAAGCGGTACTTTTTTATTCTTGTCTGAAATTGTGTGATACAACAATGACCCCTAGTTGCGTTTGAAGATGTAATTAAAGGAAACTTCGAGATACAACCAAGTGGTGCTTACAGTAGTGGAATCTTCTTTCGCGCCCTGAATTCAATTGTAGATTTATTTCAGCAAAATTACTTCATTGTAAGCCAAGCGAAACTACACACCCAGGAGACCCTCTTCTGGCTCGGTCTGCACTGTTACAAAGGTTCACTCTTGTTTTAAACGTATTCGCATCAAAATTATAATATAAATAATGTTGTGCTTATCAGGAAAACTGTTCTGGACGGAAGACTGTGCAGTTGAATACACCAACTTCAATGATAGTAAGTGAGAAAAGAAATTATTAAAATGGTCGGAAAACATTTCAAGCGAAATCTTGAGCTATATCTCGCAATCGAACAACATAAGTGCGCAATGAGCGTGTAGCAAACACTAAAGTTTACCGTCAAAATATAATTCGTTTTCAGCAACTGATGCATCAACCATTTGCTCCATGACCAATAATAATGCTCACGTCGTAATCGACATCAAGGATGGACATTGGAAGATCGGCGATCCTGCATTTGTTTCACAGACAATCTTCTGCTCTCATAGGTACATGAACATATCTTAGAACCGTTAAACCGAGTGAAACACTCCACATTATGCGCATTAAATGTGCAACTCTTCGAGTTAGGCATATCAAGTGCACTTTTATCAATCACATTTTTCAGTACTGCGCTGGACATCTGCCATGAAGCAGATCCCGAGTAAGCGATTACTGGTTGACAAAAGCAATACAAATTATCCACAATTATATAGAGATAACGAAATTTCGGATCCGTGAAACCCTTATTAACTCAAATCTTAACGAGTGAAATCAACTTCAGCAATGTCTTCATAATGCAAATCACCGAGTTGATTATCCTCGCAGTCTCACTGCTCGTTGTCGTCGTGATTACAATTGTTGGTGAGCTGCATTTTCGAAATATTAAAAAAAATCGCATCATGAAAAATGTTGATAAGCACATTCTTGTTGGTCAGCGATTGAACAACTATTGGAGGTTAGTTTTTAAAACGACAAGGGATCTCTAAAAATTAAGAGAAGAAAAAATTGCAGTTTGCGGATGCGTCGCAATGGTAAGGAAACAGCAGATTGAAAAAGAGAAGAAGAAAGCTGAGGACGATCGGATGAAGCAAGAGTGTGTGAGTGAAACTTTTAAACCAAAGACTTGGGTTGGCAATACGAGGGGAGGTTACGAGCTCGATATCCTTCCCTACTCTTATTTCGCAATCCAAGAAGGGGGGGGCGTAGCGTCTCGTAATCTCCCCTCATATTGCCAACTCTATCAAAGAACAAATCAAAAATGCCGTGGGACTAATTGATGACGCTCGCAATGTGCCTGTAACCGACAGAGTGTGAGAAAGCTGGATGAATTATCTTGCCATCGCATTCTCTCGCTGACTGGGACATGTTCAGTGACCTAAATTAACACCAAAGCTTATCAAAATCACTAAATACTGCACATAGTCAGTCATGTACATATACAAGAATACGATATCATAGTCTAATTGAAGGAAATTTCCAGGCCGAATATCTGCAGAAACAAAATGTTGACTTCAACGTCGAGGAAGGACAATACAAATTCAAGGTTAGAACCAAGATTGGGACTTCCTCTCATTTTGTTGCATTCATACTGCTCTTGTGGTGCTCTATGTCGGATGAGAACTATCGCGTCATGCTGAATTATATGACGCCCTAGTTCTCATCCGGCCAAGAGCTGATTTTAGTGAGCTTAATAGCGAGGTGAAAATAAGACCATGATAATCAATATTATCCAGTCACGAAATGCACAGACCCGATTTCATGCAACTATTCCAGACAGACAAAGCGACTGCTTTCGCGGCTGGAGGTGCTGAACTCGGCATGGCGATAGAGCGCACGCCGAGCAATCGCTACACTGCATTCCCGAGAGCGGAGGGAGCCGGGAAGGAGTGCGTTATTCTCGTTCCCTAAAAGTTTTTAATGCAATTACAAGCATACATTAACTAGCTTTTTAAGAAAAAAACTTTTAGTTTCGATGAGTGGGAGATCGACCGTCGTCACGTCAGCATTGACTACACTACGAAGCTCGGACAGGGAGCATTCGGGAGTGTTTACTTGGGTATGTTCTCGTTTTTTTCTTCTTCCTTTCTTGTTGCGTAATTAATTGGATCAGTGAGAAAATGCTGCATTTTGAATGTACATTCCTTAGAGATCATAGGGATCACTGGATCAGTTATCCTCGTGCAATATCGAAAAGTATGCATTCCATCTCCATTTCCCGATTTTAGTGGTAATTTTTTCTTCGTAATTATCAGAAGCAATGAAATAAAGCCGAAAACAAACTTAACCTCGGATTTGATCCAGCTGCAATACTCACTTCTAATCAGGCATCATCGACAACTCGAACATTCCCTCTACAACTGGCAAGTCGATCATCGAGCAATCGGCACTCAAGAAGGACAACAATGCAGCGGCCATCAAGATGCTGCATGGTATTCATTAGATTATGAAATACGAGTCATCGTCCGTCCATTAATTTCCACTACTCTTCCATGCCTCTTCTACTCTTACAGGCCGAGAGAGTGTGAAATGAAGAGGCGATTGCCTGGATTTTGAGCATGAGCATGCAAGCAATTCCGAAATGCGTTGAAATCAATATCTATACCTATATATGAAAGGAATCGCGAGAAAATCACCCATTTGAGGGGTTTCGCGGCGGTAAAAACAAACGTCATCCAATCCTGATCTAAACTGGGTGTAAGGTATTTCGGATGATGCTCTTTCAAACTGCGTCGTCAGAATTTTGATAACTGCCGTCACCTTCGAGATTCAGAAGGCCAAACGTGGGACAATCACTTTTTAGGGGTCAAATCGAGCCAACTTAAACGGTCATAAGTCGGTTTGAAATTTAGATAGAAACTCGTTCTTTGTTTAGAAAGAAATCTGAGAACATTCTCTATAACTTTTCTGTTGAACATGTCATTCGTTGTGTACATCCCAATTCGGGGAGGTCGGGTCGACCAAAAATTCAGGAAATCGGAAAAACTCGGCTGAATGAATACGCGCGATTGGTAGACATTATGAGTGACTAAGTTGACGCTAAAAATTAGCCAAATCGAAGGTAGTAAAAAAAATGCGCGTGACTTTTTGTCCGGCGACGTCAGAATGAGTCCCAGACCAAAGTACCCTGGTAGGTCCAACTGGCAGCTATTAGACTTAAACCTGTCCAAAATCATCCAAAACGACATTTAGAATTGTTTCCAAGCAAACTACAGAACTCCCATTGGGCACAAATTATGACCGGTCCAGAAAATTGAAATCGATTTTCAGATCCTTCTCAACCTGGGAGCTTGGCCCATATGTGCCAAATCTCATTGTAATAAAGTACTAATGTCCCTCTAAACGTATTGGAGAAAGGGCTCTCCAATACATGCGAATTTTCGTATCAGGGATCCAAGAAAAGGCGCAAAACTGCACTTCAGGTCATCATCGTCCTAGGGACCCGATTCATAGCTAGGAATGTAGAGCACGATGAGCTAAACATTTCGCGCTTTTTTCCGTCGTTTTTGCTAACTTGTAGGCACTGTAACTCGCTTCTACGAAAAGATAGAGACTCACTTTCAACAGATGACATGTTGGTTAAGGTGCAAAAGCGTACACCAAAATAGATATACTGGTCCCCAAAAATCGTTAAAAATACTGGTCCCAATCAGAAAGAGCTTGTTCAGGCAGTTGTTGTTCGTGTAGAAGCGAATAAGCATGTACTGGGATAGGAACGATGGCAGATCATCTGTTTCGAAGGAGGTATTATTCTTGCTCATCTTTTTCGCTGTTCTCCCCTTGTGCTCTCAATGCCTCTTCGAGTTTGACTCCAGTCCCGTAGGATGAGGTCACGAAATTGAACGGCATGAAGCTCTAGAAGAGGCTTTCATAGCCTCTTCTAGAGCTGAGCCGAATCGCGCGAGTATCCTCTTTTCTTACACTCGCCATCCATTCTTTTAGAACGTTGCTTCTCCCCTAAATTCAATTCATTGTATAAAAACAAAGAAAACATAGCTAAAATACAAAAAAATCAAGGACCAGTATATTTTCAACATTTGGACCAGCATTTTTATGCTGTGTATTTGGGACCAGTATATTTTCAAAAATTGGGACCAGTATACTTATGTCAGGACCAGTATTTATATGGGTCCGAGCGGGACCAGTATTTTTTATTTTGGGACCAGTATTTCTTCTGGGACCAGTATATCTATTTTGGTGTACGCTTTTGCACCTTAACCAACATGTCATCTGTTGAAAGTGAGTCTCTATCTTTTCGTAGAAGCGAGTTACAGTGCCTAGAAGTTAGCAAAAACGACGGAAAAAGCGCGAAATGTTTAGCTCATCGTGCGCAACATTCCTAGCTATGAATAGGGTCCCTAGGACAATGATGAGCTGAAGTGCAGTTTTGCGCCTTTTCTTGGATCCCTGATACGAAAATTTGCATGTATAGGTGAGCCCTTTCTCCAATACGTTTAGAGGGACATTAGTATCAGGTTGTAGGGAAAGTCTTTGTCACTGGATTTGTTTTCACACTGCTCGCCACAAATGCACTTTGATTTTCCCATGTTCCTGGTGAATAACAATCAGTGATGGGACTTTATAGTAAACAACTCCCCATTCCCTTTCCTTCAGTCAAGCTCTAGTATTAGGTTGTTGCAAAAGTCCTGTGGTTTTTTGTGTCCGCACTTTGAACAATCATAACTCGCGTGTCTCAAATCTTCATCGCCAACAAACATATCATTGTTTAGGGGTATGCTTGAACTTTGTTCACATATATTTCAATCAAACCGATCTTGCCATCAACGCAAGAAATTATGATTTACCCAAATGCAAACAGTTGACCAAATTTTGCTTTAAATTTATTTCCCTATATATTTGGAAGGAAAATCCAAGAAACAACTTCATATTGTTAGCTGAGAAGTAGCATTGATATTCTTTCAAAAAATAGGTTAGACCTGTCATGTGAGTGGGTTTGAACCAAATTACATGATTGCAAAAATATGAGCAGACCTCGGCTGCATGTGACTTTTACCTTCTTTTCTGAATGGAAGACCAAGCATACAGGCTCCGTCATCTGTGCGCTGTATGCACCCGAGAAGAGGCTATATTCTCATAAAAAATATTGGAGCTTGCTTATTCTCCGTTTCAGAAAATTTGAATTTCTTATTTTTCAGAAATATGCAAAATCAACACCGAAATGCAACAATGTAGTCATGTCTAGATCAATGCATTCCTCGAAAGGGTGTAACTTCCAGCATCCATGAGAAAAAGTGTTTATAGGGTAAAGGTTGGGGCTTCATATAACCACCATAGTTTGAGCATTCATGCTTCAGAGAAAACAGAAAATTGAGAAATGTTGCGTTTTCGATGGATGAATTTTCGTAATTTTAACTGGATCCTGTTCTCGCCTCTCTGATTGGGCAATGCTGATAGGGTGCGCATATGAAAGAGTATGCAAGGCCTCATTAGTAATCAATATCCCGAAGTTCATCTATCAATCCAACAAGAAGATGGAAGGCAAAATTTCAAAATTCCACAGGACTTCTGCAACAACCTAATAGATCAACGATTTGTGTTCCTGGTGCCACACACTTCCGACATGTTTTGATTTACCTCTCTCTATTCTACACCACGATGAAGGATTTGGAGACCCTACTGAAGAATGTTTATGACATACATTCCCCTCTACAACACCTTCAGGAATTGGATCCACTTTTCCCTCAATGAATGGGGTCGATCTGGGAGACCGCGTTAGTTACATTTTGAAACTTTGTAGAAAGCTGCTGAAACGGACCCATTTCAAATTGCTAGTGAAATGACTATTGCACTTAGAGTCCACCATAGCACTGTCAGAGAAGGCTTGAGATCTCTTGAAATGAGGAAATATATAGGTCGATTCATATCCAATTATCTGAGCCAAGCCAGCCGAGACCGTCGAGTCGATGATTTCATTACTCTCCTCATTCTCCGAGGTGGGGTTCGATGGCTGGAACGGCTCATAACGGGGAATGAGACGTGGGTCCTCTACGATAACAACCACATAAGAACCCAGAGGGTTGGAGAAAGAGACACTCCACAGGATGTCTCCAAACTTGACCCGCACCCCGAGAAAAAGAAGCTGTCCATGTGGTTGGGAGTGGACGGCGTGTTCTACTCGGAGCTACTCCCTGAAGGCATGGCAATCATCGGGGGCAAGTACGTCCCACAACTACAGAATTTTAAGTTCGAAGTCGATCGTTCAATCGAAAAGGGCAAAAAAAGTGAATAATCAGTAAAATAGCCCTAGTCCCTAGGTCTCCAATCAAATCAAGCAGGAACTGGCTGGATACAGATGGATGGTTCTCCATTACCCCCCGTATTCTACTGACTTGGCCCCTTCCAATTAGTGGCTTTTTGCAGACCTGGCCCATGCCGTTCAAGGTAGGGTTTCAATTCACGTGGAAGTCTCGAGGTTGAACTCGAACAATACTTTCATTCACACCAACGCGGGTTCTAAAGGGAGGGGATCCATACATTGCAGGTACGTTGGGCACATATTTACAATAATGAGGACAAGTATAATTGAACTCATGATTTCCCTTTGCCCAAGAAATAACGTTTTGAAAAAGTGACAAAGACTTTCCCTACAACCTAATACTTCATTACAAAGAGATTTGGCACATATGAGCCAAGCTCCCAGGTTGAGAAAGATCTGAAAATCGATTTTCAATTTTCTGGTCCAGTCGTAATTTGTCCCCAATGGGAGTTCTGTATTTTGCTCGGAAACAATTCTAAAAGTCGTTTTGGATTATTTTGGACAGGTTTGAGTCTAATAGCTGCCAGTTTGACCTACCAGGGTACTTTGGTCTGGGACCCATTCTGACGTCGCCGGACAAAAAGTCACGCCCATTTTTTTATCCCCTTCGATTTGGCTAATTTTTGGCGTCAACTTAGTCACTCATACTGTCTACCAATCGCGCGTATTCATTCAGCCGAGTTTTTCCGATTTCCAGAATTTTTGGTCGACCCGACCTCCCCGAACTGGGATGTACACAACGAATGACATGTTCAACAGAAAAGTTATAGAGAATGTTCTCAGATTTCTTTCTAAACAAAGAACGAGTTTCTATCTAAATATTAAACCGACTTGTGACCGTTTAAGTGGGCTCGATTTCACCCCTAAAAAGTGAGTGTCCCAAGTTTGGCCTTCTGAATCTCGAAGATGACGGCAGATATCAAAATTCTGACGACGCAGTTTGAAAGAGCATGATCCGAAATACCTTAAACCAAGTTTAGATCTGGATAGGATGATGTTGTGTTTTCCGCCGCGGAGAAGGTGATTCTCTCGTGATGTCTCTCATATAAAGCGCTATGTGATTCCGTCTGTCCGGATCATAGGTGTCCACGCCGGCGGCGAGGGGGGGTACTGCGCAGGGCCCCACTGTGGGGCCCTGCGCAGTACCCCCCTCGCCGCCATTCCTGGACACATATGGTCCGGATTGCGAAACAGTTGCGAAACGGTTACGAAATGGGGAGGGAGAGAGATCGCGCGTCAACAAGTTGCGAAACGAGTGATTGCGAAACCTACTCCGCTAGGACGAGGCACCCCGCCGAAGGCGTGGGGCAGCCGGAATAGTAATTAATAATTATTTAAATAATAATTTAGAATCCGCTGACAAGCTGCAGCAGATGCAGTTCTTCGAGGAGATCGATCTCATGAAGCGACTGGGATACCACGAGAGACTTGGTAATGGAGAAATTAATCGTAGTGTTTTTAGTGTTCAATCCTCATAGTGCTCTACCATTGGTCTGATCGGAGAGACATAATACTGAATTAACAGACCATTTCTAGCGAAGCCGTCCATGTCTCCGGACCAATACTAATATATTATCAGGTTGATGCAAAAGTTTCTTTCCAAAATTAATTCCGGAGTTTATATCTTGCGTAGCTCATGAGTAAACCTCATATGGGGTTTGCTATTATTTTAGTGGATCTATACTATACAAATCGCCCATATGATACAGAACCATTGTTCCTCTCAAGAGCCGCACACTAAGTGCTGATCTCGAAATTTCATCGACGAAATCGGTCTTTTCCTCCTCATACGATTTATGCGAGATTACGGAGGTACCATTTCAAGGGTTCAGTGGAAGCAACAGCTTCTAAATATTAGTTTTCCAAAAGACCGACAGTGACATGCCTTGAAATGAAAGTTTATGGGTGTTTTTTTTCGACGAAAACAGGTATTTTGCAAATTTTCGGATAACATTATTTTTCCGACGATCGACATCAGACCGATTCGATTTAAACTGATGGTTGTGGTACACCAATACTGCGTCAAATACTACCAGAAGGGTTTTTGGCACAAGTTAAGCATTAGCGAGAAAACTTGAAAAATACCTTGGAAAGAAACTTTTGCATCAACCTAATACAATCAATGAAAATTAAATTATTTGCAGTGAACATGCTGGCATGCGCCACTCAATGTGAGCCGGCGATGCTCATATTCGAATATTGCGCACACGGAGACCTGCTGAACTACATGAGGGAGCGGTAAGTTCCCGTTCACAACCTTCAAAAACTGAATCACTCTCTTCATTTCCCGTAATCTGGCTGACTAGCTGACCGATGAGAGTGGGCAAGAAATGTCGAAAATGACCCTCAGCATTTGGAAAATATTTAAAGTTCGAAATTCGAATGATCACATATTAACATTCTCTCTCGACTAGCTGCGCTGTGAGAAAATGAAGAGATAATTACCCGAGACCATAGTACGCATGCAATGCCGCCATTCTTGAACATGTGGAACAAAATGCCGATCAAAAGCGTCTATTTTCCCTCTATTTGGATAAATCGCATTCATTCGTCAGGAGATAATCAAATGCTATGCTAATCGTGAACAGTCGGGCACAAATAAAAGCACGACGCGAAAATATTTCTGCTATTTTGATAAATCGCTTTAATCGCTCATATCAGGAGGGAGATAATGCTGGGCGCAGCAGAGGCCATCTCTTCCATGGATCGATCAAAGATCATCACACAGAAGCAACAATTGATGTTTTGCGTCCAGATCGCCTATGGAATGGTGAGTTATAAGTATTTTTCTGAAAGTTTCAATTTTCTAATACGTTTCACAATTCTGGTTAAGAAGAGCGATTTATAATTTTGATAATCCCAATGTCATTTCGTTGTAATAATGTTTCAAAAAAGTTTCATATTTGCACTCTGCATTTAAGCATAGATGTGCTGCACCTAAGGAACAGTTAAAAAGCAGAACGAGTTGTGATGAATTGTGATTGCTGTGAAAAAATGTCAGGAATACCTGAGCCAGCGCGGATTCGTGCACAGAGACATTGCCGCGAGGAATATTCTCGTAGATCAGGTATTATCACCGTTTCCACTTGACTATTCATGATTCTATCATGTGGACTTGGTGAACTTTGTAGGGGTGATTTTGAAAAAAAACACAATATTTTCCAGCACGAAAGCTGCAAGATCGGCGATTTCGGACTGTGTCGCGAGGTGGAGAAGGAGGACGAGCACTACCATTCTAGGGTGAAAGCATTTCTTCTAGCATAGATCTGTAATTACTTTTCAATTCCCGCCTGACAATCTACAGAATTATTTAGTACGAATGAGAAGTTTAGCTTCCTTCTTATCAAACACCTTATCTTCATCGGTATTCACATTTTACAATAGATGAAGAATCCTAAACGATATAAAACACACAATCATGCATACAGGGTGGCCGCCTTCCACTGAAGTGGATGTCGCCCGAGGCAATCGAGCGATACGATTTCTCCATCGCGAGTGATGTGTACGTTTCCAGTTTGACATTTATTGTGCTCCTCAATGTTCTCTGCGTCTTCAAACGAAGGAGAAATGCTTCTCTGTAGTTCTACGAAACTCGAAATAACTTTCGAGAAGATCACCTTTCAGTTGGGCATTCGGTGTGCTTCTCTTCGAGATCATCACATTGGGCGGTAATCCCTACCCGGACTGGCCCGCCGCCGAGGTTCTATTAATATTTTATATTGTTTTCTCCTCGTTGAGCTGCTGTTATCTGAATCCCAACTGGTGAAGCATATCTAGTCGAAGGGAAATTAAATTTGCGAAACGACTTGTCAACTGTCAATTCAGATTCTCAATCGACTCAAGCGCGGTCGTCGAATGGATCGACCTGATAATTGCACTGATCACATGCAAGTTCTAAATCGTATTTCTCAAATAATTATATTATTTTGAAAAATTTACATCTAAAAATATACAAAAAAATGCAGGTTCACCGTGATGAATTCGTGCTGGAAGCTGCTGCCTGACGATCGTCCCTCGTTCTCCGAACTGAGAATGAAGATGGGTATCGCGCTGGAAGAGGTGTGCCATTTCTATTCGTCGTTAGGTCGGATGATCACCGTCGAAACTTTCCGGAGGAAAGCCAACAATAGTATTCTTCTGAAATATGTTCGCAGAAGACTTATTGACAATGAGAACAAGCTGTGATAATCCTATTGAATGCTACTTTTTTGCCATTCGGAACGTTATCATCCGACCTAGTGCCGCTATTCGCATTATCGATTTACACAGTATGAGTTTCTAGGTATGATGCAAGAGAGATAATGCCAGGAGGTTAGGGCGTGACTCATAATAGGGGAGAAATGGTAATAGAAGGGGGAGGGCACATTTCTCCCGTTTTTCAGTTCTAATTTCCAAGATATGATCTATCCCAGATAAAAGATAAGAGATGATATCTTCCGCTTATCCAGTTCCAGCGCTATGTATTTGCAATGCAGAATGATCAAAAGTCGCCCACATCTTCTTTTATTCCACTCTATCAATTCCATTTCTCCATTTCTTAGTGTCTACTTAGCAAGGGGAACGTAGGAATTGAGGAAAGAAAACAGAGAATATGATTTATCGGAGAATATTTATCCATCGGTGAAAAGAACACCGTCAAGGAAGGGACACGAGGCCGGTCAATTCTAAATACCAGATATGAAACAATTGAGAACTAAGTGTCATTCGTTACAATCAACTTCAGTCCGGGAGAATAGAGTCATGGAATCGATGGGCGGGTGACGAGAAACTCTAGTCGAGAAAGGCAAAGAATGCAGGAGATGCTCTGAAGTATTTCGGGCGTATGTCTTCAAAGTTATTCCGTGGAGGATCAGGCGCTGAATAGCGCATTTAAATAATAACTAATCCATAATCATTCGTATACCTTATCGTATACCTGCGAAGAGAGTCCGCCTGAGCGAATGACATATTGATACGATCTTTAACATCACCAAGAACATCTTCCGTGGCACGGGAATGTAACGACGTCTAAATTGGTCTGGCGTGGTTTCATCGTCATTCCCTCAGATAAATACAGGTCCGATTGTTCTGTAAAACATATTAGGTTGTTGCAGAAGTCCTGTGGAATTTTGAAATTTTGCCTTCCATCTTCTTGTTGGATTGATAGATGAACTTCGGGATATTGATTACTAATGAGGCCTTGCATACTCTTTCATATGCGCACCCTATCAGCATTGCCCAATCAGAGAGGCGAGAACAGGATCCAGTTAAAATTACGAAAATTCATCCATCGAAAACGCAACATTTCTCAATTTTCTGTTTTCTCTGAAGCATGAATGCTCAAACTATGGTGGTTATATGAAGCCCCAACCTTTACCCTATAAACACTTTTTCTCATGGATGCTGGAAGTTACACCCTTTCTAGACATGACTACATTGTTGCATTTCGGTGTTGATTTTGCATATTTCTGAAAAATAAGAAATTCAAATTTTCTGAAACGGAGAATAAGCAAGCTCCAATATTTTTTATGAGAATATAGCCTCTTCTCGGGTGCATACAGCGCACAGATGACGGAGCCTGTATGCTTGGTCTTCCATTCAGAAAAGAAGGTACAAGTCACATGCAGCCGAGGTCTGCTCATATTTTTGCAATCATGTAATTTGGTTCAAACCCACTCACATGACAGGTCTAACCTATTTTTTGAAAGAATATCGATGCTACTTCTCAGCTAACAATATGAAGTTGTTTCTTGGATTTTCCTTCCAAATATATAGGGAAATAAATTTAAAGCAAAATTTGGTCAACTGTTTGCATTTGGGTAAATCATAATTTCTTGCGTTGATGGCAAGATCGGTTTGATTGAAATATATGTGAACAAAGTTCAAGCATACCCCTAAACAATGATATGTTTGTTGGCGATGAAGATTTGAGACACGCGAGTTATGATTGTTCAAAGTGCGGACACAAAAAACCACAGGACTTTTGCAACAACCTAATACGCTGTGGAATAATTACGTAAGAAGACGTACCTGTTCACACCAGTGAGTGAGTCCTTGAAGTAGTTATTATCCCGGGAAGGGAAGTGCAAAAGTTGAATGTGGAGACATTATCACTCAAATATTCCTTGTTCCAATATTGCTTCTCACATATGACGCAATCATGCATACGTGTAGAGTATGCAGAACTGAAATAGTGATGGTGAAATACAAAAATGCAAAGAGATGAAGAAAGACAAAATATCATAAGAAAGGACTGAATCAGCACGAGAAAAGGCGCGTAACAACTGGAACATTTTCTTTCGTGCGACACCTCACGGAAGAGTGAACCTTGTCTCAAAGAAAAGAAAAAAAGAGAGAAAAAAAGACCCATACTGGGTGATTCATATTTCTCTTTTTTCTTTTATCTGTAATGGATCGCCCTTTGGTAGCTGGATCTGAATAGACGGGAGAGATGAGGGAGAAATACAATAGCTCTTTCCCTTCTCCTCTATTATTAGTCACTCCCTAAACCCTTGGAATATTCGTAGATTTTAAGAAAGGAATGTATCCAATTTTCCATAAAAAAATATGTTAATTAATGGATGCAGAAATAACTCGCAGGTTTCCGAAAACCATTAAAATGGCTGTAGAGCAAAATCAATTCAAATAGCATCTCATGCATTTCTAGCTATGATGATATCACGCAATCTTTCTGCAACAATAGAGTAATTCATTATTGCAATCACAGGTCTCCGAGGACGACTACTACCTCAAGTTGAACGCGCGTGCGATGTACTACTGCACTCAGAGTGATATCGACGAGGCGAATGAGATAGTGGACGAGGAGGAGGGCGATGAGAGCATACGATTGTGAGAGTGATCGAGAACAATGCTTTTGTTATTATGATTGTCATGTGATGCAACAAACTCTGGAGAATTCTGTGCTTGTTTTATAAAATTGTACTAAATTGTTGATTTGGTACAAACAATCACAAGGGAGTGTGAGTACTAGGTAGGATGAGAACGATGACGTCATGCCGTCTTTGATAGGTCAAATGCGGTATGACGCCATAGTTCTCATCCAACCTAGTGTCGGGATTGTAACCTATAATCTGATCTGATCCATGAAAGATCATGTATCTTTTGATAGACTTCCAAAATGAAAAGGTGCAAAGCCAGATTAGTCACCTATTGAAAACTCGATGATTCAATCATTTCTGAGCCGCACAATATAATACTTCTCTTCGCGATTCTCATAGTCATTGAATTATCGAGTAAAAGGATCAGACAATTATTCCATTGTTGCATTTTATCTTGATCAATACCTTGCGTTAAGGGAATAAAGTCATTCCTCAGTCAGGCCGCACCTTGATTTGGTTCCCTTTCTTGCCAGTAATCGGCTCACTCGATAAGATTGACGTTTTGATCCGCTTTTCCATTCTCTTGATTCCATTTGCCATTTTGTGTCCTCACAGATTTCAAATCATCGACAATTTCTTTCAATAATTTCACGTTTCACTTTCCTTTATTAGATCACTAATCTGGATTGAAACTTTTCGTTTATTGCAATAGATTTGTCATTTAAATTCAATTCAATTGCACGTCAAATGCACTCATGCCAGCGCATCTCAGGTTCCAGAATGTCGCTGATGCGTCACGGAGGCAGATCAATTGTCGCTCTTATTCTGAGCTGCTTGGTGACAGACTGCGTTGCTAAGGCGATTTCGGGCTCCGAAATCCTCGATAGCGACGCTCCATGTACCGGGAAATGGACGAAGTTACCAGATGGGATGTGCTACCGAGTGGTGAGAATCGTAGAAAATTTTCATTGATTCTTCGAATGCCACTGATCATTGTAGGATAATTCACTTTTAGATGATAAAAAAAACAGTTCCGCATTGTTTTCACTTCTTTCTCTACTGTGAAGGAATATATTGCGAAATTCTGCAATAACATGTTTGGTTATCATCCGACCTAGTGCCGTTCGATGACGCTCGTAGTCATTCCTCTTTGTTACAGGTCTAGGGTTTTTCTTGGAATTTTAGAATTCCTGAATTGTTGGTAATGCAATCTTCTCGATATATTCGTTATCTTGTTTAGAATTCATTTTTAGTCAACCGAGCCCCAAATGAACATCTATGATGCTGAAATGCTCTGTCGCAACTATGGCGGGCATCTGCCATCCATCAGTAGCTCTGAGGTTAGACGAGTTGATGTGCATGTAGTTTTAAAGAGGAGATAAGAGAGCACAGAGAAAGAGAGCAATTTTTTAGTTAGACGATTTAGTTCGTAATTTGGGCTTTCTCTCTCGGCCGCTCCATCGGCGTTTCAGTAAATGAAGAGACGCTGACCCGAATTACGAACTATATTAGACGAGTTGATGCTTACAAATTGTAAGAAGCAATTAGCAAGATTGATTTGAACACAGTGATTCAATGATCAAATACTCCTTTATAATAAAAAAAAACAATAATACAATTTCTATATTACTTTGCATGAAAAATAATGCAAAAATAAGACTAAGCCGCCCTCATTTTAGCAGTCCGACATCATCCAAGCCTATCTGGCCGGGAAGAACTATCAAAATCAAATATTCTGGATAGGACTGTACTGTATGTGGGAAGGTCAGATACGATCGGGAACTAACGTTCTTCGAGTTCTTGGAAGCCTAATGTTGTAGATCGTTCGCCGGAAGAAGCACGCCCAATTGCAAAGCGAGCGTGGATCGATGGCACATTGTACGCAGACTACTCAAACTTTTTGAACCCAGACGACGGTAAGGAAGGCGATCAAAATTGAGTACTGCATAAATTGACCTTAAATCCGCATTTATTTAGACACGGATACGTGCTCGAATCCGATAGATAATGACTCCTTTGCTTACAATGGAGCCTTGAAAGGTGTGACAATAGTAATATTCAAACAAGTAGGCTATATTTTGGGGTATCCACAATTTCGAGTGAAATTATATTTATCGCTTCCCAACGGAAAAGAAAAATTCAAGCGATAAGCAAATTAATAAAAATTCAGGTAAATGGCAGAGGCAAATGTTCAATTGGACGATGACCACGCTAATGTGCACCAGACCGTGGGTTATGCATGCATTTTTTTGTCCTAGAATAATATTTTGCTACCTCCATGGAAATAGAGTGTACGATCTTATGAAAAAAAATACATCATACAATCTATTTGTAAATTCGTTGCACCGGTGAAGATAACAGTACGCAATGACAACAATTGTCACTGTAATCCTTTCTGATCATCGGAATTCCAAAGATCCCGAGTCTCAGCCCACCCAGGTATCGACAACAACTGATGGAACAGGTGGTATGATCCCAGAAACACGCTAATGCACATCGAGTTTGCAAGTACTTTCTATGAAACTTCGTGCCCCCCCCCCCTCTATCGCCAATCTATTTCGCAATCATGATGTTCATTATCTTTATTTCATCAGAAATGCCAGAGCAAACGACTGAGTCTTCATTCGACCTAACTACTGTAGTTGATGTCGAATCAACTACCACTGTTGCTAAGACAATACCAGATGAGAATGATAACGGTAATTTTAATGGCTTAGGAGGGCTTTTTAGAACTGGTCATTTTAGCACTTTAGATAGGGTTGGGAGCAATTTATTTTCTAAATACATCGCTGAATGCGTCCAAAATATTTATAGAATCGACCATTGAGCACACGACCAGTTCCCTTACAATCAGTACCAGTGGACAGCCGACCACGACTTCTTCCGCGCCGAATCGGTAATTGATTTACTTAATCGATGCTAGAATTCGGGTTAGCGCATGCTTAACATTATCTCTATCGTTTGAGTGATGAGGGAATAGATAGAGTGAAGTGACCGTGATATCGTTTCTCCAACTCAATGCTCAAAACTGGAGTGCGAAAATAATCTGACTTTCTGAATCGGTATCTTTCAAATGTACTTAAAAATGGGGATTTTTTATCATTTTACAAATGCTTTCCCATTTTTCAGCCACACCGAAGTGATGCTCGTTCTGATTATCTCTCTGGTGTCCATCGCCTCCATTGACTAGAACAGGGAAACAAAGAAAAAGATACAACATGATTGGGACATCACTTAGCATGTTCTGTTCACGTTTGCCATGAGTGTCTATTATGTTAATCAATGATCCTTTTCAATTCGAATACAATGACATATTTATAGTCGCTAAAAAGTCTATGCACAACTCTAGTGCGATTCAATATTACCAAGCAGGTTTTCTCACATATCATGTCATTATATTGTGCCTTTAAATCTTCTGTGATTTTAAATTGTAATGCACCTGTCCGAAACACATGCTTGATTGATTGATTGATTAGTCACCAATATACGCAAGAGACTAGTGACTCAATCCTCCTCTGGCGGAGACAATGGCCATTGCATCTGCACTATACTCTTAGTCATCTAGAGGAAAAGAGGAAAGGATCAGTAGATCTTTCTGCAGATTTCGCTTATCGGAAGCGGTAAGAAGAAGAAATGGTGCAAAAGTCTAGGCGACATGTCGGGGCCTAGACTGAACCCGCTCAATTTAAAACTAGCCTAATATTCTTCTCCCGCAATCATCTCGACTTTTAGAAGAACGCATGTGAATCATACCTACTGAGTTCACTATGCGCAACAAAGAGTTATCTGAACCGTGAAAATGCCTTGAAATATTGCTCAAAATTCAGCAGACAAAGCGGAAACAAAGCGGTTGTGAGTCAACCCCTTTTTATACATCGAAAGCATTGAAACGGGCATGTGCGGGTCGAGTCGGTGAGTTGAAAAAGAAGAGTTATCACCCAGGGGTACATGCTACTTTACGACGGAGATAAGATCCAGTGTAGTCCGTAGTAGTCAAACACTTCCCTGTAACCTTATGGGTCGATCCGTGATTTTCTACCAAATTTTCCCTTACCATATGATCAATAACTTTCGCTTTCATCATTCGAAATGGGTACACGAGCACTCAAATCGATTTCAGGAATTATTTTGTCTTGCTGTTGACAACGTTCACGAACCTGAACTATGGTTGATCAAATGCTTCCAGCCTTACTCGTCTTCATATTTTTTGTCTGATCGGCGAGATACAACACAAAATCGTGAAAATGATTCCTCCCACTGCAAACAAGAGTCCTTCCCTCCATCCTCACGAGATTTGCCTCTTCTCCTTCCCTCTAATCGGCTCAGGCGATAAGAATCAGGGCAGTGATCCTCTTTTCGACGCCTTTCTAACGCCCAATTGATTCCATTTGCTATTACGTGTCATCTCAAGAAGTTTCCCATGTGCTCAATTTTGCTAGTTTTGCTCACGTATTCTTTGCTCGTGCTCACTTACTCTGTATGTTTTTGTTCGGCATAGAATTGATTTAATTAGCACTATTCTGAATGTAGCACTCTGTTGAAACTTACATTTAACTGAAAATTTGATGCCGTTTCATGCAAGCAAGATGTGTCCCTGTATTTCTAATGAGTGCTTCAGATCCATGAATGTCGCTGCATATTCAATTCGGTAGCTCCCTTCTCCTCCTCCTCCTCTACGCGCTGGTGATGGGCAGTGCTTGCACCCAAGACACGACCAGCACCGCCTCAATTTTCGGGTACAGTTTGGAATTCGAGCTCTCTTCATTCTGCACACTCTCTCACCATTGGAGAGAGTGTGCAAAATGATTAGACCGTAACCCGAATTGGCCTTATAGTTTTGGGACGTCACCGGCGTCATCTTATGATCCATCGGATTATTCAACCACAGCCCAACCGAATGACAAATTCGATCAAGACAATGGTGCGGATCCTTGCCTTTGCTATTGCAGGAAATGGAAATTTGTTCACTAAAGTGCAGAAAAAAAGAGCACGTGGAGTAACCAACTTTTGATTCCAGTGAGTGTTTCCTCCACAACAACCAACGATTACTTCCAGACTACGACTGAGGATCCCGAACGGTAGTCCTAATAGTATTTGACGAGCCATTCTAAACATATCATCAGTATATTATTAAGAGACCGTCCACGAGAGAACGGGGCAACTGGACAGGGGCCACGGTTGGTCAAAAAATGAATAATTCCAATACTTTTTTCTTGAAGTGACCATCCAAAGTTAGGAACACAGGCACTATTAGCTAAGGTTCTAAGTCGATTTTGAAAAAAGTTACAGTACCCCTGCATATTGCGGGTCGAAAATTTTGATATCTCAGAAGTTAACGAGATATATATTTTCTGGCGTGTTTTCACTCGTAGAAAACGAATTTCGACATTAAAGAAGCAGACGATGTGAACCAAAAAATCTACAACCAAAAAACCGATTTTTTCGAACGAAATCGCTATATTTCGCTCTCACAAAAATTTACTTGGTGATGGGGGCATCTCTAGATAGTATTTTCGGAATCTACATGTCTTTCTGAGTTTTTCCACACAATTTCAGAATTTTAAAAATAGCCCTTTCCTCTTTTCTATGGGCCTAAATGCCGCCAACTATGCAAAATTCGCAGGCTCGATAATATAAAATTGTCAATTTTGCGGCGGATTGTGCTACTTTAAGCATGACATTCCATGTTTATGCTTAATTCAACATTGTTAGCGTCTTAGTGAACCTTTTGAAGCAATATTTCTTAAAATTTCAAACCTTGAATGTCGAATTTTAGATTTCATCAGTCCAAGGGGTTCATTTTCGAGATTTACGATCGGATTGCACATGTATTCACTTATAATTAAATAACTTGCTCATTTTGTCATGTATAGTGTTGTTGAGCAGTAATACATGTAATATACGATACACAGCTAACTGAAAAGACAAAAAATATCAGCTTTGTCATACGTTCACGTTATAAGGACTGTATAACAACAGCTAATCATAATTAATTTTGCATATGTTAATGAATAAAATCAATGGAGATGATTAAGTGTACTTGGTTAAAGATAAAATGTGTCAGTGCATGTGCAATCCGATTGTAAATCTCGAAAAGAAAAGCTATGAACTGATGAAATGTAAACTTCGATATTCAAGGTTTGAAATTTTTTAGAAATATTGCTTCAAAAGGTTCACTAAGACGCTAACAATGTTGAATTAAGCATAAACATGGAATGTCATGGTTAAAGTAGCACAATCCGTCGCAAAATTGACAATTTTATATTATCGAGCCTGCGAATTTTGCATAGTTGGCGGCATTTAGGCCCATAGAAAAGAGGAAAGGGCTATTTTTAAAATTCTGAAATTGTGTGGAAAAACTCAGAAAGACATGTAGATTTCGAAAATACTATCTAGAGATACCCCATCACCAAGTAAATTTTTGTGAGAGCGAAATATAGCGATTTCGTTCGAAAAGTCGGTTTTTTGGTTGTAGATTTTTTGGTTCACATCGTCTGCTTCTTTAATGTCGAAATTCGTTTTCTACGAGTGAAAACACGCCAGAAAATCTATATCTCGTTAACTTCTGAGATATCAAAATTTTCGACCCCAAGATGCATGGGTACTGTAACTTTTTCAAAATCGACTTAGAACCTTAGCTAATAGTGCCTGTGTTCCTAACTTTGGATGGTCACTTCAAGAAAAAAGTATTGGAATTTTTTGACCAACCATGACCCTACCTCTTTTTCTCATGGACGGTCTCTTAATATGAACAACGATTACATATTTGCATAGTTTTTACGTCCTTTTATTTGTGATACGAATTTTGTTAATCAAAACAAATTGATTAGGTACGTGTGCCCAGATGGATTCAAGCAGCTGACGATCGATTGGTGCTTCCATTTTCGCTTTGACATGGACAACAGACTGAATTTCGAGGTAAATTATCATCGCTAAAAATTAAACGATTCGCTTTTAAAATTGAGTCTTAACCAGTCGTTCATTTCAGGAATCCCAGGACTATTGCGAGAAGAAAGAGGCGATATTACCGGCGATCACTTCAGTCGATGTCAGTTTACCTCATAGTTTATTGTTTCTTCAATACTCCTATGAACCAATTTGCATGATTCCAAATGTACTCAGGTGACGTCAGCGTTGATGCTGGAGCGTACGAACAAGATGGGCCTCTCACCCTTTGAGGCATTCTTCATAGGATTGGGATGCAATGTTACTGGGGGTAGGACATTTGCGCAACGGAGCGCCGTTCGATGAATAGGTGGAGTTAAAACTTGGGAGTAGTTTCATTGTAACTAGTATGTGATACTCTACAATTAAATGTTAAAATCTCAATGTCAGGCGATCACGAGTTTCACTCGTCACTAGAGTGCGCAATTCGGGGCGGGTAATTCGGCATTGGACCGCTACCCGCGAGCGGTGAACGACGAATGAGATTACCCGAGAACTCTCTCAGAAAGCAATCAATTATCCGACATCTCTCTCTGAAATCGATCAATTACCCGAGATAGTCGACGAAAAAAATGTACAAACGTTCGCTTTCTCTGCTAAATTAGATTGTTTAGCAGCAACACAAACTCCGCTAGCAATGATATTGAATATTTGTTACTTCTGTAGACTCTTTTCCTAAAAAATATAAAAATGAGAGCAAAGCCTAATGGTTGTAACCACTCGGACATAATTATGCTAACAGCTCTCTTACTTCCTCGCATCATAGGTGGAGATGTCAGTGCCCTTATACGTCAGAATCTTTACTATAGCTTCATTGAAGTCGAGTGATATCTAGATATGATAGTGGTGTTGCGAGCATGCTTTCCATCGCTAGATGATAGAGGAAATATCTATGAGATCCCAAAGAGAACCAATAAGTTGCAAATAGAATCCCAACTGCGTAACCATTTGCGAATATTCTGCGATCGAAACAGTGGTGAAGCGCGGGAAGAGCGGAAACCGACATTCCCCCCCCCAATGACCTACCAGTTATGGGGGCGGTCAAAATCACTTAGGGACATAACAGTAACTATCGTAACATATCGTATTCCTGGCTACGGTATATTCATTTGAGATTCATTTGAAAACTCATAAAATATTTGACCCACGAAACTGAATATGGAACTTCGATACGGTCGTTAGTTTATTGTCTTTCTCATGTTCCGGTCGGTTTTTGTCCACATGCCTCTTACGTCAAACCACAATTCAAAGCCTTTTTCTGAGCTAGTCGAGAACATGCTCGACTTATTTACAAGGCTGGAGTACCGTAATATTACAATACCCCATCACCTACCGTAACCAGATCACTGGGTCAAATATTAGAATTATCTGAATCACAAAATGATGACGACATAGTCATGGGGAATAACAATTTACGGCAGAATCAGTTTAACATCGAATGGGAATTTTTTTAAATATCAGGTTGGTGCAAAAGTCTTGCGGTTTTTTGTGTCCGTACTTTGAACTATCATAATTCTTTTGTCACAAACACAATGACTAACAAACGTAGCAGTGTTTAGAGGTATGTTTGTACTTTACGTCCATACATTTCAATCAATCCGATATTGCGATCAACGCGATAAATTATAATGAACACAATTGCGATTGATTCTCAAAATTTTGCATTGAATGTATTTTACTAGATATTTGCTTGCAAAATTCTCGAAACCTGATAATACTAATGTCTGGGAAGTATCTCGTATACCCTTTCAAATAATATGTTTCAACTGTGTCTCGATTAAGATTGGACCGAATTTCATGCTATTGAAAAAATGCTGTCGATTCTGGTTACATGAAACTTGTTCAGATTTTTTGCATCGACGACCAGGCATATAGGCTCCACTATGAGTGCGCTTTATTCACCCACCAAGAGGCTTCATACACAGAAAAAATATTGGCGCCTTCATCTTTCTCGTTTCAGAAAATTTGAATTTCTAATTTTTCAAAAATATGCGAAATCAACATAAAAATTCAAAATGTAGTCATTTACAGTTCAATGCATTCCTCGAAAGGATGCAACTTCCATCACCCATGAAAAAAAGTATGTATAGGGTAAAGATGGGAGCTTAATATAACCACCAGGAGTTGAGCATTCATGCTTCAGAGGAAACAGAACATTGAGAAATGTGTCGTTTTCGATGGATAAATTTTCGCAATTTTAACTTTATCCTGCTCTCGTCTCTCCGATTGGGCAATGCTGATACGGTGCGCATATGAAAGAGTATGCAAGGCCTCATTAGTAATTAGCATACGGAAGGTCATCGGTTAAACTGAAAGGAGGATGGAAGGCAAAATGTCAAAAAACCGCAAGACTTTTGCACCAACCTAATAATTGGGAACTGAACCCAAGGAACTGAATCTGACCCAAGGAACTGGTTACGATTGATGATGGTGGTAATTTAGTAATGATTGAATACGGTAGTCCCAACTTGTAAAAAAGTCTCATAAGCGAGTTATGCTCTGTTGCCGTTTTGGTCGGTGCCCCTTTGTCCTTCATCCAGCTCAATACGTCATTAGCCGGCTTCTCAACGAAATGGGAATGCCTAGGAAACCGATTAAGATTAGGGAAAATCGAAATCGTTGAAGAGTAAAACAAAATCAGCAAAGCAATTCGTATCTGAAAGGCGGAAAACGGACGATCCACCCACAATAAACGCGAGCAACCGTTAGGCGAGAGCGAGAGCAGTCGAAATGATGAGAAAATGATCTCACGATCTCAATAAAATGGAAAGGAATAGTCAAAATCGAGCATTAACGCGACAATGCACATTCACTATCTCGGGTAATCGATCATTTTGCACGATTACCCGAGATAATTCTCCCTTTCATTCTTCATTCGCGGGTACCCGCGGTGTCGGGTAGTGTTGGATTTCGAACTCTACTCGTCACCAACGACCAGGGGGTCATGGTTCAAAATTGAGAATTTAAGTAAAAACCATGATTAGATAAACACCAAATGACGAAGCCAATATATACCCATGTTACCGGGATACATTGGGTACAGGGGCATTTGAATCTCAATTGGTCACGGTGCTCTGTGCTTATCTAGCCATGAATATCAGCTCAAATTCACAATTTTGGACCATGATCCCCTGTTCGTTCGTGACGAGTAAAATTCATGATCGCATGGCAAGGAGATTTGTATATGTAATTGTAGAGTAGCACACATTAGTTACAATGATACAAATCCCAAGTGGCTAGGTTAACTTCCCATCAAACGGCGCTCCGTTGCACAAATGTCCTACCCCCATGTTACTCGCTATGGTGAGTAGAAGAGATCTATTGTGTCACGTTTTGGCCATCATATGATCAAAAAAGTCATGAATGGAGCACTATAATCTACAACGATGATCAGAAAATATTAGGAAATACACAACTTCAGTGTTTCCGCATACTTGGATGTGGATTGACGGGCCCGATTACGACCCGAGCGATGCATTTTTTGGCAGACAAGGAACGGGTCAGAATCGAAAACTATTCATAAATTCCGGAACTATGTCGGATGGTAACCTACTGGACGATAACCAAAAATGGACCCTTCTGTAGAGCTTTCGCATAATCATTTTTGACACATGGGGAACCTACTGTGAAAGTACTACAGAAGGGTCCATTTGTTAGTTATCATCCAGTAGGTTACCATCCGACGGTGATCATCCGACCTAGTGGATAAATTCCATACGGCACTTATGCAGAATACAGGACCAAGGTAAGTTAGTCATTCGGACGTTACTCATCTAAGATAAGGATCAAAACTAAATGGGGCTGAGTACTCCTCCCTAATTCTAACCATAGTTTACTGCAACATCCAAAAAGAAGGTACTACAGCAAGTCTATAGCATGTCTACCGTTAGTCTGCTTCTTCATCTACCGACTATTTCAGACTCCGAGTACTGCGATCGTTTCCAGCCTCCCTACGTCTTCGACAATTTCGGGACTTGGCAGGATCAAAGCAAGTACTTCGAGCAGAATCTCGTCGTGTGTGCGCAAAGGTTTGATGTATACACTACTTACTATGGTTGGCCAAACGATGTTGAGTTGTTAATCGTTACTTGCCTCTCTAACGCATATTGCGAAATTAGGGGAAGGGGGCAGCGAATAGCTACGCGGCACCGTATGGCCTACCCTATTATACTCCTCACGTAATATACTCCCAACTATAGTACTATACTCCTCACCTACTATACTCCCTACTATACTTCTCACATGGTCTACCCTACTATACTTACCATATGAACAAAATCCTTCTGATATATACGCTTGTTACCACAGACATTTTTGCTTTCGATGCATATCTTTACTCTTATTTGGACCTGTTGTAAATGTGTTTCGGTAAAATACCAAATACAATTATTTATCACTTCAGACAGTAGTGCATAGGCTGAGATCCACCAATGGGGCCCAACCGGCAGATATCGCTTCGAAATATCTTTGCATTTTTCCAGACCGAGAGGCTACTCCCCGCCCGCTCCGATCAATTCACCCTGCATCGACGATTGGACACAACTGCCCGGAGGACAATGTTACCGACTGGTGAGAACCGACTTCTCTTCTCACATACGCAATCGCTACGTACACAAATGTGACTGCGACATCGTTTTTATTTTTATTTATAGTCATTGTCAGAACAAAGTTCTTATCCAGACAAGCGAGTTCCAAGAGAATATTTACTCCGCGGAAATGGCATGCCGCAACAACGGAGGACATCTGCCATCTATCCACAGCGCAGAGGTTAGCTTTTTTTGTATCACAATATTTCATTCCGTACTGATACTGCAAGTTCATAAAATGACTCAATTTATTACAACTTTTATCTATATAATTTCACTATGATTTGAAGAGAAAACTGTTACAAAATATTCAGAAATGCGAATCCAATACGATTGCAGCAGACCAATATCATCCAGGGCTATCTAACCGGAAGGAAATATCAGAATACTCAGTTCTGGATCGGACTGTACTGCACATGGGACGGTATGTCTCATATTCGCACAACTACAGCACCTCCCATGCACTCGCCACTATAACACAGTGCAAGAGGTTAATGCCGCAAATCGTTTCTACGGAAACATGAGCAAGTTTCAAGCTGCGAAACATCGATTTTTCTCGAAAATGGTTCTCACCCGATCGGGTGGCCCGACTTCGAGAGTGAATGGTCGAGGGGCTCGACTGGACCGCCCGACTCAGCCCTAGTTGTCTGGCGAATGCATTAGAGCAATTCCAATGTCTTTCTTTCCATTGTCAATTCGGTGGAGAAATATAAGCTACCGGATGGTGAAGTTGTATTTTGCGCCTGTTAGTCATAATCCGCTGGCTCGATCACGCATGATGAATTTATGTTTCTGTGCTATTTCGTTTCGCTTATTTACTTTTTATGTTAGATTTCGAATACAAATTTTCATTTAAATGAAAATTTTTTACTACTAAAGTTGTAAATTGAAAAGCAAATAATAACCTCATCATGCGGGATCGAACCAGAGGCTTTTGTCAAACAGGTGCAAAACACAACCACTTCACCATGCGGTAGCTAGCAGTAGCGCACCAAAATGACAATGGAATGTAGGACGATGGAATTTCCCTAGTGAAATCACAAGACAAGTCGGGCCGAATCGGGCTTAGTCGGGCCGTGTCGGGCCAGTCGAGCCGCTCGACTCTTCACTCTCGATGTCGGGCCACGGGTTTCGAACCAACTCGGGTCAACATGCGATGTTTCCCGAGTCGGGCCCTCGAATACCGGCCTGGCTCGATTTTACCAACCGTAGGACACACTCTCTTTAAGTCGCGTGCTATCCCCCTTTCCCTGTGCTTTCCCTGATATGGCTCCAGTCAACTAGCTATAACTCGGTTCGGATGGAAGATATCAATGTGAAAATTTCGGAGCTTCTTATCGTTGTGCAGCTCTAGGTCATGAATATGACATCTTCAAAAAATGAATGTTGTCTTTACTCCTCCTTTAACTGGCCATCGACAACAACCATCCGTGCTCCATCTCAACGCAGGCGCAGTGAACGCAATGTATTTGCGATTCCTGGGTGATGAAAAACCATATTGACGGACCAGCTCAAATTGGTCAACTTTATTTCCGTGTGAGAGAGAATTGTAAGATTCCTATCCTATCATCGTAGAAAAAATGCAAAAACATATATATTCCGTCCGGGAACAATGCGAAGAACATGAAAATCGATATCTTGTTACTTGAAACTTGCTCGTATTTCCACAAAAGCGGCCCGAATGCCGCCTTGGCCGCATATGGGCAATGCGATTAGCATGTTATGTATTCCACACATGGAATTTGCATAAAATAAGTTCTAACAGAAGATTACGAGACAGTAATGGGCCGGATCGGCAAGCGCATATGGAGTGACGGGTCGCCGTATGATGCTGATGGCTACACCAACTTTTTGTCGCCTGATGATGGTGAGAATGTATTGTCCTTAGAGTTCAGGAAAATTCATAGGTAACTGGGCAACGAACAACATATAAATGACGTTGGACTAATTTAAAAATGATCAAAAAATAAAGTTCGTCGCTGCCGGGAGTTGTTAGTAGCATCGGAAATTTTTAGTTTTTGACTATGATCTACGCTATTACTTCAGGGGCAAGAGAGCTATGAGCTGGTACAAAAATTTAGTTGAGATGCCACAAAAAATGGAGAATGTTATGCATGATTTTTTTTCTATAAAGGATGCATGGTTTGTTTTCCAAAAAATGGTGATCGTTCATTGTACTTGTAGTTCATCGTTTATTTTCTAGTTTGTTAGCCAACAAATATGAACTAAAGACGAGCACAAATCGGCTTATTTTTAGATACGGACAGGTGTAATGTTGGCTTGGTCGACACATTCGTCTACAATGGAGCCCTCAAAGGTGCGATACTAGCATTACTACGAACTTTATAATGGAGTGGAACTACATTAATCCCAGTTGATTCAAAAGTTAAATGTGTGGTAATGATAGTTCGGCCCTTTCCAAGCTCAAAAAACATTGGATTAGCCAGATAAAAGATGAGTTATTTCAGGTAAATGGCAGAAACAGAAGTCCAACTGGACTGTGTTAACATTGATGTGCATTAGACCGTGAGTTTCAAAGAATCACGCTGGAAGAGCAGGCTCCAACCCAATCACAGACATTTCAGAGACCCCGAGCCCATACCATCCACTACACCCACAACTACCAAGAAAACCAGTAAATCCGAATACTGAATTCATTTAAATTGTATTTTTTCTCAGCAACAACGGCCCGAAGGACTACTCAGCCCATTGAAACCACAACCACATCTGTCGATGATGAAAGGAATTCTGATACGACTGATGACTATAGTAGGCCCTATGGAAGTAGAATGGTGCAATTGGTAGTATCTCAGCTGATCCAACTACTGAATCAGCCGACCATACTACCGAACACACAACCGTAGGTACTACGACGACTACCAGTGAGCCGACGACAACCTCTCACATCAGTCGGTAATGCTCAACGACGATAAAAATATCACCTTTGATTTGAATATTTCGAAGTCAAATTTTCGTACATCTACAAAAATGTAATATACTAAACAATTTTCAGGAAAACGTTTCCGGGGTGAGTAATACTAAGAAATTACTGAGGAAAAATGTTACTTTGGTGTTAACCCTCGCAGAAGCTGCAAATCCGTTATTTTCAGTCACGCGCTAACCCAACTCGAGCTGATTCTGATCATCATGCTCGCTTCGATTACTCTCACTGTAATCATCGTGATTATGCTATATTTTCTGTGCAAGCGGATCAGAAAAGAGCGAGTTCAGGAGATCGTCAGCAATGTGAGTGATTCTCTTTCGGAAAATTAAATTTAGTTGCATCACGAATATGAAATATCCAATTACAGATGCAGAAATTTACAGATCTTTCTGAAAATTCGATTTTGATCGTGTCTTGAAGAAAAGAACAATAAATTAAAATACAACAAAATCAATTTACAGATGCAAAAGCGCTTCTCCCGCTCGAACACGAACGCAATTGTTCGGTAACGAAATTCATTCTGTGTTGATAAAAAATTCTTTTAGAACGGACGAGTGGGAGATTAAGAGGCAGTTCGTTGGCATCGATTACAGTCGACAGTTGGGCCGAGGCGCATTTGGAAGCGTATATCTAGGTAACGATAAGGCCCGAAGGCGGTCAAAAGCATATCCGTTAATTCCAGGCAGAGTCTTCCCCGGGAACATCCCCGACATGGCAGTGCGAACTATTCTTCAGCTGAACACACTGAAGAAGGGCGACAACTTCGTAGCTGTGAAGATGCTTCATGGTTAGTTTTTTAAAGGATTAAAAAATTGAATGTTTAAAAAAATTGCAGAAACAGCCGATCGTCAGGCCTCTACTGAATTCATGGAAGAGATCGAGGTTATGAAGCAGATCGGATTCCATGAACGATTGGGTAAAGCTTATTGTTGTGAAATAACATAAACACGGGAAAATAGTAGAAAACGGATATTTAACGGCCAAAAGACTAGTACAAAGTAGAGTACAAAGTACAGGTATATCGAAGAGATAATAAGGGAAACAAGGATAATTCAAGGGGATCATTTTTAATAATTTCTTTGTTATTTAGTCAATTTGCTTGCCTGTGTGACAGAAACAGAGCCACTTCTTCTAATCGTCGAGTACTGTTCGAATGGAGATTTGCTCAAGTTTATGAGGGGAAGGTCTGTTGCTATTCTATTATGGGCCCTTTATGGTCGCAAAAAGCTGAGGGGTCACTCTTTTCATTTCCCGAACTCTCTCGACCGGTTAACCGGTGTCTAAATTACTGGGAAGACATATGTTTCTCAACATTTCGATTGACTTCTTGATCATACCCGATTTGTTTTACTATCTACTCAGCATCGCGCAAGAACAAAATTAGAAGCTCAAAACTGCAGGAGGGCCTTCATGCTCAAGCTCAAGGACACAGTTGGTGACTCGATCGCCGGTCGTCACTCGATCATCACCCAACGACAACAGTTGATGTTCGGCATCCAGATCGCATATGGAATGGTTAGGATTTTAATGAACTTGTAATTGTTGGTCTCGATTGGCATGAGTGTTCATGAGGAATTGGAAAATTCGATTGTTTTTCATTGAAATGTGTGAAAAATCAATTTTTCGCAAATTTACCACAATAAATCCGTGATACCAACGAACTTTTTACTGTTTGGTTTGTTTTTAAGAGAAAACCCTAGCGTATAGTCTACACCACAACGTTAAGTTATAACTCAAGTCATTTTTACTCTGCTGCTCTTTTCAGGAATACCTATCACAGCGTGGCTTCGTCCATCGGGATCTCGCCGCGAGGAACATTCTCGTTGATCAGGTATTTATTTCACAATTATTTTCAATAAATTGCGCATTTTAAAGAACGAAACGTGCAAGATTGGCGACTTCGGACTGTGCCGAAGGATGGGAGAAGATACAGAGCAATACATCTCTCGAGTGAGCATGGCAAAGCAATTCTTAGTTTTTTTTAAAAACCGATGTGAACACGTCATTATAGTACACACTAGCAACTAATTATTTATTATTAATTACTCATTAATTACTATTGATCTCTTCCAGGGCGGTCGTCTACCGTGGAAGTGGATGGCTCCCGAGGCACTCGAACGCTTCTACTTCTCCGTTGAGAGTGATGTGTGAGTGAACTGACAGATAGAGAGATCCACAAATTTCATCAGCATCTAACATTTCAGTACTTCTTCAATCTAATATTTAAGGTTAAACATTCTTTGATTGGGACCCATTTTCTTAATTTCCGAGAATGCTTCTAAATGAAGTTATTGCCTCTTATGGATCAATAATAAATCAAAATCACAGGTGGTCCTTCGGCGTTCTTCTCTTCGAGATAATAACACTCGGAGGCAATCCTTACCCGGACTGGCCAGCTGTCGAGGTACATCTCTTTTTGTTTGTTTTTGTTTGTTTTTCATTTTCAAAAACGTCATCAAACTGCCATAATTCAGAATCGTATGATTTTACAGTGCAACATACTCAACTTTGAACTTAAATTTAAATTCAGTTGCTGCATCGACTGAAAAGCGGCGAGCGTATGCCAAAACCGGAAGGATGCGGAGCTGCTTAGTGAGCCCATTCTTGATCTTCACCAAATGACATCAAGTCATGAAATTTTACTTTGGCATGCGGGAGTTCAAAGTCATTTGAAATGTTTATTTACTTTGATGGCTACTGAAACCCTCATTCTAGCTACGAGTTGATTATAACCACTCATACAGTGAGCGATTCGAGTGTGGAAGAGTCATATGATTGCCCGAATTACAAGCATTGTCACAAATACAATTCCAGCTACGAGCTCATGCTGAGTTGCTGGCGCGGGATTCCCATGCAAAGATTTTCCTTCGAAAAAATTCGACGGAAGCTGGCTCAAGAACTTGAAGAGGTCAGATAGAATGCTTTGAACGAAGTAAGAAAACGAAGTTTCAGACGCAAAGCGACGACTACTATTTGAAACTGGATGCTGCAGCTAAATATTATCAGGCAAGTTCAAATGTGCATTTGTTTAAGAGACCATCCGCGAGAGAACGTAACACCTGGGCAGGGGTCACGGATGGTGAAAAAATGAATTCCCGCCATATTTTTTTTCTTGAAGTAAGGGACCAAAGTTAGGAACGCAGGCACCATTGACTAAAGTCTGAGGTCGATTTTGAAAAAGTTACAGTAACCCCTCATTTTTGGGGTCGAAAAAATTATTTTCCAAAATTCTTGAGTTTTATAGATTTTCTGGTGTATCGAGAAAAAGTCGGATTTGTTTTGATCATAGATTGCGTTTAAAGTGTTCAATGACTTTCAAAATTTGCACAAGAGTCATTATACAGCACAGGAACAAGTTCCTAATCAAAAACACACAATAATTCAAAATTTTAAAATTTTGATTTTCTCAGTCAAAATGATCAAAAAATCGAATTTTTAAAATTTTAAAATTTTGGGTTTTTTTTTACTTGAATCTTGTTTATATACATCAGAATGACTCCTATGCAAAATTTGAAGGTCATTGGACACTTTAAACGCAATCTATGATCAAAACAAATCCGACTTTTTCTCGATTTTACCCCAACTGTCCAAGTTTGGATCCAAATTTATGAATGATAACCCATTTTGAAAATTCTGCAAAAATTTCTATTGATTTAGCATATGATGAAGTATAGAAAAATGCTAAAAACCCAAAGACTTATTTTTCTAAGAAAAGTTATGTCCATTTATGTGTCATTTTGGATCGCAAAAATCGGTTTTTCGGCTCTAAGTTTTTTCTACCGCACTTATGATCATTCTAACATAGAAATTCGGAATCTACGCGTGGAAATACACCAGAAAATCTATAAAACTCTAGAATTTTGGAAAATAATTTTTTCGACCCCAAAAATGAGGGGTTACTGTAACTTTTACAAAATCGACCTCAGACTTTAGTCAATGGTGCCTGCGTTCCTAACTTTGGTCCCTTACTTCAAGAAAAAAAATATGGCGGGAATTCATTTTTTCACCATCCGTGACCCCTTTCCGTTTTCTGGTGGACGATCTCTTAAAAAGGACTAGTATTTTTTAAAGGAAAGCATCGAATACGAGCGTAACGCGGCTCGCTTCAACTCCTTCTAACCTCACCCTCACTTGTATATTTGTCGATCTCACCTGTGTTATCTGTACATAAAGCGTATTTATGATAAACCAGTTATTTTATACCATACTTTAGCAACATGATAGTGTGAGAGTTATCTAAGAATGGACTCTTCGTAAATAGGGTTGACAATTCAAAGACGATTGTAAAAATTAAATAACTGTGTAGAAGTCAGTTCTTGCCAAAAAACGTGTTCACGACATCTAGAAGCTCATGTCTAAGCATAACTAGCAGGGGTAACACATTTAATTCGCTTAGCATCTTCGAGTTGCATATTACTCCCTCTGCAAACAACAGTCCTTCCCTCCATCCTCACGAGATTTGCCTCTCCTCCTTCCCTTTAATCGGCTCAGCAGATAAGAATAAATGCCGTGATCCTCTTTTAGACGCCTCTCTAACGCCCAATTGATTCCATTTGCTATTACGTGTCACCTCAATAATTGTCACATGCGCTCAATTTTGCTAATTTCGCTCATGTTTCTAACTTGTTCTGAAACATTCATCGATACGTTACGTGAATCACATTTTCTCGTGTGAACGCTCTTCTATGTTACATAAATCCTGGGTTGAATGTAAAACGCTGCTGAAGCTCAAGCGAACATTCGATTACGTAATTGTGCACGCTTGCATTATTTACCACAGTATGTTTTTAGATCCATGAATACACATGACTACTCAATTCGGTAGCTCCACGCTCCTTCTTCTCCTCTACTCTCTGGTGATGAGCAGTGCATGCACCCAAGAGACTATCAACACATCAATATTTGGGTAGCGTTCGAAATTCAGGCCACATTTTCTCCATGCTGCTTATAATCTCACTCATCGGACAGTTGAGATAGCGTGTAGAATGAAGATGATGACCCGAATTAAGGTCCCTAGATCTGACGATCACAATCGGATGATTACTTTCCGGATGATAACCAAAAATAGTACCCTTCTGCTGTATGCTCACAAAAGAAGAGAGACTTCTTTACAAGGGGTGAACATACTGTGGAAATTCTACAGGAGGGCACCTTTTTCGGTTATCGCCCTACCTAGTCCCTAATTTAGCCTTATAGTCTGGGGACGTCACCAGCGTTATATGATGATCGATCGGATTATTCGACTACACCCCAAACGAATGGCAAATTCGATCAGGATAGTGGTGAGGTTCCTTGCCGTTCATATTGTAGGGAATGTAAATTTGATCAATTACACCATGCAAAAATAAGAGCCCATCAAGTATCCAACTTTTGATTCCAGAGAATGTCTCTTCCTCAACAACCGATGATTACTTCCAGACTAGTACTGTGGATACCGAAAGGTGATTACATTTTAAAATAAATTTTAATTTAATACGCTGATCAGAATAGGCGGCGAATCAACAATTGCGCATTATCGGATTATTTAGTTTTGTCTGAATTTTTCTCTTGAATATTTCTTTCAATCAACTGTTACACCGGATGAGAACCGTCGGATGAGAACCCACTGGATGAGAACCTAAAAATGGACCCTTCTGTAGGACTTTCACAGACGCATTTTTTACACTTTGGGAACCTACTGCGCACATGCTGGAGAACGGTGATTTTTTTGGTTCTCATCCGGTGGGTTCTCATCCGACGGTTCTCATCCTACCTAGTGCCCAACTGCTAGGTATGCGTGTCCGGGAGGCTTCAAGCAACTCACAGTCGACTGGTGCTTCCATCTACGCTATGACACAGAGAATAAACTGAATTTCAAGGTAAATTTGGAATTCATTTTTCTTGAGAACTTCGGAAATCACATACGCTTCACCGGGTTAAAACGCTGTCTCCCTAAGATCGGAGGGAGACAGCGTTTTAACCCGGTGAAGCGTAGGGTGGCGCAATGCCTTAAACTTATCGTTAGGAGTTCAAACTTTGGTGATAGAGTCTTTATGGTCAGAGAAAACTTTTCCAGAAATTTTGACCTACCATTTGCATATTTTTCAAAAACTGCCATTTTTGATATTGACCCATTGTGTTATATACCATTCGAAAGAGCATCAAAAGTTATGTCAGAATCCAAATTTACGAAGAAACTGATCAACATCTGTTCGTGAAACATGATATTATGTTAGGAAAAACATTATGTTGAAATTTCGATAGTTCAGGAGAACGTGTTCCAATAATTTCTTATTTCTGAAAATATTACTCTAGATGTAAAATGATATAAGGAATTCAGAAAAAAATATGCCGAGGACGAGCGAGGTGCCACAAATTAAGTTTTTCTCAAAAAACAGATAGGGTTCTTAATTGAGTTTTTCTCAAAAAACCGATAGCGTTCGATAGGGTTTCCTCCCGAATGCATACATTTTTGCAAGCAAGTTCTGCAGAATTTTCTACCTCTAATGTGCTTCCAATTCGATAATATGCTATTTTAAGCAGATTCTATAGCAAAATGTGTTCAATGAGTACCTGCAAAAATGTATGCATTCGGGAGGAATCGAACCATCGTTTAAGAACCCTGTCGGGTTTTTTTTTGTGGCACCTCGCTCGTCCTCGGCATATTTTTTTCTGAATTCCTTATATCATTTTACACCTAGAGTATTATTTTGGGAAATAAGAAATGATTGTAACATGTTCTCCTGAACTATCGAAATTTCATCATGCTGTTTTCCTCACATAATAAATAGCATGTTTCACGAACAGGTGTTGATCAGTTTCTTCGCAAATTTGGATTCTGATATAACTTTTGATGCTCTTTCGAATGGTATATAACACAATGGTCAATATCAAAAATGGCAGTTTTTGAAAATATGCAAATGGTAGGTCAAAATTTCTGGAAAAGTTTTCGTTGACCATAAGGACTCTACCACCAAAGTTTGAACTCCTAGCGATAAGTTTAAGGAATTGTGCCACTTTGCCTCCAGGATCTGACGTTCTAACGGAGACAGCGTTTTAATACAAAATGGGCGTTAGTAAATGCTAGAAATTGTTCATACCTACTTTGTATTAGGTTGGTCCATAAGTTTCTGAATATTTTCATAATTTCTCCTGGCCTATTTCGATTGCCTGCAATTCCTCTATAGCTTTAGTGAAGTCAGTAGTGGTGGAGTAGCGAAAAACATTTACATTGAATATAGCGGTTATTGAACGTGAGAAAATTATTTTCATATGGAAACTGCTGAAAATAGCGTTTTTCGGTGTTTTTGGTTGAGCTCAAATTCTCAAATATTTGACACCTCCTGAATTTGCCCAACATATATGTAGAGGGCAAGAGTTGCTTGTTCAGTTAAACGTGAACAACTCGGTCTTCATTGCTAGTGAGAAGAGAGAAACAACAAAACATGCTGATTTCAATGTTTCAATTTCTACATCGCAGTTTCGAAATATCCTAATTACCTATTCATTTATGAATCGGCGCCTAAATATAAATATGTACTAAGATAGGAAGGTAAAAAATAATGAGCCGCTATTGAGCTCTCGAGGTCGATCTATACGAGTTCAGTGCCAGACAATAAAAAACAAGCATTTTCCAATTGGCGTAGTTTGTTGATTTGGCCAAAATTTTAAGCGGGGATTCAGAGGACCAGAATTTCCGAAGTGTCAAATTATATGTCCCTGTAATAGGCTTCTCAACAGTGTCCCTGTAATAGGCTTCTCAACACAACATCGCTTTTGTCTCAATCACTTCTGCCCTAGGAGTTACGATCAATTGAAAAATATTGAAAATCAAGCACGAAGTAGATTTTGACTGTGAATAGTGTCATCCTTGCTGATCGAATTGGCCCGATATTGCATCGCGTAAAAAGTATTCCCAAGCCTTCATCAACTATGCATAACCATTACTTGATTGACTGAATGCGTTGGACGGGGAAGGTCAAAATGTCACAACATGAAAATAGTCAGAAACTTATGTACCAACCTGATATTTCAGCAATCCCAGAAATACTGCAAGATGAAAGAGGCGATTTTACCGGCGATCACCTCAGTCGATGTTCGTATTTTCCACATCTCATTTTTTTTGTCTTTCTCTAGGAGAAGCAGTCTATGAGATCAGTGTATTGTGTAATAGTTTTTTGAGCAGTACTAGTGAGGTTAAAAAATATATTTTAAAAAATTAAGAAATAAAAAAACACGCACTCAGGTGACGTCAGCATTGATGTTGGAGCGGACGAACAAGATGGGCATTTCTCCCTTCGAGTCATTCTTTATCGGCCTCGGATGCAATGTTACATGGGGCTGTGAGTAAAAGTATCTGCATCGCAATTATCAATGTTATTGTAAATGCTGAAATAATGTAAATGAAAAGATTCGAAATTGTAATGTAATAATTTTAAAAAAGAGAATGTGGTTCATTAAGATTTCACTAATTTTATTTAATTAAGCATATCCGCATACTTGGATGTGGATCGACGGACCCGAGTACGATCCGAGCGATGCATTTTTCGGCAATCAAAACATGGGTTAGAATCGAATTTCTGATTCTCATTTAGGACCCATTACTATGAGCACAAAAAACAAATCACTATATGACGAGTTCTGCCTCTCACACACCTCTCGAGGAGAGATCGAGGAAGAAACGAGGATAATAGAGATTGCAAGGAGTAGTACTTGTTCCTAATGATGGACTGAGTTCTTACGATCGAGCCGGGCCAATTGAAGCAAGTTGGATCTTCTTGGGGAGCCTTTGTAAAAGAGTGCCCGGTAAATGGAAGAACTGTATCATACACCAGACCCAGACCTTGATTAATGGATACATATTGATAAAGTACTTGTGCAGACATCGAGCACTGCGGTCGGCTCCAGCCTCCCTTCGTTTTCGATCAATTCGGCACTTGGCAGGAGTCCAGCAAGTACTTCGAGCCATCTCTTATCGTGTGCGCGCAAAGGTTCGCTAATTATGGCCAAACCTCAAGGAGAAAAATGCGAAAATTCAAATCTAAAATGTTGTTTATTTCGCGAGTAATATAGATGCATTATGTTGGTGAGCGGTCCCAAAATTATTGGGACAGATATAAGCATCATAAATGTCGTAATTTCAGACCAACAGGCTACTCTCCGCCCGCTCCGATCAATTCACCCTGCATCGACGATTGGACGCAACTGCCCGGAGGACAGTGCTATCTGCTGGTGAGACATTCGAATACCCATTTCTTTTCATACGCACAATCGCGAAGTACTCACAGTAATACTGCTACATTGTTTTTTTTCTTGTCATTACCATCTTTAAGGATCTAATTATCAGAACAACGCTATTCTGCAGACAAGCATTTTCCCTTTGGACCTCTACGACGCTGAAATGACATGCCACAGACACGGAGGGCATCTACCATCCATCCACAGCGCCGAGGTTAGCGTCGGTTTTCAATTTGGGGCAGGATATCTCCTCAACATTTGTCTCCTGACCAGAAAATGATTAAATGTATCATGTCTTTCACTACACTATTTCGCTATGATTTGTAGAGAAAACTGTAACGATTGTTTATATATATATGCTAAATCAGTCCATTTGCAGCAGACCAATATCATCCAAGGCTATCTAACCGGGCGGAAGTATCAGAATACTCAGTTCTGGATCGGCCTGTACTGCAAATGGAATGGTATGGCTCATGTTCGCACCACTACTGCACCTCCTGTGCACAATATTGCCCGGTAGATACTCGACAGAAGCTGAGTGATTACTCTTCGTTTCTTGAACCGGTTCACGAGAAATGAAGAGAGCGAAATTTTGAACCGACTACATTTATTCAAGCCGAAAATGAAGTATACATTCACTAAAGCATTTACGATGCTTCCGCACATGCCTTTTGCACCCCAAAAATGTTCCGATCCCTTCATTCCGCACACTCTCTCGTCACACAGACAGTGCTAGAGAGTATGCGGAATTATGAGATCGGAAATTTTTTTACACACTTCAGTTTTGCACGATTTTCATTCAAATACGTTCTAACAGAAGAATACGAGGCAGCTACGGCGCGGATCGGCAAGCGTGCGTGGTTCGACGGGTCACCATACAATTCTGACGATTACACCAATTTCGTCTCGCCTGATGATGGTGAGATTTCATGCTTTATCCCTAGAGCTCAGGAACATTCGGCGGTATAACAACTGCGCAACGACATAGAAATGACGTAGTGAAAACATTTAGACATGATCGAAGAATCAACTTTGTGACGGTAGGGTTGCCGAAACGATATCGAGATTCTGTCTAGACTGCCAGAGGGCTCGAGATCTCGCAGTAAATCGAGATCTCGAACCTTCTTTCAGTCTACCCAGAATCTCGATCTAGTTTCGGCAATCCTAGTAGGTAGCAATTATACGCAAGCTTCGGAACTATTTTCTATGCTTTTACTCAAGTTTATAGAGAGTTGGCATATGTTGCCCAAATGCCGTGACAGTGTAGTTATGTCCCTAAAGTTCACTTAGGAATGTTGTTCATGATCGGAGGTTTTTTTTTCAGGAAGGAGTATTTTTTTCCCAAAATTGATGTTCGTTCCTTGTGGTTTAACAATTATTGTCTAGTTTGTAAGCCAACAAATGTGTGCAAAACGCGAGATTCAATCGGCTTATTTTTAGAACACGACATGTGCAACGTTGGCTCGGTCGGCACATTTATCTACAATGGAGTGCTCAAAGGTGTGAGACAAGCTATATGCAAATAAAATGCCTACGACCGGTCTATTCACTGATATTATGCAAAATAATTTCCATTACATATACATCCGGATTAATATGAATGCCCAAATAAGGAACGTTCCATGTAAGGTAAAAGCGATGTCGATAATGGGTAAATTCAGGTAAATGGCAGAAACAGGTGTTTAACAGGACGGTCACTACGCTGATGTGCTCTAGACCGTGAGTTTCAACGATCGGCACCGGAAGAGCCTGGCTCCAACCCAATCACAGACATTTCAGAGACCCCGAGCCCATTCCACCCACTACATCGATAACCACAAAGACAACCAGTAAGTATAGCAATTCATCCAAATTACAAAACATACAAAAATAAAAATAAATTTAATGTATATTATGCACCAAGTAGACTGAATGGGCATTTGTCTGACAAAGGATATGCTTGAATATTGAAACAACATGCCCTTTTCAGCAACAACAACCCGAAGGACAACTCAGCCCATTGTGGCTGATGAAACAACGACGGATCTTGATGATGAAGGGAGGACTACTACGACTGATGACAATAGTAAGCTCTATGCATCTATAAAGTTATAATTGGTATTATCCCAGCTGAACCTACTGAACCAGCTGACCCTACTACCGAATCCCCTACAGTGGTCACTACGATGACGACGAGTGAACAGCCGACTACTTCCCACATCAATAGGTAATGCTCAACGATGGTGAAAAGATCACTTTTTGATTTGAATATTTCGAAATCGAAGAATTTTCTAAAAAAAATTCCAAAGTAGGAATTACTTGTTATTGGGGGTGTGTACTCCCGCAGTAGCTAGAAACACGTTATTTTCAGTCACGCTCTAACTCAACTCGAACTCATTCTGATTATCATGCTTGCTTCGATTACTCTCACTGTGATTATCGTGATTATGCTCTATTTTCTATGCAAGCGGATCAGGAAAGAACGTGTACAGGAGATCGTCAGTAATGTGAGTGCTGATCTTTGATCCTTCGGAAAATTCAATTTAGTTGGATCTCGAATATTTAATATCCAATTGTAGATGCAAAAGCGCTTCTCGCGCTCTAATACGAATGCGATTGTACGGTAAGGACAACGAATCTGATGTTGAAAAAAATAATTACTTTAAGAACAGACGAATGGGAAATCAAACGGCAGTTTGTTGGCACAGATTACAGTCGACAGCTGGGTCGAGGCGCATTTGGAAGCGTGTATTTAGGTAAGGATTTAGTACGATTAAGAAATTTCTCGAAATTAGTTGAATCTGTAAAATTTTCATGTCAAAGATGTCTTAAGTGTCAAACTTTGAAATTTATCTTTTCAGTGTAATAAATCACTTATACAGGCAGAGTCTTCCCCGGGAACATCCCTGACATGGCAGTGCGAACTATTCTTCAGCTGACCACGCTGAAGAAGGATGACAACTTTGTGGCTGTGAAGATGCTTCATGGTATAATTTAAATTTTTTTATATATTGGTTTGTTTTTTATTAATCAAATTTGCAGAAACAGCCGATCGCCAGGCGTCGACTGAATTCATGGAGGAGATCGAGGTTATGAAGCAGATCGGATTCCATGAACGATTAGGTAATCGAAATTACTATAAAATGACATAAATACGGAGAAAAGTCAAGAAGAAGAAGAATGAATAATATTCAGAAGAGTATGAATTTGGTTTATATCGATAGGACAGTGAAAGAGTAGATAAAAACATTAAAATTTCGCACTCTAATTCAGTGAATCTTCTCGCTTGCGTCACTGAAACGGAGCCGCTGCTTCTCATCGTCGAGTACTGCTCGAATGGAGACCTGCTGAAATTTATGAGGGAGAGGTATGCCACTTCCCTATCGCAGCTTAAAGAGAATGTCTAAAACCAAAGTTTCACGACAAATACATAGTTATCGAAATTGAGTCACACTATAATTTACTTCAGGAGGGCCTTCATGCTCAAGCTCAAGGACACAGTTGGTGACTCGATCGCCGGTCGTCACTCGGTCATCACCCAACGACAACAGTTGATGTTCGGCATCCAGATCGCATATGGAATGGTTCGTATTTTATACATTAAAAATTTTTTTTCTCATTTTTCATTTTTATTAAGGTTTTCATTGACAGAGTGAGATCGGAATTGAAAAAAAATTGAAAAAAACAACAACATTTCGCAGTATCACCACTCGAAACTCGAAAAGCGAAATTGGTCCTTTGTATGTTTTTCGATAGTTTGGTGGAAATCCACTAAATATTTCAGATAAACCCTACCTTAAGATTAAAGTGAAACATAACTGAAAGTATCGTTTCATCGTTGCTCTTCTCAGGAGTACCTCTCGCAGCGCGGCTTTGTCCATCGGGATCTCGCTGCGAGGAATATTCTTGTCGATCAGGTAGGTATTTAAAAAATATTATAATTATTCTGTTCATTTTGGAGAACGAAACGTGCAAGATTGGCGATTTCGGACTGTGTCGCAGGATGGGAGAAGATACGGAGCAATACATCTCTCGAGTAAGAATTTCAAAATAATCTTTGTTTTTTAAAATTTTTTTAAACCGATGTGAACACGCATTATAGTGCAAACTAATAACTAATTAACTACTAATTAGTTAATATTAAAGAAAGTGTGACACGAATAAGAGATGAGAAGGTAATGCATTCTGATGAGCGTGTTAGGTAGATATAATGTTTCCCCTCAGCCCTAACCAATCGTGATCATAGCGCAGTGGGTAACTCATGCGCGCCAAGCGCAATCTATGTGGTTTCAAATCCAGCTAGGTGCGATTCGTTGTTGCTGTTTTTCTCATTCATTTCAAATACGCGCGCTTCGCCTGCGCTGAGGCCCGATCTTTTCATTCTCATATCTCGAGATAGAGTCATCTGTGTCACTTCGGATAAAGTGATTTCTCATGGCATTTTTGTCCTCTACTACAACCACTATTCCACATGTACAATCTATTTTTCGTGTTGTTCCTTCTTTAATTAATCAGTAATTACTAATCAATCGATACAGGGCGGTCGTCTGCCCTGGAAGTGGATGGCTCCCGAGGCGCTCGAACGCTTTTACTTCTCCGTTGAGAGTGATGTGTGAGTGAAAAGGTTATCTAGAGCGACCCACTAATTTCGTCAGAATAGAATAAGTCAAAAGATAGTTTAATAGTGAATTCATAACATTGGTGATAGGTGTCACTGTCTTCATTTGCCACACTATCTCATCCTTTGATTGGGTCATAGTGTGAAAAATGAAGTTACGTATTTTGTATTATATGATAGGTATATTTATTTCTGCGTTCCCATTAGGTCGGAGTCAATCAATCAATATCAGTTGGTCCTTCGGCGTGCTTCTCTTCGAGATCATCACATTCGGCGGTAATCCTTACCCAGACTGGCCAGCGGTCGAGGTTGATCACTTTTTTGTTGTCTTTTTTCCAATGTAACATGAAGCAGTCATTAGAAGAATTCAGGATTATTTGAAATGTTAGTGAAACTAATTTGTTTTGAAAATAGATATGAAAGATAATTCAGTTACTGCATCGACTAAAAAGCGGCGAGCGGATGCCGAAACCGGAAGGATGCGGAGCCGCATAGTGAGCACTTTCTAGATCCTCTCCTGAAAATAGTATCATTTGATTCATCATTACTTATGGTAAATCGATACGTGCTTTCCTCGTTTCACAAGGTCTCTTATCGATGAAAAGGTACATCCAATGAAGAGAACATGCACCGATTTGCCATCACTGTTTCGAATGCTCGCATTTCGCATCAATCCAATTTATGTTAGGCTTTCAATGCTAATACAACGCACATTCAAGCTACGATCTCATGCTGAGCTGCTGGCGCGGGATTCCCATGCAAAGAATCTCCTTCGAGAAAATTCGACGGAATCTTGCTCAAGAACTGGAAGAGGTCAGGGAAAATATTTTAAAAATCTCTAAAAATCGCGATTTCAGACCCAAAGCGACGACTACTACTTGAAGTTGGACGCGGCGGCAAAATATTATCAAGCAAGTTTAAGTATTAGGTTGGTGCAAAAGTTTCGATACAAGATATTTTGCATATTTTCTTGTGAATCCTTCTCATGTATCAAACACCACTTGGGCATTATTTGATGTAATGTTAGGTCATTACAACTATTGGTCTGGATCCGATCGATCCAATACCATTTCGTTGAAAAACAATGATATATGAAAACTAGCGAAATTACCATGATTTTGGGTTTTCATCACAAACCATCGCTAAAACTAAACGAACGAAATGCAGTTCCCACCCTTCAGAGAAACTAATCAGTAAGGGTGGATGCTTCCATTGAACACGTGAAGTGGGAGTTTCGGGCTTCCACGGATATCTAGTATTGCAAAAAAAGTCGATTTCGTCGATAAAATTTGAGGTTCAACACCATAATTGAGAAATCTCTCGAATGAGAAGGTGAATCTTCACCAACTTTCTAAGGTAACATTCTCATGATATGTACTTCTGATTATTTTATATTTGCGAACCCAATCTCTCCGATCAAAAAAATTCTGTGAAAATGTTCTAAATCTGACAGACGCAATACCCCATATTTCCGGAATACGTGCCTATTTTCGCAAATTGTTTTAAGGCTGATACAGATCACTCGGTACAGTAACATATATGGTCATCATACATCTTGAAAATTTCGTTGAAGCGGCGCCACTATTACCGTGCAAGGAGTAATAATCAATCGAAAAGTTTAAAATAAATTGCAATTCTCAGATTTTGGAATGCTTTCTCATCGGTGTTACTGATTGATGAGATGCGATATAGTGTGCGCTATAGAGATCACACATGTATATCATACAAGAAATCATATGAGAGGAGCTCAAGACCGAAGCAAGATAGTGCTCGAAAACCTAAATCGTGATTTTGTATCGAAACTTTTGCACCAACCTGATATTTAAAAAAAAAAAAATATTTTCAGGAAAGCCTCGAATACGAGCGCAACGCGGTTCGCTTCAACTCCTTCTAACCTCACTCTCACTTGTATATTTGTCGATCTCAACTGTGTCATTTGTACATAATGCATATTTATGATAAAAGAGTTATTTGACAAAATATATTAGCATTGTGATAGTGAGTATAATCTGAGAATGCACAATACATATAATCGTGATTTCAAACTACAAAAATTCAATCTTATCACGTGATTCTATCTGACTTTTTGTGACCCTGACTCATCCACTGATCTCTGAGTCCAAAATCGTTATCACTGACGCTTGCTTTTTTGTACCGCTTTGCCACGTCTTTCTTGTACGAATCCTCACTCAAAGTAATATGTGAATTTGATATTGTTGTTTTCAATTGCGCACCGGCAATTCTCATTCATATTTGGCGATGTAGTTTGTCTACGACGACTCAGCTGATGGGTTGACTAATAGAATGATGTAGGCATGTGACTAATATCGAGAGTCCGGCGTACCCTGATTCATATCAGCTTGCAATAAAAGACACCGTGTCTGCTCTTCCTATCGTTAGGTACCCAGCATTTTTGTAGCGATAAAAACTGAATTTCAGAATGAAGCAATTCGCCCTAATTGTCTACTTGGTGAGCTTAGCAGGTAAGATAGAGAGGTATATTATCGTATTCCCATAACATACTGATTTGAGCCGCATCGGTCGACTTCTCTGCCTCAACTCTCTATGATATCTACGATTTTGTTGGAGTAGACGAGGTTCACCCTTTTAAGATTTCTCAATTTGAAGTGGGGCTGGTTTCATAAATCTCTGCATTTTGCGTTCTCTCTCGCCGAAATGAGAGAGATTACAGTATTAGGTTGTTACGAAAGTCGTGTCGCGTGCCTCAATACACTGATTTCGCTTCTCTGGAATTTAGGTTCCCTAATCTTAATCTATAATATATGTTAGGTGCATACATGAGCACCATAGTCATGTAGTTACCCCCAGCGAAGCTCCTATAGAAAACCGGAAAATTTCAAGAATTTGATTTTGAATGAAAATGAGTCAAAAATATGTTCCAAATTTATTATAGCCCTAAAACAACTAGCGAATTCTGAAATACTTCTTGCGAAATAATAATAGAGGAAGGGTTGCTTGATCAGATAAACCCAATATGTCCCCAATTTAAGTCGGCTGCGAGCAATAATTTTTCCAAATATGGTTGTTTTCGTCGGTCAAATTTGAGAATCTCTCTTTAGAAGGACCAATTTTGCCGGGGAAATATTCCGCCAACCCCAAACTGAAAATGTAAGTATATCACTTCAGAATTTATGCATTTCCGAATAATATTGATTCCTCGATCCATCGGCACTAAAATGAGACCATAAAATATGTTTTCGAAAATTCTTGTCCAAGCTCCATTCCGAAATATTTAAAAATTTCAAGATAGGCATGTGTGCCTGGCTATCCACTAATGTGCACTTGTAATGCATGGCTCATGCTGTTTATGAATATGTTATTCATTTGGCCATATCGGTCTTTTCAAAGTAGTAGTAAAAAAGTACTAAATGATTCATCAGATGTGGAGTAAAGTGCGCTAGAAAGGCCATCAATTACCTCATCGATTATAAGTAGTTATATGATAACCGCGGCAACGAACTGTTGGAGGAAGCGCCAATCCCCTTCTTGGATCTCGAGTGGAACGCGGAAGCTCCTAGCGATGCGCAATCAACTGCAATCCAACCCCCAAGGAACTGTTGCCTACTCCGTTGCCTGCAGAGCTGTCCGGATGAGTCTCGTCGATGACATCAGGAAGCGAAAGGATACGCAAGCCCGGCAAGCAGCAACCATGGGAAGGAGCATCGTGAAGAGCATGCTGGGCCTCAAACCTCAAACCTCAAACCTCAAAGAAGCGTCTTCTCGTTCCCGACCCAGTAACTGGTGCTCTCTCTCAAGCAGCTACCAAAACAGTGGTCCAAGGCTTCTTTGAGGATCTCTATACCCCTGCAGCTCACTTTCCACTCGCAGCCCCTCCTCAGCCTGTCGACCCCCTTCCTCCTTTCCTACCCGATGAGGTCAGCGAAGCGATGTCCCAACTCAAGTGTGGTCACTCTCCAGGGTCGGATGGCATTCTCCCAGATATGCTACACCACTCTCGAAACCACCTTGCTCCCGTAATCGCTGACCTGCTCAACTATCTGGTAGAAGGAGAGGCTGTTCCCTGCGACCTGACCAAAGCTATTGTCACTCTTCTGCATAAGAAAGGAGACCCTACCAACATTGGGAACTTCCGTCCCATCTCTCTCCTCACCGTATCCCAGAAGACAATGACCAAAGTCATTCTGAAGAGAATCGACGTTGTGCTAGAAGAAACAGAGTCCTCGACCCAAACCGGTTTCCGGCTTGGCTACAGTACTCTCGACAACCTGCATGCAGTCAAGCAGGTCGCTGAGCGAACCTCCGAGTACGGCATCCCAGTCTACTTCGCGTTCGTAGACTTTAAGAAGGCATTCGACTGTGTGGAGTGGAATGCCTGCTGGCAAGCCCTCTACTCGTTCGGAGCCCATCCCACCCTCGTCCACCTGCTGATTCGCCTCTACGAGTCTTCCTCTACACTCATCAGAGTAAACGAGGAACTCGTGCCAGTTACTGTGCGAAGAGGAGTCAGGCAAGGGGATACCCTCTCTCCTCGCCTCGTCAATGCAGTGCTCCGCTTAGCAATGAACGACATCGACTGGGAGGCGGATGGAATTCGAATCGACGGAAGGAACCTTTGCCACTTGGAGTATGCTGATGACGTTGCTCTCATTGCAAAATCTCGGCCAGAACTGGAACGGATGCTAAAGAAGTTGATGGAAGCGTGCAGTAGAGTGGGACTAGAAGTGAACGCAACTAAGACCAACCTTCTCACTTCCTGCACTACTACTCGAACCCCCATCATCATCAACAACATGCAATTCGATTTCGTTGGTTCAGCAACCTATCTCGGAGGGAGAATCAGTCTTCCCCTTGATCATTCCGACGAAGTTGAACACCGTATCCGACTTGGATGGCTCGCATGGAGCAGGCTCTCGCACTTGCTTTCCTCCCGCCTTCTACCTATCAAGATCAGGAGGAGACTCTTCGAGAGCTGTGTAACGTCAACGGTGCTCTACGGAAGTGAAGTGTGGGCGCTGCGGGCGAGCGAGAAAGAGAGACTGGCTGTTACTCAAAGAAAGATGGAACGAAAGATGCTGGGAGTAACAATGCGAGACCGCTGGAGGAATGAGCGCGTGCGTGGAATAACGAAGTTGCGGGATTGGATTGAGGAAGGATTGAAAAGGAAAGCGCGCTGGGCCCTCAAGGTCAGAAGAATGGGAATGGAGCAGTGGAGCCGCGCAACAACCGTCTGGACTCCTTACAACAGAAGCCGTCCCCCCGGAAAGCCCCGCACTAGATGGAGAGACGACCTCAACCGAGCTATTGGCCCCCACTGGTGGAGTGCAACCTTTGAAGAATACCGACCCATACTCTTCTGAGCGTTATCGCCTGACAAGATAAATTGATTGATTGATATGATATCCAAAGATGAAGTAAGGACTATAGGCGCTACAATGTCCCAGCGATATGATGCGACAAGACTTTCGCAACAACCTGATAGGTTAAAAAACGATTAGATGATAATTGTACTTGCCAGGTCCCTCTTCCCCAATGCGAATACGGGTGTATCATATTTGCATCGACTATGAGGGAGGTGAGGTTGATAAAAGACTGCGTATAATTTGGAATATCGTCTTCAGGGATTGGATTCGTACGCCGAAAATTTGGTCATCCAGGACAATAATAACGGCCAAAATATGAGGTTGGTCTGATTTTCTGATTAATCTTATGGTGGTATTTCTCTTGTTTAGATTACTGTAATTGATATTGATTTTGTTGCAATTGTCAGAAGTTCTTGACTATTGCTTTCAGCATCGGAGAGCTCGCACGACTGTTCGATGATAAGACATCGCAGAAGAAGCCTCTCGATATTTGGGCGAGTTTCCCTCATTTTTAATCACTGGTCACACCCTCTACTGTATCCATAGCATAGTGACTTGCATCAACACGTGGTAATTTCTCACTACACTTACAGGGATCCAAGAACATTTCCGTACTCAACTTCAACAAGGCTGACGACAAATTCTCGCCAATTGTGCTCTATGTCATCGACAAAGCCATAGGCACTAACATTAAATATGATTTTAATTTCTAATGGCTTTCTTTTGGCATAATTTCATCAATTGTCGAACGCAACAAATTACTCTCCCTTGATCTAAACACTATATCCCACTGTAGAATCCGATGGCTCTAAGTTTAAATGTTGAATAATTAATTTCAGCGGTAGGGATTGAATATGCAATCTACGATGCCGTCAACATGAATGATATCGCAGTAAATTCGAAACTCGTTACCGTTATGAGCGCCGAAGCATTCACTGTGAAGGCGAAACGAAATGATTTCGTCAGTTTTTATTAATAATATAAATTGAAAAAAAATTGATTTTTTGTAAAAAATGTAAAACATTGTGCTTTCGTATTTATCAGTTCCCATTTTCAGCCAATCGGGGTCCGCGCTTTGTTGGCTGGTTTCGACAGTTCGACTTCGGCTAACAGCGATTCCTGCATGGAAGCATTCAATTCGCCGTATGTAATTATCTGTTCTTCCTGATTAGCGCCAAATAACAAACAAATAACAATAAATTCCTTTGTAGAATCGGGAAAAATTTCCCTGGCTTCAATATCAACGTCGCTGGTCCAATCATTTCGCTATTGTTCAGTGATCAAAACGTGGTGCACATAGATGCGTCCATTCAATCAAGTACGTTATCACAACAAATGTTCAAGAATGAAGTTGAAATACATTCCAATGCTCACTAAATGTTAGAAACATTTCATTTCCAGCGGACGAATTTAGTCTTCCCGTGTATGACCTGAGTTTTGATGGATTCATCACATCAGATGGGTACAATGGATGTTTCAAACCGCATACAGGTCAGCAGTTTCAGATTTTTCATTAAAAACATTGCAAATTCAATTCCAGGCGGCATTCAATCCTTCCGCTCCCCGCTTTATGAGAAGTCTAAAAGTTACCTGCTCGGATCCCCAACGGCGACTAAACCGTATGCAATTTTCAACTTGAAGCTCTACTTCAGATATTTCAATTATGAATCCTATAGATTATTTTGATACGTAAAGGTACGTAAAGGCAAAGGTACATCCCGCATGATACCAATATTAAGTGTGATTTCGCTCTTTGTGATTCCTAAATGTGAAGTAGAGTTCGAAATGCGTGTCATCGTCTTTTCATTTCCCACACTCTCTTGCCATTCGAGCGGTCTAGAGAGTGTGTAAAAGGAAGAGATGAATATCCGAATTTCGAACTCTACTGTGAGGTGCTATTTAGCAAATTATAAATATATAAATAAATTGTATTTGCAGCGACTATCGCGTGTCCATCACTGTTCTCCCCAATCTCGATGCCAATCATTCCGTGATCGTCAATGACTTGTCGTCGAATGACCAGCCCAAGACGTAAGTTATTCTCATTGTTATTGTGCATAATATCGATATCGAGTTATAGCTCATTAAACTCAATTTTTCCAGCTATTTTTTCGTTGTTTTATCTTCTCTTTCAGAATCATCGGTGTAATAGAGGTGGATTATACGATCGAAAAGACCTCGGTAAGCTTACGAAATTAAAAAAAATATATTTACAAATATTTTTAAATCTTTCAAATTCTGAAACTTATTGCAGAATATCGAGGTGGTCTTTGACGATCTCGACGGAGACCAGGGCTTTCTCATGAGGTACACATACAATGTTTTGTTCAATCCTTTCAAAGTGCACAGGACGAGTGAGATTATCTTTTGATGGAGTTGACGAAAGTTACGTCGCTCCTTGGCGATTTTTCGTTTTTAGTACGGGATTGAGTTTTTTTTGAGAAACGATACCTGTTGGCTTCATTCTTTGCACTTTCTTGTCACTTGCCGAGATAATGTATGGCATGAATATATTATGGCCCGAATGTCGAACATTCGTGGGCAATCTTCAAAATGTGGGCTACTAATCACTCAGTAGGCACACAAATGTTGCCGTCTGAACAGTGAGATAGTACGGAAATTGAAGAGAACGCGAACTCTAAGGTACACCACTGCACCGTTCGTTGAGACGACAACGGAGACACTGATGAGTGGTGAGCTGGTTTCGTAGATGAGCTGGGGAATGCGAATCATCAGGCTCAACAAATGAAGATCTGCCCACAACATCGTCAGTTCCATCCTCAACATCTACAGTGCCGCCGACGACGACTAGCGGGGGAGAAGGTACAACATGTGAGTTGCCGAGATATTTGATCTGTTCTAGATTCCTTGTTATATAAATCATCATTATAGCAAGCCTGATATCCAATATTTTCCAGGCAGACTCCTATTCGCCATCGGGGCTATTTTTGCTGCAAGAGTGGCTTGAATATTCCGTTTTTCACAGTTGCAATGGTTGCCCTTCATACCGCTCTAATTGTTTACTGTGAATACAATTTAAGCTAATATTTGATAAAAATGCATTAAGCTAATGCACATGCCGATGGGAAATGTCATCATTAGATGTTAATCCCCACGGTTGAAAACTTTCCCCACAATCAATGGAAAGCTTCTTCAATACTCATCCCATTCTTCCGATTTTCTCCATTTGTATCAACGTAACTTCGTTCTTTCCTATTTCATTTCTGATGTATCTCGTGCACAAAACTTCCTTTCACAGTAACTGCAGGTTAGTTAACGGTGCACTTTTTGCCGGTTCGTTGATCTAAAAATCGAATTTCTCTCTAAAAACTTGCCTAGTTCACGGATCATAAATATGATGTATATTAAAATTGTTGGAGTTAACATCACGATGAGTTATTTTCTCAGATATCTCTTCTATGCCTGGCTCTCAGGATATTTTGCACTTTTCTCGATCAATATGTGTATTTCTGTCATTGCACTTCTTGATGAGCAGGGATTTCTCACGCAATCGATGAGAAGCTCCCGTAAGGAACTTGAGAGCAATGGTCTCGCTCTCTCCATATCATACACTCTCTCGCACACTCGAACGATCGTGTGGTTTGGAGAGAGTCAGATGATTCCTCGAACTTGAAGTGATCAAAATATGGTTTTTCTTCATTGACAAGGTGCTGTCTAGGGAGTTGAGAAGAAATAATAATAACATAATTTGTTTTCGCCTTTCGATAAAAATAACTGCAAAAATAAAACAATTTGAGCATATCGTGAATTGTTCTACGGAATGTGTGGAACGGCTTCCCTCTATTGCTCGATGTCCGAGGTGAGGGTAGACAAAAATGTGTGATGAAACAAATTGGACTATATTTGTGACAAGAAGAAAGATGACGCATGTTCATGGCGAACAATAACATATTATTTCAAAAAGTTTTCCAAACATTCCATAACAATTGTAAAACTATCGAAATTGATGAAGCGTTACTTCGTTCAAGATTGCACTGGCGGTCGAGCGGATATACTCCACAGTTGATCCTGAGACATATCACCGGACGCCTCTAGCAATGCGTGCCTTGGTTCTGCTGAGCTTGTTTTTGGTCAGAAAGATGCATAGACCACAAAGTAAACATGCTGATTTCAGGTCGATTTCAGTTTTTTAATTGGGAGAATCGAGTTCCAATGTGAGATATATTTTAAGAATACATATGTACTGAAAATACTAAGTATTTCTTATGAACTTCGAAATGTCAACCACTTTTCTCCCATCTTATTTGACATTTCCATAACGTAATCAGTCATTTTATCATCAGATGACATGGTTGCTTACGTGGGAATACTAGTAATAATTTGTGACGTGATGACGATTGTCGTGAGTTTCAAATTTGTGAATGTAACTCCTAATTCAGACAAATACTATCCCTGCCAAATACAATCGACGACGGTTCAATTTGGATTTCGAAAGTCTTAACGCGAAGTATCAGGTTTATAGATAGGATTTTCGTTCTTAAAATCAATTTGGCCAGGTAAAAGAGGCTTACCAACTTGCAATTGCCATGCAGCCTGTGTACATTGCAATATTTGGAATGAAGGTTGGAACTATGAATACTTTTTGAGTATGTATCTTTCCTCAGTGTTTCATCATAACTTGCACAATTATCTGTCTTGGAATGAATGGCCCTGCTTTCATTGGGTACAATGAAGCACTCTATACAACAGTCTGTTATATTTTTCTTCATACTTTTCGAAATATTTGTTTCAATCTCTTCGAAATCAGGTTTACTGCACTCAACGCATCAATAGTTTCAATAATGCTGATCAGAAAGCATCCGCAGCTAAGAAAACATGCAAAATTACTTTTGTGAGTTCGAAAATATCGTACGTAGGTAATCCTTATTTCCCAGGGGCATCAAAAACTCGATCGAACCTCGACAACAAAATTACTCTCATTTCACCGATGACCACTTCAAATCGCTGGAGAGCTACTGGAACTAATACACGGAATCAAATATATACTTCATACAGTAGTGGCCAAAATTCTATCACCTTGGTGTTTTTGAAGCATAACTTTCCTCAAACTTATCCGATCCTCACCAAATTTCGAATATACTTATCTTTTATTATTACCAATAGAATCTTCCATACGGTGGGTGTATCGTGGCAGTGTACGGTAGGTCACTGAGAAATCGATATTTCGTGCAAAATCGGGTTTTCAAGTAAAATGCATGCCAAAAATCTATAAATAAATTTATCCAAATCTGAATTGGCAGGTTCGAAAGATAATCTTTCGGGCTTTCGAATGCACCTTTGGGATGAACTGTGAATATATTTTTGGGTTGCGGTAGGTCAATTCAATATACAATACTTTTTAGTACACTTTTGGCTGTAATTCTAAAGGAGCAATGGAACTCAAATTTGTAGAATAACATACGCTGGAGGTCCCTATTCACAGGTATAAGTTTGACCTTGATTGGCTTCGATTTCGCCAAAATCGTCACATTTGTCATGCTCTATTTTGACGAGCTGTAAGTCCTGGGAAGAATTTTTCCTGCACTCAGAAAATGAGTTGGAGATTCTACAATGAATGCTGAACAGATCTGCGAAATTTGGCACCTATTGGTCACATTTCCTCATAGAAATGATTTTTTGAATTTTGTAAAATTCGTCAAAAAATGGTCATTTTCGTCAATTTTTGACGAAAATTACCAATTTTTGGCAAATTTTACAAATTTCGAAGTATCATATCTATGAGGAAATTTGACCAATTGGTGCCAAATTTCACAGATCTGTTGGAGAATCATTGGAGAATCTCCAACTCAATTTCTGAGTGCGGGAAAAAATCTTCCCAGGACTTACAGCTCGTCAAAAGAGAGCATTCCAAATGTGACGATTTGGGCGAAATCGAAGCCAATCAAGGTCAACCTTGTACCTGTGTGTGAATAGGGACCACCAGGGTATGTTATCCTACAAATTTGAGTTCCATTGCTCCTTTAGAATTACAGCCAAAAGTGTACTAAAAAGTATTGTATATTGAATTGACCTACCGCAACCCAAACATAGATTCACAGTTCATCCCAAAGGTGCATTCGAAAGCCCGAAAGATTATCTTTCGAACCTGCCAATTCAGATTTGGATACATTTATTTATAGATTTTTGGCATGCATTTTACTGGAAAACCCGATTTTGCGCGAAATATCGATTTCTCAGTGACTTACCGTACACTGTCACGATACACCCACCGTATGGATGATTCTATTTGGTAATAATAAAAGATAAGTATATTCGAAATTTGGTCAGGATCGGATAAGTTTGAGGAAAGTTATGCTTCAAAAACACCAAGGTGATTTTGGCCACTACTGTCTTTGCTAAATTGATAAATGTAGATTGCAATTTATTGTAACTCTCTTGCATGAAATATCACACCAAGCTGCTTGAATACCCAAATTGCAAATGAAATTGCAATTATTTGAAGAAAACACCAGAAATTTGAGAAATGTTTATAAGATACAAGAAAAATCTTCACTATATCGAAAAAGCACATTCTGCATGGCATTGGAGGGGGACAACAATAGTTTATTAGCGGGTGTATCATGATAATCATGGAATTTGCGATACTCGCAATTGCCGTGCTCCGCGATGCGCTCCGGCAGAAATCTGAACAGCGAAAAGTGTTGGCCCTCGCGGACATTGTCATTACCAGTTTCCCTAAATATACGCACTTTTGAAAATGTAACTTGAAAACACGTAATTGGGCAGGATAAGCTTCCAATTGCGCGCCAATCTGATCGCTCTTTCGTTAAAGGAATCCGGTGGTCAGAAAGTTTTATTTTTAAAAATTTATATAATTTTGAATATCGCTAGTCATCTTCGATTCAAAACATATGTATAAACTTTAAAAAATATTAAAAATAAGTTTCATATTGAAAATACAGCTTGAAAATAACAAATTTGAAAAACTGTTCGTGTTGTACATTGTGGGGTAGTACTGTAGTTTGTGAGTAATGTGCGGTCATTTTGTAAAAGTTGTTGCTTTGCCCTTCCGCAATTCCGCTGTCGGCGTTTTCTCACGTTTTCCTCGTTTTTTTGTGTTTTATGTCCAATGTACTTGAGCAGAACAACCCTAACTATTCATCACGCTTTGAATTGGGCCTGGAATACGTGTTTATACTAAAATTGAAACGAAAAGCTTGCTAATTTTCACTGGCGTTCTCCTGCCTTGTCGCTCTAGAAATGCGCTTTCTTTCTATCAACCCGCGGGAGACACTGATCTACCCCTTCCCCCGTACCTCTCCCTCTCCCGCCGACCTCGGGAGTACGTACTCTAAAGTGGCGAGACGCCAGTAGCCACAGCTACACCACTCACACACTAACAAGAAAGCGAGAATTGCCACTGCTCGCACCTCCACGCACCAAGCGCAACAGCGAACACCGCTGAAGGAGCTGCGAAGAGAGGTTGGTCTCTAATCGGATCACTTATCGATTGCTCACCCTCTCATCTTACCGTAATCGATTCAGATGGCTGGCGAGAAGCAGAAGAAGGAATCGCATCTCATCGCCTGAGGCACGATCGTGCGCGTGGGCGTGCTGGTACTGCTGATGGCTGCAGCCCTCTACCGTCCGCCCCCGACAAGGTACAGATGATGTAGATTAGGATTATTGCAACTGTGACTTTTATTTTATATAAGCACGATGTACGAGGGTAGTTTCCCACAACCTTACAAACGTGATACTGAATGGCGTGTGCATTATCGATTACTAGTTAATATTTAATTGTTAAATTCGAAAATTTGCTCGTAGGATCAACTTGTTTGACGTGTCATTATTTCTCAGTGTTTAAAATAATATTTAATTATTTGAAATACAGGCGCACAACCTCTCAAAGGAGGAGCTGGCGAAGCGGGAGGTCGTTCACATCGGCAAGGAGTTCCTGGCAGCGGCCGACGTCGAGCCGGAGACTTCCCCCTCCCTGTACCAGTCGAAGAAGACGGGCAGAGGACCGCTCGTCAATGACTGGAGGAACGGCACGGATCCGGTAAGTGGGCTTTACTTTGAATAGCGGGATTCGCTATATCATTTCCTTGAAACTGAAAAGTAGCTAGCGTTATTATTGATGAGACTGGTGTCAGCAATAGAAGCCCGGCGTCGATCCGGTCGAGGGCAACTAGATAACTAGCAAGCAGCTGGTCTGTTTGTCGAAGCTATACACATTAGATCTGCTTTTGAAGCTAAGATTGGCCTAGTGAAACTGCATTTTTAATTGTGATGGTCCCTTATGAATTCTAAAAGTTGTCAGGCCAATTTGTAATTCTCATGAAGATTGTTTATAATTTAAATATTTAAATATCCCATGTCAGGTGATGTGCGCGTACAAGCTGGTGTCCGTGCACTTCAAATGGTTCGGCTTCCAGCAGATGGTCGAGAGCATCTCCCACAAGCAGTACCCCCGGCTGTTCTCCAAGTTCTACCGCGAGTTTCGCGTTTCGGACGGTTCATTTATGAGGTTTCGATGAACCATGTAAGTGAGAGCAATCACGAGCAATCACTTTGCGAAGGACACGTGGCGTTTTCGAATATTGATTTACGATCACGCCTCATTCAAGGTTGCTGGTGAGGCCAGGGACTACTCACTGCTGTCGTCGGTGTCGAGGATGGCCGTCTCGGGATTGTCAACTGCTTTCCCGTGGGTGCTTTGATATATCATTCTCAGTTCTTTTTTTTGGTATGTAATTGCTAGATTTTCGCACGTATTTGTTTTAGACCGCTCGTGCCGAGACGATGCTCGATTCTGAGGAAGGTGGGAATCAGGCTAGTCAGCAATATGAAGAGATGAAGCAGGCGGGGATGATCGACATGCTCAGGAAGTTCGGGTGAGATCTGGTTGCTCAAGTTCGTTTACTCCTGACCATAAGTGACCATGACGTTAGGTCAAGACTAAGTACCGTACCCAATCGATAATGCAGTACCAGTAGATACCGTATATCACTACCGTAACCCGCTATTATCGCGAACTGATTTTATTTTCAAAAAAATAAAGTACCGTACCCAATCGACTTTACAGTACCCAAGTAACTACCGTAACCTGGTTCATTGGGTCAGATCAAGTTCCTTGGGTCAAACATTTTTCTAAAAAATCCAAAATCTAGGATTAAATTATTGTAAAGTATCTTAACATATATCTCATTACTGCGCACCGCCTCAATACATTTCCTGAATCCTGCGGTCGGCATAAAAGCGCAGCCTATCACATCGTCGCAAATATTTTTTTTTATTACTGTCGTCTTTGTAGAAACATGAACATCGATTACGAACTGGTGGGATTCTACCACGCACCTCTCTTTGAATGCTTCAATCCTGAGATGGCTGAGTCCCCTCGGTAAGATTCTCTTAACTCCTTAAGTGCTTTACTTTTTATTTTTTATGTTAGATCGGCCTAGTGAATCTGAATTTTTGATTCTGATGGTTCCTCAAGATTTCTAAAAGTTGCCAAGCCAATTTGTGTTCTTAAGATGATTAAAAATTATTATTATTAAATTATTTAAATTTCTAATGTCAGGTGGTGTGGGCGAACAAGCTCGTGTCGGTGCACTTCAAGTGATTCGGCTTCCAGCAGATGGTCGAGAGCTTCTCCCACAAGCGGTACCCCCGACTGTTCCCCACGTTCCACGAGGTTTGCGTTTCGCGGTTCATTTATTAGGGTTCAACGAAACAAGGTGGGTGTCTGTAGGCTTCTAGGAAAGTTGAGTTAGGATTGACCCGGGGAACTGATCTTCCTTCCCCACGGAACTACCGTAGTAAACCGGGTTCTCGATTGCAGTCGCGCGTGTATCCGAACGCCTACTGCATCATGTACTGGACGCCCTGGACGCTGACCGCATTGAGTCGACTGATTGGGCCGATGTTCGACTGGGACCCGAGTCTGCTCATGGAGACGACTCACTGGGACGGCGTCAAGGTATGAACTGGTTAACGATTGGCTGCAGTACGCCATATTTATCGATCGATATCAGGTCTTCCCCGGCGGTCTGGAGGACTGCTAGAAGGTGCTCAAGTACGTGATCGACAATGGCCCATCCATGTTCGGCGTCTACCCGATAGTATTTGTTTGAAATGTAATCCTTTTTTTTACTGTTTTATTTGATTTTTCTCCATCATTTTTTCCATAGTTTCTTGTTTTCATAATTGAATAAATGTTTCGAATGATATTGTTATGCGTACTCCAGATATTCCGGACTGAATCCGGCATATCGATGGGAAAAGTAGATCATAATATGATTACATATTATATTACATCTGCCATCCCGTCTACAAGGAGCTGGCTCGGGCTCAAAGTCCTCAAGCTGTATTGATACATAGTCTTGTTTTTGTGTGTAGTATTGCCTCCTCAGGGCTTGTATATTAATCAGATTACCTCCTCAGGGCATACGAATACGATTTTAATGCCTTTTGTAAGAAATACATTTTGTCCAGTGCCTGTACATCGCCCTGCTAGAGCCTCCCCTTCCCGCATAGTGTAGCAAACGGAACATTCGATTACCAATACCAAAACAAGAAAGGGTTTATACTGATTCAGAATTGGATTATACAACCGATAGGTCATACTGACCATGAAGGTAAGTCCAATAGGCGAAATATAACATGACTCACGTCTTCGCGGTCCTGGTAGTGTCCTTACGAAGTCGTGGTGGCGAACCATGCTCGCCACACCTCTGCTTGAGTAACTTGAACTCATCCTATTGAATGTTGGCAACGTCGCGAATTGTCCGGCATAAGTGCGATCGTAACAGGCAGGTGGAGCAGCTAACCATAGCCATGTACTGACAGCAAATTTAAGCAATAAAATACGATTAGAAAGATTATGAAGCAATCCGAAAACGCTCGTTCGCTATTCAATAGGGTCAGATTACTTTACTAACCGCATTATAAATCACCGAGCTCTTTACCATACGTCAATCTCTCGTCTCCTCCTCCAGTAGATTCGCAGCAGCCACTCCTTCCTCTTCTCCTCCTTCTTCGGTACCGTTTTCGCGACCTCTACTTTACGTGGGCACACAACACATTTGAAGGGCATCTACTAGGAGGCAATTACACGATATACATTGACAGCAGAACACAAAATAGTCTAAGTTCATTCCTTCGCAGTTGCGTTAAACTGGTTTACTAACCACATACATACGAACAAAAGTGATTAGCCATACACTACAAAGCAGATTTATGTAAAATACAACAAGAATCGCTGAAAATAAACAGGAAAACAGCGGAAAACGGTTGAAGGAGTTCGAGTGTGACCAGTCCATGAAAATTTTAATCAATTCGAATCAAATACCGTAATTGCAATACCTCGACTACACGAACAGCAAATATTTTTATTTCCCGGCTTTGTTTATTTTTAGCTTTAATAAAATTTATTTAATTTTTTTGAATTAGTGCATTGAAATGAGGGAACAAAACTGCGCAAATTGAAGCACAGTTGATTTTTGACTGGTGGGTACCTTTAATGCCGTTGCCGAACCTGGTAACAACTGAACATTTCGACATTACTCAAAGATCGAAATTTATCAACTTTTTCGTAATGTACGACTTATTTTTGTCTAGGTGTGCGCGTAGATGTGGCCTTCACATTCTATTTCAGCCGGAGCATTGCCAGAAGACTTTTTTATTACCCTCGCATGCACGCAGAGCAATAAACAAGCCACACTGGTGGAACATCTCGGCCCCAGTGGCAGCGCTCTAGTCCGGCGCCTTCCAATCTCAAGGGCTTCCGAACAGAGGGAAGGCTCGCGTCTTCTCTCAGTCAGTCAACCAGTTGTCATGTCTTCCCTCCGTGTCACCTCTCTCGGGCCTGCAGCCATGGATGAAAGGTAATTGGGATCGTTCAGAATATTTAGTAATGTCGTATATTGGTACTCAATACTGGAAATTAATAGCTTCTCAAAAATTTGATGCACTGCTTAAACGCATTCGAATGTTGTTAACGCCCTTCTAATTTCTTCCCGCATTCCCCATAATTCCTTGTAGTATCTCACCTGTTCAACACTCTTCTCGAACCTGTGGCGTTTGCTTCGAGGTAACTCTGCCGCAACGAGTTGTATTAAGGTAAAAATAAATTTATATTAATTGGGACAAATATTAGTCAGTATGATGGTTTGATATTGTGACTTTTCTATATAAAAGAAAGGTTACATAATCTAATCGAAGATATACTCTAAATTTTCAAGATTCCCAGTATCATAACTCATTATAAATTATTGTTGAACCTCGTACCCAGCTATTTTGTAAAAAAATAAATATTTAAATAAATATCCTCAGAGGCTGTGGCCACATCATATGCCGCGCGTGCGCCGGGCAACTCCACATCGAAGCTAATACGGATAAGAAAAAGACTCGCTGCCCGTTCTGTGGAAAGCGCTCGAAAACGGTATGCTTTCGAATCATACCTCGTATCTTCGACAATTCAGTGGTATTATTGTTTACTCACTCTTTAGGTAATCCTAATCGAACAAGACGGTGAATTATCTGATGAATTCGTGAAGAAAAACCGAGCGAATCGAGCAAGGATTTTGGTCGAAATCAAGCGCGGAAAAGATAACTCGGTTGACCACAGGTACGCTTTGAATGATGCAGTAACTTTGGCATGTCCGAGAATAATCTTAATAAGCGGGGAATATTTTGAATGAATTCGTCTCTGCTTGCAACAGAAAGCAATGAAAAACTTGTTCGTTGTATCAATTATAGTTCGCTATCCAGGAAATTGTCTAGTCATTTCGCTTACTCCCAAGACCGGTCGAGCGACAATAGTTGGAAATGAAGAGACAATACCTCAACTTGCGAACTATATATTTAAAAAAAATTCATTTCCAATTGAGTATCCGCCAGGGAGAGGCAATGCCTAGGGAAAAAATGCACAGAGATTCTTCGATAGCTTGCGTTGGATGTTGATGTAAGCGGTCAGGGGTTACATGGAGCCGAGGGCCCGCAGTTTAAATAATTGATCTCAGAGAACTACTCGTTATTCGGCATCTGCAAGGATACAACAACTGCGAGAGGTTCCTCGAAATGTACAACGAAAGTATTAAGGTGAGCAGAATGTCTTTGCTTCAACGATTGTAGAAGAGAAATTTTTAATTTCCAATCTTGAATCGTAGAGCTAATAAGTATAGATAACTAGAGAGATATACAGTATGGAATATAATTATAAGAAATATTTGGGAAGGAGTTGCCAGGATTAAATGGTTTATCCGTTTATTAATTATAATGTTATGAAAAACATCTGTATTATGAGTGCTTTCTAAATTCTAAAATGTTGTGTAGTCGCCAAATAATTAATGAATTTCTTTGTAAGAAAGAGATCGACAGCGGAATCACAGCTGGCCGAGTAAGAGCGGAGGAGGCTCGTCGATTCGGGCCACGCCATAAGGGAGGAAGAGAGGGGTGTGGGCCAGATATCGAAGAAGTGGCCCATTCACTCGCTGATGACATAGCATCTCTGGCATACACTGCCCTATCATCCTTCCAGAGAAGAGAAAAAGTGCAGCTGATCGAGTATCTGAGAAGCGATGAGGCGAGAAGGTCAGTTTTTTAAAAATATTCCTCCTAATCATTCGAGTGTACAGAATTGAGCGAGAGGAGGTCTTTTTTTGCAATGACTGTTGAATAGAAAAGTTGACAAGAAATGAAAAGTACAGTTAATTGATCAGATTCTGTAGTTGAGGAAACCAAGTAACCAGATTAATTCAGTAACTCTGTCACTAGCCACTACTCTTGTGCTTGTTCTGCCTGCCACACCAAATCTCCCTCTGAGAGAAGTGCCTTCACTCGATGTGGACATGCGATCTGTCAAGAGTGCAGTGAAACCTTCTCCAAGCAGGATTCGTGCTGTCCCACCTGCCACAAGAAATCGAAGGACCTCGTGAAATTGGTTGAGAATAAGGCCGAATAATTCTAATGCTTTGTTGTTCATCATCTTCATTTCGTAAAAATGTATCACAAAATGAGTAAATATTCAATTCATTATGATTTATTTCTCTATGAATCAAATTTAGTGCTTTCAAAACCACTTGCTCACGATAAACGTAATTCAACACTCTTATTCACGTCATAGCGGAATTGGCAAATGTGTGAAATTTCCAAAAATCTAATTCCTATGTAATTCTCAGCCATCATTTTCATAGTCACTCCTAATTCCGCGGAATTTGAATTTATCTTATTTTCGTAGCTCAAAATTGTTTGTGTCTGGAAAGTATCGAATAGCTGAGCAATTCGCACATGATATATTTAGAATTGTTTTTATTCAAAACATCATTTACTGTATTTTAGACCGAATTTTGCACATGATTAAAAATGTGCAGTGAACTTGATGCAGGTACTTCAGCTGGAGTCCCCAGAGGGTATATAAACCTTATTCGGGCACTACGCAGGATGAGAACCCACCGGATGAAGGCCAAAAAAGGGACCCTTCTTTAGAACTTTCTCAGAAGCATTTTTGACACTTTGGGAATCTACTGTGAACATGCTAGAGAAGGGTATTTTTTGATTCTCATCGGGAAGTTCTCATCGTAGTAGTCCCCCTTATTCGTTGCGAGCATTGAATGCAACTCATTTACCCATAATCCTTTAGAATGCAGAGAACAACTTTGTTCCGTGAGATTTAATACACCTCTTGTTACCCACTTCCTTCATTCTCAAGGTGAATATCTAATTGTTTACTGGGAAGGCGATACCACTCTATAGTGAATTATGAGTGCAAAAAGCGGGGGTATTTTCATCATGAGCTTTCATCACCTCTCCTCCCTTTCTCGGTCGACGTCTTCATGCTATGGACGATTTCTTCAATACACATCCCATTCTGCCCATTTTCGCTATTTGCGTAAATATTTCTGCATTCTTTCCTATTGTCTTCTTGATGTATCTAGTATACAAGACGTCATTCCACAGCAACTGCAGGTAATGTAATTTCGGTCGTATGAAAACAATGACGTAATACTGCCTTTGATATATCAAAGGCGGCATGACGTCATAGTGCTAATCCGACCTAGTGTGCATAATCAACGCCAGTAAATGCTCACAGGTATTTATTCTATGCTTGGCTTGCTGGATATTTTGCTCTTTTCTCGATCAGTATCAGCATTTCCTGCGTTTCGTTGACGGATGCGCGAGGATTTCTAGCGCAGTCACTTCGAAGTTCTCGTAAGTGACGATTCGAAACTCACCAAATGTTCTAATCAAATGAGGCAGTGGGAAAATAGTATAACCTGGGGTTCCCTAATCGTAATGCAATTTTAGCTTATCGTGAGCTGTGTTATAGTATATGCGTATCTGCTTCTCTTTACTGCTCTATGTCAGAGGTTCGTTTTTGTAAGCAATGGAAAAATATATGAGCTATTGAATTCGTTGAAGATTGCGCTTGCCGTCGAGAGAATTTACTCGACTATCGAGCCAGAAAAATATCACCGAACTCCGTTAGCAACGCGTACCCTCGTTCTGCTGAGCTTGTTCATGGTGAGAAAGTGCAAGATATCGGGCATATCTAATTCTATTTTTAGATCGATTTCAGTTTGTTCATCGGCAGCATCGAATTTCAATGTGAGTTTGATTTTGAAAAATGGTAGATGCGATAATTAATTTTTGTCCTCATTACCGTACAGTTAATGTAATATGCAAATGCAATATTAAGATAATATGGTCACGTATGTGGGGATATTAATTATGGGCTGTGATGTAATGACGATTGTCGTGAGCTCATTAATATCTACTTGTATTTCACCTTTATCATTCAGGCTAACACTGCCTCTGTAAAGTATAACCGAGTGCGGTTCAATCTTGATTTCGAAAGTCTCAACGCAAAATATCAGGTTTTGATCATGGCAAATCTTTGTTTCACCAGAATTGTCAGGTAAAAGAAGCGTATCAGCTGGCCACCGCTATGCAGCCGGTATATATTGCTGTGTTCGGAATGAAGGTGGGAATGTGACTTTTAAAAAGGGTAATTGACTTATTCTCAGTGTGTCCTCATCAGCAGTTCTATGATCTCTCTGAAGATGGACAATGCTTACTTCATTGGCTACAATGAGGCATTCTACACATCAGTTCGTTGTTTGCTTAACAATTTTCATCTAATATACATTTTTCAATCAATATTTGATCAGATGGCCGCAATCAACGCTTCTATCGTCTCCGTTATGCTCATCAGAAAACATCCTCAGCTGAGAAAACATGCTAGATTGTTTTTGTGAGTAGACAAAACCTTACGTAACAAATCGATATGCTTCCCAGTGGAATTAAAAATTCGGTCGAACCTCTACAACAGAACTACTCGCAATTCACTAATGAGCATTTCAAGTCCCTTGAGAGCTATTGGGACTGAAATGTATTAATGAACTGAAAATGATCTGTAATTGACAGGATGGGAGAACTGCGATAAAAATGCTCAATGATTTCAATTCTTGGCAATAAATTAGCTTCAGATAAACAAATGTGTATCATTGTGATTGTCTTTAACTCTTTCAAAATACTACACCATTAGTTTATCGTAAGCGAGCGTATCCTAGTCACATCGATCATACACTTCGAATCATCTTCCTGCTTCTGAACAGCTGCTCTTCTGAGCAGTATCTCTCTGCTGAGCAAGGGGCGGATCTGCACGAGTAGTAGAAGGGAAGATGGCAATTGCCCGTGAACCTGATACGAGAAGACGGTGATTGAGGTTATTTAGATATATGACAATATTATTGATTAGTGAGTCTGTTTTGAGATGGCAAGATGCGATAGATCATATGAGTATAGTCATAGAGAAAATAATGTACGAGATCAGGGAGATTACTCCGTTCTGTTGGATTCATAGTCGAAAAAAGCTGAGGGGTCACTCTTCATTTTTCACCGGTCGACCAGTCGAGAGAGTGCGAGAAATGAAGAGAGTGACCTCTCGGCTTTGGTCGACTATGATTGGCCATTAGGAAAAAATGAAAGTGTACCACTCAATCTTCTGTGCAGTTCCTTTCAGGACGTACGCGCAATTTTGATTGTCTAAAATAATTTATTATCCAAAACGTGAGTCACTTTTACCCACTTTCCAGTTCTGGTTCTTGAACAGCCCAGTTGGAGTAGGCATGACCTTCCTGAAAGAAGTATTTTCCAAAATTTTTCTTCTATAATAGTCATTTGCGTATAATATGTAAGTGAAAGAAAATAGTCTGCTGAAAATTTTCACAACACGCACCTCATCAGTCCAAGTGAATCCATTGGAGTCATCGTGACGAAGGCCGAACCAGTGAGGCAGACCCTTCACTGAAGATGAATGATTGATTCCGAGTCAACTATTATCAGCTACTAATTGAATTTGCTGGCATCTTCTTCTTTCATGTCACTGATAATTTGAATAATTTAAATCAAGACATTTTCTCTGAATTCCCTATGCTCTTTAATGAAAGAAGAGAACGATGAGGCAAAAACCCGAATTTCGAACTAAATATCTAGCTCACCTCTGACGAGGTACTCCTCCTCTTCCTCGCTTCTGATTGTTGCCATTTCCATATCTTCTTTCTTGCAATTCTGCACTGCCCGATCAAAGGAGGCTGGCTGGGTCATCACTTGGAAGCAGCCCTCTGAATGTATATTTGTTATGACAAGTAGGCTCACTTCTTTCCTAGTTTAGAACGCAATCTCGTTTTACCTGACTGGTGAGAGATTGTGCAAGCTGAGTAGATAAAGTTTCGATTTCGAAATAATATCTGAATTGTTCGAGAAACAACTCACGAGAGGGTTTCGTTGAAACAGCTTTGGTCGAAGAAGGACAGAAGCAGTTCACTGCAAAATGTGAACGTTTTAGCAGTGGAAATGATGGGAAAAAAATACTTACCTTCGCAGAACGCCTTGAGATTCCAATTGTAGTCTAGCGTGAGGTCATAGAAGAAGTATCCGGGCGAGGCAATACTCTCCAGCAGGGGCTGAGGAGAAGCACCCTCCTGCACGAAGTCTGAAAATAAAATCGCTGACTCGAAATAGTAGAAATATGAAAACATATGAGAGGAATCACGAGAAAATCACCCATTTCAGGGGGGTTCGCGGCGGTAAAACACAACGTCGTCCAATACTGATATAAACATGATCTAAGGTATTTCAAATGATGCTCTTTCAAACTGCTTTGTCAGAATTTTGATAACTGTCGTCATCTTCGAGATTCAGAAGGCCAAACTTGGGACACTCACTATTTAGGGGTCAAATCGAGCCCACTTAAACGATCATAAATCCGTTTAAAATGATGATAGAAACTCGTTATTTGCTCAGAAAGAAAGCTGAAAATATTCTATGCAACTTTCATGTTGAACATGTCATTCGATGTGCACGTACCAGTGCGGGGTAGTCGGGACGACCAAAAATGACCGGATTCTGGAAATCGGAAAAACCCCCTGAATAATCATGCGCGATTGAGAGACACTATGTGTGACTAACTTGGCGCCGAATATTAGCCAAATTGAAAGATGTAAAAAAAAACGGCGTAACTTTTTGTCAGGCGACGTCTGAATGACCACCAGACCAAAACACCCCTTTAGCTCCAACTGACAGCTATTGGCCTCAAATCGGTACAAAATCATCCAAAACAGCATTTATAATTGTTTCCGGACTCAATACAGTACTTCCATAGGGCGAAAATTTCGAACGGACATGAACATTGAAAATCGATTTTCAGACCCTTCTCAACTTGTGAGCTTGGCTCATGTGCACTAAATCACTTTGAAATAACGTAAGAATGTCCCTCGCTACATAGCCTGGAAGTTGGCAGAAAACGACGATGGAGGCGCGCGGGAGAGCGGTAAAGGGAGAGGAGGGAGAGGGAGGTCAGGCGGCGAGAGCGGCAGACGGTTAGAGCGCGCGCTCTCGGGGGATTCTAGTCGATTTCTGGCCATTTTCTAGACACTGTAGCGCGCTTCAACCAATAGATAGAGACTCACTTTCAACAGATGAAATGTTTCGCTCATCGTACTCTACATTTCTAGCCATAAGCCGGGATCCACTGACATTGTTTACCTGTGGTACAGTTTAGCGCGTTTTCTTGGATCCATCAGATGAAATTTCGAATTTATAGGCGTGCCCTTTGATTGAATAGTGTAGAGGGACATTCACACGTTATTTCAAAATGATTTAGTGCACATGAGCCAAGCTCACAAGTTGAGAAGGGTCTGAAAATCGATTTTCAATGTTCAGGTCCGGTCGAAATTTTCGCCCTATGGAAGTACTGTATTGAGGCCGGAAACAATTCTAAATGTTGTTTTGGATGATTTTGAACCGATTTGAGGCCAATAGCTGTCAGTTGGAGCTAAAGGGGTGTTTTGGTCTGGTGGTCATTCAGACGTCGCCTGACAAAAAGTTACGCCGTTTTTTTTTACATCTTTCGATTTGGCTAATATTTGGCGCCCAGTTAGTCACACATAGTGTCTCTCAATCGCGCATGATTATGCAGGGGGGTTTTTCCGATTTCCAGAATCCGGTCATTTTTGGTCGACCCGACTACCCCGCACTGGGACGTGCACATCGAATGACATGTTCAACATAAAAGTTGTAGAGAATGTTTTCAGCTTTCTTTCTGAGCAAATTACGAGTTTCTATCATCATTTTAAACGGATTTATGATCGTTTAAGTGGGCTCGATTTGACCCCTAGAAAGTGAGTGTCCCAAGTTTGGCCTTCTGAATCTCGAAGATGACGACACTTATCAAAATTCTGACAATGCAGTTTGAAAGAGCATCATTTGAAATACCTTATTTCATGTTTATATCAAGATAGGTTGAATTTCGGTTTACCGCCGCGGAGAAGGTGATTCTCTCGTGATGTCTCTCATATATCCTAGTAATCCTGCGATAAATATGTGACAAAAGGCATGATAGTGTGGTAACGTTCAGTGTTATTTTTCGGCTTTCTAACCGGTGACTATGATGATTCCGCCGTCCTGCTTGAACTGATCCGCTGCCGCAATCTTTGCAGGACTAAAAATCGATCGATAATTGAGAGAAGCTGGATTTACAAGATCTCTTCATTCAACATAATCTCTCACTTCTCACGCAGAATGAATATGAAATTTCCAGCGAAGTAATCCTAAACTCACGGTCTAGTGTTGGTGATCAGGTAGATCACTCGGGGGACCTGAGCACGATGCAGTTCGGGCGGTGTGTAGAAGTTGAAGAGATAGTGTGCCGCTTTGAATGATCTGGAATGATTGGATTTGGATTCAAGGACAGTGGTCTTTTCCCCCACTATCACTATCTAACACTATGACCGCCAAAAACTGAAAAAAATGAATTTATTGAATCAGGTTTTTCAATTTCAGTCGACATCGCATCATTTATCATGTACGTTACGTTATTTCCGTTGGCTTGAGGTGTGAAATTGTCTCGAGGATTAGGATTAAAGTGCTGAAAACCGGAGGCGATAAGAATTTAGGGAGGCAGAAGACCAACACCAAAATAGCTGTGAATATTTCCCAATTTAATGTCTGAGGATCAACCTAACTCACTCAACGAAATTGAACTCCAGGAATGGCTCGCTCTTGATGTAGGAAAGGTCGCTGTATGAGGACATGTTGAAGTAGAAGTGGATCTGAAGAAGCCATAAAACGATAAAAACACACAATTTAAGTAATCTAGACAATTCATTAGCGGAACTATGCGACTACTACTTTTCCACTAGATGAGACAAATAATCGGAGGTTTTTCGTTACCGTCGGCCACTGCGAGGCGGTGATCAGACTGATCCTCGAGTATTTCGGAGTGGAGAAATCGTTGAGGTTCATTCGGGAAATGAAGGACTCGATTATGGAAGTTGTCTGCAACAAGTACCTTTAGTTTTTCAATATTATCGAACACCCCTAGATTTTGAAATTAGAGTCACCGTCATCTCACACACACCCTCCCGATCTACCGGTCGATTTACTGTAAAGAGAGGCATGGCCGAGACCCCAAAGACCATAGCACGAGATGAGAGGACAAGGGAACGAGGGGCATAGCTCAGTGGTTAGAGCACCCGACACGTGATCGGAAGGTCCTTGGTTCGAATCCTTCCGCCTCCATTTTATACTCTTTCGCGCGAGTTCAGCCGGGGGAGGGAGAGCGGGGAGGAAGGAAGGGAAGTTGGCGGGTGCGCTTTCGAAGGTGGACGGAGTGGAGGTGTGCGAGTGAACGGAGGTGATGGTGCAGAGGGGATACAACGCTATTAGGGAATGGCGGGTAGAGTAATATCATTTCGAATAAACTAAGTAATCCGAAGGCGAGTGAGAGAGCGGAGGTGAAATGGGTAGCGGAGGAGAGAGGGGAGGGGAGGAAAGAGAGCGGAGGTGAGATAATCTAATGAGGGAATGATTGGCAGCGTATCAATTCGAACAGCTTAGTAATCCGAAGGCAAGTGTGAGGGAGAGCGGAGGTGAAATGGATGACGGAGGAGAGAGGGGAGGGAAGGAGAGAGAGCGGAGGTGAGATAATCTAATGAGGGAATGATTGGCAGCGTATCAATTCGAACAGCTTAGTAATCCGAAGGCAAGTGAGAGGGAGAGCGGAGGTGAAATGGAAAACGGAGGAGAGAGGGGAGGGGAGGAGAGAGAGCGGGGGTGAGATAATCTAATGAGGGAATGATTGGCAGCGTATCAATTCGAACAGCTTAGTAATCCGAAGGCAAGTGAGAGGGAGAGCGGAGGTGAAATGGAAAACGGAGGAGAGAGGGGAGGGGAGGAGAGAGAGCGGGGGTGAGATAATCTAATGAGGGAATGATTGGCAGCGTATCAATTCGAACAGCTTAGTAATCCGAAGGGAAGTGAGGGGGAGAGCGGAGGTGAAATGGATAACGGAGGAGAGAGGGGAGGGGAGGAGAGAGAGCGGGGGTGAGATAATCTAATGAGGGAATGATTGGCAGCGTATCAATTCGAACAGCTTAGTAATCCGAAGGCAAGTGAGAGGGAGAGCGGAGGTGAAATGGAAAACGGAGGAGAGAGGGGAGGGGAGGAGAGAGAGCGGGGGTGAGATAATCTAATGAGGGAATGATTGGCAGCGTATCAATTCGAACAGCTTAGTAATCCGAAGGGAAGTGAGGGGGAGAGCGGAGGTGAAATGGATAACGGAGGAGAGAGGGGAGGGGAGGAGAGAGAGCGGGGGTGAGATAATCTAATGAGGGAATGATTGGCAGCGTATCAATTCGAACAGCTTAGTAATCCGAAGGGAAGTGAGGGGGAGAGCGGAGGTGAAATGGATAACGGAGGAGAGAGAGCGGGGGTGAGATAATCTAATGAGGGAATGATTGGCAGCGTATCAATTCGAACAGCTTAGTAATCCGAAGGCAAGTGAGAGGGAGAGCGGAGGTGAAATGGAAAACGGAGGAGAGAGGGGAGGGGAGGAGAGAGAGCGGGGGTGAGATAATCTAATGAGGGAATGATTGGCAGCGTATCAATTCGAACAGCTTAGTAATCCGAAGGGAAGTGAGGGGGAGAGCGGAGGTGAAATGGATAACGGAGGAGAGAGGGGAGGGGAGGAGAGAGAGCGGGGGTGAGATAATCTAATGAGGGAATGATTGGCAGCGTATCAATTCGAACAGCTTAGTAATCCGAAGGGAAGTGAGGGGGAGAGCGGAGGTGAAATGGATAACGGAGGAGAGAGGGGAGGGGAGGAGAGAGAGCGGAGGTGAGATAATCTAATGAGGGAATGATTGGCAGCGTATCAATTCGAACAGCTTAGTAATCCGAAGGCAAGTGAGAGGGAGAGCGGAGGTGAAATGGATGACGGAGGAGAGAGGGGAGGGAAGGAGAGAGAGAGGAGGTGAGATAATCTAATGAGGGAATGATTGGCAGCGTATCAATTCGAACAGCTTAGTAATCCGAAGGGAAGTGAGGGGGAGAGCGGAGGTGAAATGGATAACGGAGGAGAGAGGGGAGGGGAGGAGAGAGAGCGGAGGTGAGATAATCTAATGAGGGAATGATTGGCAGCGTATCAATTCGAACAGCTTAGTAATCCGAAGGCAAGTGAGAGGGAGAACGGAGGTGAAATGGTGACGGAGGAGAGAGGGGAGGGAAGGAGAGAGAGAGGAGGTGAGATAATCTAATGAGGGAATGATTGGCAGCGTATCAATTCGAACAGCTTAGTAATCCGAAGGGAAGTGAGGGGGAGAGCGGAGGTGAAATGGATAACGGAGGAGAGAGGGGAGGGGAGGAGAGAGAGCGGAGGTGAGATAATCTAATGAGGGAATGATTGGCAGCGTATCAATTCGAACAGCTTAGTAATCCGAAGGCAAGTGAGAGGGAGAACGGAGGTGAAATGGTGACGGAGGAGAGAGGGGAGGGAAGGAGAGAGAGAGGAGGTGAGATAATCTAATGAGGGAATGATTGGCAGCGTATCAATTCGAACAGCTTAGTAATCCGAAGGGAAGTGGGAGTCAGAGCGGAGGTGAAATGGATAACGGAGGAGAGAGGGGAGGGGAGGAGAGAGAGGGAGGGGAGGTGGATGAGCGGAGCTTAGATAATCTAATATCATTTCGAACAACTTAGTACCCCGAAGGCAAGTGAAAGGGAGAGCGGAGGTGAGACGGTGAACGGGCTGATAACGCTATGAGGGAATGGTGGCGTATTTTTCAGAACAACTTAGTCCCGGCTCGCCGCGTAGCGGCGAGCCCTGACTGAACTTAGTTCAAAGGCGTCGGGGTTACCAGAACGGTTTGAGGGGTTAGCTGGTAATCGAATAAGCTTGCGTATTTCAGGATTCGATGAAAATGGTAGATCGTTTTACGTAATCTTGAGTGTGAACTGAAGAGACGAAGACGTAAGAAAGCTACTCACCTCAATCACTCCCGAGTGTCCCATCGCTGCCGAAGTGTCCAGGATGATGACCTGCGAAGAATAAAATTATTTTTTTTATTTATTTTGTAAAAATAAAACTAAAAATGATTATTAGTGATATACAACACTATGGTGACGAGTCTTAGCATCCTTATTTGCCCACTCAATTGTGAATAAAGATGCAACTACCGTCAATCAATTCAGTCAAACTGGCTCGGCTTACAATGTCCACCCACAACTGTTCCGCCCATTCTCCCGCCAGGCCAAACTCGTCCATTTCACATGCACAGTAGCTACCTTAAAATAGCGTGTTGGGTCGCATAAGATACAGCACTGATACCGAGCTCAGCTGTGGACCCAGTGGTAGCAATAGACGGAGTTGCATTGCGCACAGTAGTTGTGGGCTCCGGAGCGGAACTTGTGGGAGCTTGAACAGTAGTAGTTCGCTCTGTCATGGTACCAGTTGAAGCTTCAGCCGTAGTAACTGGTTCCGTCGTTGTATCAGTTGAAGCTTCAGCTGTGGTAGTGGGCACCGGCGTGGTACCAGTGGAAGCTTCAGCCGTGGTAATGGGCACCGGCGTGGTACCAGTGGAAGCTTCAGCCGTGGTAATGGGCACCGGCGTGGTACCAATGGAAGCTTCAGCCGTGGTAGTGGGCACCGGCGTGGTACCAGTTGAAGCTTCAGCCGTCGTAGTGGGCACCGGTGTGGTACCTGTTGAAGCTTCAGCTGTGGTAGTGGGCAACAGTGTGGTGCCAGTTGATGCTTCATCTGTGGTAGTTGGCTCCGTGGTAGTGGTGGATTCGGAAGGCACTTCTTGTAGAACAATGTGATCGTTCAGACAGCACGTATCGATTCCATCCTGTGCTATACACGTTCGATCCGTCGGACACATCCCCATGAAGCACTCTGAAGATGTGAATGTTGTTCACTCAAGTTCATATCATACATCCGCAACACCAGACATGGCCTTACCATTTCCTGGCTCGACAAGTGTGCATATAACGCGACTTTCACGCACTTCAAATCTTTCGAGGTGAAGAGGGTCACGGGGAGCCGCGTGCGAGAGAAGAAACGCTGCGATGATTAGACAATTGTAGCGATTACGAAATAGTTTTAAATGAAGGTTCGAAGCTGCCCATTAAACCTGGCTTTTTGAACAGTAAATTCATCTTGTGAAGTCCGCATTATCATCTCTAGTGAAGAGTTAGAAGGCAATTATAAAACGTCACTCACCTTGTGCAAGTAGGACACCAACTAGGGATAACTTCAACATCGGTATCAGAATGAGAGGAATGAGCGCCCCCGCTTAAACTTTGCTTGGAGTGATAAGGAGGTGTCAGACGGTTAAGCTCCCTTTTTCTACATTCACCGTCGTTCTAATCTCTACCCATTATTGTAACGGCTAAGCGGAATTCTCAGAGTTGATCTCTTTTTTCGAATATAGTTCATAGATGACGACTGTTGAATTATTTTTATAACTTTAATGTTTGGTAATTCGACGGTCCGTTTTCAAGGAAAAAACACATCACAGATCACTTCACATTCGAGCATTAGGGTATTTAAATGTACTATTTTGTGATATCATTTTTAAGTCATTCCATTCTCTGTGTGTTTTTGGCATATGATGCATCCCTCCCAATAATTTATCATCACGAGTGATGTGGTTCACAATTCTCCGTCTATGCTCTTCCCGATGTTACTCGATGGAATCGCCATCCATCGAGGATACAAATTCGACTTGTACTTGATCTCTCCCTTCTTGTTGAAGTAGAGCACTATCGCTATGTTCTGAAATGTGTAAACATATTTTAGAAAACAAATTTTTTTCTGAATCACCTTTGATATGTCGAGCTCCACAAAACCACCATCATTCACACCCAGTTGTGACAGAACGTGCAGCAATGAGAATGGTGGGTAGCTAAAAGAGGGAAATCTAGTTTTCCATATAGTACATCTTCTCTTTCCGGCCCTGTTATGTGTATGCAATCGTCAAAAGTAACATGTTGTTTGTCCTACTAATCTGTTGTTCTCACACTGTCGTAAAAATTCTGATGTAAACAGTGCAAACTTTCGAACTCTATTCTTTCGAACGCTACTCACTGCCAATAGGTGGTGACTCCTCTCGCTCGCAGTTTATCCTTATAACCTGTTGATTGATCAGATCTAGAACCGGCACCGGATACAATGTAAGTGATTCCCTCGGAATGTAGATGCTGCAAGGATGTAGAAAAAAGCAATCAACAATAAAATGCAGAAAATGAAATGTTTATTGAAAATGTTATGGATATGGATACAGTAAACGAGCGAGTTATTTGGAATTGGATATGAACGAAACCTTTGAATTTCGAAATATTTTCGAACAAAAGAGTACCTGCAGAGAATGGTCGTGGCCTGCGAAGTACCCGGTCACGTTGTACTTCTTAAGTAGCGGCACTAATCTATCCACTAGACATTCCGTGGGTCCGTGAGATGATACAGAATAAACTGGGTAGTGCCCGGCGACGAAGAGGTAGTCGGCCCTGCAAAGGAGTATTGTTGATCTGCCCTCGCTTCTCTAACTCGTTATTGACGCAGATCGTTCGGGATTCAAAAAACTAGTTGCATGAACTCTATATAATATACATTCGAAAATGTCGCTAATTTGAACATACAACGAGGTGTAGGAAAGAAAAGGAGGAGAAGAAGATTATTATTTTTTTCACCTGCTCTCATTCAGCTTCTTCTCCAGCCATGCCCACTGTCTCTCTGCTATCACGGGATCTTTCGGTTCCATTTCTTCTCCGTTCCACTTCTTCTTTATCGCGTCCTTGATGACATCCCACATGCTCCCCGTTTGCACATCTAATAGTTACAATAAAGAAGCACACTATTTTAAATGTGATGGGTGAAACGAATCCACTCAGTTAATCTCGAAATATCGAAATTTCCTAACAAAAGAATGTATTTTCAGTGAATCGCTAATAATGATGGAAATACAATATATTTTTAAAATATGTAATAAGAGTAATCACAATAACAAATTATTGCTGCCACTCACCTACGCTATTTCCACACAGTTCTATCGTATCGAGCATTACGAACTCTACCGAAACATCGCCTTCCTGGTACATCTTGTTGTAGTACGGAGCGGGGAAGTACCTGATATTTTAAAATGGGTGAAGTCATTCAATATTCAATAGAATGATGCACGAGAAATAATTGTAGAGTGACAAACCATAGTTTGCTCTTGGAAGTATACGAGATCTGCGCCTGAACGTTTCCAAAGTGGTCGTGATTCCCAGCGATTGTCAACCAAGGAACGCGCGTATCTCTGTACACATACTCGAATGTTGTCTGCAAATAGTAGTTCGAACTTATGTTATGGTCACTTCATTTAGAGCACTCTTTCGACCGGCCAAGCGATGAAAGAGTGCGTGAAATGAGGATTAAATTGCAAGAACTTGTGCAAAACAATAGTTCATAAAAGGTAAAAATGACATCACTCCTCACATTGAACCGGGGATCCGAATCGCTCATTACTCCGGTAAAGTAGAAGTTATCGCCCAGATTGATGATTGATTTGATGCCTCTTGCTCTGTCTATCATCGCTCGCGCCACCTCCTTCTGAGTTGATGTTACGTCCCATATGGGCATTCCTGAACGAAAATAGAGAGTGCATTCTTATCATTCCCCCGCACTGGATCGAAACGCTTCTTTATCATAAAACACGAAGCTTAGAGACAAGTGCAAGAGCACTTGGTTTGTGTACTCCCTGGTTGTCTAAACCACGTTTTTTTTCGTTCAAAAAAGTTTCTGGTTCGAGTTTACCCTGCAGTTTCTTCGATACAAAGTCGAAGTTCGGTACCTCCGATATCTCCGATGACAAAGAATCGCAGCGCGGCGCCTCCTCCATCGAGATAAGCAGAGTAATCAGCGGAACAGACGAAGAAATGGAGAAATAGCGAGAGCGGTGAGAGGACACCCATCGATTGCGGCCCTCTGTGACTCACGAGAGCGAGAGAGGGGATGGGGAGAGGGGGAGAGGGGAATATAAACGTTTGCATCTCTCCCTAGCACCCATTCGGTGTGCTCTATTGGGTGATTAAGTGCTTTTCAGTGAACATGTTACAGTGTGTGGCTTTGTCCTTGTTTACAGAACTGAAAAGTATGAAAAAATGAATCGGTTTGCTCGACGCTATCAGTTGGATAGTTCATAGTGCGATGACTATCGCTATGTTTACACGAAGCGAAAGAATGACCGCGCGTTTAGATTACGAGAGAGGGAGCGATCATGACAGGGGAAATGAAGTAAACTAGACAGATGAAGTTCGATCATTAAGATACGGTAGAAAAAGTACAGCGCAATAGTAAACTTTACTGGAAACTGTGCACTAAAAGCCTTCGAGACTGGTCTCGAGGAAGATCAAAGACCAGTGTCATATTTACCTACGTGATTACGACGGTGCCATTATCAGGACCATCTATCCCACACATTGAGCCAGTGTGGGATAGATGTACGCGACTATGCCACTTCTCTTCTATTCAGTGCACTAAACCATATTATTTCAGCAGTAATCATGCGCAAAAAATCGCTTAAAGTTGTGAATATGTGTAAAAGAACTGTGTATCGGGGAAAACTATAAATTTCTCACTTTAGTCTTCTGCCCTGGACCCCCTTGTGGCAGGTGTTCCAGTCGAGAAAAAACCATAGCTGCAATTGGCAGCATATCTTTTGATCGAACATACAGCTGCAGTACCATCAACGTATCAGGGAAGGTAAAGGTAAAGGTACATCCCGTCTTCGAGACAGGGCTAACGAGAGAACACTGCTATGTCAGTGTGTCTATTTGGGCGATTTCTGTCTGGAGTGCCCACCTTTCGCCAGACCTATTTACATGAGTGATCTCACTCCCGCCGATCAGACCTGTGAGAGATCACGCAGAATTAAGAGACCATTTCTAGAGAACTCATCACGTCAGTTTACGCCGCCTTCCAGCTTTTGCGATGGACACCCACCCCTGCACAAAACCGCCCTGAAAACGAGGAAGAATTTGGTAAATAATGAAACTTTTCACTCATTTCTTACCGGTTGTGAAGGTATTTGTAGCCAGTATTGTTGAACCCAAGATTTCTCTTCACTTTTCCAAGGAACCGCCGTAGCGGGAGAGTTGGGCATTCGAAATAGCGCAACATCTGTCATTGCTATGTTCGAACGTGTTTTGCATAACTCATCTCGTATTCCTGACCAATCATTCCCCTCCTCACTCTCTTCACGAAATGTCGCGCGGAGTGGTCGGTTGGAGGTGATTTTCTCTCTCTTCTCCTATTTTTACTTTTGAAAATTGCAGCCTTTTACTTCATTTTGTTGTGCTGCACGCACTTCTTGCTGAAGGTAAGTCGAGAAGGCAAAGATCAAAGATCAATCCTGGGATTCCAGGCTGCCCAGTGGCCAACGTTCATCTCCTATTCTACACCATCAGTTTGTTTATTTTAGAAATTATTCACAAAATGGTCTCAAATTCAGATCCCGACTGCTCGATTGACACTGTCGTAGGCTCCATTCCATCATCACAGTTCAAGCCGGTGAGATACAGTAACCTACCGTAATCCTGAGTGATTCTCCACCGTTATCTACCGTAACCCATAGTGATTATACCATAACCTTGCAAAGTCCGTTTCAGTGCAATGAATCGTCCTGCTCCGATGCGAAGAGCTTGCGTCACTCGACGTTCACAAGAGGTACAGAAAAGACAGATTAAAGATCAAAGATCAATGCGAACTACTCTCAGACGGCAAGCACGGCATCTTTCTCATGTTCCCATTGGTCGACTCTGGTACTCCGGATCTGAAGCTTACTCGCTGGGTTGTGCGCCTGTAAGTTACCGTAATATGACCGATGGATACGGTAATCAAACTACGGTATCCTAATTCCAGTCTGTCAATTGATACCCCGCCGTCCAATCGATATCGCTCTTATCGTCCATTCTCGCTCGAGACGTACGATGACGACCTCATCCTCCAACAGAAGAAAGGCATGGAGCATGAAGCGTGTGGGCTGGCAGCTGATAAGGTGTGATTTAGTGAGGAAAACTGTAGAGAGAACTGTAGAGATTACTGTAGATTGATACGGTAGGGGAGTACTATGGAGGCTGAATTGTAACGCACGTCGCAGCACACAAGTAGCCGAATTGTGTCTGTAGTCGTCCGCGACCACCCGGCTAGAGATTCGTATATTTTTTAAATTAAAATTTATAGAAAACGATCATCTGTGCCTCGGCACCCGACCGCACCTCGCTACGCATGGATCGATATCAGCGACGCACGAAGCGGCATAACTACACGTACGTGGATATGTTCTACTCCAGACCGGTCGCAGTCGACTACTTTCCCTTTCTCTTTTGCAGCATTGTCTCCTCCACTCTCGTCTTTCTCAATGGCCAATTTGACGGGCGCCTTCTATCAGTGCACGAAACGCCGTTCGGTTCGATCCGAGTGCACTCGTTTTCTGAGGCGACCAAGGAACTGACCATGATTACGGTAGCGTCACGACATTGGCTCATCGAGAACTGATCTTTTAGATAACTCGAAGTTTCGTTGTCGATGAAATCTTCACGGAGAGGCTGGGGACGAAGGTACGATATGGAATTCGAGATATTGTTAATACACGTGCCCTTTTGCAACCTGAATGAGATCAGGCTCGTACTAAAGGAAAGCTCCAGGTGGATACCGTATTCCAGGTGGATACCGTAATCGCTGCTGATGATGGTTCGACGCTAGCGCAACGCTGTGATGGGCGGGAATGCAGTGTACTCGCGAGGATGAATGGGGTAAAAGCTAGTGTTTGTTTCGTGGAAAATGACTCACTCATTCTGCGTGCACTATCATCACATAGGCGGAAGAGTGTACAGAATGAGCAGACCATTTCCCAAGCCAATCCTAGTAAGAGCTACTCTTTTCCGACCTAAGAGACGCTCTACTTTTGGCGAAACAACGCTGCATGCCTCGCGATAAACATAGTATCTCATCGTACATAGAGAGGGGCGGAACAAGGAGTAGCAGCAACCTTGAAAAAAGCGTTGAATTGAATTCAAATAAGTTACCATATTCTCTGTTTGTAAGATTGCGTATGAGATTATGGTAGCACGTGCCTTATCTGGGCAACTCAAATTTGTTCTGATCCTGAAGGTATAATATGTAATCACCCGATCTAGTATCATCAAACCAATCTATGCATTTCCCTACAGGGCATGCGCTTCCACTGCGTCAGAGGATACAAGGAGAGAGTCGGGCCAATCGGAGTTTTCGCGCTGCCGGATACTACAACTACCCGCCCGAATTCCCCTTCAATATCGGTATCGAATTTATTAATTAAAAATGTATCGTTTTGCCCAGCGAGTAATAATACAAGTAGAGTGAATTCAATTAACTTCTTGCAGAGGAGATTCAACCCATTCCTGCACTATGACACAGCGAATGAGTTGACATGCGGCGAAATGTTGGATATGACAGCTGTAACCGGTTCGCTTCTGTTTTTGTGATTATTTCGAAAAATAGCTCTCATTTAATCTTGGCAACTGAACACCTGCTCTACTAATTTCCCGTGTTCTTCGAGATAGGGGAGACAGTTCGATATAAAATATGATAGATGCAAAATTGTTCACTCTAATCACTGAATTATCTTTGATCTTTGATCTTGCAGAGCCAGCATCCACGATTTGTTCCTTCCTCCTTCCTCTTCTTGCTATCCCTCTCATCGGTTACTCGGTCGTTGTTGTATTGAGGAAGATGAGAAAGTCTAAAATCGTTTCGGCAATTGAGAGGGGCCCGGTACGTTTCAGAGTGTCAGAAATGCATGTACTGTTTGTTATTTTAATAATACTAAAATAGAAAAAAATATATTATTTTGAAAATACATGGCTATTTCTCAACAATCAACAGATAGCGAATGAGTTTTATATTTTTATCTGTTGAATTTGCAGACCTCATCCGACCTCGCCCGTCCTCTGGAGTCCATTCCCGATGACATCTGCCGTCTTCCTGATGTGCCCCTATTGGAGATTTGCAAGCTTCTCACCCGGTCAATTTAGACTATAGATTGTTGAATGATTCTTTGTGATTATTGATTTACAATCAACCTCAAACTAACGACATTCCACACTAAGAGTTGCTCATATCAATGCAATTTCAGCAGCGACCTTCACAACCTCTCTCTAGTAAGCACCAGACTGCGTACCATCGCCCTCGACCCGTCACTTGATCACATCAAGTGGAAGGAAGGACGTCTATACTTACAGACGGTAAGGAAGCACCACAGATGTTAAATTCTGTATTTGAGATTAATGGGATGTAATGACGAAGAATTATGAATGTTGCACAACTTATTTCAGCGTACTCGAGGACACGGTTTCCTCCTGTTTCCCGGCTGCGAAAGGAGCAAGTCGAGTCATTCCCGGATTTGCGATTCATTCCCGGATATTTGTGATTCTTGCTCGATGAAATGCGTGATGTTCATTCAAATTACATTTTTGCAGATTGCAGCCTTCTGTATGCTTATGCATACTCAATTGAGAAGGACGAGGATGGAAATTTTACCGAGAGTCGAATGCACGATGATCAGCCAGAGGTAGTATATCAACATATAACATATTGTATCATGTTTCACAAGCTGCTTATTGATACACACAGTAAATTTAGCAATACGCTCATCATTAATATGTCTGTTTACACTGAGATGCAGTAAATCAGGAAAGATTCCGAACATTAACACTTCTTTATTTCAGACCTCGTTTGAGATTCCGTCTTGGCCGGTGCCTCGGAAGTGCTCTGATGAGCTGTCCCATCTACTAAGATATATCGAACTGGAGGAGCTGTACATCGAATATGTACAAATGCATTCGCCATTATTTCTGCGGAGCTTGCGCATCGCGATGATAGATCAAACGATGCAATGCATATTTGCAGTTTCCCTTCTCTGCGGATTTTTTCGGCCAGCTTGCTGCCGCACTCAAGGGACACAATGTCAAGGAAGTGCTAATTATGTACACGAAAGAGCAGGAGATTTCGGATGACGACAGGCGCAGGTCTGCGTATTTATCTGACTGTTATCGATAATTAGGTTCTTATCATCCACTTAGCCGTGATTCCTCTAGTAACTGGCGACGTAGTATGCGAAATGTGTAGATGCTCAGTGTCTTAATCACGTATATTTCTGGATCTTTTTTGTTATGACCAACACATTTTTGAGCTATCAACTAACACTGTATTAATATTGTGAGAGCGTTTGTGCAGAATGGAGGGAACTAAACCATCGCTTATTATAACTCTTTTGCAGTCTGTGCGCGCTACTGAGAAACGCCCCACTTGTCACTTTCGGCACTGACTGCGGGTCGGGTCTGGCCAATGAGCTGTTCATCCGTGAGGTAAAACTACTGACTGTGTTTTGAAGGCATAGTAAATCGTCACATCCTCCCTTTCCATATTTGGGATATAGGTTGTAAACCATAATTTAGATGCGTGTTGGCTGTACTCGCAAGATGCTGCTATGCGGCGAGCAGAGAAACCCTTCTCGAGGGACGTTCGAGCTGCCGCTTGCCGACCTAGTGAGTATTGAAAATATGCTATTCCATTTATTAGGTAGTTTCGATCATTCTTCCGTCCCTCTCACTCGATCCTCTCCTCCCTTCTCGGGTACACTGATCTATCTGTGCCTACGATGATTTTGGACGCTTCCTGGGTCACGCAGCTGGCAGCGGTCAGCAATCATTTACTTTATAATAGTGCATGTGATTGGCAATTTTCTGGAATTTTGAGACGTTTAGAACTTTAAATTAAAGGAATTTGCGAAAAATGTAATCGCCATCTAGGATCATAGTGGTTACAATTTGGAATATTTCAGATAGTCATGGACTCTGCCCCTCCTCTGGGAACTACCCGCATCGAGTTCTCCATCGATCGACCACTCACCTCCACTGATGTCATTCCTCACCTGCCTCGCCACTACGAGGTATTAATTGTATTTTGAAATCTTGTTGTCTGTGAAAAAACGAATCAAAATTATTAATTGTATTGAACTGAATTGGTTTGTCAGCACATATGGCATAGTTGTGAAGGGGGCAATATAACTGGTGTATGTGAGAGTGGGTGACTATCGTACATGTCGGCGAAATCAGAACGGCCACCGAGAGGCACCGAGAAGATCTCGAGTTCTGGCTCTCTGCGAATACGCAATTTTAAAAGTCGTGGTTGTGCTCATATTTTTTTTCATGGTCGATTTGCCGGAATCGACCCGGACATGCTCGGTGAAAAATGCCTAGAAATCGATAATTCAAAAACACGCAGTTTTGGTGCGATTACGGTACTTTTTCTGCGATTTCCGATTGCGGTATAAATTTCTATTTGACTCGGCCCTCGACTTCCACGTCGATTTTCGATTATTTTCCTTCACTCCTGCATTTTCATTGTTTTGCTCGTCAATTTGCTGATGTTTTCTGCCTTCAGGTCTCGCTTAATACCGGCCAAGCTGTAAAATTGGAGTTTTAATCAAGAATTTTGCTTTTACGAGGAGGGCGCCGCCCAGGTCAGCACTTTCTCTTATTTTTCTTTGAATTTATCCTTCGGGAAAGGCGTGTAAGACCTTGCAGGCCTTTTCTTTGACGAAGATGAAGAGGATTTAAAAGAGGATTTATTTTGCGACATTTTAAATGGGAAAAGGTAAGTTCCTTTGAATCATTTTTCACCTTGCCTCTTTTCGAACTAGTTTTTATACTTGTATTCACCTCTTTTGGCGTGCAATTCCTCTTGAAATATTAGAATTTATCAGAAAGTTGTTAGGGATTGTTTTTCTGACGGACCTTCACGCTATCATTTCAGGATTTTTTCAAAATTCTTCGTGCATTTAATGAAAAAGGAGAGTTTTTATATTTATCAATCGAAAAGGTAAGTTTGTCTTGATTGCTTTGCTATTTTTCTTGAGAAGCGGAGTCAGAATGGATAAAAATAAACATTCCGACAACATTAAACGCCTACAACTCAGTAAGATCATAACCTATGCGTAATTTATCACACTTGTTTTCCCTCAGAAAAAATTTAAAACCACCCATTCCATTCTTTTAGTAATAAAGTAAAATTTGGGCATGAATTTATCCACTAAATCTTATTCTAGGAATAGTACTATTAAGAAAAATAGCAAAGCAATCAAGACAAACTTACCTTTTCGATTGATAAATATAAAAACTCTCCTTTTTCATTAAATGCACGAAGAATTTTGAAAAAAATCATGAAATGATAGCGTCAAGGTCCGTCAGAAAAACAATCCCTAACAACTTTCTGATAAATTCTAATATTTCAAGAGGAATTGCACGCCAAAAGAGGTGAATACAAGTATAATAACAAGCGATTATCTCCGCTCTACGCTCTCCCGTCGATCAAACCTTTATGAGATCACGCAGAAGATACCATTTCTAGCGAACTCATCACATCAGTTTATGTTCCATCTTTTGCGATAAACACATACCCCTGCACAAAACCTCCCTGAAAACGAGGAAGAATTTGGTAAATAATGAAACTTTTCACTCATTCGTTACCGGTTATTTATCAGGAGCCGCAGTAGCGGGAGAGTTGGACATTCGAAATAGCGCAATATCTGTCATTGCAATTACAGTTCGTAATTCGGGTCACCGTCTCTTCATTCTACAGACTCTCTACACTGGTCGATCGGCGAGAGAGTGTGTAGAATGAAGAGGCCGCGGTATCGCTTCTCGAACTCTAATTGCAATGTTCGAACGTGTTTTGCATAACTCATCTCGTATTCCTGACCAATCATTCCCCTCCTCACTCTCTTCACGAAATGTCGCGCGGAGTGGTCGGTTGGAGGTGATTTTCTCTCTCTTCTCCTATTTTTACTTTTGAAAATTGCAGCCTTTTACTTCATTTTGTTGTGCTGCACGCACTTCTTGCAGAAGGTAAGCAAGGCAAAGATCCAAGATCAAAGATCAAAGATCAATTCTGTGATTCCAGACTGCCAAGTGGCCAACGACCATCTCCTATTCTACACCATCAGTTTGTTTATTTTAGAAATTATTCACAAAATTTTCTCAAATTCAGATCCCGACTGCTCGATTGACACTGTCGTAGGCTCCATTCCATCGTCACAGTTCAAGCCGGTGAGATACAGTAACCTACCGTAATCCTGAGTGATTCTCCACCATTATCTACAGTAACCCATCATGATTCTACCGTGACCTTGCATCCGTTTCAGTCCAATGCACCGCCTTGCGCCGATGTTACGAGCGTGCGTCACTCGACGTTCACGAGAGGTGCAACAGAGACTAAAGATCAAAGATCAATGAGAACTACTCTCAGACGGCAAGCCAGGCATCTTCGTCATGTTCCCATTCGTCGACTCTGATACAACCCCGGATCTGAAGCTTACTCGCTGGGTCGTGCGTTTGTAAGTTACCGTAATATGACTGATGGATACGGTAATCAAACTACCGTATCCTGATTCCAGTCTGTCAATTGATACCCCGCCACCCAATCGATATCGCTCTTATCGTCCATTCTCGCTCGAGACGTACGATGACGACCTCATCCTCCAACAGAAGAAAGGCATGGAGCATGAAGCGTGTGGGCTGGCAGCTGATAAGGTGTGATTTAGTGAGGAAAACTGTAGGGAGAAATGTAGAGATTACTGTGATACGGTAGGGGAGAACTATGGAGGCAGCATTGCAACGCACGTCGCAGCACACAAGTAGCCGAATTGTGTCTGTAGTCGTCCGCGACCACCCGGCTAGAGATTCGTATATTTTTTAAATTAAAATTTATAGAAAACGATCATCTGTGCCTCGGCACCCGACCGCACCTCGCTACGCATGGATCGATATCAGCGACGCACGAAGCGGCATAACTACACGTACGTGGATATGTTCCACTCCAGATCGGTCGCAGTCGACTATCTTCCCTTTCTCTCTTGCAGTGTTGTCTCCTCCAGTCAAGTCTTTCTCAATAATCAATTCGACGGGCGCATTCTATCAGTGCACGAAACGCCGTTCGGTTCGATCCGAGTGCACTCGTTTTCTGAAGCGACCAGGGAATTGACCATGATTACGGTAGTGTCACGACATTTGCTCATCGAGGACTGATCTTTTAGATTACTCGAACCCTTTTTGTCGATGAGATCTACACGGAGATGCTGGGGACGAAGGTACGATATGGAAGTCGAGATATTGTTAATACACGTGCTCTTTTGCAACCTGAATGAGATGAGGCTCGCAGTAAAAGAAAACTCCAGGTGGATACCGTAATCGCTGCTGATGATGGTTCGACGCTAGCGCAACGCTGTGATGGGCGGGAATACAGTGTACTCGCGAGGATAAGCGGGGTAAAAACTAGTGTTTTGGTTTCATGGAAAATGACTCACTCATAAATCGTGCTCTAGCATCGGTCTCATTGACGAAAGATGAGCAGATCATTTCCCAAGCCAATCCTAGGAAGAGCTACTCTTTTTCCGACCTAAGAGACGCTCAACTTTTTGCGAAACAACGATGCATTCCTCTCTATAAAGATAGTCGTACATATGTGAAAGAGGGGTGAAACAAGGAGTACGAGCAACTTTGAAAACGAGATAGGAATACATTTCAAACTCTCTGCCTGTGGGAATCGAGAAGGGCACTAAATTTTGATCTGTTATCACCCGACCTAGTACCATCAACTCAATCCATTTATTGGGGTGTCCGGAAAGTTCGTATAATTTTTTGTTTTTATTTTTTATTCAATGCTTTACAATTCTCAGTGACCAATGTATGCCCCCTTCTTTCTCACTACCTCTCTCCAGCGATTGGGCAGGGTCTCGATTCCTCTCTTCCAGAATGCGGGTTTCTTCGAGACCGCCCAGTTCACGAAAGCCCTCACAACTTCATCTCGATTCTTGAACTTCTTTCCTTTGCAGAAGTCAGAGAGAGAGCGGAAGCAGTGGTAGTCGCATGTGGAGAGATCCGGGGAATACGGTGGATGGGGAATCCTCTCGATCTTCAGCTCGTCCATTTTCTTCTGGGTCATCTTCGCTCGATGTGGGCGAGCATTGTCCATCAGAAGAAGAATTTTGCCCTGGTTCAGGAGTCTGGGAGGGACTCTGATCGCGACATCTTCCAGTTGTTCAGAGAAGAGGTCGGCATTGATGCTGGTGCCAGGGGCGAGGATCTCCCAGTAGATGGGACCGAGCACTGAGAAGAAGAAGTAGAGGAGTTCCTTCTTTCCGTGCTCTTCCTTCTTCGGGACGGGCGTGGGCTTCTCATCTGCATCCACCCATTGCAGTCTCCTCACAGGGTTATCGTACGTGATCCACTTCTCATCTGTAGCGATGATGGAATTGACCCATCGAAGATTGGATCTACGATGGAGTAATTCCCGACAGACTTGAACACGATTTTTCAGCTGTTCGGGGGAGAGGTCATGGGGAATCACTTGTGGGAGTTTCGGCTTCTTCCCAGATCGATGGAGGATATCGGACACCGTTGATCTGGGAGTACCAGTATCCTTCTTCAACTCACACACACTGGCCATGGGCTTGCGCTTCAGTGTGCGGAGAACGAGAGGCTGATCGAGGGAGGGAGGGCGTCCAGAGCGGGGTTGATCATCGAGACCAAACTCCCCTTTCTTGAAGCGGGAGAACCACTTATAGCAGAAGGGTATGGAGGGGGCGTCAGCTCCTTCCGACTGGGCCAGGGCAGAGTGGGCCTCCTTCACGGATCGGCCAAGACGGTAGTAATGAAGTAAAACTGCTCGGAGATAGAGATGGGAGTCCATCACAAGAATCAATGTAGCAACTAGGAGACTGATTAAATCCTCTCACTACTTAACGTCAGAATGATGCAATACATTGTTGACAAACAGATTGCGCAATCACTGCATTTGATCGCGAACTGACTTTTATACGAACTTTCCGGACACCCCAATATTTCCCTACAGGGCATACGCTTCGACTGCGTCAGAGGATACAAGGAGAGAGTCGGGCCAATCGGAGTTTTCGCGCTGCCGGATACTACAACTACCCGCCCGAATTCCCCTTCAATATCGGTATCGAATTTATTAATTAAAAATGTATCGTTTTGCCCAGCGAGTAATAATACAAGTAGAGTGAATTCAATTAACTTCTTGCAGAGGAGATTCAACCCATTCCTGCACTATGACACAGCGAATGAGTTGACATGCGGCGAAATGTTGGATATGACAGCTGTTACCGGTTCGCTTCTGTTTTGTGATTATTTCGAAAAATAGCTCTCATTTAATCTTCATAACATCTGCTCTACTAATTTCCCGTGCTCTTTGAGACAGTTCGAGATGAAATATGATAGATGCAAAATTGTTCACTCTAATCACTGAATTATCTTTGATCTTTGATCTTGCAGAGTCAGCATCCACGATCTGTTCCTTCCTCCTTCCTCTTCTCCTTATTTCGCTCATCGGCTACTCGCTAGTGCTTGTATTGAGGAAGATGAGAAAGTCTAAAGTCGTTCCCACTATCACTGAGAGAGAGCCGGTACGTTTCAGAGTATCGAAAATCCTGTAATGTTTGTTATTTCAATAATAATACAAAAAGTACTATTATTAAGAGACCGGATCGGTAAGACTCGACCATAATCGCCACCCCCCGGCCACGTCCCACCGGAATGGGAACCAGGCCCCGATAGTTCGTGCATGTACACCCCTTGGTCCCATGTTGCACAAAGTACCACTGATTTATCGATTTGACTTGTATGCAGGAAAATACAAGGCCTCAAAGTCAAAAAATCGACATTTCATATTTTCTGAACGGGACAAGATAGACTCAGAATCTCTTTTCCATTATCTTAGGTATGCTTAATAACCAAAATTAAGCTACCCTGATCGAATCGCATTCAATTGTATTATCATGTTTATGGTCACAAATTTCGGTTTTTGCTCAAAAATTTTGTCATATGGAAAAACCAGGCCGGCTTACTGCGCCTAAAATGCACCTTGATGAAAACTACATGCAGATAACTACTTGTGAGATTGATTCATTTTTTATTTTTTTGGTCCCAAGGGCTCAAATGTTAGGAATTTCAGTTTTTTCGTTCAACTGTCTTCATTTGTACTTTATAGAACAACAATTTACAAGAAAATGATTTTTAAGGTTGGGGAATGTGAAAACACATCGAAAAGTCCGATTTTAAATTTTTTTTCGATTTTAGAATTGCCGATTTTGTTAATTTTTGGTCATCTGAAAGTGTAGATTTTCAAAAAGATCAAGATGCGCACACCTCAGAAAGTTTAGAAGACTTCCATGTAAATAAGAAAATATACATATAAGCTTTTGCACACACTTTCAGTTCCAGATATTTCTCACCGAACATTGCCAAATTGATCATGTCGACCAAAATTTATCGATTGAAATCGACTGAAATCAAGTTGATTTGATGACGTCATATCATAAAACAATTAGTAATGCAAAAACAATGCCGAAAAATACGCGGGTTTCTTATTTCCAAAAAATGATGTCTCGAATTCTCGATTATTCTCTTGTTTACCCATTGAAAATTATATGATTTCGGCCTCAACTCCACTTCTACTTAACGTGAGTTATAGAAGAGTAGTAGATGAGTAATTCCAACGGAAAAAAAGCTCATCATATCTTTCCCTTTTCACGAAATCTTTAATAAAATTTAGTCAAAATCGATATCTGTCATAATAAATTCATCTGCATTTCACCTGTTATAAGCATAATCAAGAAAAACTCAGTGGCACTATGAATTTCAAAACGATTCAAATCCAGAAATAGGTGAACTTCATTCAATGTGAGTAAAATAGATTGTATGAAATTCAGAAATTTCAAAAAATCGATTTCTTTAGATGAATTCAAATTGAACTTTTATTTGAATAATCATGCTTATCTAAAGTGTGCTAACATTGGCTCACTCGAACGAGTCAGATTCTGCTTATAACAGGTGAAATTCAGATGAATTTAGTATGACAGATATCGATTTTGACACAATTTTTTTAAAGATTTCGAGAAAAGGGAAAGATAGGATGAGCTTATTTTTCGTTGGAATTACTCATCTACTACTCTTCTATAACTCACGTTAAGTAAAAGTGGATTTGAGGCCGAAATCATTTAATTTTCAACGGGTAAACAAGGGAATAATCGAGAATTCGAGACATCATTTTTTGGAAATAAGAAACCCGCGTATTTTTCGGCATTGTTTTTGCATTACAAATTGTTTTATGATATGACGTCATCAAATCAACTTGATTTCAGTCGATTTCAATCGATAAATTTTGGTCGACATGATCAATTTGGCAATGTTCGGTGAGAAATATCTGGAACTGAACGTGTGTGCAAAAGCTTATATGTAAATTTTCTTATTTACATGGAAGTCTTCTAAACTTTCTGAGGTATGCGCATCTTGATCTTTTTGAAAATCTACACTTTCAGATGACCAAAAATTAACAAAATCGGCTATTCGAAAATCGACGTTTGTTGAACGATTCAAAATCGGACTTTTCGATGTGTTTTCACATTTCCCAACCTTAAAACTCATTTTCTCGTAAATTGTTGCTCTATAAAGTACAAATGAAGACAGTTGGAACGAAAAAACTGAAATTCCAAACATTTGAGCCTTTGGGACCAAAAAAATAAAAAATGAATCAATCTCACAAGTCGTTATCTGCATGTAGTTTTCATCAAGGTGCATTTTAAGCGCAGTAAGCCGGCCTGGTTTTTCCATATGATAAAATTTTTGAGCAAAAACCGAAATTTGTGACCATAAACATGATAATACAATTGAATGCGATTCGATCAGGGTAGCTTAATTTTGGTTATTAAGCATACCTACGATAATGCAAAAGATATTTTGAGTCTATCTTGTCCCGTTCAGAAAATATGAAATGTCGATTTTTTGACTTTGAGGCCTTGTATTTTCCTGCATACAAGTCAAATCGATAAATCAGTGGTACTTTGTGCAACATGGGACCAAGGGGTGTAGATGCACGAAGTATCGGGGCCTGGTTCCTGTTCCGGTGGGACGTGGCCGGGGGGTGGTCGATTCTTACCGATCCGGTCTCTTAAATTAAGTGGTTATTTCGCACAATCAAATGATTGCGATCACCGACTGTTTTTGTTTATTATGCATAAGTTGCAGACCTTACGCGACATTGCCCGTCCTCTGGAGTCCATTCCCGATGACATCTACCGTCTTCCTGATGTGCCCCTCCTGGAGATTTGCAAGCTTCTCACCCGGTCAATTTAGATTATAGATTGTTGAGTGATTCTTTGTGATTATTGATGTACAATCAACCTCAAACTAACGGCATGACAAAGTGAGAGTTGTTCATATCTATGCAATTTCAGCGGCGATCTCCACAACTTGTATCTCGTGAGTACCAGACTGCGAGCCATCGCCCTCGACCCGTCCCTCGATTACATCAAGTGGAAGGAAGGAAGTCTATACTTAAAGTCGGTAAGAGAACTATATAGATGATCGATTCTGGGATTGGTATCAATTAATTTGATGAAGAAAGTAAAATGGTGAAATGGAAACTGATAAAATATAGTTTTAGTGATTAAGTGATTTCAGCATACCCGAGGATACAGCTTCAGCCTTCTTCCCGGTTCCGAGAGATACCAATCGAGTATGAAATTCAACTACAGATTTGAAAATACAGATTTTTTTAAACTTTTCCATTCAACAATATATCAGTTTTTCATTAGATCTCAGGAATGAACCGTATGCCAAAGTCGATTTTTACCAGTTTCACAATTTCCCATCCTTTCCCGGAAATAGCCATTATAGCTGGATTCTCTCGAAACATGCGTGAAATGTACTGAAATTTTACATTCACAGATTGCCAACTTCCCGATTGGTATTCGTACATTATTGGGAAGGATGAGAACGGAAATTACTTCGAAACGCGATCACAAGAGGATGTTGATGTATCATATTTGTTATATTAAACTTCAGATCCACCTCACTTGCACAACTGCATAGAATATTTTGAATGCCTCTCCTTATTCGTTTGCTTTAGTCGTATATGAGGCAAACACATGAGCATGTTTGCGATTGAGGATATCTTTCTTTCTGTGCAAGGATGTTTAGTCTTTTGAGAGAAAATACCGCGTTGCAGCCCTGCGATGACTTTCCCTCTTGGCCGGTCCCCCAGAAGTACGTCGATGAGCTGGCCAAACTCATGATTCACCAGGAACTGGAGTATCTTCACGTCGATGTGGTATCCATATTTGTTCCGATATTTTACATATGTCGTTTTTTTCTGTCAACTGATCTTCCTGTTGGAGATTTTGCAATTTTACATGTTGTTTTCGATGACGAATGCAATTTGTGTAAGTTATGTAGTTGTGTCAGCAAGTGTACGACAAATTTAGTGTTGACAACCCCCCTGATCAGTTGACATGGTTTCTCGAGAGATGGAAAAGTATCGATACTAGGGCTGTCAAATGAAGAGCAAATGTTTCTGGTTTTTCCATTGTAACATGCTAATGAGCGGTAAAAATATAGTGAAGAGTAAAAAATGTGTGTCACTAAACATGTTTACAAGACTCTCGTACTGTAAACGGTTCGAAAAAATCAAACCTTCATGCATTCTTCATGCAAAAACACGAAAAATCGAGTGAATCGTCGGAAAAACCGTGTTTTGCATGAAGAATGCATGAAGGTTTGACTTTTTCGACCCGTTTAAAATTCGAATGTCTTCCAAACATGTCTTGTGACACGCATTTTTTACTCTTCACTATGGTTTTATATCTCATTAGCATATTACAACAGAAAATCCAAAAACATTTGCTCTTCATTTGACAGCCCTAATCGATACCTTCAGAACAATTCTCAACACACGAAATGTGAGATAATTAAATATTTGCAGTTTCCAATTTCTGAGGAATTCTTCGATCAGCACTCAAGGGACACCCCATCAAGGAAGTGTGTCTTAATCCAACGATTGAACAGCAGATTACGGACGATGACAGACGCAGGTATGTGTTTTGTCCCACTATTGTAGACTAAAGTGCCATCCCCATTGTGTGTACATTCTTCTATTCCCTAACTGACAAAGGAGTGTGCGAAAAAATTTGAAGTGTATAATCTGATTCTTTAGGGAAGTCTTGTGTCATTATTATCGTATTTTCTTGAGCTATCTTCTGACATTGCTACGAATAGATGCGAAATCATAATGTATATCCAGTCTCTTTGCAGCTTCTGTGCGCTAATTAAAAACGTTTCGATGGTCAATTTTGCGACCACTTGTGGTACGGGACTGATCAATGAGGTCTTCATTCGTGAGGTAAAAATTACTTACCAAATTTTGAAAGCATCGGAAATCACAACCTTATTTTATTCAAATATGTGGAAGCAAACACATTGAGATGGACGGGGGCAGAACTCGCGAGTTGATAGCTTCCGGAGAACAGAGAAGAGTTGGCCAAGTTAGACCGCCGCGCTTCTACCCGCCTGTAGCGAGTCTGGTGAGCCATATGACTATCCCGTCGCTTATTTCCTCGGCAATATTGACGATTATTTCGTTGATTCTTTGACAGAGGTCGTTGGAAGACTCGGCCACTAGGGACTGTTAAGCAAAAAAAATCTTTAAAATCTATAAAATTTAATCAACCTCCCCCTTGCAGTCTCACTTCTTCCGCCCCTCTCACTGGATTCTCTCCTGCCTCCTCGGGTACACTGATCTCTCCCTGCCCACGATGATTCTGGACGCTTCCTGGGTAGCACAGTTGGCTACGGTGAGCAATCAATTATAATAATTAATGTTTCGCGCTGGAAAAAGGCGATGAATGGAAATTGAAAAGTAACGCACTTGTGATCGATATTTGTCTTATCTTCGCAGGTGCACGATTCGAATTCGATAGGTCGGATACTCTTGAGAGTTCCAAAATGTTGACATTTTAGATGGTCATGGAGTCTGCCCCTCCTCTGAGAACTACCCGTATCGAGTTCTCCATTGATCGCCGGATCACGTCCAATGACGTCACCCCTCACCTGCCCCGTCACTACGAGGTATTTATTGTATTTTGAAATCTTATTTTCGTAAAAAATATTTAAGTTAGTTGTATTGTTTTGAATTGATTTATCTGCACATATGGTATATTTGTGAAGGGGGACATTAAAACTTGTGTATGTGAGAGTGACTATGTGAGTAGAGTGAGCAAGTCTGCAATGGGAGGAATGAAACTTGCCAATCTCTAGTTTCAACACAACTTGGTCGGCCGAGTTCTCTCAATTACAAGAAAATTCGACCATATCAATGCTACCATCAAGAGGAATCGATACGTCATCGAGGGACAAACACTCTACCATGTGGATATCCATTTTTCCCACTAGTGAGACAGGAAGAGATCGATAGAGGAAAGAACTTACTCCAACATTTCATATGAATAAAACATGAATTTACAATATTTTGCGCAGTTATTCCTACAGGAATGTTTTACGAAATTGATTCGATGCAGTATTGAATAATACAAAAATCTTTCGGTCGAGTAACATTCGCATTTGATCGAGAGAGCAGAGACGAGTTAGAACGGATCTTCATCTAGTGAATAATGATCCTTTTTGTCGGATGTGTGTCTCTTTCCGTGTTCTTCCGCCCCTTCCACTCGAGTTTTCCCTCTCTGTTCAGGTACTCTTACATCACGGTTGGTCTGGCGATGATTCGAGATTTGTATTGTTTGTAGTTTTCGAGAACTTTCGAAATCAATTATATTTATGGCAATGTATCAGTTAGTTTTTTTTTTAGTGCTGCTCCATTAGATCACATATCTTCAGAAATCAAGACAGTTATTTCAACTGCGATCAAGATAGACCGACTAGGCAAGTGCCAGGTTTTTGTGCGGAATTGGCATGCGGACAAGGGCGACTCAGAATCTATCGAGGAGCTATGCAAGACTATCAATGCGCACTGGCCCATGAAGATATACCGTCTGAAGAGATATGAATGAGTCCGACCCCTAATCCTCACCTATTACACTGCCGAAGAGCAGTCGGATCCATTGGCTCTCTCTCAAGGAGCCAGAGAGACGGCAAGTTCCCCACCATCTTATCGCGATCGAACTACTCTATCGAGGAGGCGAAGATCTACAAGGGGGCGTGGGCCTATGCGTGTGTCCACAACAACTCCGTGGACTGCAAGGAGTTCATCGTGCGCGGTCTCTAAGTCTTGAAACTGGAGAAACCGGGAGAATGGACAAAGAAGGAAAAACCCGTGTGTGAGCATAGGTCTTGCTTCTGCCTTTCGTCACTAGGCCGGATGAGAACTATGATGTCATTCCGCCGTATATCAAAGGCTAAATGACGTCATACTTATCATCCGAGCTAGTGCCAAAATGACAGAAAAAACAGGCGAGAGAGCAGGCAGAACGAAGAGTATTTTTCTTGAGAAACCATCCCTAGTATGCAACCCCAAACCAATCTCCCATAATGCCGTTGTAATTGGAAATTTTCGAACTGAGAAATTTGAAAATATTAGTGGATTTGCATCTAAAATTTTGTATCTCTCTCCCCTCCTCCTCCCTCACCCTCCTCTCCTCCATCCATCCATCCTCCTCCTCCATTCGTCTCTTCTTCGCTCGTCATGTGCGGCCGACTGGCGCGCTCTCTCGATGATCTCAACAAGGTTAGATTTTGATCTTGATTTTTAGTTTTAAAAAATAGGAAACACTGTATAATAACTTTCTCTAAGCATACTTAGAACTGAACAATGCACTATCGCTCTAAAAATCGATTTTTTAAAAAATTCTCATGGAATGCGAAATATTTGATCTTTGATCTCTAATTCAGGCTCGATTCGTTCTCGTGCCAGTGCTTTTCTGCATCATCCTCGCGCTCTGCCTCTGGACGATCGTCTACAACAGGCAGCAGACTGAAACGGTTTGCCGACCTTTTCATAAATAAGAGGGAAGTTATAGCTGGCAAGACTCCAAGAAATTGCCCAAAATCAAATCAAAAATAATATCTGGAAATTTACCGATATCATGGGCGTGATTATTTTGATGTGCTGACCAACGAGTAGGACTAAAGTGCAGTGAATTGAATTAACTTCTTACAGAGGATGTTCAACTCATTGCTGCACAATGGCACAGTGAATGAGTTGACATGCGAAATATTGGAGGTTGCAGCTGTTACCGGTTCGCTTTATCTTCTTATCATATTTTTATTTCGAAAACACTTTTAATTGCTTCTTGAGAAATCAATTGTTATCTTCATATTTTTCGTGCTCTATCGGACAATTCGAGATTAATTAGATACATAATTGACGACTTTCCTGAATGATATTTGATCTTTCAGAGTCAACCACCACGATCTGTTCCTTCCTCCTTCCTCTTCTCGTTGTCACTCTCCTCGCCTACTTACTTGTGATTGTTGTGCGGAAGATTGGACAGTCTAAAGATGCTCCCGCTATCATTGAGAGGGGGCCGGTACGTTTCAGAGTATCTGAAAATCCAGTACTTGCTGTAAAGTATTGCGATGATTCTGCATCGATTATTTGTATTTTATCTGTTAAAGTTGCAGACCTTACGCGACATTGCCCGTCCTCTGGATTCCATTTCTGACAACATCTTCCGTCTTCCTGATCTGCCCCTATTGGAGATGTGCAAGCTTCTCACCCGGTCAATTTAGATTATAGATTGTTGAATGATTCTTTGTGATAATTGATTAACTTGAAACCTCAAACTAATGACATCCCAAAGTGAGAGTTATTCATATCAATGAAATTTCAGCAGCGACCTCCACAACTTGTCTCTAGTAAGCACCAGACTGCGTACCATCGCGCTCGACCCGTCGCTTGATCACATCAAGTGGAAGGGAGGAATGCTATTCTTACATACGGTAAGAGAGCACGACAGATGTCCAATTCTGATCTTTAAATAGCGAACAGAAAGCTTTCAAAATAGATGAGTTTGCAAGTAATTTCAGACTCCCCGAGGATACGGCTTCCTAATGTTTCCCGGCTCCAAGTCGAGTACGAAATAGTATTTGGATCATCAACTTTCTTATTCAAATGTATTTCGAATTTTCATAGATTGCCTCCTTCCCCATTCATACGCCTACTCAATTGAGAAGGATGAGGATGGAAACGACATAGAAAATCGATCGCAGAGTGATCAGCACGAGGTAGTACATCACTATAGTATATGAAGTTGAAAACCTCTTTTTGGATAAAAAGCAAATTTTTTTGGCATGGAACCGAAAGGAAATCACATATGCAAAAATTCATAAAATATTCACAGAAAATTCAATTAGCTAAATTAATTAATGCAATTTTTTTTTAAATTCTGACCGGGAAGTTACTTTACAAAGTTCCCATATGCGATTTTGTAATATCGAATTTGTGATGAAAATGGAATTTTAAGTGCAAAACGATTAAAATGCCTATTTTTGGCTCTGAGAAAAATATTAAAAACAATATTTGGAACAATAACTTTTGAGAGTGATTTCCTGATCACAATTTCGCAGTCAATTTTCTTTGATTTTTCATGAATTTTGGGATGTTTGGGTTCTGTTCACGTGAGCATTTATTTCCCTGTTAACACTGAGATGGGGTTAATCGTGGAGAGATGGTGCCAAATATTTATATTTCTTTGTTTCAGGACTCATTTGATATTCCTTCTTGGCCGGTCCCCCAGAAGTGTGCCGATGAGCTCCGTAATCTACATAAACACAATGAAATGGAAGAGCTGTACATCGAATATGTACATAAGCATTCGAAATTATTTCTGCGGCGCTTGCGCATTACAATTATAGATCAAATCTCATTGTTTTTTTTCAGTTTCGTTTTACTGGAGAATTCTTCGAGCAGCTCGCTGTTCATCTGAAGGGACACAATATCAAGGAAATAGATATAATGTACGTCAAAGAACAGGAGATTTCGGATGACGACAGGCGCAGGTATGTGTATTTATCTGATTGTTATCGATAATTCGGCGATTGTCATCCACTTTTCGCGAATGGAGGGAGCGTTGAATGGAGGGAGCGTCGCTTACTATAACTCATTTGCAGCTTGTGTGCGATTTTGAGAAACGTTCCTCGGGTCAAATTCACGACTGATGCCGGTTCGGGACTGGTCAATGAGATCTTCATCCGTGAGGTAAAACCACAGACCGGATTTTGAATAGATAATCGAAGAAAGCCAACTGTGTTTTTTTTGTACTCTAATATTTTGGTGAGCAAAATCAATTGAGATGCATGGGGGATTCACTCGTGAGTTGCTGGCGAACGGGGATCAGAGAGATCGGAGACCACGGCGATTCTACCCTCCTGAAGCGAATCTCGTCAGTTATTCTATTAGTCCGTTTTTTACCAGCAAGATTGACGATTATTACGTTGATTCTTTGGCAGAGGTGATTGAAAGACTCACGAGGGTCTGTTAAGCAAAATTAATTTCCACTTTATCATCCATCAAAATTAAATCAACCTCCCCCCTTGCAGTCTCACTTCTTCCGCCCCTCCCATTCGATCCTCTCCGCACTTCTCGGATACACTGATCTCTCCGTGCCCACTATGATACTGGACGCTTCCTGGGTAGCACAGTTGGCTACGGTAAGCAATCATTTACTCTATAGTAGTTCATGTGATTGGCATATGTCTGAAATTTTGAGATGTTTAGAACTTTAAATTTAAGGAATTTGCGGGAAAAAAGCAATCGCTATCTATGATTTCCTATTCATAGTGGTTACAATTACGAAAGTTTCAGATGGTGATGGAGTCTGCCCCTCCTCTGAGAACTTCCCGCATCGAGTTCTCCATCGATCGACAGATCACTTCCAATGATGTCATCCCTCATCTGCCTTTCCACTACTATGTATTTATATAATTTTGTATTTATTTTAAAAATTGTCTCAACTAATTATATGGCAGGAATGAGTTCTATGGCTCCAATTTCAGCACAAATTGGTCCGCCCCTATCTCTCGATTAAAAGAAGATTTGACAAAGTCAGTGCTCTCGTCATGTGGTCTCGATTCGTGATGGATCATCACACACTATACCAAGTTGACATGCGATTTTTCTACGAGTAAAACAGGAAGAGATCGACGGAGGAGAGAACTTGCTAGGACATTTCATATGAATAAAAGAGGAATATTCAATATTTTGTGCTGTTATTTCTACAGGATTCATTATATTTACAGATTTGATTTGGTACAGCATTTAAAATTTTTTAAAAATTCGGTAAGGGGGTTGGCCTGCCCTCTTCCCCCACCCAGACCAAGGGAGAACCGTGGCCATCACGAATCATGAAGAAAACATACACAATATAGAAGTATTTGCCCAAAATTTCGATTTCGTGATCTTTTGGCAAAAAATAGACTATTTTGCGAATTCTTATATATCAGGTTGTAACATAAGTTTTGTCGCGTCCTATCTCCTATGAGTGCGTTCGCCTAAGAATCGCACTTTTCTCGGTAATGCCGGTACAGCAAAAAGAGACCCTTTGAAGTTTACACAGTTTCTGATACCCCTTGGTGTCCTACATCGATTGCTATGGTTCACTCATTTTTAATTAACATATTTGCATAATTACAAGCACTCAAAGTTTGGCGGTTTCACAATTCTTTTTCATGCTTCTCAGCGGGGATGCGTTCAATTCAAATGAAACTTCGGTTCTAGGGCATTCTCGACATGCTGAATCGATCTGTGTATTTCGTTTATGCGAATATTTAATTTTTATTTTTTACCAAAATTTCAAAAATTATTTTCTCGAAAAGAAGGCCGAACACATAGCTGGATTTTTGATTTGTGATCCTAGGTCAGTTCTACCGTAGAAAAAAATTGGGCCGATTTCGAGTTATCAGAATTAGTTTAATCCTTTAAAAACTGGGAATTTAGTTTAGAGGGAAACTCATCATTCCGCGCCGCTTGCTGAGCCTGAGCGGTCAGAAATGACTTCGTGAAATAGGTTGAGTGAGCAGAATGAAATAAGTTTCACTCTAACTAATTAGTCACGATCGATTCTTTCATCGAATGACTCATTCATGGAAGTTAGGGTTGCCGGAACGCGATTGTTAGTCGTGTGGTTTGCAAAAAAAGGAACAGCATCTCAACAAGGCTATTCCTAACCTTGGACACCAGCCATCTTTTGCGAAAAATTTTAATTGACGTAGGAATCCGTACTAGATCCGAACCGTGCTAAGCGTTGTCCGATGAAACTAAGTTGGTGCCATATGGTTCAAAGTGGGAATCAATCTGTGCCAAATATACAATGGACTACATGGAAAATGGACTACCGTTTAGTACCACTTGGTACAGAGCTTGAATAGCTTGGTACCGTTTGGTACGGATTTGGTACGGATTGGTACGACGTAAATGATGGCTGAAGTGTCCAAGGATAGGAATAGCCTTATTGAGATGCTGTTCCTTTTTTTTGCAAACCACACGACTAACAATCGCGTTCCGGCAACCCTAACTTCCATGAATGAGTCATTCCATGAAAGAATCGATCGTGACTAATTAGTTAGAGTGAAACTTATTTCATTCTGCTCACTCAACCTATTTCACGAAGTCATTTCTGACCGCTCAGGCTCAGCGAGCGGCGCGGAATGATGAGTTTCCCTCTAAACTAAATTCACAGATCGATTCAGCATGTCGAGAATGCCCTAGAACCGAAGTTTCATTTGAATTGAACGCATCCCCGCTGAGAAGCATGAAAAAGAATAGTGAAATCGTCAAACTTTGAGTGCTTGTAATTATGAAAATATGTTAATTAAAAATGAGTGAACCATAGCAATGTAGGACACCAAGGGGTATCAGAAACTGTGTAAACGTCAAAGGGTCTCTTTTTGCTGTACCGGCAGGGGTGCGACTCTTAGGCGTCGCGTCCAAGTTTTGTCGCGTCCTATCTCTTACGCATTCTAACCTCAGAAATTCTTCGAATTAATTTAATCTCAATTTCGTTATTCATAATCAGTGAGGGCCTTCGTACCCTTTCTTACGCGCTTTACTTCAATCCTGTCAAGACAGTTAGAGAGGCACAGTAGTCGGACAAAGTTGTAGTGAGATCAGGATTACAAATAATTTTCGCGCACCAGGTCTTCTAGAAAGGGAGGAATTATGTCGGTTTAGCGTGATATCCGTAAAGTACTATATATGGGCATAAGTTTTAACAACTCACGGATAATGACAAACGAAAAACGTTCTAGAAACTTCGACGAGTTTGTATAATGTGAATGGTAGGTGACGATCGGGAAAACTTTTGCAAGCCGAATTGGGTTCTCAATAGATGAGGATATCCAAATAGTTGAAGAATATAATTCACCCCAGGTGGTCAGTGTACATATACAGTTTGTTGTCTATCGGGTTCTGTTGAGATAAGTGGTTCCATATAGAACGATGGCATGTCAACAAAACGACTGAAATTTGCACGTTGAAATTTCTACCGCACACACATGTTCAATATCTGATTTATTGTGATCATCCGAACCAACAACCATTACCTTACCATTATCTATTGGGGATAATTTTAGAAATCAATAGCTTTTGAATGAAAATCTTGAATTCGAAACGCATAAACTTGCATTTTCGGAAAAATTTTGCCCAAATTGAATTTATGAAAATTTTTAATTTCCCGGATGTAGAGTACTATTTGCCTCGCATGTTTAGTGATAAATTAGACCCCCCCCCGAGTGTTAATTGGAACGCAATTGTGGTAGACCCAGTTGTTATAATTCTGGATTCAGGATAGTTGGTCAAGTTGACTGTGAATCTGCGCCTATACTTAGATTCAGTGTACTATATTTTTTGTTCCGCTCAGCATAACACCATATCTTGCATATATTTAGAAAGAGCATTTACCGTGCATATCACTATGCTACAAGAGTTTGGTTCATTATTCTTCTCTTCGATCTAGCACCCTCTCTAATAAATAAATACAATTTGCATGAAATTCAAATCAATTCATATTGATATTTGCCGCATAGCCGGCATGGACAGTTCATCTGTACCCTATGGTTTGAATGTGCATGCATACCCCTCACATAAACTAGGAGGTCAGGCAACGGGAATGTTTGAGAAGTATCATTCCTTGAAATATTGTGAATCTCCGAAATGCGACAAAACTTATGTTACAACCCAATACTTGAACTGTCGATTGCGTTAATGGAAACGAATGAGGTTGTCCTACCAGCATGCTCTACTCAGACCGACGGAGAATCGTATAGGCAATATTTGCCCAAAATTGCAGTTTTTTGTATTCATTTTGTATAAAATTGTATTCATTTTTTTTGTTTCAAAATAGTCATGTTTTTGCCTTTTTGTCTAATGTAGACACAGTCCCTACCTTCTTGTCCTTCAGCGAAGTGCGCAGAAGCTGAAGCTGGTTCGTGGATGGCTTCGCGGTAGGAGGAAAGGAGTCGAGTCCGAGATGCGTCTTCACCTGTTTCTGGTTCATTTCGAGAGCAGAGGAAAGAATGTCTCGATCGTCAAGAGATTCTTGGTGTTGCACCAGAAGGATCGAACAGCGTCCCAATTGCCATTTTTTTGGAAATATAGATTTAAAATACATTACAGGGACAAGTAAAATTTATGGGATCACTGGACGTTTCAAAAAAAAATTACTTACGATTTTCCAAAGAGTCTTCCCATTATCTCTCTTCATTTCTACTCATGGTTGGCGCGGGGAGTGGTCGCTCGCGCTCTCTCTGGAGACGCTTCTGGCTCCGCTTTGTGTAAGTCTCTCCATTCTTCGCTAATTCGCACCATAACATGCCTCGTTTAGGCACTGGCTCCTCTGTGCGTTAGTCTTCCTCTGGAAGATGTCTGAGCTGGTGATGGTCCCTCTGATGGTGGATACTGTGGTAATTTTGCTGCAATCCAAACTATGCCTTCTTTTGAATTTTGCAGTCCCTGATGGATCTGCCTGGCGATTGTCTACTCGAGATAATCGATCGTCTCGACTTTGTCACTCGCTCAAGAATAGCTACAGTAAAAAAGAGACTGTGTGCACTGGAGGAGAATGCACTGCCACTACAGGGACCTCTGCACTACATTGAAAACGTGCTCATGGAAGTAAGTGGCTATTAGGCTTGCGGTAGCTGAATAACTCAATTGAATGGACGCCCCTCATTTCAAATAAACAATCCAAATTAAGCATAGTAATAGAAAAATTTTAGAGAAGGATGTGGAATAATTCAGATTGACGAGAACTCGGTAAAATTCACAACAACAGTGGAAGTTGTCGTTCCTCTGGCACGCCGAATCTTCAAGAGAATTGCTAAGGCCTGCGAGACGGAGCTTGACCTGGTAAGACTAAATCTCTCCCCTCCTCCTCTCCCACCAATTATTCGATTGCATTGTATCCGATTTCAGGTGTACAACTCTCCTCTGGATACAGTCGACACGCCCGAAATGCTCCGAATTCTCGATTTGCTCCCCGTGCTGAACACTACACACCTGGGCGTCTTTTCAGAGGTAATTGGTGTTGCTTCTGGATAACTTCCTTGTTCAATTTTTAGTTTTTAACTATCAAATTTAAAATGAATTAACACTTTTCTTGTAAATCAGACGCTGTCTGCGGAAGGATTTCGTGCACTCGTCAATAGCATGCTCATTTTCCTCGCTGGTTCCGGTCGCAAGCTGCACCTGAGGAGTGCGCCTCTCTGGGCTTCTACTACGGCAATCACCACGCTGATCCACGTTAGTGACTTAGTATCAACTGCGACGTCTAATCAAAATGATTGAGGATGTTCCTCAAACATAACCACGTTTGAGTTGTAATTGCGTGCATAATGCAAGCAAATATTTTGTATGTTTCAGGCTGCTCACAACGCTAAGAAAGTGTTGGCGATCGAGACAGATTTCATTCTTTCCTCTGCTCTCGAAATGACCCAGAAACTGGTGAAGACGCATCTCGGACTCGACTCTTTCCCTCCTCCCACGAAGCCTTCCATGAACCAGCTTCGACTTCTGCGCACTTCACTGAATGAGAAGAAGGTAGGAACGGTATTTCCATTAGAAGAAAATTCGAAGATATGACTAGTTTTGAAACAAGAAAGTTTGGGCAAATATTTCGATAATGTGCAGGTTCGTTTCGCGATTGGCCTCCACGATTCTCCGTCGGTCTGGGTAGAGCATGCTGGTAGGACGACGTCATTCGCTTTCCACTACAGGTGCAGTGATATTATTTGATTTGTTTACATATTCAAAATTAACAAATTAATACAATCAGCAATTTAGTCAGGACAACAGTGGCGTCTACGGATATGTACACGCTGGACCGAGTAGGAAGGGCAGCAGCAGCAGCAGCGGTCGACTGATTCCTTATTCTGAAGACGCGTGATCTAATGAAGCAAAAGGCTTCCATTTCTTGATAAATAGCCACACATCTCTCCTTTAAAAATATCAAATGGTACAAGTGCTGCATTTCATTTGTTCAAATATGAAAATGGATCCTGATTTTGAGACAGAAAGACAAGCGAGATAGCACGCAGAACGATGTTTGCGGAACCATCCCGATTAAATAACCTCGAATTACATTATTACATTGTAATCAAATTGACAATTTTCGAACAAAGAAATTTGAAAACAATAGTTGATTTGCATCGAAAGTGGTATCCCTCTCCCTCACCCTCCCTCCCCTCCCCCTCCTCGTCCTCCCTTCACTCGTCTCTTCTTCACTCGCGATGCGCGGTCTACAGGGACGGACTTTCCTCAATGACCTCAACAAGGTTGGATTTTTATCTTCGATTTCCATTTAAAATGTTAAAAAACACTGAATAATTGCATTTCCTCTAATCATTTTTAGAACTATACCATCACCATTGCTTTAAAGATCGATTTTTTTCACTTCCCTAGGAACGCGGAACTTGATCTTTGATCTTTACGATCTAATTCAGGCTCGATTCGTCCTCGTGCCAGTTCTCTTCTGCATCCTCCTTACGCTCCACCTCTGGACAGTCGTCTACGATAGGAAGCAGGCTGAAACGGTTTGTTGAACTTTGATCTCTACTATTTAGTCCACTCCACTGGGTCGGCATTCATCATCTACTAGTCATTCTCCAGAACATTCTGTGGTTTCTGGTCCCTCATCCTAATTTCCATTTGTCGTCCTCCTCTGAATGTGAGGGGAGAGAAAGAGGAGACCGGACATCGGAGAAGGAAAAACTCGAAATGAAGAGGCAATGGGGGATAAATAAGAGGGAATCGATAGCTGGCAAGACGCCAAAAAATTACCCAACAATAATGTGAAATCAAAAATAATATCTGGGAATTTTCCGATAGGTTGAGAGTACTGGGCCCGGCATGGATATGCTTTAGTGGATTTGCTCATGTCTAGGCTTACAAAAATTTATAGATAATCACAAATTGATTTTTTATCTTTGATTACTGAACTCGTTTCAGGTCCTCTACCGTGACTCGAATGGAAACTGGGCACTGGATTTGAGTCTGGGCGGAGTAGTAGTGTGGATTTTATGCTGGGTTAGTGATATCTTCTACTCAACTTACTTTTTAAAACTGTTCTTCCTGTTCTTTTTCCAAATATGAATATACCGTAAGATAACAAATGATTACCATTTAATCATTGATATCTGACATTTGATCTCTTCAGAGTGGTCTTATCAGCGTCGTCTGCATCATTCTCATCAACCTCTCCCGCCCTCGATACGATGCACTGGTAGATCAAATATCAATCAATAAAATTAAGTAATAAATATGCAGCCTGTGTACGCCGTCATATCGATCATTGCCTACCTGTAGCTGGCACCGTATTCAAGTAAGATTTTTATATCACAGGTCTTCTGAGAGATTGCATGAAATTGAGACCCCCCTTTAACAAACTGTTCAAATTGCTTCAATCGGAACCCCAGTTTGGTGTTTGATGTACCTGAGGCCTAGTAACATTCAGTAAAGTGTTTGGAGTCGTGAATTGAAAATTGCCTAAAAGCCGGCTCTCACCATTTTGAAACTTCGAAAATTCATATCTCCCTTCAAAGTTGAGTAAACGAGTCGTTAAAAAACCTAAAATGATCCACTTGTCGAGTAGAATAACTTTGTTTTTAAAGAGAAATTGAAAGGAACACAAGTTAATGGCGAAAATTCAAAAAGTTTGGATTTTTTTTTGAAAAATCGAGAAAAATTCAGTTCCTGAAAAAAAATATCATTAATACCTAAGAGATTATTTAAGATTCGAATTTTGCGACTTTTTCTACCCCGGGGAAAATTACTTCCAAAAAAATCGCGCTCGTAATATCGCGCTTTTTTTCGGAGAGAACATGTCCGATCACGTGTTTTTACTCAAGATCGAAAATTTTACTTTCTAATTTTTGTGCCTAAATCACTCAGATATATCTTTTCTTTTTATTGTCGATGCTTACCAACCTTTAATGGCGAAAATTAAAAAGTTTGGATTTTGTGATGAGAATTCCCGTCGAAAAGAACCGGAGATTTCAATATTTTCAAAAATCATGTTTTGCTTCATAAAATTTGAGAAATTTGGTGAAAAATATGATTTTTGAAAATATTGAAATCTCCGGTTGGTAAGCAATATTGAAATCTTGAAAGAAAATATTGAAATCTTGAAAGAAAAGATATATCTGAGTGATTTCGACGCAAAAATTAGAAAGTGAAATTTTCGTTCTTGGGTAAAAACACGTGATCGGACATGTTCTCGGCGAAAAAAAGCGCGATAGTACGATCGCGATTTTTTTGGAAGTAATTTTCCTCGGGGTAGAAAAGGTCGCAAAATTCGAATCTTAAATAATCTTAGGTAGTACTGATATTTTTTTTTCAGGAACTGAATTTTTCTCTATTTTTCTCATCACAAAATCCAAACTTTTTAATTTTCGCCATTAACTTGTGTTCCTTTCAATTTCTCTTTAACAACAAAGTTATTCTACTCGACGAGTGGATCTTTTTAGTTTTTTTAACGACTCATTTACTCAACTTTGAAGGGAGATATGAATTTTCGAAGTTTCAAAATGGTGAGAGCCGGCTTTTAGGCAATTTTTGATTCACGGCTCCAAAAACTTTACTGAATGTTACTAGGCCTCAGGTACATCAACCACCAAACTGGGGTTCCGATTGAAGCAAATTGAATAGGTTGTTAAAGGGCACCTGCGATCTCTCAGAAGACCTGTGATATACCGTTCCAGAAAAATGCGATCGTATACTGACACTTATTTTTTGAAAGCAAATATTAATGTTTTTTTAAAGATATTTTTTACTCCAGCGAGATTGTCTCCAAACTGTCTCTCGATGAGTCTACTCAATTGCTCATCACCATCTTCATCACTTATGCTTACGGAATGGGAGCGATGACGGTACTGTAGTTAGCAATTATTCGTGCTCCTGCATAATTCCGGACAATCCAATGAACTTCGAACACATTTTCATTTTTGAATTCTTAATCGGATAGGCATACACTGGATTTGGTCTCATTAACCCTTTGGCTATGACTATCTGTATTCTCTCCTGGATAATGCTGAAGCATCGATTAGTATAACCACTCTTTCTATTGTGCAGAGATCAAAGATCAAAGATAACATTGTATTCTTAGGCATGTGGCGAAGGCCTGCCCGGGTTGTTCAACGTCATGTTTACAGTGAGTTGAGATTCCGTATCCAATCGATAATTTCGATAAATCGATAATCTCGACTCCGCAGATCTCGAACAACGTCCTGCTCGCCACTGTCGAGGTGGCCTACTGTCCGGCTTGGGCACTCGTGGCAACGCAAATTGCCTTCATGTGTGCTGGTAGGGGATTTTTAAATTTTGTTCTGAAGTACGGGAGTCTTCCACGTTAATTAATCGATTTATTTTTTTAATATTATATTTCAGACAAAATTTACGCTAATATTCGAGATTTGGGCGAGTGAGTCACTGTCCAACCCTTCAACAACTTTGCGTCAGTTGTTAATTTTTAGAAATAAATTATATACAATTACTTTCAAGTCGGATTTGTGATCTCTTCAGGGTGGAACATGAGCCACGCCGTCCAATCTGGGCAGAGGGAGCGCCTGTGGCGGAGGAGAAGGAGGAGGAGTATCGTTTTCCAATGGTAAGAAATATCACAGATCAGCATGCATAACTTCTGATTATATTCTAGTTAATGTGTTAGAAATTCGACATTACATGCGTTGCTAAAATATCGTCTTGAAAAAAATTAAGTAAAAAACTAAATAGGATCAAGGCAAAAGTGAACTCACTACAAATAAATCATGATAATTATCATTCAGTAAAGTTCGTTATTTGGGTAATCACATATTTCGCACCCTCTATGGCCACTAATCCTGTCGAGATAATGCAGAAGGACACTAGGTCGGATGAGAACTATGGCGCCATACCTCCTTTGATAAATCAAAGGCGGCATGACGTCATAGTTGTCATCCCACCTAGTACCTTGTGTTATAAATGAAGGGAGTGAAGCCAACAAAGAGATCAAAAACAAAAGATCAAATTCAGTTCGAGGATAGCTCAGTCGACTTTGGAATGTTCTGCCACTGCCACGACCTGTGGCGCTGGCCGAACATCTGCTTCAACGACTGGCAGTTTCATCTGTATCTCCTGCGCAACCACAGTAAGTTCAGCGATCAAAGATCAAAGTTCAATGAGACGTGGTCTACACAAAGCCGTTTCGTCATGTCGCATAATAGGCCAGGCCGGATAAAATTCACTCCGAATGACGATATAAATGTCTTGTAAATCCATCAGCGACCAGATATCAAAGATCAAAGATCAAAGATCACGCCTTTCAGCTGTCCTCGGCCTCTCCTGCATGCACACCTTCGCCACGCTCGTCGCCCTTTCGATGGATGTGGGAGGTGAGCGAAAGATCAAAGTTCACGAACTCTGTTTCAAGATCAGTTTCAAAGAGTAGCGTTCTGGATTGGAATAAAAGATCAAAGAACAATTGTAGGAGTTCAACTGGCCCTCATCGCGACTTTGGGAGTGATGTTCGGACTCATGCATGTCCTCGACAACAAGAAGGGGCAGCATTGAATGCGTAGGTTACAATATCAGGTTACGGTAGGAAGGTCTTGTCAACACACTCAGTATTTTAATGATATATGAATATTTTACGAATTCGCCACTTTATTCTGCGTTATTTTCTTAGTCTAACCATATCTTGCAAAGTAGTATCCGCAAAATACCTTAGAATTGCTAAAGGGATATGGCAGGATGCGGAATGACTCCAATTAGATATGGTTGTAATGCAAACAATATTGAAAATCGTTGTTCAGCCTTTGCTTTGGATCAATCGGCATCGTCTCTGTGGGCATCGTGAAGGCAGTCGAGTACGCGGCCTTCTGGTTCTTCTCCTCCTACTGAGGCTTTATGAGTAATCGATATCTCAGTCATTCTGATAAATAATGGATCTCTATGAATAACAGCACCACAATACGTGATAACGTATAATCAGAAGTCGTATGATATCACAAATGAATAACTAGTTGTATGATATGAAACTTGCGAAATTCGGTATACAGTATCGATCGTAACTAATCCCCCAAAATTCTGAGCTCTGTAGCATTTGCACCAGGTAACCAATCAATCTGAATTTTTCACTCTAGATACAAAATTCATCGGGGAATCAGATACACTTGTTTTCATTTCATTAAAATTTCTCGTTATTGCATAGCAATGACGCAATCACATAGTGATTTTTTAGAATGCATTATTTCCTCGGAGGAATTTTGCGTGCCAGTCAAACTTTCGGGGCGTTGCTGCAGCCGCTACAAACTCATAACTTTGGTTCTGGGAAAGCTAGAAACTAGTGCAAAGCAGGAAAATAATCCTTATTATGATCCTAGATGAACCTGAAAGTATGGTATAGACGGTAATCATTTACCCTAAAGGCACGAAAAAGTATTTTTTGATAATGAACCGACTTTGGCCGAGTGCCGTTTCAAGGCCGAATTTGCATAAAATGTGGTTCCAACACAGGAATCTTCAAAAACCTTCAACGAATCTATTCCCAACCTTTGGTAGGGTTGCCATCACTTTCACTTTCAGGCCAAGGCGTTCGTTTTACGAACGCGCACTTTCTCTTCACACTGATCCCTCTCCACTCCCTCGTCGTGTAGGAAATGAGGTGCGCGCGAAAGGAGCGCATGCCCACTGTCCAAAAAGTGAAGCTACCCAAACCAAAACTTTCGAACAGTTTTTTGATGGTTTTTGAACATTCTGTGCAGGAACGACATTTTATGAAATTCGTAATTGAGACGGTGACCAAAGTAGGAGCATCCAAAAAAATGACTTGTTCGTGTCCTGAAGGCAAATGATGTGCGATCAATAGCAAACTTTCAGGATAGGCTGGTAAGTGGCCAGCCATTGGTCTGCACTGGTTCTCCCCACTGCTCTGTCTGCACTGGTGTCCGTCTAAACTCCACACCCGCTGTTCAGGATACTGGTTGACCACTGGTTGCACGAAACAAGATTATTGATGCCTTGCCACACCGCTAAAGCTCTGCATTTCTGAGCAATGGTCTGACTCTCTCCAAATCACACGCTCTCTCAACGAACAGAGAGACGAGAGAGCGTGCAAACTGAAGAGAGTCAGACGATTACTCGCATTTCGCATCTCTCGCATCGTCTCCGTTGTGATATCCAAATTACTCAATGATCCCGTTCCATCCCTTCTCATTTAAATCACCCTGACAAAGGAGAGATCGTGTGTAATGAACATTGAGATGGCACTCTCCAATTGATACAAACCGGCGATCGAAGAGTGAAATTGCGTGTCAGGGTCAGCAAATCTCGATGCATACACATTTCCAGTGCGGTCACTTTCTCCGAGACACTGGACGGCGGCAATATTAGTCAATCCATATCTCAGCACTCGCCTTGCGATTGGCTCTTGTAATGGTCCGAGACTTTTCAGGAAAATGCTGGTGGCATTAATGCTGTTAATGATGTTGCTGAGTCCCGCATATTTCCAAAAGCGTGAGTTGTTTATCTTGGAAAATTATAGTCAAAGTCCGATGTGAATTAAAAACAGGTATCATCGCTAAACCTTGTGACAACGCTAAATGTTCAGCCCCGTCTGCAGTTCAAACATTCACCAACAAGTTATCGACACTACTCGAGGCCGAGGACATTTTGGAGAGTATGGCGAGAATCGGAGACGACAGCAGAGAATTGTTCCGACTTGGCCAACCCGTTTGGAGGCTACTCGCCAATACTTCGGTTGGTTGTTTTTCAATTTGTGTATGGTTGGTCGATTATGCTTGAAAAAAATGTTTCGGGCAACTCTTTTCCGCATCGTTCTGAAAAAAAAAACAAAAAGGGCCTCCCTTTGGAGCATTTTTTCGGCGGGTTCCACATATATCAACAGTCATCGATTTCGCAACTAATATTATAAAATCAGATCCAGAAAGATGATATGCATGAACTGAAGCATCTACAGTTGTTCATTCTCAATGGTTTGGAAGCTTCAGGATTTAACGAAGCTCAAATTCTTACAAATTTCAGAAATCAATAAAATCAACAGTACTCTGCGTGATGAAGATGGCAGCTATACAACGCCAACGAAATACATCGCTTACCCCGAAATCACTTACACCAAAGTGCGTATTCTGAGTAGAGTTTAACATAAGTCATGAGTGATGACAGCGACACACATACTGTATTATCGATTCTCAAACTTTAAAGTTGCGGATCGTAAAGTAATGTCAAATGTTGCAGAGGTTTCAACGCAATGTCAGCGAAATGCTAACGACTTTGGATCGAGTGCTTACTACAGCGCAACATGATTCAGAAACGTTCAAAAGTAGCCAACTCAAGGAAATCCTGCGCAGGTACTCAATCGTGCCTATGAATTACCTCGAAGAGAGAAAATATTCGAAATTTATGGATAAATATGAGGAATAAGGTAAACTAGAAAAACGGCGAAAATTGCAGTATCTCGACAAATTTGTCCATGATTCTTGCGAGTTCCCATCGAGAGAGGCTATGGAAAGTCGCTTCAAATTTCTGGGATAAGCAACTGGAGACTTGCCTTGAATGTAAGTTGCTCAAGTTATTGGCCCATTTCTATACTAACAGTCAATTAAAAGTTATTTGCGGTAATTTCATTTTAAAAATAAAATAAAATTTGTAGCTCAACATCCGACTACTGAAGATGAGAGGAGGAACTTGGCATCACCATATTCTATATTTCAAGGATAAAAGAGTAAGCATTTTACGCACTCGCCTGACTGCAAATTGCAAATATTTGAACAGAACAGATCCAAATATTTTCCATTCTTTTTTATATCTTGCTCTAAATAAAAAAATTGTTCCCAATTTAAATCGATTCTCGAAATTGCGATTGAATTTTAAAATTTGCAGATCAGCTACTTTTGTATATGGGCAATGGCATTTGCAGAAATTTGCAGATCAGCTACTTTTGTATATGGGCAATCCATTTGACGCTCTCTATGGAGGACCGGTGAGGAAAGTGCAGGCGCTGATTGCGGATATCGATGAGAGTATGCAGATTTGAACACTTATTTTTCAAGACCCGTTTTCCTCCAAGATGTTTGTTATGGAAATTACAGAAAATATAACAAAAATATGTTTTTCAGTAAATGACCTTTCACCTTTCTTACGATAAAGTGAACACCATAATTAAACGTGGCTTCTCCATCCCTCTAAATGACTTCGCTAAATCACGATTGGAAACGACGTATGTTTTACGACAAAATAAATATTTCAAACATACGCTTAAAAGATGCCGAATCGATTATGCGATTCTCAACCAAACAGCTTTGCTTCCTGATTTGAGGAAAATTCGCAATGATTTAATTCGTAAGTTACAATTTTTTGAGACAAGTTTGGTCGAATCATCCAGCATGATTTTAGGAGCTCATTCAAGTGTTACTCTGTGCTTGGAGCGCGCCAACTGATCAAGCATATCAAAAAGCAGCTGAAACTGCCGTTCGTTCTTCTGAGAAAATCAGCCAGTATATGACAAATTGGATGCAAACTATTCAGGTGATTGTCATTAATTTTAATCGATCAATAAGGGACATAAAAAATTAAGGCAAGGATTGAAAACGTCCTAGATATTTGTTCGCAAAAAATATGATATAAATCGGTTCAAATCATTTTTCAGAAGCAAACGAATGCCTCGGCGATTCCTGATCCGAATCCGGAAAACTGCAAAAAGACCATCGTCGCAAGAGAAATGAATCCCGAAATCGAATCATTTTTGTCCAAGTATCGCGAAATGCACGAAACAGTCGACATAATCAAGAGTTTGGAGCAATTCGAAGAAAATAGCATTGAATTATTCCGAGTTGCCAGATCAGTTGGCAAACTATTCACAACGTACAACGTGTCTGGACAGGTACGCATATTTTGGAGATTGGAGTAGTCTTATTGCGCACTGTCGTCTATGATATATCAAACGCTGTATGCCGAAATAGTTCCCATATCTTGCTACAATAATTATACACTCCATTCCCATAATTTTTGTAGAATGACTTTTCTTTACGAATTTGAGAAGCATTTCAGGTCAATTTCGAGGATGTGAACGCATTGAAGGAGATTCGCAAACTTTTCCCAACGACTTTAATCGTTTACAAAATTTACAAAAAAATAGCGTTTACATAAACAACATTATTCAGATGACATCATGGATCTTGAAAATGATGCGCTGCTATCGACATACATGTGTTCATTCATGGCTAATCCATTATCATTTGGAAATTTTAGGGTGTGAAAGGAATTGTTGACCCCACGATGTTCATGGTTGGAAATATGATGGACACGATGATTTATGACGGCACCTCTTTAACTGGCAATAATTACATGTTTATCTCTGGCATGTTAAATGATGAGGATGCTTACAGGAGGAATTACCTCAAGGTAAGTTTGAGCATAAATGAAAGTTTGGATCGGATAATTTGCAGCAATTCGATAGCCATATTTGCAAAGATTCTCGATTCCCCAGAAAAGAGCCATTGCAAAAACTGGTAAAACTGCATGATGTATTCGAAAGTGTGGGGAAGCGGTTACCAGGCTAGATATTTTTATATGTTGATCATTTTATATTTATTTAATCTTATAATATATTTTTACTGTTCAGTGTATCCCCTCTGCTGGTATGATCAATACGAGGGTCCCAATGAATACAAACGACTCAAGAGAGGTACTTTCTAGTATTTTAAATATGGGAATATTTTCCTGTTATGCTCCATAATTTAATGAAGTTGTTTATTGAACATGCTTCTAAACGGAATTTAGGTAATTTTCCACGAACATAGGATCCGTGAGTGATAGTGAGAAAACATCGAAAGTTCGAAGAGTATTTGCTCGCTCCCTGCAATCGCACTCTTTCTTTTTGCAATTATCATGTCTGTCATGCAGAAATTGTGCACCTTTACGATGAGATCACCGAGATTGAGATTATCATGCAGAAATTGTGCACCTTTACGATGAGATCACCGAGATTGAGATCGATGTGATGGCAGCTAATATTAGCAGAAGTAGGTTTACATTTGCTGATACAATGTGTTTTCTCTAAAACGCACATTTCAGTTACTAATCGCTCATTTATTGCTACTCTGAAAATTATGAACAACACCTTCAACAACATTAAACTTGCTAACCCTATCGAGAAGAAGGAGTAATATTTTACTAAAACAATAAGGAATAAACACATTATTTTCAGGTGTACGTTGGATCCTGTACAAGCTTTCTATGATACGCCATCTCAAGAAGCCACCCCCCACATTATCTACAGTGTTTTGCTGAAAATTGTAAGCAAAATTTTCATTAACATATTACTGAAAACCGTTATACTGAATATAAATTGGGGAAATGGAATAAAATAAATCACATATATTGTTCAGCAACTTCTCGAAGTTCTGAGGAAATCAGTGAAATCGTCGGTCGACAGTGAACTCGATGACCAATACGTTAAAAAGACGAAATTTATTGCAAGCGTTTTCGGAGAAAGAGCGCAATACATGGCCGAGTGGACTCGACAAGTGAACGCGTACGCCTCGGAATTGGTCAAGGTATGGATTTGTTTACTTATTTTATCACACTGTATTCATTATTGTTTATTTAAGTGTGTGTTTAGAACACATCTTGGCGCGAAGCTGGCATTGCATTCGCAAAGAAGGAAATCGGCCTAATGCAAGCCCCATCCAAGCATCTGAACGAGACTGCTAGGAGGGTTCAGAAGGTCTTCGAAGAGCATGGATCATCCGAATGCGCTTTTTTCTTGTGTTTTGACATCCAAAGGGTCTGGCCAAGGTCATGTCCGACCGAGTCCAATAAAAGTCACTAGGCGTTGCGTGACACTAAGTCTGGTGATCACCATAGGATGGTAACCATCCCGATAGTGTCCAAAAATATACTTCCGTAGGATTTCACACTATGTTCCAACACAATTCTACACTACAGGGTGTCCAAAAAGTATTGTTACACTTTTGAAACGCGAATTTTTTTAACATGTAGGTCGAGTTGTCAAAATCTGTAATAACACGTTTGAGCCCACCCTTCGGTGCGTTGAGGGAACCTACTAATTAGTTTCCCATAGTCATGGTTCGTCCAAATCGCTATCGTCAAACTATTATCAACCTTTGGACCCTCGGCGACCCCCCAGATTCCATCAGGAGGAAGCTTCGTATTTCCCGAATGGCAGTCTATCGCACCATCTCCCGTTTCAAGCAGTTGGGCACTGCGAAGGACCGTCCAAGATCAGGAAGACCCAAGACCGCTCTCACTCAGAAGAACAGGAGAATCGTGGAGAAGAGAGTGAATCGCAATGCCAAACGATCCATCAGGAAGATGGCTAAGGATCTCAAGATCTCCAAAGGATCCGTGTGTGCCATCGTTCATTCTCTTCTCAAGTCCTACCCCTACAAGATGAGAAAGGGCCATGGCCTCACTGATGTCCACAAGCAGAAGCGCCTGGAGAGATGCAAGCTGCTCCTTCAGCGGGCCGATCGTGGGGAGCACTTGACTACCGTTTACTCTGACGAGAAGCTGTTCTCAGTCGAGGAGGTCTACAACAGTCAGAACACCAGGATCATCGCCAAGTCTCCTCAGCAAGCTGACGCCAGAGGTAGAACCATCTCTCGCATTGCCCACCCCCAGGCACTGATGGTTTGGGCTGGTGTGTGCTCGACGGGCAAGACTCCTCTCGTGTTCGTGGATCCTGGGGTCAAGATCAACAAGGAGTACTACACCAGGGCAATTCTCCAGAAGGCCCTTCTGCCCTGGTCCCGCTCCCACTTCAAAGGGGCTCGCTGGACCTTCCAACAGGATTCAGCGCCTGCTCACTCGGCAAAAGTGACGCAGGCATGGTGTCGCGCCCATCTGCCCGACTTCATCTCGAGTGAGGAATGGCCCTCGAACTCCCCCGATCTCAACCCTCTGGACTTCAGCATTTGGTCAGTGTTGGAGAAGGAGGCCTGCTCTACTCGCCACAAGAACCGCGATTCCCTCAAGGCAGCCCTTCTCAAGGCATGGGAGAAGATCGACGTCCCTTACCTGCGGGCCGTCATCGACTCGGTCCCTCGTCGTCTCAGAGAGGTCATCGCGGCCAATGGAGGCCAGATCGAGTGATCGTGCATTGTTATGTTCATATGGTCACTGATAAATACTGTGCCCCGTTTGAGTTGTCTATGTTGCTTTTAAAGAAAGATACATGGTTTTATCCGTGTAACAATACTTTTTGGACACCCTGTAGTATACTATCATGGTTATCATATGATCCGACATAATGTCCTTTGCGTCTTTTGAATTCTGCGTGATATCTCGCATGTTTTACCGAAGAGATATCGATCAAAATGAGTCATTGCTTACGACGCCATTCCATGAATGGGAGAGCTCTGCATCCCAGATATGCCTACAACGTGCTGGTCTTTCCTGGCGTCCTCGTCGACCTCACCTGGCAAGTTGGTACGGAAAGGATCGAAGACTACGTCAACATCATCGAGGTATAGTTCGGGAAACTTTTCATTTCCCACACTCTCTCGTCGTTCGTATGCGAACTAGCGAGCCCACGATAATCAGTCCGGAGTATTACTGTAGGTACAGTAACCGGGTCGAGCAGGGACAAGCTTAGAACGCTTGGTGGAAGAAAATTGACTGATGATACCCTAGGTGTGTGTGCCCAGGATACTGTAGGATGATGCAGTGGGATGGGACTGTATATAAATCAATACTTTATTACTACAGTAAGATGTGAAGGGAAGGGGTAGGATACGGTAGGAGGGTGACTGTGAAAGATTGAGATCCAAGTGTGGTTCAAACGGAGGAGGACTGTGGTCCAAGAGCGAATGGGATCCAAGTGTGGATCAGACTGAGTGATACTCGTGGTCAGCACGAGGAGAGGTTCAGTGGAGCTCTGAGGTGAGGGCGAGAGGAGGGGTTTATGTAGGCATAAGCTGACGTGTCATAGCTGATGTAAATAGGCGAGAGAGAGGGAAATGAGAGAGAGTGGTGATACACAATGGAATGGGATTGAGATGTTAATTGAATTGATCTCGTCAATATCTCGTTGTGAAAGGCCAATTTGCATTGGGCTGCGCTCAACAACAGAGATGAGATTGAAATGGAAATGGAGTGACTTTGATTGAGGGGAATGGAATGAGGTGATGAGAAAAGGGTAGTGACGTGTGAGTCGCTACAGGTCGAGAAAGAGTATGGAATAAAGAGACGGTAACCCGAATTACGAGCACTTATTCTAGGGCGCCAGCCGGCTCTACGTTCACGTCTTCCGTTGCAAACGAACGGAAATAGCTAAACGATCACGCATCGCTCGAAAGTGGATGCAGACTAAGAGACATACGATGGTGGAAGTACTCAGGTATCTAGTTTTGTTTACTGAAGAGATTAACGTTTTTTGCATGATTTAACACATGTAATTCGGTTTTTTGCCAGAATTACTCATTTTTTTAGTAATTAAATAGGTGGAAAATAGTATATTTCAGGAGCGGCAGAAAGAGCAAAGGAGAAGAAGAAAGAACATGCGCTCCTGCGAAGAATATGCTCGCAGTTCTGCAGGACACGGCAAAGAGAGGATCATCATATGGCATGCATCTCTACAGTTCGGCGATCGTCTTGGGATCCGATCTAAAGTGAGAAATGGGGAAATATGGTCCTAATCTTCCATTGTGAATAATTGGGTGTTCAGAACGGAAGCGGGCTTATCTGGTTAAAATTCGAAAAAAAATTCTTTACACGCAGTACATGCATATACCGTGATATTGTTTTTCGAAGTCTACATATATCACAGAAAGAATGCACGTAGTATAGTAGTATGCCTCGAGTTTTCATTAGATCGCACATTTTAGGGTGTTGCATTCCCTGAATGACCACAACACGAACGAGTCTCAACTCGAGTCGCTGCCTGTTGGATTGGCAGTGGACAAAGACGCAATGAACATGCTGGTAGGAAACAGTGAGGGAGACCAGAAATACTATTGGACGGCACTATTCTTCTTGTAATCGATTTCTTGTACAAACCTACTTCTAAATGTGTGTTTCATGATTCATGTGATTTGTACGCTTATCGATTGTCGAATATTGAAGTGACAAATACACTTTACACCAAGGAGAGCTGACACATACCGATAACGACTAGCGATTATCTGCGCTCTCTGTCCCTGTTCCCGTGATGCCTACCTCTCTCTTCTCATTACTGACTCACTCGTCGCATATCTCCATCTCCCTAGCTCTCTTGGTCCGACGAAAAAATGACTTTGACGTTCTGCTTATTTCTTTCATACCGTGAGGGGTGAATGTGTGCGTATAATTCAAGCGTGAGTTGATCCCTAGCTTACTCATTCACCTGCATTCATTTTCAATAAATTATCTGCTACTACCTTGTGGAAATTTCAAGAAACTTCTCAAAATGGTGTCACATTGTCCACAAAACGACTGTTGTGTGCATATTAACAACACGCATTACAATTTAACAATCAAGTTTCAACAAAAATTGTATTCAATTTATCAATTTGAATTTTGAAGTATTTCATAAATGTACAAATCAGTGCATCCTTTTATTATCGCGCGTCTTCAGAGAGAATACATGACCACGAGGAACTAGGAGCCGTAAGTTTGAGCAAGATCTTCAAAATAATTATGCCAGAGTATGTTGGGGAGCTTGGAAATCATGACAGTTTAGGTAGACAACTGATAAATGGACGAATTAGGGCGTCAACAATAAATATAACAAGGAACTAATAATAAAAAGCAGAATGAGGCGCGGATGGAAAGGGATTGATTGTAATCATAGTTGCCCAACACTGGCGGCGGATATGACAAGCACTTTGGACCCATGAATGGTCATGGTCGAAAATGTGAAGGTAGGTCATGGTGCGATCGATCGCCAACTACCGTACCATCTTACAGTATGTGTCTAGAAAAATCGATACTACCGTACCCTGATTACCGTAACCTCGGTTCCGTGGAGCAACATGAGTTCCTTGGGTCAAACTTTTTACTTAAATTATCAATCAATATTATTTATATTCTACAGTAACCTACCGTAACCCTCACTACCGTACGCTCATTGTCGAATCACGAACTGACTTTTTTCGTAACTCTGTTTAAAAAATAGGTTCTTTGCATATTATGGGGCATATCGACGAGAAAATATTTTTAATAATATTTTCATTGCAAAATCATGGCCGAGTGGATAACGAGCTTGAATTGGAAACCGAATGTTGGGAGTTCGAATCCTGTTGGTGGACAAAGTGTTTGCCTGTCGTTGGGGAGTTGGGAAAAGTGAAATGGAGTTACCCTAACCTCGACTACAGTAACCGGGTACGGTAGTAATACCGTAAAACTTGCAGTTTATTGCAAATTGATTGTATTTTTTAAATTTTTTTTGCAAATTGATTTATTTTTTTGGAAACTCACCTCATAATAGAAGTCGAATTGGAGAATTAGGGAAATTTTCTGGTTGTCGAGAGAATGTAATTTTACGGAAAATCTGCAATTGTATAATGATACAATATGCGGAACATAGCGATTCGAACGTACTCTGAATCCTGAGACCATGACGTTACTTCTATTACGGAATTGTAACCGACAGAATTCAATTGGCGGGTAATGTTTACGAGCGGACTCGCTTCGACAGCCGAATTGGTAAAGAGGTCATGTGCGATCAGAAATATTCCTGTTTGAATGAATTGGGAGGCCGGATTGATGCGTTTTGGTGCCCGAGCAGCATGCCTCCAGAGTACGATAGTGATGAGCATTATTATCAACGGAATACGAATCACCATACCCTGGAAAATTTCTATGAACCTAGCATTCGTCTTAGAAAGATAGCGATTTTCACAAAATTGGAGAAAGTAAAACACAACAAGCTTAAGAAAGAACGTAAGAGTGAATGCATGATTTTGTTTTGAGGATTCTCCTCGGGATTTCTTCAGTCTTCCTATAAACATCCTTCAGTCTCGCTGTTCTTCCCGCCCATTTTTTTCTTCTCTAATTCCCTTGCATTTGCTCACTTCTTCTATAAGAACACTGAAAGACATGGCGCTCATATATATATTAGGTTGTTGCATAAGTCCTGTGGAATTTTGAAATTTTGCCTTCCATCTTCTTGTTGGATTGATAGATGAACTTCGGGATATTGATTACTAATGAGGCCTTGCATACTCTTTCATATGCGCACCCTATCAGCATTGCCCAATCAGAGAGGCGAGAACAGGATCCAGTTAAAATTACGAAAATTCATCCATCGAAAACGCAACATTTCTCAATTTTCTGTTTTCTCTGAAGCATGAATGCTCAAACTATGGTGGTTATATGAAGCCCCAACCTTTACCCTATAAACACTTTTTCTCATGGATGCTGGAAGTTACACCCTTTCGAGGAATGCATTGATCTAGACATGACTACATTGTTGCATTTCGGTGTTGATTTTGCATATTTCTGAAAAATAAGAAATTCAAATTTTCTGAAACGGAGAAGAAGCAAGCTCCAATATTTTTTATGAGAATATAGCCTCTTCTCGGGTGCATACAGCGCACAGATGACGGAGCCTGTATGCTTGGTCTTCCATTCAGAAAAGAAGGTACAAGTCACATGCAGCCGAGGTCTGCTCATATTTTTGCAATCATGTAATTTGGTTCAAACCCACTCACATGACAGGTCTAACCTATTTTTTGAAAGAATATCAATGCTACTTCTCAGCTAACAATATGAAGTTGTTTCTTGGATTTTCCTTCCAAATATCTAGGGAAATAAATTTAAAGCAAAATTTGGTCAACTGTTTGCATTTGGGTAAATCATAATTTCTTGCGTTGATGGCAAGATCGGTTTGATTGAAATATATGTGAACAAAGTTCAAGCATACCCCTAAACAATGTTATGTTTGTTGGCGATGAAGATTTGAGACACGCGAGTTATGATTGTTCAAAGTGCGGACACAAAAAACCACAGGACTTTTGCAACAACCTAATATATATATATATATATTTATTTTTAGAAATATATATTATCCCTATGTGCGTTATGAATGTAATTTGCAATCTCGAAGTTCTTGTAGGCAATATCGAATAGAGAAAAGAAGTTAGTCGTAAATATTATTGTTCTACAACAAACAATACATTTTATAAATCGAAGGTATAATAGAAAATGATTGAAATAAGAATAACATATTCAGTACAGAGAATAGCATTCTGAGAATGAAAAAGCACGCGCAAAAAAAAATCACACATAAATGCACGTCTCAGTCGATCTTGTAAGACAAAACTGAAGAGCTTCAATGTAATGAAATAACATACATTTTTTCCAAAATATATTTCCAAAATTATAAATTTTGCGACACGGCCTACGACGCTGCTAATGTGATCATTGAATGCTTTCCATTATCAAATCATGAACGCACTTGAGTCGAACCACCGTACCCGGTTACTGTAGTCGAGGTTAGGGTAACTCCATTTCACTTTTCCCAACTCCCCAACGACAGGCAAACACTTTGTCCACCAACAGGATTCGAACTCCCAACCTTCGGTTTCCAAGTCAAGCTCGTTATCCACTCGGCCATGATGTTGCAATGAAAATATTATTAAAAATATTTTCTCGTCGATATGCCCAATAATATGCAAAGAACCTATTTTTTAACAGTTACGAAAAAAAGTCAGTTTTTTTTTTCATGACCTACCTTCATATTCGACCATGAATTCATGGTAAAAGTGACAAGCACTTTGCACCCATGAATAGGGGGTCATGGTGGTCGCCGAGGGCGTGGGCAACTATGATTGTAATGGAGAACAATTGAAATGTGTAGAGAACATCCTACACAAAAGCCTCGTTCATTGCACTGGTCTTAGAAGAAGGAGCCTATTGAGAGAGATCAATAATCCAAATGATGCGCGAAAGGAAAATGAAAGCGCAAACAACCATACAAAACTATCTGTACTCCGCGCCTTGTCTTTTCCAGTTTCAGGATAGCTGCATAATGAAAGGAAATCGATGAAGAGCGAGAAAGGGAGAGAAGCAGTGGAATGAGAGGGGAAGAGAGGGCAGGCATGGTTCGAAACAAACAGGAGAGATGCGCGTCGTATCTGTTTCTCTTTGTCCTCTCACTCGCTGCCATTTTATCATTTTCTCACTTCTCATAGTCTGTCCTCCAAATGGAAGGGAGACGGAACAATCATTCAATTCGGAAAAAAAGTCTAAAATACGAAACCGCTCGTAACTAAATAAAGTCGCATGTAATAAAGCCAGCCCCGCTTCTCCTTCTTCCATGATAAACTGCCAATCAAGCGAGCTGTAAATATTGCGATCTGAACACTCCACGATAGCATTTACCTCGTTTCTGATCAGTTCCTCTTTTCAACTTGTTGAGAACTTGTTGTGATAGAATCACTTATTCTGCAAGTTATCTACCTCAGTTATTAGGTTGATTCAAAAGTGTCTTTCTTTTTTCTTTTTCAAATTTCTGCCGGTGTGTTTGAACCCTCACGAATTTCCGAAAACTATATGGTAGTGGTCGTGATTGTAGATTACTTTCATGGGGTTTTTTTTCTATGCACCGTAAGAGGTTGGCAAATTTCAAAAACTGAAAATCGGAAAACGGTCACTTTTTAACATTTTCGATTGGATGCTGGTTTTCTTATAGTTAGGCACCATAAGCTCCGCCCACCTCCTTCTGACACGATTCCCCCTCGAAAGCAAGATAGAACAAACACAGCGTTCATTCTTAACCAAATTACTTGATCAAAAAAGAATTCGAAAGCTCTCCCCGTGTACTTTCAATATTTTACTATTCAAAAAACAGTTTTTGCAGCTGTCGTGTTGAAAAATCGAACTTTGTAACGCGATCCATCGTTTTTCCCAGATTTTTGCTATGCGTGAGCAGAGAAATAATGATACAAGGTTTGAATAGTGAAATTATGATAGCCAGCAAACATTCAAACCAGATGGTGAAAAGAAATCGAAAAAAAATTGATTTCCCTCTCTGTGTTTCTAAGTAAACCAGTCGGTGCCTGTGCTAAAAGATCGCCCTCTTCCTCTCTCCCTCTCCTCCCTCTCCTCTCGCCTTTTTCTGACCCGGCCTGAGTAGAGAGCGCGCGCTCTAAAGAAGAGTGCGGCCGCCTCGCTCTCTCACCTTACCTCACAACTCTGGTGAGCGCGCACAAGTTGTAAACAAGTGCAAAACAAGTATAGAACAAGTATGTGCACAAGTTGTAAACATGCATCCCTCTCCCTACGCTAAATAAGTTGTAAACAAGCAACCGAGAAAAACAAGTTGTAAAACAGTTTGAGCGTAGGGAGATGGGTGCTTGTTTACAACTTGTGCACATACTTGTTCTATACTTGTTTTGCACTTGTTTACAACTTGTCCGACGACACCAGAGAAGGGTGAGGCGCAACCGGGAAAGGGCGAAGCCCTGCTCAAATTTTTGGCGATTTGACTGGGGAAGGGTCGGAATAGGCTCCGCCCCCTCTCTCCCTCGTCTCGTGTTCCTACCGCTCTCCGTTGTCACCTTTTCTCGTACTTTATTACGTCTAGTGTGATTCTGAGAAAAGATATCGGCAAACGGCCAAAAGCATGATCTTGTTTGGTTCCCAGCGGGCAGTTTGAGCATAGTTAGGGCGGCATAGCTTCATTTCGGCTGTACCCCTTGTGGTCCCTACTTATAGTTGTGGCCAACTTGTTCTTCGAAGTCAACCAACAATAGGACAAGAGTACATTGTACAGATAAGCACACAAAATTCAGATTCCAACGCTCGTGGGAAACAAGGGACCCCGAAAAGTGTTGATTTCGGCGGATGAATCTCAAAATCATGATTTCGACAAATTCAGTTCTTAAACGGGTGGGAGAATCCATTCCAAAATGCACATGTATGCACTCACGGGTGGGTACTTCATAACGCTTCACAGTTTATTCCTCCTCACAGATATGCAAGGATACTGTGCTCATTTATCGAAATTCCAGCATTTGTGAAAAGTATGGTTCGATAATTGGGCTCATATTTTAAAAAGGCTATTCATGGCTAAGTACTGTTGATGTGTCATATGACATGCACAATCATAGTACTCCATAATAAACTGCCCAAGTCGAGCTCATCACATTTCTGCATTAAGCTTTGGAGGATTGAAAAGTCGGTAGTGCTGACCTAGGTTGATAATTTCCGAATTAAATTTTCCCATCCTCACTTATCGAACCGGCCCAATATAACGCTCGTTATAGAGTGTGAGTATGCCCGCATAATCTTTGAGAAGTCATTTGTTGATTGGCCAAGTGCGAAGAATTTGGGAGGTCAAAATGTGACTGCAAGAAAAAGAAAGAAACTTTTGAAACAACCTAATAAATTGGTTTAACATCGTGATAAATATGTACATAATTCTCGATCATGTTTAAGAATATAAAATTTATTTTCGGACTTCATTTCAAGATTCGAGTTAACACTTGACATCAACGCTTGACATGGTAAATATTGATTGATAATCTCAGCTGGCGATGTCGACATTATCTCCAATCACCGCAATTGCCGTTTGCTCCTGCTTGAAGAGATACTAATCGTTGAGAGCTAATAAGGGTAATTTATTCAATTATTGGCTTTCTCCCTCTGTCACACACAATATGGGAAGGTCGTGAATTCGAAAATCCACCACTTTTTCTGGCGTCCCCCTCAGAATCGTACAAACGTACGCGTATCATCTGCCTCAATGATCAACGAGCCGAAAATGAACTTGAGAGGAAGTTTGAAGTGTGGCTGAAGAAGCATTCTGAAAGAAAATGGAGAACAGATATCTGGTCGACTGGTCGAGCGAAGGCATAGTGCAGGGAGTGAAGAGGAAATTATCCCAACGACAATCTCTAATATTAGTTGCTCTCCATCTTTGGTTTGTATCGCCAGCGCCATATTCTAAACCTCGTAATATTAGTGCACATTTTTTTCTCAAGTTGCTACCGATATTCCGACTGACTCTCCACTAGAGTTTGAGAAACGGTAACATGGTTACTTCAATCTACACACCCTGTCATGAATCGAGAGGTGAGAGGGGATATAATGAAAAGAACCTGGTATCGTTTATCGAAATCTATTGGAGAGTTGATCGGAATATCGGTTGCAATTTTAGAACAAAATGTGCTCTAATATTACGAGGTTCATGTTCATGGAATACGAACCATACACGGAGGGACTAGAGTTTGTAATTGGGATAATATAATCTACATTCCCTACGCTCTACCATCGTTCGACCGCTCGAGGGAGTGTATCAGGCTGGTGCATAAGTTTTTTCCAATTTCATCTTGTGAAGCTTTTCACATATTCCAGTCTTTGGCTCTAATTGATTTTCATTTTGATTTTCATATATTATGAGTGCATGGATACTCTCTTAAGCGCACTTTAGCACATACCTATTGAGATCGCCTTGTGGCCATAGTGCGAGGTCAAAGTAGCCTCGACTACGAATTTCGGTATGACTTTAACAGGTTAGAGCTTTCCAGTGTGTAGTGATCAGGTGAAATCATCAACACTACCGTGAAGTGTGATGAACTTACATCACGAATATGCATGCGAATCGTGTTTGGCGCAAATGACCTGCTCACAATAGGAGCTAATTTCAATGTTGGGTTCAGTTAATAATGACAAAATTCACTTCCCTGCACCGTGTTCCGTTCGCATTACTTTATCAAAATCAAGCCTATTTCAGCATAAAGCTACTCCCATGAGGAGTTTAAATTTGCGTTATTGTGGGCATTCATTGATGATAGGTAGAGGTCCCACGTTTATGTGTTCGTTAGCATCAGCTACCCTTGACCTATCACTCAGTAGCTTCACATAGTGGCGGAATTCCTGTGCATTCAGAAAATGGACTCTAAAAATAATCAACAAAAGTCAAAATTTTGATCGGATAGTCCAATAATCGAATTTTGGAAAAAAATCTATTTTTCAAATGGGATGATGAGATGTCTCAATTTTCACAAATAGTAAAGTAGCCCCATATTGCAAGATTAAATCGCCCCTATAAACAAGTCAGTCTCTTTAGAACATAAGGCAAGAAAAATGAGATATCACGTGGAATTTCTTTCCAGCTTGTATGATTAGTCACTCCCCAATTCTGTGACTAATTAGGCTAGCACCGATTTCAACCAATTATTTGAAAGCGCATTCAAGGGGTTCTCAATTATGTATGTGAAGATGTCCAGCCAATTTTCCCTGCAAAACAAGAGTGCGCCCAAGTTTTTCAATATTTAAATGAGAAATGAACTTTTGGTTAATCTTTCATTTCTAGTATGATTTAAAAGCACGACACAATTCGGACATATCATAATAATTGTGAACTATACCCCTACATTATGCTACAAATTTGTACTGATATGATTTGAGTGGCGGTTCAAAGGTGGCTTTGAAATTCACCTCCAAAATTGGAAAAAAACTTATGCACTAACCTAATATATAATGAAACAATGAAGAGGAATAGATGAATGACGAACTCTAGTCAAAACCGTGATTATATGTGAACGGTAGAGGGGCGAAAACGGGGCGAAAAGAATGATAAGATAGGGTTTGCATTTGCAGTTGATTATTACCCATTGCTTTCCTCTATTCCAATATCAATCAGAGAGTGGGGAAATGATCGAGAGACAATGATAAGATCATGACGAAAAAAGTAAGCGATGCGAAAATATAATTTTCTTCGGCCGAAATAAAATCAATCTTTATTTATTCGGGATCCAAAAAAACTCTACAACCAAAAGTAATGTGAAGCAAATATTGTTCCATGATGAGCGATAGGCAATACAATAGTATGAGGACGCAAATTGTTCGTCATCGACTACATCGAACTGATCTTGGTGGCGTGTTCAGATGCAGGCGGTGACTGAACGGGAAAAATAGCTTTCCGCCCTCGAGACTCCAATCCTGGAATGCATCAATAACTGGACCAAGGGCAATTTTTTTACTGAAGCTGCTCGAGAATCTGATCTAGCGTGAATTTACATTGTTCTTTCATCGTCACATCACTGTAGTCTCTTCTCACCATTGCACGTTATTACTAACGATATCATCCACATCATTGGACGATTGCCATCAGAATCCTTCGGAATCTCGAAAATGGTTTCGAAATCCTCACCGCTCGTCTCCTGATAACAACGCGTGTCGTTTCTAGACTTGACTTGGTAAGAAATCATTCCTAGATCGAGAGAGATCGAGAAATTTAGAGATCTCTTCAATCTGCGTGTTCTCTCGCCAGCCAGTTTGGTAAGAGAATGAGCAGTCCATTTCATCCGATTCCAATCTTAGTCGTTACAGTGGAATGTTTGTTATAGTGTATATTATAGTGCATTTAGTTTAAAGAAGGAGCGTCAGCAAAGTTGAACTTTTGAAGCTGTCATAACCAAGACCTTGCTTTGCACAACCAAAAGAGATTCTGAAAATTTCACTTTCATATATTAATTTGGAACCGAGTTATCATTAATTGGTAGGGTGCCATAGGCGCTGAGAGTCCTTGGTAGGGAAGGGACGTGCGGGAATTCAAATATCTCGAAGATTTTTCGAAAACATTTGGTGGGAATCGAACCCGCAACCTACCGATCACATGGCAGCTGCTCTACCACTGAGCTATCATCCGATGGTTGTCTATCCTCCTAGCTCGCGCTATGATCTTTGGAGAGTGTGGTAGGTAATGGTTATGGCCGCATCGAAAGTTTAACTTTGCTGACACTCCCTCTTTAAGATTCCCAGTGGGGAATATTAAACTAAAAGAACTTTTTGTGAAGTTATTATAATGTTTGCACCGACATAATAGTTTGGTCGATATCACGATCGTAATCAATGAGTAGTTTGAACTAATTAACTGAGTTTACTTGAAATAAGTTCTCGAATCTAGTGTTGTTGATGGCCTCATCGTATTCTAGCGATCGTTTTGTAGACATTACAGAAGGTGTTTGCAGAATAGTCGAGTTTAATTAAGCAACTGAAAAAGAGGGCCAACAAGCAAATAAACACGCGAATTACGCAACTAATAAAAACGATGATAGAGATGCGACAATAATACTGGGAGGGAGGAAATATGGAAATAACGTCTCATCGGTTATATTAACACAGTTAGTGCAGAGAGGAATCGATTCGCGAGAGGGGCAGAGGAATACGTCAGAAGAGGGGAGGAAAGGGCAGAGACAACGGGTAAAAACGGACGAGAAGCGCCTGCACTTTGCTTCTCTGAATCCTCTCTTTCGCTCCTCTCGCCTACCCTAAAAAACCGAAGCCGAGCTTTCCTCTCCCGCATTTTTACGGCGAATATGCATCTGAGCAGGGTAAACACACCCACGTTTAACGTTTATTCAAGCGAGCAAAGTTACAAAAAAATACGTCGCTCTAGTCAGATGAAAAAAAACCAAAGATAAAGAGATTGAAGATCGGGAAAAGCGCGCTGGGTAACGTAACCGGAGAAATGAGCGAGAGGGCATGCTCACTCTTTCTCTGCGCTCTCTCATTTCTGCATTATCTTTATAAACCACTGCCTGATCGTTCCAATCGATCTGTTTCATCTCCTATCCATGCACACTGAGAGCCTGTACATTCGGATTATGCAAATTTGCATAGTAAGACTACTAATCTATAGCTCTAGAGCAGATCTCCAAGAATGACTACGGGGCCAAAGCGCCTAAAGGACCAATTCACCCCGCATCCCGAAAATGGCCAACTTTGGCGTCTTGGTCCCCTTTGTCATTTTTGGAGATCTGCTCTAAAGCTATCGACTAGTAGTCTTACTATGCAAATTTGCACAATCCGAACGTACGATACATGCCGAAAAGTGTCTATTTCAAAAAATTGAACGAAGTTCAGAATATCCCTGCTGAGTGGCGATATGATACTCCAAGTGTTATGACCAACGAACTATGTACGTACCCTAATTCTCGGGTGGGGAATCCGAATCAAACATAAAAAAATCGTGTAGTTCGCCTCGGGAAAAAAATACTTGTTTATAGGGCAAAGCATGGTGAAGACGTAATTTCCGCACTTAGCTTAATTGAACTTATTTGTAGATGACTTGAATACATATCGATTGGAAAAAATATGGGCACTGTTGGTCAAAATTGACCGAGATACAGATTTTCAAAGTGGTAGGTCAAAACATGCAAATTTTGAAAAATGAAGGTGATAGGCGTGTTCCTCATCCTCACTTTGGTCAGTCATTTTGGTTTAAACGAAATCCATGATCACAAATATTTCTCTGTCGCATCGGTTCCTGCATTATTACAGGAGATCAGTGATAATACTGCCCGAATAACTTATCAAAATAGAGAAATTCGATAAGCGACTCAAAATATCTTTCACGATGTATTCAACTCTGTGATCTTGATTCTGATAGTGAGAGGACACTTCTTGTAACAAAAATATTTTAAAAAGTATAACGATCTTCGGCACTTCTTCGGTTGGTTTCTGGCCATCCCCTCCCTCGCATTTCCCATCGCCACCAATCATTCAGATGTTGAAAGGCCGACAATCAGAGAGGAATACCTAGAAATGAGGTGGCTAGATGAGCTCGATCTTCACTAGGCCTCTCTCCTCACAGTTCTCGGATGCTCGAAAGAGCGAGTGCGATTGGGAGACAAGAATGAGCATTATCGTGCTCATTCTTGTTTTAGAAAATGGAGGATTTGTGGAACCGTCATTGCGTTCAGGGAATTTATAATGGTGCGGATTAATTTTTCTTGGAGAGAAGAAAACTGGGGGACCAGCCTTCCGCATCGTTCTTCTCTTGTGGCATTGCTCACATTTGTCCATGAATTCTGCGAGATATATTGTACAAAATATTGATACTAAGGAGAAAAATACCGCAGGAAAACGTTAGTATGGGGCTATTGAAATGCGCCTTGAAGTGTTAACGAGGAGAAAAATTCTCGGAAGAATTTGCCTTGGGATGATCAATACCGATAAGAACTCATTTGACGCTTTTTCCTCCATTCCCTGGTCCAGCTCGATTCTCTCGTGAGAGGAATGATATTATAATTACAGAATTTGACTGACCTCAAATCAATCATTGTTATCATCGATTGCCTCTTTCTCTCCACTCCTTCACTCCTCCACTCTTTCTCCATTCATTCTCCCTCTTCGCTCTCGCGCCGATCGGTTGCCGTCTGACAGGTCGGTTTTCTTAGCTTGTGTTTAGTTACTTTCAGTCATTTTAGAATGATGCCAACTCGCTTCATGCTGCTGCTGATCATGAGTGCGCTTTGGAGCTGCTCCACTGCTCTCCGTAGGACCTTTCATGCATTACATTTGTTAATTTTTCAACATAAAAATTAATTTATTTTTCTGGTTGCTGTTTTAAGTGATCATTAACTAATTAAGACATAATGTATTAGGTTGAGTCATAAGTTTTTTCCAATTTTGGAGGTGCAATTCAAAGTCACCTAAAAAAGCGCTCTTAAAATCCTATCAGTACAGATCCGTAGGATAATGTAGGGGCATAGTTCACACTTATAATCATATGTTCGAATTGTGCCGTGCTTTTAAATCATTGAAGTAATCGATCGTTAACCACGATCGAATTTTTTACGAAAATTTTGAAAGAGTTGGGCTCGCTGTTTCTTTGAAGGGAAAATAGGCTGGACATCTTCACATACATTATTGAGAAGCCCCTTGAATGCTCTTTCAAAAAAGTGGTTGAAAGCGGTGTTAGCTTACTCAATCCCAGGATTAGAGAATTACAAATGAGCCATGTAGAAAAGAAATCACACTTGAGTTGGCAACTTTCTTACCTTTTATGTTATAGTGACTGGCTTTTGTATAGGAGCGCTTTAATCTTACTTTATGGGGTAACTTTACCATTCGTGAAATTTCGGACCTCGCGTCATCCCTTTCTCAAAAAATGATATTTATTGAAAAATCCGGATATTGACCTCACCGATCAAAATTTTTACTTTTAGTGGTTATTTTTGGAGTACCATTTCTGAATTCGCAGGAATCCCATGACTATGCGAAGCTAATGAGGGATAGTATAAGGGTAGCTGATGCTGATAAACGCACAAATATGGGACCTCCATCTATCATCTAATCAAGAAGCTTTGAAATACACTGATTTCGATGTGTAAATTTCATCATATAAGTGTTGATGACTGCAGCTTATGATTGTAATGATGACAGCCCACCATAAAGCAAATATAAGCCCATCATGTAGGAAGCTTTACGATGAGATAGGTTTTATTTCGGCCGGTGTGTGCGGATGCGCAGTAAACGAAACACATTTTGGTCATGGCGAACTGAACACGATTCTGAAATTTGCACCTTATTTGAACAGGTCTCCTGTGCCAAATCCGAATCACATGTATTATTGTGATGTACGTTCATCACACTTCACGATAGTGTTTATTATTTTGCCCAATCACGACTCACTGGAAAGATCTAATCTGAGAAAGTCGCAGCTACATTCGTAGCTGCGGATACTTTGACTTCAAACTATGACCACTAGGCCCTCTCAAGAGGCCTGGACTAAAGTGCGCTAAAGAGAGCATCCATGCACTAATAATATGTAAATATCAAAATGATAATCAATTAGAACCAAAGACCAGAATATGCGAAACATTTAAAAGTAAAAATTGGAAAAAACTTATGACTCAACCTGATAGATATCATTGCAAATATCGGAGTGTTTCGAATTGTCCAAGTTAGGTAATCTCACATTACATTCATGTTCAGTCGCTGAGCCGAAGAGTGCACCCTGTTCCACTGCTCTCCGTAGGACCTTTCAAACATTACATTTTTTTTAATTTTTAAAGAGTATAATGAATTTGTTGTCCGGTTCTTGTTTTTTTTAATGATCATTAACAAACCAATAACAAATACATCTTTCTTGCGAAGATGTTTCGAATTGTCCAAGTTAATACATTCAGTCGCTGAACCGGCTAGCGTTCCCCGCTTCAACTGGGTCTTCATCGGGTTCGTTGCGGCAGGGAGCATTCCCATTATCGCCGCCATTGCCGTGATCATCTACCGATTCGCATGCAAGAGGTATGTATTTTGTTTTTTAAAAAATGAGAAAAAGTATAGATTGGTGTACACAAGTTTTGGGATGTTTGAAAATGGTCATTGCCGCCTTTGAAAAAAAAGATCAGAATTGAAGGCGTGAAAGAATGTTTTGCGAGAAAAAATGTTCCTTTATCATTTCCAATGATCCTTACTCGAATCCCCGCGATGAGTGATCAACTCGTCATTATTAATGCGAAAAAATTGTAGAAAGAGCTGGAAGGGTGATGACATCATCACAAGAGATGACTGCAGTGGCCTAATTGATAATTCGGCTGACATTACTGTATAAATGCTATTGGAATGAGCTTATAATTGTTCTCCAAACATGCAACATCGATCGACCACGTTCAAAATCCAATCATATCAATCACAGAACTTTTCTGCATCGTAAAATAGTTTCCGGCAAGATGCCCTCTGTTGCTCTAACAATTCAACAGGGCTTTTCAAACATAATGCATAGGTTCAGCACTAGTTTGGAATAAGCTCAATTCTGTATGGTTTTTTAAATATATTGATTGCATATTCCATTTAACTTGCCACATAGATCACTGTACAATGCTGAAAGATCTCGCCCAGACTAATCGTCCATAAATAGCACAGAATGAAGAGAAATACGCGAAGTCTCGAAATTTGGATATTCTATTCTCTATCCATTAAATGCAGTCTGTGAAATTCATGTAATTCGTTAAAAGTTCGTCACAGTTGCATGAATATCGCTCTATTATGTTGCTTCGTCACACCCAGTGATGTTATTGTTGACAATAGATTAAGGATGAGGGACAGGAAATTTCAATTTTAGTTTTATGAACATCTTTTAATAATATGGCCATAAATCCCGACTCAATCACGCCAAAACACAAATGAAATTTGAACCTCACTGCAGACCATATATTCAGAAGATGCGATATCCACCTTGTGGTGAGCTCGAGAGGTTCCAGTGGATGGACAATACATCTAAAGATTAAATTAGAATATATTGACAGAATTCAGTTGATAAAACTGAAAACTGATCTTGAAGCACAGAAGTTTAGATAGAAAAAATATAACTGTCGAGTATCGAAATGTAAATTCATCGTCGATAGAAATAGACCTAGATACTTTAATTTTAATCTCAAGGGAAAGAGAAATCATAATGTGTAAAACTTTTCGGTAGGTCAGGGGGAAATCTCGCCTTGTTAATTGGACGAGAAGTTCCCGTGGAAGGACAGTAGATCTGTAAAGATGGGTCTTCAGTGGTACATAATCAACGAACAGAAGAAACGCAAAAGATATATCATCTCTTACATCGGCAATGGGCTCTTCCTGCTTGAAATCAGCGAAATCATCGAGAAATTTATCCTTTACTTCCACTTGTTCCTCTTGGGTTTCGTTCGATGTGGCACTCTTGAACAATGGAACATTTTCCACTCCTCTTATTTCCAATTTCTGGGGTGTTAAATACAAAATGTGCTATACAGCCAGCGTACTTTCCGTTCCCTCACCTATGTTCTACCCTCACCTCCAGTGGTCTAAAAGTAGGTCCAAAATGACATAACGTTCCTGGTTTTTGTAGTAAGTACAAAAGTAGAAAATGAACTCATTTCCCAAGTAATTTTTGTTAAAATTGTAAAAACCATTTTCAACGATTTCCTGTTAAAATTTTAGAAACGTGCCCACGTTTAAACATTTTTGTGACCTATCCTTTCGACCACTACCCACCTCCTTCCTCACCTGACCACGCTCTCCCTCATCCGGTGGAAGCTCCTTCATGTGCCTCCAATAGATTACAGCGCGCAGCTTCATCCGGACGAACCGATTAAGTTTATCGTCCTCATCAGCTGTTAGCTGACATATTACTTTACAGTGCTTTAATATACACCGTATAACGGAAATCTCTACGAGCAACCGCTACGCTCTCAATGCAGCGTTGCGGTAGCTCGCACCTCCTCACTAAAACTATCTGCACACTCATTGGACTGAAAAGTCACTTTCTCTCCCTTTCTTGTCCTTTTCTGGTAAACAAGAAAAAATATAATATAGCAATTTGATGGTAAAATGAAGAAAGACCACTCACGGCATTCATGTTGTTGACGAATATTCGTAGCCACCGAGTCATCTGCAAATTCATTGAAAATTTTAAAACATCAAGCACTTCCAACGAAGTAACATCTAAATGCATGATGTATCAGGACTTTACTTTCTCCTCCCTAATAAAACTTGTATTTTGTATAATATCCGACTTATGCTAATTTTTATGCTGAAGAGACCGGCTCGGTAATATTCCAGGACAGGCCGAACATAGACATCACAGATCCTGACCAAAATTTTTTCCTGGATACCCCCATAGGTACTCTTCACAAAATCGAGCATAATTCGGGCTCTGCTCTTGAAACATAAAAATGACGGGTTCTCAAATTTTGAAAAATCGAAAATCAGATAAAATCAATGAACAGACGCAGGTCCAAAGTTGATGCTGTTTGTTGATATACTACCCTAGACTACCAAAACCAGTTATATTTCGGTCTTGAAGGTCTATCGCAAACTGATTTTTCAACTTTTGAAAATCAGTTTTTAATTTTTGTAAATTTTAAATCGAAAAACCGGGAAATCTAGTTAAACGCATTTTGTAGAGCTTGAAATTCCGCATCGAACTGAGTAAAAAGCATAAAAAAAGCCGTGCCCCATTTTAGTGAAATTTGAGGTTGAAAATGGGAATGGAAAAATATTTTTCGCAAACACTTGCAATATGGTACTCAAATTACTCAGCACACAAATGCGAACAACTTTTGTGTTGGAATTTTCACCTGAAATGGGGGAAAAAATTTTGGTCAGGATCTGTGATGTCGATGTCCGGCGCTAACAGCCGAATCCTCGATTCTTACTGAGCCGGTCTCTTAACATAAATGTTGACATAATACCTTGCCAAATGGATCAGTCTGAGGGAGATAATGGTAAGGATATGCCGGGACACCGCACAGGTCACACCTGATGGATAGATGTGGATCGTCTCTCTGAAAATCCGGTTAGAAATAAGAATATGGTATTCTCACTCGTGCGTGTGACAGGTTCGCAACAACTATTCGTGTTTTCACGAATTTTCATTGTTTAAGCTTAATTTCGTTTGGACGATTCTTAATTCGTCATGAAGTGCGTAAAATCCAATGGATGTCAATAGGCCCCATTAATTTTTAGTCTAATTTGATAATGTGCTGCTGTAACCTTATCACGAATGCTGACTTTCATCTTAGCAATTTGACCAGGCTTCAAATTCGATCGATACTTTGCTTCTGCGATTTTCTGCAAAAATATTTAAAAAATGAAAAGGCGAGAACAATTGGTAATGTGTGAGCTCGAAGTAAATATCGGATAAGCGATCGGTACAATTTCTTCTGCATAAATGATTAAACTGTTCCGCTGGTTCGTCCGCGATTCCACACATTTTGCACCCACACAACACCAATTGATACGCTTACTGTTCTTACGCCAACAATGGCTTTGCCTCACCCCTGGAATCTTCCGAGTAGCTACATGATTCTCGCAAAAATGAGCAGGACGGTCATTGTTTATCAACTCCTAAAATAATAATAATATTATAATTACTTAAAATATTTTCGGAATCACTGAAATATGAAATGCACAAATTAGCATACCGCAATGAGAATTTTGTCAGACGCTGAGAGTTGGATGATTCGCTTCAGAAATTCGGTACGTTTCACAGTATTAGTTGGAGTAGAGTGAAATTTGTCCGTCATCTTATTGCAAAGATCGCATTTTCGATGAATCAATGGATCGTTCAATGGAATGAACATCTGGAAAATACGGTTCCTCAATGGAATAGACCAGACCATTGGGTGATATGTCAGAAAGGTAAAACACGAATTATCATACATCGGCCAAAGGCTCTCCTTGCTTGAGATCAGAAATCTCAATCATCGATGGAGTCTCTTCGACATCCTCCTTGCAAATTATGACGTTTAACGGAAACACATTGATATTTTAAGGTATTTTAATTAAAAAATAGAAATAAAATCACCTCATTCTCAACAGCATTAGCATGAACAAGATCGAGAGGTTCTTCTTTCGGTTCTTTCATAACTATTGTAGGTCGAAACAAATTCTGAAAACAATAATAAGCAGAATTAATGTATACAAAATCAAATGGCCTATCTTGTGCGGAAACTATTAAAAGTTTAGGAACAAATTTTAGTTGAAAGAATAGATTTTAAGGTTAAACCTCTTTGAACGAAGGAAGCGATGGAAAATCGACCAATGGTTCTTCCTTTGGATCTGACATACTGAAGTAAAAGCATTGAATGATTGCCTCTCACTCTCAGAGATATATCTCTCTCAATCTCTCTCATGTCTCTCTCAATCTCTCTCAATGACTCTCAGAGATATATCAAGCAGATGCACAACTACTTTCAGTTGAAAAACTTCCATTACCGCATTTGAACAAGCTTTATTGATCACCGTAACAAATTTTTATTTCAAATTTCGGGTACCAGAAAACAAATATCACAATAATTCACAGATCAGATCATTACAAGCAAAAGATTGATCACAGACACTACATTTCGGGAACAATACTAAATAACAAATTCATAACAATTCGAAACCAAACATGTGTTATCGAGAAAAAACCTTTAATTCCAATATTTTAAAGGCAACAAAGTGTTTCAATTTAAAACAAAATGATTAAAGTTGCAAGAATACGGAGACTGTAGATCGTTCAACCAACTAGAAATGTAAATAGAAAGGAGAATCCTCATCGATGAATTCTTCTATGTTCTTCTCCTTATCATTAGAGAATACGAAAGGAAAATCTTAGATCATTACAAGCAAAAGATTGATCACAGACACTACATTTCGGGAACAATACTAAATAACAAATTCATAACAATTCGAAACCAAACATGTGTTATCGAGAAAAAACCTTTAATTCCAATATTTTAAAGGCAACAAAGTGTTTCAATTTAAAACAAAATGATTAAAGTTGCAAGAATACGGAGACTGTAGATCGTTCAACCAACTAGAAATGTAAATAGAAAGGAGAGTCCTCATCGATGAATTCTTCTATGTTCTTCTCCTTATCATTAGAGAATACGAAAGGAAAATCTTCGGGTCCCTTAATGAAAGTGGGTGGTTATGCAACAAATATTGGGGTGTTCCAAAAGTTCCTGGATTTTTTTCTGAATTTATTTTCTCACGAATCATGAGTCAATGAAATTAATAATCCCTCATATCTATTATAGATCGACTTAAAATATATTTTGCGAAGGCTATTACCTAGTGATGATGAAATAGTAACAAATGTGCGTTTTTGGCCCATGTGGAGCAGGCTCTCGCACTTGCTTTCTTCCCGCCTTCTACCCATCAAGACAGGAGGAGACTCTTCGAGAGCTGCGTAACGTCAACGGTGCTCTACGGAAGTGAAGTTTGGGCGCTGCGGGCGAGCGAGAAGGAGAGACTGGCTGTTACTCAAAGAAAGATGGAACGAAAGATGCTGGGAGTAACAATGCGAGGCCGCTAGAGGAATGAGCGCGTGGGTGGGATAACGAAGTTGCGGGATTGAGGAAGGATTGAAAAGGAAAGCGCGCGGGGCCCTCAAGGTCAGAAGAATGGGACTGGAGCGGTGGAGCCGCGAAACAACCGTCTGGGCTCCGTACAACAGAAGCCGTCCCTCCGGAAAGCCCCGCACTAGATGGAGAGACGACCTAAACCGAGCTATTGGCCCTCACTGGTGGAGTGCAACCTTTGAAGAATACCGACCCATACTCTTCTGAGCGTTATCGCCTGACAAGATAAATTGATTGATTGATTGATAGTAAGCACAATATTTCACCTTTTCAAAATCAAAAGCAAGAACTAACCAAATCTAGAACTATTTTCGACCCTCAAGTTTTGTACAAATGAATCGTGGAAATCACTTACAAATGTTGTTAGAGAAGCAAGCCCGACAGATCATAAAAAGAGTACCTCTAAGGGGATCGCATTTTCCTTTCCTATTCTTGTCCTGAGTCAGATGCAACTTCCGAACAAAAAAAATATAATATAATTTCGGCACTAACGATAAAAAATATCAGAAAATATACATGATCTGAAAACCCACCGTTTCATCCGTTCCGAATTTCTTCTGCTTCATGAGATCTCTAACATGTCGCCAACATATGACCGCCCGTTCTCTTCGATTAGTAATCATTTCGGTCTTTCCTCGGTCTTTCATCTACTTTGTATAGCTTGAATAACTGAGAAGGCGTGGGATCCAGGGGAGAGAGGCAGAACGAATGCTCTCGCCGACCACACAAATCGCACTTGGGCGGACACAAATCCTTCATCTGAAATAATAAATCTATAAGTGCTCCCACGGCAAAACTACCTCCTCCTTCGATTGATTTCTTTGATTTCTCTTTGTTCCTTTCTCATTCCTCGCCGTTTGATTTTCACAATCGTATTTGACTTCATCAGAATTGACCTGCCAAGAATGATATTTAAAAATATGTTAAAAATTAATTGATTGCGATTACAGCGACACAGGAAATTTGAAATAAGGGATCTCGAATTTTAAAAAAATTGAGTATATCGTGTGCAGGATACCTCCTTATCATGCACACTATGGACGTGGCTCTCCCGAGCACTCAGGGAATGGTAGTAAGTGTTACAGTAGAGACATTTGAGCTTTTCGTCTGAAAAGGAAATATCGTTACGAAATACCATCGTCACTTATAACGAAAATATACTATTGGGAAGAAAACCATAAGTTTCATTAGCAATATAGGTATACCATGCATCACATTAGTACGACATGTCTTATACGCCGACCACTATGTTTTTAGATCCAGCAGAACGATATTGATCGGAGAAATCAGAAAAACAAGGATTGCTTGTCGTGAAAGGGGGATATCGCTCAGCACTACAAGGGGGATTGTAGAGGGACAAAAATAACTAACCGGTATGTATCCACATATGATGTTGAAGAGCGCGTTTGCTGCCGAGTTTCTTGCCACATTCAGTGCAAGAGAACTTCGTTGCAAATGACATTGTCGAAGCAGACTCCGCCCATTTCTCAATCAATTATGTAAGGGGGGGGGTGAATTAGATTAAAGAACACACTCCAAAATATATGCTAAATATTGTATGCATTAGATTGAATTGCATAAAGTTTCCCAAAACCCATGAAAATAATTTGAACTGGCGGGAGTGCCCTGATCACGACAAAACGAGCGAGAGGGTGTGTAAAAGAGAGAGAGCGGGCGTGATCAGGCAACCCAGTCTGAAAGTTTGCGGCTCTACGTTGTTGCAAATATTAATTTTCTATTATTTTCATTATTACAGTTTAACTGATTAGAACCCGTTCTACTACATTGTTAAATAATATAGAAAGGCATTTTCGAGGGTATTGGGTAACTTTAATTGATCGACCCCATTCAATTTACTCTCACACATTCTGCACTTGATAGAGCTCCACTGTGGTTTGTGATAAATGATAAATAACTATTAATAAATATCAATATCACATCAAAAAATTGACACTTCCTGGTTGAGAATAACGAAATTTCCAAGAAATCAATATTTTCGATCCAGAGTTAGTCAAACAAAAAGAGCAACCTCGTCGGCTTCATTAATATCTTCCTCGTTGGACATTGAGTTCATCAAGGAGTACAAAATGGAATAAAATATCTTCTACGGACAAATTTTCGCGATCAAACGATTGACTAATTATTTAGTTGAAACAATAGATTAACCTTTTCGTACAAAGGAATCGAGGGAAAATCGTCCAACGGCTCTTCCATTGGGTCGGACATACTGAATGAAAGTAAATGAAAATTTCAGCCTTATAGATAGACGAAGCAGAAGTACAACTGCTTATATTTGACAACGGCGAATTACAAAATGTGAACCAACAAGTTTATTTATATTCTTCTTAACAATGATCAAGTAACAAAATCTAATGACAGGTTAACAAAATACAAATATTTTCTACAACGAATTTCGGATCTTCGAAGAATCAGTACCTAGATGAACCAATCGCAAACCATTTCGAACCTGATCATCACATGCAAGAAGTGAGTTCTGGCAGTAATTATCAAATAAGTTCGTTAAGTGTAAATCGAAACATCTCAGGAATGAACGAAGACTTAGTGATAAAGAAAAGAGGGATTAACGAAGGATGAGAATGAAAATATGTATTTAACTGGGCAAGAAAGAGAAGTGGAGACATTGAATCTCTAGGGCCTGTGAGAGGGACCGGGCTCATCTGAACTCGATTCGGAATCTGAGTTGGCAGAGGGCACATATCTCTTTCTCTTCTTCTTGGGGACTTCAGGCGATTTCTGAGAAGAAATCGATTTTTTCCAATAAACAGCAATGACAAATTAGACAACAATCTCGTATTCTAACCTCATTCGACTCCGATCCAGGCAATCTCTTCTTCTCCAGAATGGACATCTGCAAATATTTGATTTAATTTTTAAATCTTATTTTCGTGTAATACCAGGAAATATTGAAATGCATGGAAAAATGAATTTAAACAATATCCGTATGTACTGGTTAGTTAAAAAAGCAAACGTTTGCAAATATTCTCTAGTGGAATAGTACACTTTTTTGACAAAGTTGAACAAATAAAGTAATTTAAATATCGATAGAAAAGCACACCGTCGGCCCATTGTAGTGCTTGGTGCAGATGGAAGCGCAAGTGTTCCATTGGATCAGCTGATGAATCTTCTTGAGCTGCTCCGAATCCATCTAAATTGCGTTCTATATATTTTTACGTTTAAATTCCAGAATGCAGAATATTACAAGCTTTTCAAGAGGTAACAAACAAAAGTATTGAGCATGTCAACTTCCAGAATTTTCTGAGCATATCGACAATGGTGCCGATAATAAAATGCTCAAAATGAGATCAGGTTGGAAGAAACTAGGGGCCCGTTGAAATGAATTCTGGCCTCTACGAGATGCTCGAAGAAAACAGGCAATGTAGTTGGATTCTTGGGCGTGGCCAGCCAGAAACTCGACGTCTCTCCGCACAGATAACACTCGCGAGGACGAAGCGATTCTTCCTGGAATGGAAGACAATATTCAGTTTTCACACTCCTTTCTGTTGATGACGTGCAATTACTACCATTGTTTGTATTACTACACATCACTTTCCTGCCGCTAGCCAGTAACTTATGAAATTATATACTTTTTAGAAGTGCAGTTAAGGTTTGGATGGAAAAGGTCGCAGGAAAAGGTAATTGCTCACTAGGTTGGCTGAAATGGATCAACGGGTTGCTATTTAGACGGCCTTGAGGTGTCAGAGACAGATGAGACGGTTAACCGTCCCCTCTGGGAGTCCTACCATCCCTTTTCACTTTAGAGGGAGAGGCTCCCCCTACCCTCACGGATTTATCCCCATGGGAGAGTAAACAAGACGGCTAGCCATGATCCATTTCATCCCTCAGGAGGCGCCCAAATTGGAATCATTCCTGTTTTATGCCTCTCCCTATTACAAGTTGGATCAGTCCTGAATCCAACTTGGAAAGTCACTTTAGCGTAGGGAGAGGCACCCAAGGATAAAACAGAGCTGATTCCAACTTGGGCGCTTCCTCCTTAGCCACCCTACTGCTCACGTTCACAGGCTGCTCCTGGATGTGCTCGGCGCAGAAGAACGCACGGCTCTTCGTGTCGCTCAGAAGCCTCTGAAATAGAATATTTTAAGTTTTTATATCACAAATTAAATTCATTCCTACTAACATTTCGTATCTGCACTGAAGAAATGACGTTGATGTATATTGCATACCATTAGAAATACCAGTAAAAGTCGCCATAATGCACGCCTAGAAACACAGGTAATATTAAAAGTACTCCCTTCCCTATCGCATTTCTTTCTCAGGGTGAGGAGAGTTAATTCTCTTGTATCATAACTCATAAGTAATTATACGTTTTCCGTTGCGCCAGCGTAGATACAATATATAATACCGTGAGGATGTCCATCGCTTCCTTCGTGCGGGGGAGCACACGTCTGAGTAGATCGTCACGCAGACCGGGATTAGAAGGCGTGGCGGCATAGTTGTGCGTGTACTTAGCACAGAGAGTGCACTTCACACCCTGAGAATATCGGATTGCAATGCTAATTAATTTATTATCAATAATGACTATCGCCGACGTGTTAAGCACCGTTATGATGTGGTGATTGAGGTACGTTCTAGCTTTCTAAGAAATTGGATGATTCTTGTGAAAAATCGACTCACTCTGAATTCCTTAGCATCGAATGCAACTATTGGTGCTCCAGAACGTTCGACGGTCTGCGGTTCCTTCAATGAATACATTAGTCTCAATTGTTCTGGAGTATAATGTTCAAAAGAACGATCACTATTAATTACCAAAAACAATTTTCCTTGCATAGTCATTGCCAAAGTTTACAGACATTTAAAATATTTTTGGCAAAATAAGTAACGATTCAGATGAAATACCTCAGCATTCACAGTAGAGACAGCAGCAGGTGGTTCTGCTGTATGGTTCTTCGACTGTCCCTATAGATAAAATGTGATATTTAAAGCAGTCATTATTTAAAGAGGGATTCATACCAAGAAAAAATTTAAAGAAAGAGGGTAAGGAAGTGACCGATTAGCTCACCATATGATTCCCAGATTTCGCCGGAGTGGTCATCTTGATCACACCTGCTCTCTTCTGCGGTTTCTACAGAGAAAGCAATTGTTCCACCCATAATCCTTCTTAATTGATGACAGAGTATAGTGAAAAGCGATAAAAAGTCAAACGTACCTCAACAAATAACTTCTATAATTTTAAAACATTTAAAAATTCAACCTCTGTGGGACCGTGCGTTGCTTTCATACAATTGAGCTTAATGGGAAGATGATTGACGCAGAAGTGAGCCTCTTCTGAGTTGTTGGCCAACTCCTGCAAAGTATCCTTTCAGGGTCAATGTTTTACAATATAATTCAAAATACCCTATTAAACCAGGCATGGTATTCAATTTAAAGGAATAGAAAAAACATCAGCTTAACACCTTTTTGAAATAAAATTCTAAAATATATTGAAAATCATATATGAATGAAAATGCAAATCAAACTGATCAATAACAGAGGAAATCTGAGAGAACCGAGATACGTCCGTACAACGAAAAACTAACCTATGCTGAAAATGCGTCCCTAGGGGTACTTTTTCACGTAGATCACGAAAATCGACCTTAGGAAGCGGTATCTCTGACCCCTCATTTCATGTAGCGCGCCTCAACGGCGAGGTCGGTTTTTGTAAATCGTGAACGGCTCGTTCAAACCCCGTACATATATAGTAATTCTGAAAGATCTCCTCGAGATAAGCATTTTTCCCGTTGGAAGTGAAGGGCTAGCTCATCTGCGAAAAAAATTACGGTCATTTGAATGTTCAAAATTGACGCCCTGATAAGACTGTGTCCGATAACAATCCAATTTTCTTTTCATTCGATTCCTCGTGCAATTTTACCCCTGCGCGCAAATTTAAATGAAAATCGGGTGTGGTATATGGAACGAAATTTTCGAAAGAATATAGCGAAGTCGAAATTTTTTGACCAAAAAATACGATTTTTTATTCCTACAATTTTTCTTTCACGTTTTGGTGAGGAGATATGTGCATATTCGTTTTCTACGGGTCGAAATACACCAGAAAAAAATTTATTCGGCTTATTCTGAGATTATCCATTTTTGGCCTTAAAATCATCGAAAAATCCCTGTTTCTGAGGTCAAAAATCGATAATCTCAGAATAAGCCGAATAAATTTTTTTCTGGTGTATTTCGACCCGTAGAAAACGAATATGCACATATCTCCTCACCAAAACGTGAAAGAAAAATTGTAGGAATAAAAAATCGTATTTTTTGGCCAAAAAAATTTCGACTTCGCTATATTCTTTCGAAAATTTCGTTCCATATACCACACCCGATTTTCATTTAAATTTGCGCGCAGGGGTAAAATTGCACGAGGAATCGAATGAAAAGAAAATTGGATTGTTATCGGACACAGTCTTATCAGGGCGTCAATTTTGAACATTCAAATGACCGTAATTTTTTTCGCAGATGAGCTAGCCCTTCACTTCCAACAGGAAAAATGCTTATCTCGAGGAGATCTTTCAGAATTACTATATATGTACGGGGTTTGAACGAGCCGTTCACGATTTACAAAAACCGACTTCGCCGTTGAGGCGCGCTACATGAAATGAGGGGTCAGAGATACCGCTTCCTAAGGTCGATTTTCGTGATCTACGTGAAAAAGTACCAATAGGGACATAGTTTCAGCATAGGTTAGTTTTTTGCTGTACGGACACTACAAGGAATATCTCAATTCTCTCAGAATTACTCTGATAATACCTTCATAACACGCCTTTCGTTGTCAGTGAGTGCGTTAAATCGAGCGAGGAAGGCCGCGCGTTCACTCGGATCGGCCGGCGTCGAGAAGATCACTCTCACTGTCGTGCCGCACAAAATGCACTTATGCTTATTCTCCATCTTCGTCGGCTTGACGACCTTGGAAGGAGGACCGACGGCAATCTATAAAGCCATATGTGGTCTCTTCTAAAGAGAAACCAATTGTTCCTCCCATAATATTTCTTTATTCACAGTACAGTAAATTGAAACATGATAAAATGTCTAATGTACCCGAACAAATCACTTCAATAATGTTCAAACTTTAAATAATCTAACCTCTGCAGGACCTTTATTCCCTTTCATACTATTGGCCTTAATGTGAACATGGTTGCCACAGAAGTGAGCCTCCTCTGAGTTCTTGGCCAACTCCTGCAAAATAATATTTCTATGTTTTACAACATACTTCCTATGATCATATTAAACTTCGCATGGTATTCAATTTAAAGGAATGCAAAAAATCGTTTAAAGCATTTTCTCACATTTTTTGCAAACAAATTCTGAAATATGTTGAAAAATGACTGAAAATTCATATCAACGGGATCGAGCATACCTGCATAACACGCCTTTCGTTGTCAGTGAGTGCGTTAAATCGAGCGAGGAAGGCCGCGCGTTCACTCGGATCGGCCGGCGTCGAGTAGATCACTCTCACTGTCGTGCCGCACAAAATGCACTTATGCTTATTCTTCATCTTCGTCGGCTTGTCGACCTTGGAAGGAGGACCGACGGCAGTCTATAAAGTTCACAATAATGACCAATATTTGGTGATGAATGTTCTTGGAAGTTGCTGCAATTCTATTACTCACAAATGCACTACCGATTTCATTCGCCCACTGACAACTACATAATCAATAGATGCGCATCTCGGAATACCTCTCTCTCTCTGCACCCTCAATGACTCAACAGAATCCTCCCCATAGTTAATACCTATGTTTTCAAGATATCATCGCGCCTCGGGCATAGATAAATAATAATTATTAATACCTCGGCAGGAACGTTCTGCTTCTCCTGGGGAATCTCGACCGACGTACGGATATGTTCGACACAGAAGTAAGCCGTAGTCGCGTTGCGTCCCAACGCCTGAGTTTACACGAAAGATTAAAACCTCGATTTACTGTAATTATAGTACTGTAAGTAGTGGATGCGTGGCATCCAAGTAAACCGTTGATATAATGTTGCGTGCTACGAATTCTATTCTCACATTAGCCAATTTAGCAGAATGACGAACCTTGACTGAGTGTCTGAAAGACTTCTTCGAGAAGATGACACGGGCGAGGAAGTCGGCGCGTGCCAGGGGATTGGGGGGCGTCGCATAGGAACGACTGACCATCGCCCCGCACAAGTAGCACATTCTCATCACGCCATTCACAACAGGCAAAGGATGGAGCGCAGTAGCGGAGGGGGAAAGCGCCTGAACAATAATTGCATATTACATATGTTGTAATCCATACGGCCAGAGTTTCACAATCAGTTGAAAAGAGCAATATTTTCAAATATATATTTTTTCAAATATATAATACACTGAACTTTTTTTAAAATTGAATATTCGTGCTAATATATTAACTAGGGTGGCGAAAACTGTTCACGGATATCCGACTTGTGGACTAGGGTTGGCAATACGAGGGGAGATAACGAGCTCGTTATCTTCCCCCTACTCGTATTTCGCAAGCCGAGGAGGGGGGGGGCGTAACGAGCTCGTAATCACCCTTGTATTGCCAATGCTATTGTGGACCCTCTCTTTCGGATAAGCAGCATCGAGGGTCGCGTGTCGCGCTATCGCGCCGGGTTCTCCATTTTATCGGAGAGAAACTGTTTTAGCAGCTCCGAAACGGGTCGACTATATTGATCTAGCTTTTACCGTCTCTGGTGGAGGCTGTTTTGGAGCTGTCTATAACGGGTTGTCCAAGCCGCGAGTGCAACACTGTTTTCACCACCCAAATATTAATAAATAAGGGAGGACGGTATGGAAAATAATAAATAACTTATATTGAAATAGTAATCTGCACAACTTGCTTCCCTGTTTAGAATGATATCTTTTTTCAAACAATTTGAAGAAAAAAATCAATCTGACCAGGCTACTAGCATAAATATTTCGTAATTCACCTTAGCCATCGGCCTTTTCTTGACTTCCATCGATTTGTCTTTGGGAGGCTCGCTATTGAGTGAAATCTCGGCGTGCTCTTCCGCGATTCTCATTGGATTCTCTTCTGCTCCATTCTTTTCTTTCGCAAGTGGATTCGCGGCAATTCCATCAGATTCTCGGGGTTCCTGCATTGTTTTCCCCATTTCATCAGTCCTTTAAGAACATGCTTTTCCGCCTCTTTTCTTAACAATTATGTGATTTTTTCACATGCTGAACGTGTACATAATATACATATTTTGCTTATACAGTTTTTGCCTATGGAAGAATTCAAGAAGGTTGGGCATGTACTATGGCGATAAAAATAAGTAAAACACATACCCTTAAGTATCCCCTCGTTTTGATCAGCTCAAATGAATGATCGACCCTTGCCATTGAACAGTTGCCGGCGAGACGTGAACTCTGGTGTTGAAAGTACCTGCACAAAATATAACTGATTCCGGCAACGCAAACTACAAACAAATATATTCATAAAATATAAGGTACGTCGCTCGATTTAAACGATATAAATAGTTTATAAATCAAAGGAAAAAAGGAAATCTTTATCAGGAAAAGCTCAACAACGATTAAATAACTATTCATACAATGAATGGAATAGGGGGTTGATACAGCTCGATTTGCAATGTTTGAAACACAATAAATAAGTAATTAAAATGAGAAAGTGTCTAGGCATATCCATCAACATTTACTACCAGAAGGACCGGGTTCATCAAACAGATCTGCATGTTGATTACCGTAATCTGCACGATATACAGCGATTGGAGTCGGCTCAGTTCTCGATGCTTCCACTCCCTGCACGTCCAGTGATTTCTGCCATAAATTATTCTCTTTTACTTAAGAGGAAAGAATTCCAAAACCATTTATTCATACTACATATTGAGCCTTCAAATGCCAACAAAAATAATAATTGTCAGCATGTACGATTAACAAAAATTAAAGTTGCTGGACACCCGTACTATTATTTGAAAGTGCGCGCATGCCTGATCACTCCCGCTCTCTTATTTTTGCATACTCTCTCACTCCTTTTGCCGTGACCAGGCACTCGCCGAAATTCAAATAATATCACGGATGTTCGGTAACTTTAAGCAGACAAACTGGAACTCTGCAGTGTGAGACAGCGAGAACTGCAATTCCTTAATCTCTGGAATATTGAGAATAGTTTCACTAGAAGTTTTTGTGAAATACAAATATGACTGATCACAATAATAGAAAGGTTAGGAAGTTTACGAAAACGTTTTAGGCGGACTTACTGTGTTGGATCCGACCTGGACGTGCTTTGTGCAGAAATCGAGACGACGCTTCAGGAGGCGCAATTGCTTCAATTATTTTTATTTTTAAATTTGTTTAAATATAGTTTAAAATATTGTTTTTAAAACAAAATCATATTTTTACATCGAACACTCACAGCTATTCGATTTGAGCTTTTCTTCGTAGTTTGTTGAAGTCGGTTCAATAGATTGTCTCGCAGAATTGGATTGGAAGGCGTAGATGCAAAATCGTCAGTCATTTCTCCACAAAGCTCACATTGCACGCTCTGAAAAAAAATATTTAAATTTCAGGTTTCGAAACTTGAAGCGGTTTTTTTAGAGTGATAGATTAAAAGAACCATGTTAGATACATACCTCGAATTGAACTACTGCTGGAGGTACTTGTGAAAGGGGTTGCTTGCGAGCTCTACAGTCTGTCGTGATGAGCTCCTCTGAGTAGTCGTACTCGAACAAGTATTTGGGCTTCTTCGACGGAAAAATACTTGGCTGCAACGACCGGTTAAAGAAATATTGGAACTTATAGCACTGATCAATACTTTTGAATAAAATTGGCACCTGGAAGACAATCAATTGATTCTTAATCACTCACTCACGATTTACTTACCCAGTAAAGTGCTGAAAGCAATATCAAACTCACACTCACCTTCGTCGTATGCGGCATTGATTGTTTATCCTTGACTTTTATACTGGTTCTACAAGTTTATAACATAAACGTTTCAAAATTTTCTTGAGCTGAAATATCTTACCTGATGCCAGTGGCAGGCTTCCGCATTACTAAGGTCGCGTTTATGTCCAGATCACTCAGTATTGTCTGATCAAAAATCGAATCTATCGGACGAGAATTGCCAGTGGACGGACAAAACACCTGCACATAATAAAAATAGTCGAAAGACTAAAAGAAAAACAACAAAATCATGTTATGGGTTTCATTTCCATGCAAACATTACAGAAAATACCGTAACCGAACTGGCTAATTTCGGAAAAGTGTAATTTGCCCAACTCGGTTACGGTACTGTATTTTCTTTAATTTTTACATGGAAATGAAGCCTGTTTTCGTAAAGTTATTGATTTTTATTTTTTATATTAATAAAATCGTAGATATGAAGCAATGAGGAATATATCGAGCATAAGAACGACTCACGAAGTTGTATTTTGAGTGTTTTCGAAGTTGCTAAACACAGATTCGGTACAATGCCGAATCGTATAAGATTCATTCCAAAATATATATTCGGTACGATAAAAAGCAAATAAAAAAGTACACCCACACTTACATCTGCAATGGGCTGCTCTTGCTTGAGCTCAACTTCTATCGGTTCATCCTTAATGTCCATCTGTTCCTCCTTGATCGGAGTATTAGAGCTGAATAAAGGAAGACTTTGTGTCGAATCTTCTCGAAGTACAAAAGCATTCGCATTAGCATGGGGCAGCTCCTGAGCATTGGCCGGTCTGCTTGCCTCGATTTTACGCGTTTCCTGAAATTGAATGTGAAATCAGACCGTAAATATACCTCTAATAATGTTTTCTAAATGTTGAGTCACTTCCTAATAGCCACGAATGCAAGATAAGATATCGAAGCTCTAACCGCCAATTTCCTCTTCCGAATACGTGCTAGATGGTGACTGCGCTTTAATTGTTGAATGTGCGTAAGGAAGCCCAGGGATCTTTGAAGCTCATTGCACGCCTCCTGAAATCGATTTAATTTTAAGCTTTCGGGGAGTATTTTGCGCTATGCTACAACAAATAAACTGTGAAATGTCAGGACGGCGGCGTTCCACACCTTATCACACGACAAATAACAATTTTCAATCGATGCTCATACATGAATTCTTCAATGTTTTGCAAAACTTACAATAGCGCAAATTTGCTGATCAAGAATCGAATTTCCAAATGTTCGTTCCTCCCAAGAGCCATCATAGTCAGCATACAGTGTGCTGCCTAGCTCGAATACCACTTGACTAATCCTGAAATCAGCTTGTTTTTAAGGTCATTAGGAAAGCTTACCTTTAAAAAAGCTAGGTAAAAAATAACATCCGGTGTATTAAAAAATAAAACTTTCATAAAACATGAACGTACATGTGTAGTTGTTGTCCAATGCCTCCATCGATTTTGCGTGCGCTTTGGCTGACCACATTAGTAGAGTTCACGAATTGCAGCCACAAATCACTCCCTTCGTTCATACCTGATATTACGTTAATATTTAGATTAAATTGCAATTTGTTTATTGCGCATGAAAACTGACTACTTAATTACAGAACCAAAATAGCCCATTTCGTATAGGTGGCTATGCGATATCGATATTGCAAAGTTGCAACGAAGCGTGCTCGTGATGCAACGTAGCAAACCTGGAATAGGCAACCTTAGTAGGAACGGCAGACGGGTGCGGGGCGGACAAAACCTAAATGACCAAAAGCTCAAAAAATCACAGCTCGCTGGGAAGTTGAGATATGAACTTGGAAGTTGTAGCATTGCAACCAGTATGCCCTCCTTTACATCACCATAGTTAGATCTCCTAACTATGCGATCATGAGTTTCACTCCATATCTATGTATAGGGGTTCATGCTTCAAAATTGAGAATTTTAGTGGAAATCTCTGATTAGATGAACACCAAATACCGTAATTAATCAATACCCATGTCACTTGGGAGCAGCAGTTTCTGGGGCACAGGAATACCGATTGGATACTTTATGTAGGGTTTTTCTAACCCTCATTTTCCACTCAAATTCTCAATTTTGAAGCATGAACCCCTATACATAGATATGAAGTGAAACTCATGATCGCATAGTTAGGAGATCTAACTATGGTGATGCAGAGGCGAGCATACTGGATACAATGCGACAACTCCCAAGTTCATAACTCAACTTCCCAGCGAGCTGTGATTTTTTGAGCTTTTGGTCATTTAGGTTTTGTCCGCCCCCCCCCCCCCCCCAGACGGGTTCCTTAAACAAGCTTCTAAAATAAAAATGCGCATAGCATCCAATAGGGATGCAGGAACGAATTTGCGCTATTCGTCCCCTCTGGGGCGCTTCCCTTCCCTCTCTCGCCCGTGTTCCAATAGAGAGGTCACTCCCCTCTTTCTCAACGAATAGTTCGCGCTCTCTGCCAGGGGGCACGAATAGTTCGCTCTCAGCGAACTATTCGCTCCCTCTCTCCCCGTGGCATATTTGATTCAGGTGAGTTTTTCCGATTTCCAAAATCCGGTCATTTTGGCCAAACAGACCAACCCGCGCTTGGACGTACTCAGCAAATGATCAACGCAGTTTGAAAGAGCATCATTTGAAATACCCTACACCAAGTTTAGATCAGGGTAGGCCGAAGTTTGCTTTTACCTCTGCGGACCCCCTCAAATGGGTGATTCTCTCGTGATGTCTCTCTTATGTAGTCAACTATGATATAGGAGTACTAGTGGGGGAGGGGGTTGATGAATGAGAGGTAGAAAAGAAGTCAGAGTGCGATGGGCTCCCTCCCCTGTGAACAGAGAGTAGGTGAGAGAGGGAGAAAATAGTTCGCTGAGAACGAACTATTCGTGCCCCCTGGCAGAGGGTCTCGCTCGAGCGAATAGAGAGAGAAAGAGGGGCGAGGGGGAGGGAAGAGGGTGCGAATACCGACTATTCGTATTCGTATCGGCAACCCTAGCATCCAATGATTTTACTTCCGAAAAATTTTAAAAAATTGCCACATAATTTAATTAAGCTGATTTACAAAATTAACAGCTAAAGTACCGTCAACATCAGACTTCGAGCCTGGCCTGAATTAACAACTGATTTTTTCTCCATATGTTTATTATTTTTAAAAATAAAATAATATAAAATTATGCTTTCGAATTGATTTAAGAGGCCGGATCTGAGAAGAGTCACCATTTGACCCATGCCCCCGGACATTCCGCCAAGATTTCCGATTCAGGCCTTGGTACTAATAGGACCTAGAGTGCTTCGGGTCTTTATTTGAAATTTAACAGCGGTACCCTCTATCTCGCGCAAACTGGAGCGCGAGGTGCGGGTACAGTGAAAAATGATGAAAATCCATATTTTCTCAGCCGAGTAAGGTGGACTCAAAATTCCTTCTGCATTATGTTAGTGTAGCCCACAGCGCTCTGGGACACTATTGAAATCGAATTTACGTTTATTCTGAAAATTAAATTTTTATCTCATTTTTCACATTTTTTGAGTTTGTACTACCGTGCTTTCATTTGGGACGCTAATTTCATGTGCCACTTTCTAACACAATCACGCCAACATACATTCAAGCTATAACATTGGAAATCCAAACATTTACAAAAGGCTGCGTTAAACTACCTGATAATTATTGCAGTATGTACTATCACGAGTACGATGTTATAAAACAACTGCCTCATTTCACGATTAAGTGAAAAATTTCATGCCGTGAAAATGCAAAATCGATGAGTTCTTTCAAGAAAGGCATTTGATTCTGAGTAGATAATCGATGAAATCTGCGAGGCATCAATTGTATTCGAAGTTTTATCGTCACATTAGTGTAAATATGTTTGTGAAAACTAAATTTCAATTACTTCTAAAATAGCTGAAAAAATAGAAAAAATAATATGTGCTCAGATCTAGTTTTCACAGACATATTTACACTAATGTGACGATAAAACTTCGAATACAGTTGATGCCTCGCAGATTTCATCGATTATCTACTCAGAATCGAATGGAGTTCTTGAAAGAACTCATCGATTTTGCATTTTCACGGCATGAAATTTTTCACTTAATCGTGAAATGAGGCAGTTGTTTTATAACATCATACTCATTATAGTACATACTGCAATAATTATCAGGTAGTTCACCGCAGCCTTTTGTAAATGCGGAGATAAGTGTGTTCAAATATTGAAAATTTAGAAGTTTGAAAAATCGATTTTCCAGACTTTTTTTTCATCGTAGACGTACAAATACTTTGATGAAATGTCATATGCCGATTAATTTCTGTGCCTACTTGGCACAAGAGAGCTGAAAATTTGTAAAATACGTTTGTCGATGACGACTTTGCGAGATTCTGAACGATTTTTAACGTCTTAAGGTTGTTCGGATTTCCAATGTTATAGCTTGAATGTATGTTCGCGTGATTGTATTACAAAGTGGCACATGAAATTAGCGTCCCAAAGGAAAGCACGGTACAACAAACTCGAAAAATGTGAACAATGAGATAAAAATATAATTTTCAGAATCCACGTAAATTCGATTTCAATAGTGTCCCAGAGCGCTGTGGGCTACACTAACATAATGCAGAAGAATCTTGAGTCCACCTTGTTCGGCTGAGAAAATATGGATTTTCATCATTTTTCACTGTACCCGCACCTCGCGCTCCAGTTTGCGCGAGATAGAGGGTACCGCTGTTAAATTTCAAACAAAGACCCTAAGCACTCTAGGTCCTATTAGTACCAAGGCCTGAATCGGAAATCTTGGCGGAATGTCCGGGCAGTGGTAACTGTTCTCCGATCCGGCCTCTTAAGTGACATTCTGGGAAATAAAGACCGGAAAATAGTTAATCACTGAGCTTTAATGAAAATCAGGGAAGAGCAAGTTTCAAGACTTAAAATCGATATAACGCTTCGCCGTCGGGTCCCCGGCTGAACAGCAATACATCATTACGCGCTTTAAACTCAGTAGAATCCCATAAAGGAAAAAAAGCACCGGATACGCGGTCGGATTGATATATCGATCGACATAGAATGAGCATCTCAGAAATCGAGGATTTTCAGGTTAAAAGTCGACATAACTTCAATGCTTCATCTGTCATATTAACGTACTTCGTAATAAAGTATGCTCTAGGGGATAGAAATAGTATGCGTAGCTAAATGTAGGGTATGGAAAACTGTACGAATAAATTATCGGCCGAAGGAGTGCAATTGAGAAACATACTTTTCTAAATTGACTTTGAAACGCATGATAATAAAGTGACCATGCTTTGCAGTCCTTGCGTATAGGTATTCACATCGATTCAAACGATATAAATTAATGGTATTGAAAATCCGGTAAGAATACTTTATCAGAAAACTATCAAGCGCTAAGCAAGAAATTCGAACAACTACATAATTCTAGCCTTTTCGAAATTATGAACGATGAAGTTATTGAGAGTGGGAAGCAGCTTACGTGACTATTCAGAACTGATTTAATTAGCAATGAATATCAACTGAATATGCACGATTATTATTAATATCTAGCGATGGCGAGAAGGACCGGGTTCGTCGAACGAATCTTCATTCAGATTACCGTAATCTGCACGATCGAAGGGACTCGGCTCAGTTCTCGATCGTTTCTCTTCGGGAGCCGACGGCGATTTCTACGAAAAATTAGATTTTTAATTATTTCTCGTTCGTTGGACTACCAAACCGTCGATCAAAATTAAGGCAGCACATAAGCATATAGAAAAATAATTGTGAATTTTTACATTTACACATAAAAGAGAGAACCTTTTCATGACTCATATCGGTAATGTTCTCGGGATTGAACGAGGGATTGAACTTGGTAGCCAGTACTTGTTTCGCTCGGCCAGAACTATTCTGAAATGTTATTAAACGAAAATAATCCTTACAAAATGGCACTTCTCGACTTCTGTCTTATCATCCATTTCTAAACCAATGGGGCCACTGCCTAAGTAGCTCAATAATCATCTCTGGTAGTTCTGATAAACCTTTGAGCCAATCATATCATTACCTGCAAAGTGATGTCAAATTTAATGCACAATGTTTTTGCGCATACCCTACGTTACACTTTGATAGGAATGAAATAATAAGATTAAGGATTTCAATTCCAATTTCAACTTCAATTCACTTGTCCACCACGAGATAAGACCGGGTAGCAGAGGGTAATCTTCTAATCTCCTAATCCCTCCTCTGGGGATAAAAAGGAATACATATTTATCCCCAGGTTCCTTTTCCTTTTGCTTACCTTATTGTTGTGAGATTGAGGGAAATGCTTGTGGCAGACATTTGCACGAATTGTGTTAGTGATAACAAAATCGATCCTCTGCTGGTCCTTCGCAGTCAGCTAAAAGGAAAATTCGAACTGTTGCGTCCCTGCCTTGCACCCGACAACGGATCGTAAGGGATATAGTTTAATCCACAAATAGTCAGGAAATACTGAGATCAGAAGAGGAAGCAACTCCTCGGGAGGGAATTATACTGAAGATAGGAAGATCGTAAGGTGAGGAAGAGAGAGCTCTAGGTGGTAAACGAAGGAGACCTAGAGTCAGCAAATTACACTTGAGGGCGACTACAAAGTCTTGTGAACAGGGACAACAACTCTACGATACAACACATTTCAAGGACACCTTTTTACATCGGCAAAAATTGAATCGAATAAAATCGGTTTGATAGTATGCAGAAGCTCACCCTGGCAAGAGTGTCGAAGAACTTGCGTGCCTCTATTGGATCTTCCGGCGATACCTTGTATTGCTATCATAACTAAATGATCTTTCAGTAACCTGTCCAGATGGGACCGATTTCAAGTAATGAGATTACTTGGGCACTTCAAGCAAACTAACTCTAAAGCTCCAGGCAATATACTAAGCTTTTCGTATACATGTAGCTCACTGTATTTGGGAATGAGTTGTCGCCACATAAAGTGCACTTGAAGCACTGTCGAATCTCCTTTCTTCGAACCTACAAAAACAGAGTTTTTTGTGTATAACAAGTACCTTCGTGAACTGCTATGTACAAATTGCTTTTTATTAACCTGAGCTTTCGGAAGAAGAGGCTGTTTGAGAGGATCGACGGCGTGGGAGACGCAGAAATATGCCTCATCTCCACTGTTGCGCAAAAACTGCAAAAACGATTAATAATTATGAGAAAAATGATAAAAATTTGAATTACGTAAAAAGGCCCAACCTCGAGGTATTGCTCAGATTTCTCTGGTACGTTGATTAGATTATCCAGGAAGACGGATCGTTCATTCAGATCGGATGGGACTTTGACCGCTAACTTAGATGTCGCATGACAGAGATAGCACGTTCGCAGAAAATCTGACACTATCGGAAGGCCGGAGTACTGGAAGTTTATTATGTGATTATAACCCACTCATGATTATTTAGTCAATAGTGTTCATAATTCCACAAAGAAATGTTAAATATTTCACTCACCTTCCCCGCTTGTGGAATTGATTGATTTCCGTTGAGGTTCATGAGATTGGTTCTAGAAAAATTTATAACTTAAAAAAAATACAATTGTGAATGATCGCTCACGTAACATACTTATAGGAAGAGACTGGCTTCTTCACAACAGGCATAGGCTTCCCCTTCACATGACTTGTATTGAAAGATCTCGGAATCGAATCGACACTAATTGAATCGACCGGACGAGAATGTCCAGTAGAGGGGCAGAACACCTTAATTAGATACAATTGATCGAAATATAAAAAAATAATGCCATTAACGCACATTAGCTAAGAAGATTCTTATCCTTTAAAATATCATTATGTTGTTTTTGAAACAACGCGATCTAGCAAGTTCGAGCATGTAAATCAAGGGCATGGATTCGACTGGAAAGCCAATAATGACAGAATGTACTCATGCCGGTCACCACTATTGATTACAATTTGAGTTCAATCCCACAGCTGGGTAAATCCTGAGCTGGATGCTCACGAACATGGAAAATTAGGAGGGATGAAAATCGAATTTTTTGAAGTGAGTAATTTACGTGCCCTTTCAACGTCATCTAACTTCTTTGATCAAGAAATGTAAGGAAATGATTGAACTGATCGAATGGAATGATAAATCTGCGAGATGAGAATTTTTCAAAATTTGGCATATAATTTTTTCGATATTCGGAGCTATACTGCGGAAAGGGTCCACCCTGAAACTGCCGATTACTATTTTTTTCTATATGCGTATGGAGTTAAACTTCCATAATCTTCAATAAAATTCACTGGGTTTGCTACTCACCGAGATGCTATGATTTTATTTGTACTCGTAATTTCAGGTTTTCGTTCATATTATCTGTAATTGAAGTAGAACGGTTTCACTTTCAACATAAAAGTTGTTAAAAATAATTTCCCGCTCATTTTGAGCGCACTGCCAACTCTGTAGCACATCTGGAAGCTCACATACAGTAGGGCAGGTTTTAAAACCGGAAAATTCCTAAATGGCGGCTCTGGGACCTGTGACCTAGATTTTTCAAGAAGTTGGATCTAGTGTATGCTACCACTATAACATTAAGGCAAACAAAAAATAAAAGTTGGAAATTGTTCCCGAGGAGTGGCGTTTCCTCCACTGACTCGTGATACCCGTGTTATGCTTAACGCATCGAAGCGTCAAAATGACTAAACATTAAGTTTCACAGTCTATACAAAATTCATCGAACTTACATCAACTATCGGTTCTTTCTGATTGATTTCATTGAAGTAATCCTTTGGTTCTTCCTTTACACCCATCAATTCCATTTCAGGAGGAGTATCACTTTCGAAAAATGCAGAATTGGGAGTAGAAGCGTCATAAAATTCAAACGGATGCTCTTTGACATTGAACAGATTGTGGAGATTGAGTGATTGGTTAGCAGTCCGAGCTGTGGATGGAACCTGGGATGATTGATTATTTATCCTTCGAGAATTGCCTTCATATTTGACATGTTAATATTCACCCAAATAATACTCAAATTTCAATGCAAACAAAATAGTATTATGATGTTCCATTGCTCTTACCCGATCTGACATCAATTTTTCGAAAAGTAGCGCAAGTGAATTGCCCAGTTGCAGGATTCTTGACTGCAAATAAAATACTAAATAAATAGTTAAATTAACAAATTGGTCAATGCTCACCGAAGGACTCGAAGCGAATGCAAAGCGAACTCTTTCGATATTTTCTGATGATAAGCACTGGAAAACAGATGTTCTGACCAAAAACACAAGGTTAAAAATTAAAAGGCATTCTATAGAGGAGGGCGACACGTGTGAGAAAACACAGACAAAGAAAAATTAACTTTTTTTCATTTATGCATTCTCGCTAGTGGCTTGCGGTATTTTAATATTTTAAATATTTTAAAACATTTTTAAAAAATATTTAATGTGATTTTCAAACTATTTTATTGACTGGAATGAATATAAAGATATAATGAAAGTGCAACAAGCATGGCAAGAAGGTGCATGCTGTAGAAATGAAGACGCACGAAGCGATCGAAAATAAGCATGTTTTCAGAATTAAGTGTCCAAGCTTCATTTCCTCAGTTTGAGTAGATTATCAATCACAAAAAATTGTTTTCACAATAAAAATAAATAAAAATATAAGATATTAGAGAATGAGGCCGTCAAAGTTGGGCATTTTACCGTTGTGAAAATACATTTTTTTGCTTTTTCTTTAAAACCGCTACTAGTACTTTCAAGATTTTTGGCTATATTGCGATAAACCCTGATTTACACCACATACTAGAAAACAAAAAATATACTGGTAGCGGTTTTATAGAAAATGCTATTTTACTTAGATGTTACCGTAATCCTTGCACTTGCTTGACGATTCTGAAACACCGAGATATTTTTTGGGTGTTTTTGGTTAGGAATGGTGATATATCGCATTTTTTAGGGTGGGTTAAACATTAATAAGAAATTAATTAATTCATATGAACGGTGCTGAAATATTTTATCGGATTTCAGTTTGCGATAAATTGAGTATGAAAGTGACTTGTGATGCGCTCTGCTTGGACCCAAAACGTCGGCTTCTTTATCAACACATATTATTGTTTTTCTTATTATTTTACATTATTTTTGAAAAACTAAAGTGAAAAGTCGAAATGGGGTAGAGTAAGCTTCCATTTGCACACCAATTTGTTAATTGTTCTGCTCATTCATAAACACGGCTGCTGTCCCTAAATATGGGGAGGATTTGTATGGAAACAGGTCAGACTATGGCCTTTAACAGACCGTCCACGAGACAACGTAAATGGTCTTGGATCGTAAAAAATAGATTCTCCCGGTAATTTTTTTTCTGAAGTGAGGGTCCAAAGTTAGGAACACAGGCACCAATAGCTAAGGTTCTAGGTCGGTTTTGAAAAAGATACAGTAACCCATAATTTTTGGGGTCGAAAATTTCGATATCTTAGAATTTCATGAGATATAGATTTTCTGGTGTATTTTCACTCTTAGAAAACGAATTTCAACATTAGAGCTCATGAGATGTCGATCTAAAAAAGTTAGGCCCAATAAAAAGATTTTATCGGTCGAAATCGGCAAAAAACTTCTCATAACAAATTTGGATGCCCCTGTGGGGCGTGTTTGCATTACATTTTCGGAATCTACGTGTTCAAATGGATATTTCATGATTTTTTCAGATTTAAAAAAAGGGTATTTTTCAGAATTCACATCCAAAGATAGGACTCGCTGTTTGGACAAAAGCTGTAGATCAGGTCACAGTAGGTATAGAGACCTGAGTCATGCATTGAAATGTAGAGGAGATCAATATGAACATTTCATCTGTTGAAAGTGAGTCTCTATCTTTTCGTTGAAGCACGCTACAGAGCCTGGAAGTTAACAAACTTGACGGTTGAGGCGCGCGGGAGAGCACTAAAAAGAGGGGAGGGAGCGGGAGGTCAGGCGGCGAGAGCACCAAAAGGTTAGAGCGCGCGCTCTCGGGGGATTCTAGCCCGATATTACTAACTTCCAGGCTCTATAACGCGATTCAACGAAAAGATAGAAACTCACTTTCAACAGATAAAATGTTCAGATTGATCTCCTCTACATTTCAATGCAAGGCTCAGGTCTCTATACCTACTGTGACCTGATCTACAGGTTTTGTCCAAACAGCCAGTCCTAGGTTTGGATGTGAATTCTGAAAAATACCCTTTTTTTAAATCTGAAAAAATCATGGAATATCCATTTGAACACGTAGATTCCGAAAGTGTAATGCAAACACGCCCCACCGGGGCATCCAAATTTGTTATGAGAAGTTTTTGGCCGATTTCGACCGATAAAATCGGTTTATTGGGCCTAACTTTTTTAGATCGCCATCTCGTGAGCTCTAGTGTTGAAATTAGTTTTCTACGAGTGAAAATACACCAGAAAATATATATCTCGTGAAATTCTGAGATATCGAAATTTTCGACCCCAGAAATTATGGGTTACTGTATCTTTTTCAAAACCGACCTAGAACCTTAGCTATTGGTGCCTGTGTTCCTAACTTTGGACCCTCACTTCAGAAAAAAAATTACCGGGAGAATCTATTTCTCACCATCCGTGGACCCCTCTTATTTGTTACGTTTTCTCGTGGACGGTCTGTTAATACATCAAAAGAGGTATAATGTCATAGTTCTCATACGATCTAGTGCCTATTTTATCAGAAAACCACGACATTAAGAGACCACTTCAAACATTTACTAATATATTCAATTATTCACTGAATTAACAGCATGATGAATCAAATGAGAGCGTGCAACAACTAATCTCGTGAATCTTCAGAAAGGATTTTTTATAATATCACCTCCATAACATCACTTGAGTGTATCTGGTTCTATCAAAGCCAACTACGAGAAGAGCCGGGTTCATCGAACGGGTCTTCATTCACATTACTGTAATCTGCACGAGGGAAGGGGCTCGGCTCAGTTCTCGATCGTTTCCCTTCGGGAGTCGATGGCGATTTCTACGAAAAATAAATTTCTTATTATTTTTCGTTCGTTGGACTACCAAATCGTCTAAGAAAATTAAGGAATTAAATAATGATACATAAAAATATTAGAGAACTTTTACATAAAAGAGAGAACCTTTTGATGACTCATATCGTCAATTTTCTCGGGATTGAACGAGGGATTGAACTTGGTAGCCAGTACTTGTTTCGCTTGGCCAGAAGTCTTCTGAAATGCGCATGATTCGAAATTATGTTTATAAAAGGTAACTACTTAATATACTGACCAAATCCCGTTTTTTGCTAATCGGTTCGATCAGTCATTTCCAGCTCTGCTCTTCAACCTAGCTTACCTATAATCTGTGATACTAATTTGCTTTGCGCACACCCGACATTAGGAATGTAAAATTAAAATTAGGGATGAAAAGGAATTACTATTTACCTAAGTTGTACTTACCTTATTGTTGTGAGATTGAGGGAAATGCTTGTGGCAGACATTTGCACGAATTGTGTTAGTGATAACAAAATTGATAATCTCCCGGTCATTCGCAGTCAGCTAAAATCAGAATTCAAGTACACCGAAATTACACTGTGACTATTGTTATAATGTCGAAGGAACCCTTTTTGATAGTATGAAGAAGCTTACCCTGATTAGGCTATCGAAGAACTTACGAGCCTCGACTGGATCTTCCGGCGAAACCTAAGGTTACAATCATCATTACTTGCTCTTGCAGCAACATATCCCCGGCAGTAGTTATATAAAGCAACGGGTTTACTAGGTTATTGCAAGCGCGTTAACTTTAACGCTTTAACAGAGAAATTGTGAGGGACTTGCAGTATATGGGGATGAGTTATCTCCACACAAACAACACTTGTGTATCGGCCGAGTCTTCTGAAAGGACAAATATATAATATTCACATTTTCTTGAGAATAGGAAGTACCTTCGTGTGATGATTTCTATAAACAACTTTTCATTCACCTTAGTTTTCGGATGAAAAGGCTGTTTGGGCGGAACTATATGCTCCTCAGAATTGTCAGTGAATTCTGCTTGAGATCGCGGTCGTAAATATATCTGAAAGACATTTTGTATTGTCATTTTTTGGATTATGTTGAATAAACTATAAAGTGTGATAAATCGCACTCATAATACACATTATGCTTTACAAGGGGGGACCGTTCCGTCGATATGGACTTTCGGAACGAGACATATATGGTTGGATAGAGAATCAAATTCTAAGAAGTTTCGCTTCTTTCATTTTTGCGGAATGGCCTCGGGGCACCCAAAATAATCGATAATCCGCCGAGCGCTGTCAACGCAATGCACAAGAGCGATTCCAGAGCCGAATGACAAGCATCGGTGGTGTAGTGGTAAGCAGCAGGGGTTGGAACCGGAAGGGTTCCGGTTCGATTCCCACTCAATGCAATATTTTTTCAACTTGTCTCTCTTTTTCTTCTATTTTCCAAATTTGCTTCCACAATAATTAAATCACATATTTTAAAAAATATTTCAAACTTTCGTCGCTTTATTGTTTAAATTTATAATAATCTTGCGTTTTATGGGACCCCTATTTTCAAGCGATTCTGTCCCGACATGACTAGAGCACTATTATTGGTATTGGGGGAAATTTTCAATAAAACGCATTGAAAAAGCTGTAGAATCAAATTTTGGGAGATAGAAGAAAAAGAGAGACAAGTTGCAAAAAATTGTATTGAGTGGGGATCGAACCGGCGACCTTCCAGTTTCAACACCTGCTGCTTGCCACTACACCACCGATGCTTGTCAGTCAGCTCTGTTAGAATCGCTCTTGTGCATTGGGTTGACAGCGCTCGGCGGATTATCGATTATTTTGAGTGCCCCGAGGCCATTCCGCAAAAATAAAAGATGCGAAACTTCTTAGAATTTGATTCTCTATCCAACCATATATGTCTCGTTCCGAAAGTCCATATCGACGGAACGGTTCCCCCTTGTTAGACTAAGAAGTGTATGCTGATTCCGTGACGATGAAAAATATAAAGAAATCACCACTGATGATCCTGTCTAGACTTTCTCGTAACTCTGACTTGAACTCTCACATGGGAAGAACAGACGTATGCATCGCCAGCATTGTTGCGCAAAAACTGCAAAAACAATTCACAATTAAAAGTAAAGGAAAATATTTTAATCACTTTAAAAAGACTTGCCTCGAGGTGTTGCACAGATTTCTTTGGTACGTTGATGAGATTATCCAGGAAGACGGATCGTTCATTCAGATCGGATGGGACTTTGACCGCTAACTTGGATGTCGCATGACAGAGATAGCACGTTCGTAGAAAATCCGGCATGATCGGTGACCCATAGTACTGCAAATAATTTATTTAATCATAGTAGACTATTGAGGTAATAGTGTTCATAATGTCTTTATTGCACGCTTCAAGTACTCAGCATTTGCTTTACTCTATTAACCGGAAACCTTCAGGGCTGCCCTATTTTCGCGCGAAACGTTTTATTTGATAGGGGAGGTGGGGGCGACCTCAACACTCCCAAAGCGCTTTTAATTGACGTAGTCGATCGATAAATGTTTGACAGTCCGCAAAATTGATTTCGTTGAACTTCCCTGTTTGTGGTATCGATTGATTTCCATTCAGCGGGATTTGTCGCATGGGATTGAATCTAAAAAAATAAATGTTTTAAAGTGCAATTTTAAAACAGCTCACTAAAAACTTACTTATAGGCAGAGACTGACTTCTTTATAATATAAGCAGGGTTCCTTTTCACATGAACTGAGTTGAAAGCTTTCGGAATCGAATCGAATTTCATTGAATCGATCGGACGAGAATCTCCAGTAGAGGGGTAGAACACCTAAAAGTTAAGGTTACCCAACACCCGTGAAATGATTTAACTTTGCGTGCATGCTTGATCACGGGAAAATGAGTGAAAAAAAATACAAAAACAAGGTAGTGGGCGTGATCAGTAGAGATGACAATCGAAGGGCGAGCGCAAGGCCTTGTTCTCGATTCTCCACAGGATGCAAATCGCCACATTCCTTGCGCAAGGGGGAGAGAGAACGGTCGCCCTTGCGCAAGGGAAGGGATCCTATTTGACGGTTAAAACGGTGCTTAAAGTTGTTCAAAACACACCTAACTTTCGCATTTGCATAATATCGTTCTGGACAACGATATTATAGAAGTTTTGAGTATATTCCTTTGTTCCTCAGCTTTGTTGAGAGGCCTTTGGCTTTCGAGGGAAGTTTTTTTTTTCTTTTTCAACCGTTTGCTGTTCTTTCCTCGGGGAATGTTGCACTCCAAGAATAGAGAACTTCACATCTATGATGTTTATTAATAATCAGTTATTGGAATCTTCTAAAATCTCCTAATATTCTGTTAGCATCTTTAGCATTCATTCCAAGCATTCACCACGTAACGATCAAACTTTTATTACTTCAATTTCTCCCGTACTCTAAAGTACGTGTAAATCATTCCCCTCCTAATCTTTTCGCTTACGTTCTCATAGCAATGTCAGATACAGTACGATCTGCAGCATCGTTTTCCAAGAAAGAAACAGGAATTTTATAAACTTCGGAGAACATTAGCTGCGCCTAAAGTTTTCCGTATGGTATAGCACGAAACCATATGACATCTAGGACTGCAGAAGGTGCTTTCAATGTGTCAACTGAGAGCTTTACAATAAATTAAAACAGTGAATAAAGTATCATAATTACGCCGATTACTACAAGTGATCTTGTAGTAATCGGCGTAATTATGCAAATGTGAAATTTTGGTATGATTTGAACAACTTTGAACCCCTTTTCCCCGTCAATGCTCACTCAAGAGCCCTCATCCTTGCGCAAGGGCGACTGATCTCTTTCTCCCTTACGCAAGGAATAATGAAGCATTTTGCATAGACCGCCCTTGCTCGTCCCTTGAATCCTTCAATTGTCAACTCTAGTGATCAGTCACGTGCACAAATTTAAATAAATTCTCGGATGTTGGGTAATTTTAATTAGCAAGAGAAGCGTGCAATAATTCGCATGCTCAATATACAAAAAATTACTTGTAAGCACATTAGCTCAGAAAATTCATGTAATCATGTCTTTCTTAATGCCTTTTTTCATTACATATCAATGAAATCATAGCATAATTTTCGTGTATGTTTAAAACGGAGAGTCCCTAGACTTGAATATAATTATTATCACAATATTTTGCGGCACAAATTGCAACGTTGAACTCACATCAGCAATCGGTTCTTCCTGCTTAACTTCATCAAAGTAGTCGATCGGTTCTTCCTTTAATTCCATTAATTCCTCTTTGACTGGATCTTCATTTTCGAAAAACGGGGGATTGGGTTCGGAATCGCCAGCCAATTCAAATGGTTGCTCTTTGACCTCGATCAGATTGTGGGGATGGAATGATTGGTTTACAGTCCGAGCTGTTGATGTGACCTGAAATTAGTGATTATTTACCCTTAGAGGCTAATCTCAAACTTTCCCATCTAAATGATTATGTAAATATAAAACACGTTTCAAATGCTGAATATATCCCATATTTCGAAACTCGCCCTTACTCGATCTGATATCAATTTTTCGATAAGCAGCACAAGTGAATTTCCCAGTTGCAAGAGTCTTGACTGCAAATAGAATATCTATCAATTAACTAAATAAGACTGAGCATCGTAAGTTACCGATGGACATGAAAGAATGCGACGCGAACTATTTCGATATTTTCTGACGATATGCACTGGAAAGCAGTTTTTTCTCACAAAAGTACATTAATAAGAATAAATATTACACGTGAAAGAGGAAAACATCTTTAATTCGATAGTACCTCTGGGAGCGACTGTTCTTGCTAGTATGCAAACAAACATCACTATCTCTTTTCATGCTCGGAATTCTTAAATATTACTCACAGTATCCATCTCGATGCAATCGATCACATCCATAACTACCATGGACATGTTCTTAACGAATAGGTCTTCCACTGAGATATCGCTCTATTAAAAATAATAATTAAACGTAATAATATGTAATATGATCCGTATTTTATATAGGATAATCTAGAAATGGCATTACACTCATGAAACAAACAAAATTTACATCGATTTTAAACCCAGAAATATGTAAACTTACCACATTATTGAAAGCATCGCACGCATCCCTCGCTCTCGCGAGTGCGAGTTGCAATTCGGTTTCGAAATTTATGCTTCGTAGTCTCATTTGAGCTGACGGAAATCAAATAGATTGTTTTATCGATCGGTTATAATTTGATTATACCCTGAAATTTAGTGCACTAAGAAAAAGAAGGAAGATAACCAAACAACGCATTGAAACGTTTTTGTAAGTGGTACAAAACAAGAAATGTTAAATTTTAAATCTTTATCATAGAACAACAAAATAAATCAGAAAACCATGCGTAAAAGGAAGGAGTACGGTCTTATATATTAGGATACAACTTTGAAGAAACAGATAATTGCATGAAAATTTAGCATCTTCTTATGCTACTCGACGAAATTAATGCGAGTAAAAGGTATGACGACCGAGTATAAACTGATTGGAAACTATAATGAGTAATAAAAAATTTAATGGAGGTATATGGTTATAACTTCGAAAAGAAAAGGTCTGTAAGTGAACAGTCTCTTCGAATTAAACAAGGGTTTTAAGTGAACTACGATATCTACGAATACAACAGGTAGTGTTAGCAAAGTAGGGTATTTTCTAATACAACTGGAAAGTAAGTGAACTAGTACATATTCTAAAAGAATTGGCTAAAAAAAGTAAACTACGGTGTCTTTTCAAAGAACTGGAAAAGTAAGCGAACTACAGTAACTTCGAATATAACATGGAGTGGTATTAAACTACAGTATCTTACACTTTCTTATGCCACTTCAGAAATCTAATTCGGGTATGGGGTAGGAAAAATGATTCCTTGATTATCTGTCCTCTCATGTTTCCCGTCTCGACGGATTCGAACGAGCCGTTCGCGAGTTTCTGGCCATTTGAAATAGCCGAAAGAAAAATAACAAAATTCTCACCTCATTGAGGAATTTATTCCAGAAACAGTGAGGGGGTCCGAAGAAAGTAGAGGTGGAGTAAGAGTTGTCAACTAGGTGAGAAGAGGAGGCATCGGATGCAAGCCGAGTAATGAAGGCTGCTGAAGAAACGTTTGACGTGAGACGAATTTTTATCATTGTGAACAGACATTCATATTAAGCTTGGAAATAAGTAAAAAGGTATGATAATCCAATATTCATACAAATTGACAATGGTAAAAGACGACCCACATGCATTGGAGAGCTGCGTCTCTTCGCAGGATACCTCGACTGCCTTCGAACGAGAGGCCAATGATAGGATGAGAGCACTGAAAATACAAATATCAGGTTGGCATGAAAGTCTTTGTCACTTTTTCAAAACTTTATTTCTTTGAGGAAACAATACCATGCGTTCAATTATAATTGCCCACTTTATTGACAATACCTGCCCAATGTACCTGCAATTTATGGATCACCTCCCTTTAGAACCAGACTGGGTGTGAATGAAAGTATTGCTCGAGTTCAACCTCGAGACTTCCACGTAAATTGAAGGCCCTACCTCAAACGGCATGGGTCAGAGTTGGTCGTGTTTTAACGACATAGTCACAAATGGTCCTCAGTATCGCCATATAATACAAAATACCCACACCAGTCTTCATCAATTCCAACCATTGGAAAACCGGTTGATTGCTCTTCATGAAATCCTTCACTCCGGTGCGGAAGTGAGTGGAAACCTGTTGTGAGATTAGGTAATCAAAAATAAAGAAATATTGAGCTTAGATTTGTGTTAAGAAATTGTGCCATTTTTAGAAATAATGCACATAAAGATAATATGGCACTTTCCTACTTAATATCTATCAAGAATTAGATATTCCCCTTAAAGAAAAATCGACAACTCAGTTGACTACAGAGAAATATGCGGTACCTTTGCGAGATTAGCAAGATCGGCACAGTCTTCGTCGTTTCGGAGGTAGGAGCAGAGACGGTTGAAAAATGATCGAGAGATAACCGGGAGTCTACTCCAACTGGAAAAAACAAACCGTTTGCCTCGGAACATTCTAAAAAATATGTACTGGAAAAGAGAGGAGCTTACCTGATCCCACATCTTGACGTGCGTCCGGAAAGCGAAAGATATATAGTGTATTGTATTGGAATGGAAGAGGAGAGCGAGTGGAAAAACATTGATCTAGCGTGACGATCCTCGTTTACCGAAAATATCGAACTATAGAACTATTTTTGGTGAAAGACCCATCGTAACGTTTCCGCTCCAGACAAAAGTGAATGATTAAATTAACGAAATTATCATTATTGCTACTTTAGAACAAAAAAAAACCGTACCTCATTAGCTGAAGCTCCGATGAGCAGCTTCAGTTGCTGCACATATGAAGATGAAGATCCGAGGGCTTGCATACTCTGAGAATCCGAATGCAATTCTTGACTTTTATCAACTTAGCGCCAATCACTCACATTTTGCATTGATAATCACGAATGGAAGCAGCAAGGTATTCAATCAACGAATTGAAACGTTTTACAATTGTACAATAATTTTAATAAAATGGTACTGTAACGTTTATCAAAAAAATTAGGTGACAACAAGAATAAACAAGTGAATGGGTCAAACAGAGGTCTTAGGATACAACTTCAGATGAAAACGGAATTATAGATCTACTATAGGTTCTTACTCTTTCTTATTCCACTTCATCAATACAATGGGAGTATCGGGCAGGATGAACGTTGCGTTCGAGTCCCATCTCACGTTTCCCGCATGGACGGATTCAAACGAACCGTTTGAGAGTTTCTACAAATATTCGTGTTTATGAAATACAAAATAATTCCACCTCGTTGAGAAATTGCTTCCAGAAAGAGTGAGAAAGACCGAAGAAGGAAGTAGAGTTGCATGAGTGGTCCACTAGCACAGAAGAGGAGACGTCAATGGCCAACTGGGTGATGAAAGTGGCTGAAAAGCCGGATTAATAAGGAGTATGCCAATTAATTACACTAGAATTAAAACATAGAGAACGTTATTTTAAAAGAATACTTGATGGAAACCCACCCGGATTGGAGAGCGGCGATTCATCGCAGATGATATTGATTTTCTTGGAGTGAGGGGCCAAGGAAAGGATAAAGGGACTGAAAAATATATTTTACATATCAATATCAGTTTTCCATCTGAATTTTTAAATCAGAATCGCAATTTTCTTCAATAGATCACATCACATCACCCTTCGTAATCTTCTCAAAAGAATACATGGAAAAGTGAAAATTGTCATTTTGTCAACTTAAGTATGTTTAATTTTGAACTCACGCAACGGTATCATCCAGTTCCTTGATGAAGATGCCGAGTTCGACGTAATTCGAACAGCGCAGCATCTTTGAACACAGCATGAAATCAGCCGGAGTGAAAGCCCGTCCATAGATACTCATGTTCTGGATGGACGAAGAAAACAAACCAGACATCTGAAGGAAGAATAAATAAGATGCATGATCCATGCATATCATGGAAAAAACAGTGTCTTCATCAGAAATAATTCTCTAATAGTATTGGATCCTATTTCACATTAAATAAAACTTACGGCAGCCTGGAAAATGAGAATCTGCATTAATTTGGTCTAACCTGCTCGATGAGGGGATCATCGGAACCGTTCAGAGTCATTTCCAGACTGGGATTCACAGAGCTTCCCAATCTCTTGATTCTTCCCGTGTCCAGCTTAGTCAGAGCGTAGAAGGGAAGATTAGATGGATAGAGTTGAATACACATCTCCACATCTTCCTATATAAATAACAACTGCCAACATTATGATGAAAGCCTTTTTTTGCATGCTCCGCCTAAAATCGGCGCGAATTGTTATTTGTCGGAACGATTTATCTATGGGTCGCACGTATGATTTCAATGACCGATTTTTCTCATTCGCGTAATTTACGCCATTTACATTAATAAAAATAGTTAATAATCTCAGCAAAACGAATTTCAAATGTGTCACAATAACCCGAAAGAATGAGTACGGTGCAGTTTGGATTTTTTTCTTACAGTACCAATACTAACCGAATCTTTTCCCAGTTCCACATATTTGATTCCGGGTCGAATATCGGCTTGTTTCATGAATTCGTGAACTCTGGTATGAAAGTGAGTAGAGACCTGTGACGGGGTATTCACAAGAATACCATGGACTATCCTGTCGATAAGAATCGCTACTGTACCTGTGCCAGGTCAGCCAGATCAGTGCATTCCTCGTCGTTTCGGAGATGGAAGAAGATGCGTTTGGAAGCTGGCCATGGAAGAGATTCCAAGCTGGAAAGATGGTGTACGATCGGATATGACGGAATATTAAGTGTGCATATCGATCATGGTAAAGAGCAAATATTGTTGCATAGTCTTGTACCAATAATAAAATTATTATTTAAAGAGGTAATTTATAAATTTCCTCTCATTTACAAGATTGATACAGTAGAGAGCAAATATTTATTGCATTTAGAAAGTATGATCCCGAGATTGGCAAACCTCGGGCACTCCGTATGATGCTCAACCTCCTGAGTATCCACGAGTCCGAGGCGATCGATGTCCTGAAATGAAGGAAATGCAGTAAAGGTTAAAAAACAACTAACTATCAACAATCTGTTTTTATTTACTATCTATTTGTTTACAAATCACTCTGCTCAACCAGCAAGAACGTTCCAGCACAGCTTGTGTTGTTCAAAAAAATCAGGAATATTGGGAAATATATTAAGTTAAATATGGTAGATTTAAACGAATCAGCCAACGTTGGATTGGAACGAAGATTTACTCGACAGAGTGGATCCGTCTCTCCGCGATATCATCTCTTGACCATGCCATAAGAATACAAACAAGCAATCAGAAAAAATGAAAGTACTGTAGGCTCACATGGTAAATAAAAAACTCGTGATTGATGTCGGCAAAATAATAGGTAGGTTCGTCCTTGAATTCGATTGGCTCATCTTTCATTTCTTCCGCAGCGAAGTAGTCACACGGGATACCTGAAAAAAAAAAAGCAAAGTATTGAAATTCATTCATAGTTTGTACCGCATCACAACGAAATTAATCTGACCACCGTGAATATATTGATGCATTTGATGGATTAGGTAAGCAAGAGCCGATCATAAAACGACTTGAAGGATCGTATAAGAATTGGAAAATAGTTGTAACAATTTATTATAAAGACAGAAAACGTGAAAGCAAAACGGCAGATATAAACAATAACTCTCTTTTCAGGGTTCATGAGTCAAAATCTTATTCAATAGCAGATATGATATAATATAATTAGCTAGGTCTTATCAGTAGAGAATGCTCGAGAAACGATGTTTCAGAAGTTTAACTAGCAGATGAGGGCCCTGAATATGTATTTTTAATAGCAATCATGAAAAGTTTTGTCACCTGGTTCATCCTCATCCATTTCTTCTTCCTTCACGGGATTTTCGAAAAGTTCACACGATTGCTGTTCAGTGTCCTACGAATGATTTAATAACATTCATAAATTCCTAACACAGCAAGTTGGGTGAGATTCGAGGAGATTAACGATTTCGCTCATCTTCCTCCCCCTCCTCGAATGGTGTAATCAGAAGAGAAGGAGATATGGCGTGATCGCTACCTCACCACGTATTGCCAACCATATTACATATGTACATAATAAACGTGCATTTCAGAACATAGTGAAATTACCAAAAATTTTCGAACAAACCTTGACTTCCTCCACAGCTCCAAATTCCATCTTGTTCAATCCGTTCGAATTGAGCCTGTTAGCCTCATTCACAGATGATCCGTCGCTAGCAGATCTCTTCAAAAACGCTGTTATCGTGTAACACAGTTGAGAAGATGAAAATGTGATAGAATATTTCGTGAATATGAACATTAAATTCCAGCATACAATTTTTTTAGCTAATTAACCTATTCGAACGCTACTAGACGCTATTAGACTATTACAACGCTATTAGCTATTTGACGCTACAAACACGGCATTTCAGTGTGGGCAATTTTTCCGGGTCGCACTCCATTGCGAGTGCGCCGGACCGGAAGCCGGGTTTTTGTCAGTGTGTGCACGGATGAAACCCGGATTCCGGATGCACTGTCGCCGGGAATTCAAACGTTCAATTATTATGAAAGAAAATATTGCCTAATATAGGTTCTATTTATGTTTAATACGTTTAGGAAATATAAACACAACTGTGCAAGCGCAACTAGCAAAGAACAAAGGACAAAGGACGCGTGAATCAGCCTCTCAACAAAAAATAATGCGTGTGACACGATGAAAAATACCGTAGTTAACAATGATTTCCCGGCGGCAATATAAAACTTTCATCTCGTAACGAAAACTACGGTAAAGCGATGTGTGTTTTACTAAAGATCGGTCGGCGCACACTCGACCCGACTCTGCGAAAGGTCGTGTACAAAACGTTATTAGTGTGAGAGTGCGTAGCAACGAGGTGTCGTAATAAACATTTTAAAATACAACAATACTCGCGGAACGGGAAAATATTCACAGCGAAATATTTTCCCGTTGAGCGAGTATTAAAGTTACCGGACGAGGACAAAATTGACCCCTATTTTTTGTCCTCCATCGAATAGCCGATGGCTGAATTAGTTGAGAATGAATATACAAGGAAAGCCGAAAATGATCAGCGTAATCCCGCGCTCTCTCACTTTTGCATACTCTCTCGAACACACGACGAGATCAGGGTGAGATCAGGGTTTCGTCCGCGTCCGGTAACTTTAATGTACGTGGAGAATTGCATCATGACACCACATTGCTACGCATTCTACTCTCACAGTATCGTGTATTGCAGTTGAGGAAATGTAAATGTGATAGAATATTGCGAGAAGTTGAATATTCAATTCAGCAAACAATTATGTTTATGGTAAATAACCTGATCGTGATCAACGTGTCCTTTATTGTTGAAGAGATGACAATATAAGTCAAGTTTGTAATTAAATGTTTCCCCACAAGTGCGACATGCGTATGGCTGTAAAGTGGAATTTGAATTAGTGGCTTCCTATCGTATGCTCAGCCCAGGCACCGGAAAACCATATAGTTTGTTAATTGATTGTGCGGAAAAAATCAAGAAGAAAAGAATTCCCACAATTCCGAATCCGCGCTCCCAGTTGAGGGATCGACATGCGTATGGAGTGTAAATTGCTTTTAAACCCAAGCGTCAAGTTCCTAGCTCGTCTACAAGCCGAATTATGGGAAGAATAATTTTAAAAATATATATATATAAAATTTCCCCATTCTCCTTGACTTTTTTCCACACCAGACATGCAACTATTTCACACAATCTAATAGAAAATGTAGCTGATTCGTGCAGCCATTTAACATGATAGCCGATTAAGATAAAATTTGGTATACCTGCATCTTATGCACCTTCTTTATGTGCTCATTTCGAGTGTAAACTGAACGGAAGGACGCGTTACAATGATAGCATGTGAACGGCTTCTCTCCTGGTTATAAACGTGTATTAAATATAACTTACTATCATATTAAAATAAATGGAGGGAAATAAGATGAACATTAACCAACACATAAATGGTCGTAAGAAAAATTTAAAACAGTTACAGTTGAGGTAAAATATGACGTAAAACTAACCCGAATGAATAAGCATATGGCTTCTGACACGTTGTGTGCTGCTGAGTTTCTTTCCACACACCGAGCACATCAACTTCTTTTCTGCTACTCCAATTCCGGGAAATTCCATAGGACGACGTTCTTCCTATATTATAAGTATCAGGTTGGCGCGAAAGTCTTTGTTCATGGTTTTGTTTTAACACTGCTCGTCGCAAGTGCACTTTGGCGTTCCCTCGTTCCTAGTGAATAACAGTAAGTGATAGTGTGATAGGCTTTTATAGTAAACAACTCCCCATTCCATTTCCTTCAGTCAAGCTCTAGTAGAGTTACGAAGCATGTTTCTGGCGACAGCCACTTCCGACATGACCTCTATCTATCCTACACCACAATGAAGGATTCGGAGACCCTACTGAATAATGTTAATCATACACATGCCCCCTCTTCAACACCTTCAGGAATTGGTTTCATCGCTTCGATACATACGACTTTTCCCTAGATGATCAGGATAGATCTGGGAGGCATCGTGAGTTAAATTTGGAAACGTTGAAGAAACTTGTGAAAACGGACCCATTTCAAACTGTCCTTAAAATGGCCAATACACTTCGAGCCCACCATAGCACAGTAGAGGAAGGCTTGATAACCCTTGGAATGGGGAAACTTATCGGTCGATTCATACCTCATGACCAAGCCAACATTGGACGCGGATTCGATGATTCCAGATCCCTCCTCACTCTCTACGGTGCGGATCGATGGCTGGACCGGCTTATAACCGGGGATGATAGACATACCCTTTGCGATAAAAACCACAGGGGAGCCTATTGTGTTGGAGAAGGAGAGACCCCATAGGATGTCTCCAAATATGAGCTACGCCCCCTAAAAATCATGATATTTGTTTGATGTGTAGCATCCCCTCAGCACCTTCTCTATCCTTAGCACCAATTGGACCCTTGACCCAAGCTCCGCCCCTTCAGGAGACCCGAGGCAGATAGCCGAGGGTCAGTCAGAGAGAGAGTGGAGACAGAGTGGAGAGATGGTTAGGGCCAGCCACCGGCTATTAGAGTAGGAAGTCGTAGGAAGTATTCACTTATTGTAACTTATTCTTGTATGATAATAATGTATCTAATATTCTCTTGTTCCGCTACACCACAGGGACGACAGATTCCTTAGGTATATAGACTTCATAGGCCGATTCAGACTGTCTAGGATAGAGCTACTCGTGACCCGGCTGATCCCTGAGGTCCAGTAAGCAACCGCCTAGATTGGGCTTATTTAGTTTATAACTGATGAAGAGGGGATTGCGCGATCTAATCGGAGTTGCTCACCAAGGGCATACTAATTACTGGGGTCAAGACCGTCGCACAACTACAGAATCTGAAGAAATAACTCAATGCTTTAAGCCTGAAGGAGACGAAAGGTTACTATCAGCACGAATCCGCCCGTCTTCATGTCGCTAAACAAATCAAGCAAGAAGTGACTGGATACGGATGGTTGGTTCTCCCCACATCGCCCGAATTCTAGTGATTTGGCCCCAACGGAATACTGGCTTTTCGCAGCCCTGCCTCATTCTCTTAGAGCTATGGCGTTCAATTCCCGTGGAAGTCTCGATGCTGCGCTCAAGCAATTCTTTGACTCGCGCCCAGGCGGGTTCTAAAGGGAGGGGATCCATACATTGCAGGTACGTTGGGCTCATATTGTCAATAATGAGGACAAGTATATTTCAACTCATGCTTTTCCTTTCCCCAAGGCATACAGTTTTGAAAAGTGGACAAAGACTTTCGCGCCAACCTAATAAATTATATTATGTAAAATATTTGAGCGAGCAGTGGGTTACGAAAAAACGAAAAAAACAAAGATTATTAGTTATTTCCACAGGATCCGTCTTCATTTCAAAGCCATTTCAAGTATTTATAAATCTATCATCCAATCAAAAACAAACTAATAACCAATAAACGAACCTTCAGTCCAGTGTAATTTGTCTTTAGAAGAGCATCTTCTTCCATCTGAAGCTGCTGATAACTAGCTAGCGCCTGTGTTCCAATATCAGATAGAATTGGATCGACGAGTGGACGAGAATTTCCAGTAAATGGACAGTACATCTACGAAATAAAAAAGCTTAACGAGGCACCGTTTTCACTATCTAAATATACATCGCCATTCAGATGCGTTGAATGACTCAAACGTTTAAAAAGGGTTACCATGAAACAGAATCATGGACTCTCACAACGATTGTACTGCATGCTGAGTACTGTACGGTGGTTTTCCCTAAATTCTGCGCAACGCACTATTTGCATAATTCGACTATATCTTCTTAAATTACATTAAACTCGATCGCACAATCCATATTTTCACATTAAAAATCCATTAAACTCAATAATAACGAAGAAAAGCGAAGCTAAGCAACGTGGTGTAATGCAGCGTGCATCTCGAAATTCCTTCTTTTCCTAATCCAGCGGCATTCTTCTCAATCAATGGCTTGAATGGCTACAGTATTTTCAATTTGCCTGCATTTTCAATGAGCTTTAGAAATTAATTTTGCAACTTGTAGACATTTATTTAACATGAAACCAAGTGATTTCTGATCGGAAAAGCGCCCTCTATAACCCCATGGTGCCAGTTTGTTGTCCGCGAGACTCGTGGCAACCCTTTTTTTAACTCAACCGTTCAATTAAGATACACGCTTAATTTATATTTATATTTTAAAAAAGTTAATATGATAAAGTTTCAGAAGGATGAGAGCTTACATCGGCGATAGGTTCTTCTTGCTTGATGTCAGCCAATCCAACAGTTTCTTCGTTCATTCTCACCAATTCTCGATTGATATCTGTCGATGGGACAGGCTCACGGCGCACCTAAATAAAAACAGTTCCAATACTGACAAAAAATAACTATCATGACAGACAAAGATATGAATTTTTATAAAAAAAGTTTATAAAAAAAACTGATTTTTATTTTTTGAAGAAAACTCACATCAAGGCTAAGCTCTTCCCGAATGAAATCAGAAAGATTATTGCTATTCTCGTTCTTGGACTCTTGGGTTCTTGGGTTCGTTCTTGGGTTCTTGGACTCCACCGGTTCCTCTTTGACCTCATTTGGTGCTTCGAAAAGGGGCTCCAACTCATGTGCTTCAGAAAGAGGATCAGCCCCAGTTGATTTGCTTGCTTGCATCTGGAACAATAATTTTCAAAATATATTTTTAAAAATAACTGTTGATTCACTAAACGATAATCTCTTTTCTAACAAAATTTAAAAAAACAAGCCAAAAGAAACACACTTTATCTTCCAGAGCATTATCCTGCTCGGTTTTCCTGCAACCGAAAATTTCGTGCAATAATAGCATTGCCGTCTGAAGCTCACGAATTGTTGCCTTAAAATAATCATAAAAACTAATAGCGCAACGAGGGCAATACTGCATTTTTAAACTAATTCCGAATGAGTACTAATGTTATGGAAAACATGTAAGCAATCATTCAGGGTTTTATCCAAACCATTAAATCATGGACCCACGAACTCCATAAAGTTTGAATTTAGCATTGCATTCTGTAATTTCAAATATTTAGATAAGATTGAATAGAACCAAAATAAAGACCTTCACCAAACGTTTAACATTGCTCGCAGCACTTTCAAAAAAGTCTAACCTGTGCGAAAATTTGCTGCCGATAGATAGTTTGATTTCCAGATTTATCCTCCCAAGAATTGTTCCAGTCCCAATAGAAATGAGAACCGAGATCGTGGACAAGATTGGTGATTCTCAAACAAAAATACTTGATATAAAATCGTGTACGCAGAATTCTGGAAAAACGGGAAGATCGTCGTAGGGAGCACGCTTAGAGTGAAATTACAGTTATGTAACTTATTTAATTATAGTTTTTTCTCGAAAACAGGAATCAAAATGCAAAAAAATGATAACAGGCTTACTGAGTGATCGTCTTCCCAGCGGACCCCTCCACAACTTTCGCGTTATAAGAGGCTGCGCTTATAGATTCCTCGAACCTCGACCATCGTTGATTACGGTAGCTCATTCTAAACACGAATGATACAAAAAATCATATAAAAATGAGTTTATTCAGCTCTAAAGAACCTCATTTTCAATAATATTTCATTCCAGTAAGGCGTCTCAGTACAGATAAATACTCTATGCGAATACAACATCAACATCACCTTCATGATGAATTAAGTATTTTCATCGAATAATACGATTTATTTTCTTTTCATTAGTTCAGAAAATGTGTTTATTCAGAGGTCAATAAAGAGAATTTTTCAAAAAGGCATTTCATCGTGCAAAAAAAATGTGAACAAAGGGATGAAACTGAAAATATCAATAATCCAACTTCAGAATCGTTAGAACAACAAAGTAATAGCACTGAGTAGGGCGGCAAGAACGGATCACTGGTCGACCTTTCGACCCTTTAAAACGGGTCAGAGACGGGTCAAGGCGGCGACCCGTGCCGCGCGTCGCGTGTCGCGTTTCTCTCTCGGGTGACCCGTTTATGAACGGGTCAAATACGGGTCATGCTGCCTTTTCTTAGCTGCCGCATGTTCCAAACGTAAAATATGTGTAAGGATTAATAAGCTCGACGAGTACAATCCATTACATGATGTTTCAACTGAAAATACACTTTTTAGTGTTTCGAATTTCTTATTAGCAAGGGAAGAGACACTTCTTACAAGTTTGCCGCATAGCATCGCACAAGAGAGCTTGCCCGTGAGAAGAAATGAATTGGAGAGAGCACAAAAACATTCATCCTGAACTTATCCGCCCCTCGATACTCTCTTTTCCCATTTAGATATGCTCTCATTAATTGAATTTTGTTGGTATCAAAGTTTTGATGTTGTAGTTCTGAAATAAACGTAATATTATTATGGCATGGTTGGAAAATGCATATGATCATTCTCGAATATGATTATCGAAAACTAATTGCGCAGTAATCACAATTGATCGAGGCGCGATGATGCGCGCCCTTCCCTCGACCCCCGCTGTCTCTCCTGACCCGCTTTGGAACCGCGAAAAACGGGTCATGCGCGCGAAAGCGGGTCATTCTAAGAGAGGTCGCGACACGCGACGCGCGGAGAGGGTCACCCTAAAAAAAGAGTCTGCGGGACGGGTATCCGTGATCCGTTCTTGCCGCCCTAGCACTGACCAAGAATAAACGTTTTGTCTTGCAAACAACAGAATTGAAAAATCGAATAAAGGAGCATCATTGACATAGCTGACCAGTGCGCTGCATCTTACTCACGGCTAAAGGGCTCTTTTACGGAGTTCTTAACCGTTGTCACCTCACCCCTGAGATTCACGGACGAAGCTCCGTCCTGGAAACGATGGCATTTACGCACTAAAATTTCCCAATCCAATTTCTTTCTACTGTGAGACCAGAAAGCGTGGTCTGTGGTGTGGTGGCGAGATTTAGTACATTTGATTATAAATTTACGCGGAACATTTTTCTACCGTGTTCCGAACATATTTATAATCAAATGTACTAAATCGCGCCACCACACCACGGACTACGCTTTCTGTTCTCACAGTAACAATCATCACTGTAATTAATGATTTTTTAAAACTATCTCCTACCACATCAATGGCCTGCTCTAATTCTGTGTGCCTCTCAGTTTTGAGAATATGATGGTTCAACTCGGCCTTCATATAAAATCGACCGCCGCAGGTTGCACATGCATAGGGCTGCAAAGTTGAAATAAGAATATGAACATTGACAGAGGTGAAAATAAATTCAACATAATGCAGTCAGTGTTGAACTCTGCCTGAATACAATGCACATTTCCGATGTGTCGAATTCGAGAAGAAGGGAAGCGAAATGAGATGTTACAATGAGGGCAGTCGTAGTGCTTTTCACCTGGAATTTTAGTGTCAGAATAATTTTCTAGGTGAACATACTGAATTGATCATAAGTGACTAACCTGAATGAGTTAGCATGTGACCTTTGAGACCTTGTTTGGTGCACAGCGCCTTGCCGCATTCCGAGCACACATGCGATTTAGTCGCTGCAGTAGTAGAATCCATACTAGGGCGGCAAGAACGGATCACGGATACCCGTCCCGCAGACTCTTTTTTTAGGGTGACCCTCTCCGCGCGTCGCGTGTCGCGACCTCTCTTAGGATGACCCGCTTTCGCGCGCATGACCCGTTCATGACCCGTTTTTCGCGGTTCCAAAGCGGGTCAGGAGAGACAGCGGGGGTCGAGGGAAGGGCGCGCATCATCGCGCCTCGATCAATTGTGATTACTGCGCAATTAGTTTTCGATAATCATATTCGAGAATGATCATATGCATTTTCCAACCATGCCATAATAATATTACGTTTATTTCAGAACTACAACATCAAAACTTTGATACCAACAAAATTCAATTAATGAGAGCATATCTAAATGGGAAAAGAGAGTATCGAGGGGCGGATAAGTTCAGGATGAATGTTTTTGTGCTCTCTCCAATTCATTTCTTCTCACGGGCAAGCTCTCTTGTGCGATGCTATGCGGCAAACTTGTAAGAAGTGTCTCTTCCCTTGCTAATAAGAAATTCGAAACACTAAAAAGTGTATTTTCAGTTGAAACATCATGTAATGGATAGTACTCGTCGAGCTTATTAATCCTTACACATATTTTACGTTTGGAACATACGGCAGCTGAGAAAAGGCAGCATGACCCGTATTTGACCCGTTCATAAACGGGTCACCCGAGAGAGAGAAATGCGACACGCGACGAGCGGCACGGGTCGCCGCCTTGACCCGTCTCTGACCCGTTTTAAAGGGTCGAAAGGTCGACCCGTGATCCGTTCTTGCCGCCCTAATCCATACCATTTAGAGTAGATTGATCGAGAGGACGAGAAATTTCAGCCTTATTATCGCTAGACTCTTTCATGATTTCGGTACAATTCTCCTCGAGTGCATTTGGCATCAGGGCTCTGAACGAACTGAGATCCGTCTGTCCGTCGGATTCCAATGAATTTTCCTGAAATTGTTGTCATAATTAGCAGTATTAACATTCTCACCGCATAGAATGGAATTGCGTCACGATGTAGAATGGGGAAATAGACTGGTTTAGTGGAACTGGAGTTAGCATTGGTAGAGCGCACGAAGGAGGAAGGGTAGAAGTGACTTGCACATAAGAGTGAGTTTCCATTTAGTTGTTCCACGAGAGCTCTCCGTCCTTCCGGAGTCGAGCGGACGGCGTTCACCCAGAGTGTGCGTCTGCTGTCATCTACGGTGAATGAGTGCATCTTCGACGAATCACACATCTGATTACAAACCACGCACTTACGGCGATTACTCTGAATAATGCCTTGATTGTAAGGATAAATATGTAACAGGTTGTTCAAGACAGGCGTGGGTGGCGCAGTAGTGTGAGGCGCCACTCGTCATACAAGGGTCCTGAGTTCGATCCCCCCGCCTGGGCAGACCAAGCCCTCTATCCCTCCGGGGTAGGTAAATTGGTAGTGACCTCGGTCGCGAAAGGTAATGTTCCGAAGAAGAACTTTGGGATACGTAGTTCTAGCAGTAAGGGATACGTAGTCCTAGCAGTATTCGGCCTCACCGCACTACACCACCTAGCGTAGTCGTTCGCGACTGTAAAATCGCTTGACGTGGCTGCACCTTTACCTTTTTTATCTTTTTTAATAAAGGCACTGTGACAATGTGCTTGCTCCAATAGTGCTTTAGTGAAATATAAAATAACCTTAGGTTTCGATGGAACACGACTGTTATTTCTTGGGAGCGGCTGATCAAATGTACGAGATTTTCCAGATGGACAGTACATCTAGACGAAAAAGATATGGATCAGAAGTTGGACTGGTATCCGTGAACTTGATTCAAAACATAGCTTTCTGTAACACTTACTTCATTGCTCAACAAACGTTGAACAAGTCTAATCTAATAGAACTGATCAAGTCATACAAATATTGCGTTGATTAGTTGGTCTATGCAAAACAAATTTCAGTGCCTGTATTACAATTTAACGAATCGACTTACATCGGCAATAGGCTCTTCGTGCTTAATATTATTAAAAATTGTTTCGTCCTTAAACTCCATTGATTCGCCTTCAACCACATGCGGTATGTTACGAGTAACCTAGAAGTATGTTTGTGAAATAATCGTGAATTATGATTTTAATGATGAAAATACAAAAAAGGTACAAAAAAGTTGAAACAACAAAAAACTCACATCGTCAATAACTTCTTCCTGTTTAGTTTCCGTGAAACAATCAATCGGCTCGTCCTTGATTTCAAATGGTTCATCCTTGATCTCATTAACTGTCTCGAATAATGGCGGAATTTCCATCATACATGGATTAACCTACAAATCAAGGAAGTTGCATGAGTGATATGAAAAAAATACGATATGACAATAAGACCTTGTTTTACAGCAAAATTCTGTAATTCGTATAACAAGACCAGACTTAAATTGACCTCCCAGAGAACAATTGAACGATATACTCGAGGAAGTCCGGATGTACTATAGATAAGATATTCAGAAGTCGATCGTGAAACGACATGGTAACAACAAAAACACCAGCCAATTTAAACATTTTATTATGATAAAACAAAACAGGATTAAACATACTCGAAAATAACAATTTAATTTTCTGCAATATCAACTCGAGAGCGGGACAAAGCAACGAGAACAACATAACTTCAGACATTTTGATTATTAGAAACTTCGAAAAGGACCGGGGCATCGTAAATTTCGAATGATTGCTCGTCGATAATTTCTTCCTCGATAACTTCTTCATAGACAACATCCGGGAGAAGTTGCTCAGGCTCCGTCGACTAAATCCAGAATAACTTGAATATAGAATTTTAAATATAAGTTCAATTCGTCTAGTCGTTAAATGAACAATTAGTGAACTATGTTTATTAAATTAAGTTTATCAACCCACATAACCCACGGGCTCTGACTGCACGGGATCATCGAACTCATTGTATGGTTCATCCTTGACATTTGATAGTTCTTCTTCGATATCATCCGGTGAATTTCGCGCGGATTGGGAATTGCCCACTTCGTTTGAATTCGGTTTCGAGACCTGCACTCAACTTATTTTAAACATTTTTCGGTATTCACTAACCTCGAGGAAAGGAACGGCATCAGGTCGAAGTATAGTACGAGATTTCGAAGTATAGTGACAGTACGATTTACGGAAGTCCGAAGGAGAGAAGTGACTTGCGCAAAGGGACGGATTTTTAGTAGCACTCAGCAGTTCCATGAGAGCCCTCCGTCCTTCGGGAGTCGAACGGACTGCGTTAACCCACGTAATACGCTTCTTCTGATTACGGGTGAATGCACACATCTTAGATCTCTTGAAGACACGTTGACAAACGACGCACTTTCGACGCATCTGAAATGAATATACATCCTGATGAATGAAATCAGAGATCGGGATCGAAATTAGTCAAGAACTTTTAATTTGTGAGTACCAAAAAACGGCACAGGAATATAGTAAGATGAACATAAACAAATTGAATTAAAGCCGTCTGACCACGGAAAGGTGAGTATCATTGGAATAAGATATATATCAGTCGAATAAGAAACGACTTGGAGCAATAGAAAATATAACAGCTGACTTGAATATTTTATCAATATCATAAAGAGCAACAAAATAGATAAACGAATCTTCCCATATCTGAATTTATAGACCATCTCAGTTGATGGAAAGGAATAGATAACGAATTACATAATTCGAAGAAAACTACGGCTCATTGATTAACAAATTCTCGAAGGGCCGGGCTGTTCGTAATACGATTCGTCTCCTGATAAACCCCCCTCCCCAAGATAATCGTACAACTTTTCTTGGTTTCCCTTATTGTCGAGGAGGTGGAGCGACATTTCCTTCTTCGTATCGAACGGCACACCACACGTTCGACATTTGTAAGACTGAAAATTAGAATTACAATAACGGTTATTTAAATCTCAATGTCAAGCGTTGTACGAAGAAAAAATAGTCAAATTGGAAATTTTTTATGAACAATGGGCGGGGAAATTAACTAATTTTGCATTTAGAAACTAAGGAATGATACAATTGTGTTTATAAAAGCGGGGTCAACTATATTTAAAAAATCAAAGAAGACGATCCCATTGGTACCTTCATCCTGTGCACCAATCCGATGTGGGCATTTCGATTGTCATTTGAATGGAATGCGATGTTACAGTGAGGACAGATGAATTGCCTCTTGGGACGCAATCCGCCGTCGTATCTCCTCCTAACGGTACTATTTGGCCAATCCTGTGAAAGTTTGTTCAAACATGAGCCTCATGTAGAGATAATTCAGGCAACTTGCCAGTTCTTGATCCGTGTGACCTTCATTGGTGATCAAATGTTGGTTCAATTCGGTCTTCAGATCGAATCGCTCACCACACGTAAGACAAGTGTAGATCTATAACAGTACAAGGAATTGGGAAGCTCACGATAATATTTAAAACACAAATATTTAGTGAGAACAGTTATAAATTAAATAACAAGAAACGTCGCTTATACCTTAATCGGATGATTGAGGCGAATGTGGTTGTTTCGATCAGAAAGAAATTGGAAGGAGATGTCACAATGAGGGCACACAAAGAGCAAATGGCCTGATGAGCTATTTCTATTGTTTGAAATAATCTTATATCCTTTCCACCATGCAAAGATGACTAAACTAAACTTATAGATGATTTTTTTGAGATTTTATAAAAAATAATTGAAATGAAAGATACGAGAAAATTAAAAAAATATCAAACCCGCATGAGAAAGCATGTGATTATTTAAACTTTGGCTGCTCGCGAACATCTTCCCACATTCAGAGCACGAAAACAATGTGTCCATCATTCCCTTTGAAGTCAACTGATTGAGTGGGCAAGAAGATCCAGTAGATCGAGAGAGTATCTAAGAACATGAACATCTTCTAGTGACTAAGATAAGACAATGTAAATAAAAAAACAAACATTGTCAGAAAAACCACCGATCGGAAGATGCTTGATCCTCACTGACCTTGCCATGCTATTTGCTGAATATGCAGTTGAATCCTGAAGAAATGTATTATCGAGTTAGACCCCATAAATACTGTAAACAATTCGCGTTTACTTACGTCGAAGAACGGAACTGCACTAAACCGGAGTATGGTTCGATTGAGTGCATTAACGTAGTCAGATGGCAAGAAGTGGTTTTTGCACACAAATGAATCATTCCTTGCATCCAGAAGATCCATGAGAGATTTCCTTCCCTCCGATGTTGATCGTACAGCGTTTACCCATACAACGCATTTAACAGGATGTTTGGTGAATTTGTGCATGTCAGACAGGTAGCACAGACGTAGACACACGACGCATTTACCGCGCACCTTAACAAAAAGGTAGTGGGTAATTAAAAAAACGGAGAGAACAATCCAATTTCGTGGCAATGTGAGAAGGATCTCTAATACTATATTCACCACTAGCCCGGCTGCGCCACAGCCTTTGGCGGGGGCTCCCGTGCTTGCGGAATAATTTTTGCAATCACTGGTTTATCCCTTGTTTACATGAACACACATCGCTTTATGGTTTTGAAAAATATGCAATGAACCTTTGGTACGGATCGGTCGATAACTTCTTCTTCCATCAGAAGCTGCTGATAACTAGCTTGCGCATGACGACCGATCGTATAGAGCGAAGGATGAATAGGACCGGCGATTGAACGAACATTTCCGGTGCATTGAGAGTATATCTAAGGAATACTCACGTGTCTATTAATGATAAACTAAAATATACAAAAACAAAACAAAAATATGATGTCATAAAACTACAAATCTTGCGCAACTCACATCAGCGATTGGTCTCTTGACGTGTTTCGCGCAAAGTAAAACACGAAGGTTGTTTTTCTTGAAAATTTCGCATTTATCACGCTGCTGAGAAGTTAGCTGAAAAAATGAATATATTAGACGAATAGTGAGAAAAATGTATATTTCAGGGGCAAAGTGGAAACGGAATCTGTAGCAAGAATAGCTAGCAAATAAATTGATACCTCGATGAGATCATTGAAGAATTTCGAAACGTGAACGAAAGAAGAAATTGGAGAATATAACCAGCGAGTCGTTTTCTCTCCGCACAACACACACTTTCGAAGAAATTCCACCTTCTTAAGTTGCTGTGAATAAATTATTAGTGGTGAAACGCTATTGGGGAAGTACGAATTAAAGAGGTATCCAATTCTTAATTATCTGTAAATAAACTAGTAGCCGTGAAAATCAAACAGTAAATAGCGAATTAATGAGATATGAAATATATTTTAGTTTGAAGATACTGCCACCATAGCTGTCCAGCAGTGGCGGCGACCTTGCCACCATGAACCCCGGTTCATGAATTTTTTAGCAGGTGGCGCGGAAACTTCAGTCTTAGAAGGTAGACCGAAGGTGCCATAACCATCGTTATATGCATCGACTAAAATGGTATTTGTCGGCTACCGTATCCCGAACTACCGTAATCTGAGTGTTGTAGGCACACCACGGTGTATCAAAACATACCTAAGACTGATTAAGAAAGCTCGACTGCCATGCCATAATTTAGTTACAGTAACCCAAGTACAGTGACATAGCTAGCTATCATGAACTGACTAAATTTTTTTACGAAATTTCCATGAACCCCCTATTCATGGTTCTCTAGGGGGTGCGCAACCATGAACCCGGGTTCATGAATTTTTTAGCAGGTGGCGCGGAAACTTCAGTCTTTGAAGGTAGACCGATGGTGCCATAACCATCGTTATATGCATCGACTAAAATGGTATTTGTCGGCTACCGTATCCCGAACTACCGTAAACTGAGTGTTGTAGACACACCACAATGTGTAAAAATTGTTCGAAATTTTGCAAACACGGATCGTTGAAGCTCAACAGAAATACCGTACCCCAGCTACAGTAATCCAATTACAGTATCCCACACCACCTACGGTAGTCCCTCTCTCATTCGTCGGCTACAGTAACCTCACTTAGATACAGTAGGCACACCACATGTGGAAAAACAGCCCGTACGTGAATAGTAGTGGACGGACAGACATACATGACCTGCCACATGTATACCGTAATCCATCTACAGTATCCATACAAGAGTAATCCTGGCAGACTATCGCGACCTGACTTTATTTTAAAAATTACTATTAAAATTCGGTTCTTTGTTGCTTTATGGTTAACTTTCGAAACAAAATTTATGTATATGATTTTTAACTATAAATCGAGGCCGAGTGGCTAACGTGCTTGCCTTGGAAGCCGAAGGTTGCTGGTTCGAATCCGACCAGTGACAAAACACTTTGCCAAGCTTCGGAGAATTCGGAAAAGTTAGAGGGAAGTACCACCTACCGTACTCCGGTACGGTGGGTCAACTTTAGCTCGCTGGGTCACATTCATGATTCGAAAATGCAAAAATACAGTGACAATATCAACGGTACCGTGAGTCTTTCCCTAGGTCGAATTTGCGAAAGTTTCAATATTTTATCTTATTTTTATTTATAATGCTCAAATTTGATTTGTATTTTAATAAATAAATACAGTACATGCTAATCGCCTTGCCCATATGCGGCCGCGGCGACCCGCGGCGGCCCGCGGATTCCGCGGATAGATTTTACGGGAAGCATGCAATTTTTCACCCTTCAATTTTTTGATTTTCAAATTCTCCATAAAATTTGGCATCGGATGGACTATTCATTCATATTTTAAAAAATACATAAATCGATATTTTGAATGCCGCAATCCTTCAACCTACCGTAATCGCAGTTTGCGATTTCACTTTGCCAGTCGCTTTCGCAACTGAGATTACGGTGGGTCGAGGCATTGCGGCATTCAAAATATCGATTTATGTATTTTTTAAAATATGAATGAATAGTCCATCCGATGCCAAATTTTATGGAGAATTTGAAAATCAAAAAATTGAAGGGTGAAAAATTGCATGCTTCCCGTAAAATCTATCCGCGGAATCCGCGGGCCGCCGCGGGTCGCCGCGGCCGCATATGGGCAAGGCGATTAGCATGTACTGTATGTGTGCATTTTTTGCCTGAACATTCACACTACTTCCACATACTTATAAATATCACGCCTCTCACGAAAGAATCGAGCTAGAATCGCCACTCCAGGGATTGGGAGAAAAATCGTGAAATTTGTCGAGTGACGTACTGGCGCCAAAAATACTGTTTCTTAGACTCATGCTCATATGAGACCGTCCGTGATAGATTCAACAACTTGCAGTTAGGTCTTGGTACATCCTAAAAGTAAGTAGTGGTGAAAACATATTTCTAGGGGTAGTTTTTGATGCTGAGCATGGTGGTCCACTTCATTTTGCATGATTCGTTCATTGAAAGTCGGTGTAGTACCTCTCCGGTGAAATCTTGTTTTTCGCATGTTGCACTCTTCAAATACACGCAGAGAAGCACGCAATCTCGCGACCAGAATTTCATGGAGAATCGACCTCTGTATTTCATTAGTCATGAATTTTCTCATTATAAAGAAAAATCAACTTTTTGACTTGTTTAAATGATCGAATGGATACCAGAACCGATCGATCTGACTTTTCATGCTCATTCGAATGGTATATGAGAGATCTATGAGAATCGAGCAATTTTACCCATGTCCCGTACAGCGAAAAATAGATTTCCAATTTGAGTAGCTGCTTAGGGTCAACTTTTCATGTAGATCACGAAAATCGACCTTTCAAGGGGTCGTCGCAGAGTGTCCATGGAGTTTCATAACGAGACCTAGTGCATTCGAAAGAGGAGAAAATTCTAAGAACTTCTATTGTTTTCAAATTTGCTAAACGATCTTGTGGAGGTCTGGGCTGTATGGAAATTTAGGGACATAGCCTCAGAAATAGCCTGGTTTTGGCCTTTCCCCACTATGAGCCCAGACTTCCACATGATCGTTAAGCAAATTTGAAAACAACAGAAGTTCTTAGAATTTTCTCCTATTTCGAATGCGCTAGCTCTCGTTATGAAACTCCATGGACACTCCGCGACGTCCCCTTGTTAGAGAGCTGTATCTCTGACTCCTCATTCTCTGTGGTACACCGAAGTGGGCGGTCGGTTTTTGAAACTTTTGAACGGCTCATCCAAACTCCATACACTTATAGTTATTCTGAAAGATCTCGACGAGATAAGCATTTTTCCTGTTGTGAGTGAAGGAACAAATTTCACGATTTTTCTCCCAATCCCTGGAATGGCGATTCTAGCTCGATTCTTTCGTGAGAGGCGTGATATTTATAAGTATGTGGAAGTAGTGTGAATGTTCAGGCAAAAAATGAATACATATTTATTAATTAAAATACAAATCAAATTTGAGCATTATAAATAAAAATAAGATAAAATATTGTTTCGCAAATTCGACCTAGGGAAAGACTCACGGTACCGTTGATATTGTCACTGTATTTTTGCATTTTCGAATCATGAATGTGACCCAGCGAGCTAAAGTTGACCCACCGTACAGGAGTACGGTATGTGGTACTTCCCTCTAACTTTTCCGAATTCTCCGAAGCTTGGCAAAGTGTTTTGTCACTGGTCGGATTCGAACCAGCTACCTTCGGCTTCCAAGGCAAGCACGTTAGCCACTCGGCCACGATTTATAGTTAAAAATCATATACATAAATTTTGTTTCGAAAGTTAACCATAAAGCAACAAAGAACCGAATTTTAATAGTAATTTTTAAAATAAAGTCAGGTCGCGATAGTCTGCCAGGATTACTCTTGTATGGATACTGTAGATGGATTACGGTATACATGTGGCAGGTCATGTATGTCTGTCCGTCCACTACTATTCACGTACGGGCTGTTTTTCCACATGTGGTGTGCCTACTGTATCTAAGTGAGGTTACTGTAGCCGACGAATGAGAGAGGGACTACCGTAGGTGGTGTGGGATACTGTAATTGGATTACTGTAGCTGGGGTACGGTATTTCTGTTGAGCTTCAACGATCCGTGTTTGCAAAATTTCGAACAATTTTTACACATTGTGGTGTGTCTACAACACTCTGTTTACGGTAGTTCGGGATACGGTAGCCGACAAATACCATTTTAGTCGATGCATATAACGATGGTTATGGCACCATCGGTCTACCTTCAAAGACTGAAGTTTCCGCGCCACCTGCTAAAAAATTCATGAACCCGGGTTCATGGTTGCGCACCCCCTAGAGAACCATGAATAGGGGGTTCATGGAAATTTCGTAAAAAAATTTAGTCAGTTCATGATAGCTAGCTATGTCACTGTACTTGGGTTACTGTAACTAAATTATGGCATGGCAGTCGAGCTTTCCTGATCAGTGTTAGGTATGTTTTGATACACCGTGGTGTGCCTACAACACTCAGATTACGGTAGTTCGGGATACGGTAGCCGACAAATACCATTTTAGTCGATGCATATAACGATGGTTATGGCACCTTCGGTCTACCTTCTAAGACTGAAATTTCCGCGCCACCTGCTAAAAAATTCATGAACCCGGGTTCATGGTTGCGCACCCCCTAGAGAACCATGAATAGGGGGTTCATGGAAATTTCGTTAAAAAAATTAGTCAGTTCATGATAGCTAGCTATGTCACTGTTCTTGGGTTACTGTAACTAAATTATGTTATGGCAGTCGAGCTTTCTTAATCTGTCTTAGGTATGTTTTGATACACCGTGGTGTGCCTACAACACTCAGATTACGGTAGTTCGGGATACGGTAGCCGACAAATACCATTTTAGTCGATGCATATAACGATGGTTATGGCACCTTCGGTCTACCTTCAAAGACTGAAGTTTCCGCGCCACCTGCTAAAAAATCCATGACCCGGGGTTCATGGTGGCAAAGTCGCCGGCGGCGTGGACAGCACTGACTGTCACCGTTGACTCCAAAGTTACACCATTGTTGATCCTTGGAGTTGATTGATTGAGTGGACGAGAATTTCCGGTTGATGGGCAGTATAGCTAAATGCAAGTAATGAAAACCAGATCAATGGTGCTGCATCCCGCATTATATGAAACTGGAAAATATTGATACATCACATATCCTATGATGATGATTTGAGGGCAAGTTAATATAATGCCCTACTCGAATACTGAATAATTAAACAAGAAAATTTCATCAACGACGATTAGGAAAGAAACTATTTTAGTCGATTTGACCAACTTACATCAGAAATAGGCTCCGACTCTGTGAAATCATCAATCAGCTCATCCTTAATTTCCACAGGTTCTTCTTTGTTTACATCGTCTTGGATTTCATAGTGTTGAACTGCCTCGAATAGTGGTTCATTCACCAGAATGCATGCATCAGCCTGAAAAAATCAAAGAAACAAAATGAAAACAAATATAATAACTTCCTAAGTGGGAGTGGTAACAGCAAACTAATGGAAACAAGCTTTAAATTTATATTGCTACTGCCAAAAATTGTAAATATCAGGAAAAATAACATATTCAACGTTAAGAAACAGACTCACATCGTCAATAAATTCTTCCTGCTTGATGTCAGCGAAATAATCAATTGGTTCTTCCTTGAATTCGACGGTTTCCTCTTTGATCTCATCTGATGTGTAGAAGCCACTCGACATGCCTTGAATTAAAAATAAAGAAAAAACTAAATAAAGAATATAAATTGAAGCAAAAGATAATCAAGAGTCGAAGATGATACGGCTTGCTGGAACCATCAAGTAACAATTTCTTTTCTCAACAGTTTATCAACGAAATCAACGAAAGAGTAGATAATGAATTGTAATATTTGAAGGAAATTGAAAACATGAATTAATCTACGGATCTTTGCTTAGCAAAATCTGGAAGGGCCGGGCTGTTCGTTATACGATTCCTCATCTGGTTTCCTTCCAAGAGAAGGATCGTACAATTGTTCTTGGTGTCCCCTATTATCGTAGAGGTGGAACAACAGTTCATTACTCGTATCGAACGGCACACCACAGGTACATGCGTAGGGCTGAAAGTTAAAATTAGAGTTAGACATTGGAGAAAATCTAAAGATTGTATTTTTGTAATGGGAATCTTCGAGAGTGGTACAATGTTGTTATGTAAAAAAGCGGGTATGATATAAAAAGAATCAAGGAGTAAAGCTCGCATGATACCTTCCTCCAGTGCACGCTTCATACGTGATAATTTCGTGAGCTGTGTGAACGGAAAGAGATGCCACAAAGATGACATGCGAACGGCTTCTCACCTGGTAAGATATTTTAATTATGTGAAATTTAAAAGCACCTCTAGTTTTTTTTTTTGAAAATACAAAAACGGGCCAGTGTGAATGCGCATGTGCTGATCGAGAGACTGCTGGCCGCTGAGCGTCCTGCCGCACTCCGAACAGCAATAAACCGTTTTTGCTTAACAAATGATGTTCCATTTAGTCTCAGTAAGCAAAGATGAGACAAACATCTTCATAAAATATAATTGGCATATTCTTGATATTTACTGATCCTGATTCGTTCTTAACAACAAATCACCTTTCTTTTCGACGAGATATCACCATTCACCATTGGAGGCAACTGATCGAGTGGGTGAGAAGTACCGTTGAATGGATCGTACACCTAAGACAAGATGTCCAATCTTTGACCATTTTATAAACACTGTAGGAAGGAAATTTTGAATTATGCAATACTAGACTCATGATTTTAAAAAGTGTTTGCTTTATTAAACATAACTAAATATTATAAGGGAAAATATGCATAAAAAACCTCGCGTGCTTTTTTGCATTCTCTGACCGGAAAAGCGACGTTTTTGAACATTTTTACGCGAACCAAGCTCTTGCAGAAATGAGGTAGTACTTGAGGGAGCAAATAAAAATACGAAATCATCTCGTCCCTGCTACAATGTTTTTAAAGAACAAATCCTTGAATTTGCATACGAGGATGCTATATTTAACAGACTGTCCACGAGAAAACGTAACAACTGGGAGGGGTGCTCGGATGTTAAAATTTAGAATATTCCGGTAATTTTTTCATGATGTGAGGGTCCAAAGTTACGAAGACAGGCACCATTAGCTAAGGTTCTAGGTCGGTTTTGAAAAGATACAGTAACCCACCAATTTCGGGGTCGAAAATTTTAGTATCACAGAATTTCACAAGTAATAGATTTTCTGGTGTGTTTTCACTCGTAGAAAACGAATTTCCACACAAGAGCTCGCGAGATGTTTATCTAAAAAAGTTAGGCGCAAAAAACCGATTTTGTCGGTCGAAATCGGCAGAAATCTGCTCATAGCTAATTGGGATGCCCCGGTGGGCGTGTTTGCATTGCATTTTCGGAATCTACGTGCAAAAATGTATATAACATGATTTTTTCAGATTTTTAAAAACAAGGCCTTTTTGGGAATCCGCATTCAAAGATATGACTTGCTATTTGGGCCAATACTGTAGTTCAGGTCACAATAGGCACAGCGACCTAACTCATAGATAGAAATGTAGAGGAGATCAAGCTAAACATTTTATCTGTTGAAAGTGAGTTTCTATCTTTTCGTTGAAGCGCGCTACAGAGCCTGGAAGTTGGCAAACTCATTGCTGGATGCGCGCGACAGAGCGCTAAATAGAGGGGGGAGGGCCAGAGGTCAGGCGTCGAGAGCGGAAGACGGATAGAGCGCGCGCTCTCGGAGGTCAATCAATCAATCAGTTTATCATATCAGGCAGTTTGCTCAGATGAGGATTTGTCTATATTCTGCATAGGTTGCACTCCACCAATGTGTGCCAATGGCTCGGCTAAGGTCGTCTCTCCAGCGTACGCGTGGCTTCCCAGGGGGGCGGCTCCTGTTGTAGGGTGTCCAGACTGTAGTAGCGCGACTCCACTGCTCCAGATTCATTTGCCTAATTTTGAGTGCCCACCGTGCTTTCCGTTTCAATCCCTCCTCGACCCAGTCATCCTCCGTTCCATATTTCGTTGAGTAACACTCAGTCGTTCCTTCTCACTCGATCGTAATGCCCAGACTTCGCATCCGTAGAGTACTGTACTTGTGATGCAGCTTTCAAAGAGCCGTCGCCTGATCTTTATGGGTAAAAGGCGTGACGACAGAAGATGGGACAGCTTACTCCATGCGTACCAGCCCAGTCCAATCCGATGTTCAATTTCGTCGGAGTGATCTAGGGGAAGACTGATTCGCCCTCCTAGATATGTGGCTCTTTCGACAAATTCGAACCGTAGATTGTCAATAGTGATTGGATTCCTGGTAGAGGTGCAGGAGGTGAGTAGATTGGTCTTTGCTGCATTGATTTCGAGACCAACTCTTCTGCAAGCGCTCATCAACTTCTTCAACATTTTCTCCAATTCGGGTCGCGACTTCGCGATGAGAACTACATCGTCCGCGTACTCGATCTGCTCAATCGACTGATTGCCGGAGACGCAGTTCCAAGCGATTTGACGGAAGCAGTCGTTTCATTGTTGCATAAGAAGGGAGATCCTAAGAACATCGGCAATTTCCGCCCCATTTCGCTGCTCACCGTCACTCTCAAGACGATGACAAGGGTGATTTTGAGAAGATTCGAGCAAGTGTTGGAAGAGAATGAATCGACGACCCAAACCGGTTTTCGTCGCGGATTCAGCACCCTCGATAACCTTCATGCGATCAAGCAGGTAGCAGAAAGAGCCCACGAGTACGGTATCCCTATCTACTTGGCGTTTGTCGACTTCCGCAAGGCCTTCGACTGCGTTGAGTGGAATGCTTGCTGGAACGCCCTCTTCTTCTTCGGAGCCCACCCCATCCTCGTCCACCTTCTGCGTCGTCTTTACGAGTCTTCTTCCACACTCATTCGAGTAAACGAAGAACTCGTCCCTGTCACCGTGAGAAGAGGAGTTCGCCAAGGGGATACACTCTCCCCTCGCCTTTTCAACGCTGTGCTAAGATCTGCGATGGACAAGATTGACTGGAAAAAGGATGGAATCCGAATAGATGGGAGGAATCTATGCCATTTGGAGTACGCGGACGATGTAGTTCTCATCGCGAAGTCGCGACCCGAATTGGAGAAAATGTTGAAGAAGTTGATGAGCGCTTGCAGAAGAGTTGGTCTCGAAATCAATGCAGCAAAGACCAATCTACTCACCTCCTGCACCTCTACCAGGAATCCAATCACTATTGACAATCTACGGTTCGAATTTGTCGAAAGAGCCACATATCTAGGAGGGCGAATCAGTCTTCCCCTAGATCACTCCGACGAAATTGAACATCGGATTGGACTGGGCTGGTACGCATGGAGTAAGCTGTCCCATCTTCTATCGTCACGCCTTTTACCCATAAAGATCAGGCGACGGCTCTTTGAAAGCTGCATCACAAGTACAGTACTCTACGGATGCGAAGTCTGGGCATTACGATCGAGTGAGAAGGAACGACTGAGTGTTACTCAACGAAATATGGAACGGAGGATGACTGGGTCGAGGAGGGATTGAAACGGAAAGCACGGTGGGCACTCAAAATTAGGCAAATGAATCTGGAGCAGTGGAGTCGCGCTACTACAGTCTGGACACCCTACAACAGGAGCCGCCCCCCTGGGAAGCCACGCGTACGCTGGAGAGACGACCTTAGCCGAGCCATTGGCACACATTGGTGGAGTGCAACCTATGCAGAATATAGACAAATCCTCATCTGAGCAAACTGCCTGATATGATAAACTGATTGATTGATTGACCTCCGAGAGCGCGCGCTCTATCCGTCTTCCGCTCTCGACGCCTGACCTCTGGCCCTCCCCCCTCTATTTAGCGCTCTGTCGCGCGCATCCAGCAATGAGTTTGCCAACTTCCAGGCTCTGTAGCGCGCTTCAACGAAAAGATAGAAACTCACTTTCAACAGATAAAATGTTTAGCTTGATCTCCTCTACATTTCTATCTATGAGTTAGGTCGCTGTGCCTATTGTGACCTGAACTACAGTATTGGCCCAAATAGCAAGTCATATCTTTGAATGCGGATTCCCAAAAAGGCCTTGTTTTTAAAAATCTGAAAAAATCATGTTATATACATTTTTGCACGTAGATTCCGAAAATGCAATGCAAACACGCCCACCGGGGCATCCCAATTAGCTATGAGCAGATTTCTGCCGATTTCGACCGACAAAATCGGTTTTTTGCGCCTAACTTTTTTAGATAAACATCTCGCGAGCTCTTGTGTGGAAATTCGTTTTCTACGAGTGAAAACACACCAGAAAATCTATTACTTGTGAAATTCTGTGATACTAAAATTTTCGACCCCGAAATTGGTGGGTTACTGTATCTTTTCAAAACCGACCTAGAACCTTAGCTAATGGTGCCTGTCTTCCTAACTTTGGACCCTCACATCATGAAAAAATTACCGGAATATTCTAAATTTTAACATCCGAGCACCCCTCCCAGTTGTTACGTTTTCTCGTGGACAGTCTGTTAAATATAGCATCCTCGTATGCAAATTCAAGGATTTGTTCTTTAAAAACATTGTAGCAGGGACGAGATGATTTCGTATTTTTATTTGCTCCCTCAAGTACTACCTCATTTCTGCAAGAGCTTGGTTCGCGTAAAAATGTTCAAAAACGTCGCTTTTCCGGTCAGAGAATGCAAAAAAGCACGCGAGGTTTTTTATGCATATTTTCCCTTATAATATTTAGTTATGTTTAATAAAGCAAACACTTTTTAAAATCATGAGTCTAGTATTGCATAATTCAAAATTTCCTTCCTACAGTGTTTATAAAATGGTCAAAGATTGGACATCTTGTCTTAGGTGTACGATCCATTCAACGGTACTTCTCACCCACTCGATCAGTTGCCTCCAATGGTGAATGGTGATATCTCGTCGAAAAGAAAGGTGATTTGTTGTTAAGAACGAATCAGGATCAGTAAATATCAAGAATATGCCAATTATATTTTATGAAGATGTTTGTCTCATCTTTGCTTACTGAGACTAAATGGAACATCATTTGTTAAGCAAAAACGGTTTATTGCTGTTCGGAGTGCGGCAGGACGCTCAGCGGCCAGCAGTCTCTCGATCAGCACATGCGCATTCACACTGGCCCGTTTTTGTATTTTCAAAAAAAAAAACTAGAGGCCTATTGTGACCTGAACTACAGTATTGGCCCAAATAGCAAGTCATATCTTTGAATGCGGATTCCCAAAAGGCCTTATTTTTAAAAATCTGAAAAAATCATGTTATATACATTTTTGCACGTAGATTCCGAAAATGTAATGCAAACACGCCCACCGGGGCATCCCAATTAGCTATGAGCAGATTTCTGCCGATTTCGACCGACAAAATCGGTTTTTTGCGCCTAACTTTTTTAGATAAACATTTCGCGAGCTCTTGTGTGGAAATTCGTTTTCTACGAGTGAAAACACACCAGAAAATCTATTACTTGTGAAATTTTGTGATACTAAAATTTTCGACCCCGAAATTGGTGGGTTACTGTATCTTTTCAAAACCGACCTAGAACCTTAGCTATTGGTGCCTGTGTTCCTAACTTTGGACCCTTACTTCAGAAAAAAATTAACGGAATATTCTATTTTTTACCATCCCGTTCTCTCATGGACGGTCTGTTAAATCAACAAGGAACCTTTGGCCCGGGTCCTTTGGCCCGAGCCCGAGCTTCTTCATCCATCGGAAGGTGCTGATAACTCGCTTGCGCCTTGGTTCCGATCGCAGTGAGCGAAGCTTGAATAGGAACGGCTATTGAACGAACATTTCCGGCAGGTGGAGAGCAAGTCTAAAGGACATTTATATGAGCATGTAAATATTTAACTGAAACTTATCAAAAAAACTTTAAAAAATGATGCTACGGAACAAAACATCTTGCGCTACTCACATCTGCGACGGGTCTCTTGACGTGTTTAGAGCAAAGTAAAACACGGAGGTTTTTCTTCATGAACATATCGCACTTATTACGCTGCTGAGAAGTCAGCTGAAAAAGTAACGTATAAATTACTTCATAAGAATCATGCTTTTTTAGTTCAATCTGGCATATGCATACTCTTTAATTAATATGTTAATTAAAATATAATAATCTCTATTTATGCGTATGAAAAATCCAAGGACCAAGGAAGAAACTGAATCTAACGCAAAAAAGTCTATACCCCGATTAGATCATTGAAGAATCTCGAAACGTGGGCGGAAGAAGAAATTGGAGAATATAACCAGCGAGTTGTTTTCTCTCCGCACAACACACACTTTCGAGAAAATTCCGTTTTCTTAAGTTGCTGTGAATAATCAGTCGTGAAACCCTATCGGGAAATTACGAAATAAAGATATATCAAATTTACATGAACTAGACAATGCGTTCAATTCGAATTCGAAGAAAGTCTAGTGTTAATCCCCAAAGTAGATTGATAAAGTGGACGAGAAGTTCCGGTTGATGGACAGTACATCTGAAGGTAAGAAAATAATCATAATAAGCGGATTTTCACGTCTTCTTGTGGAAAAATTACGTACCCGAATCAAAAATTTAGGTAGCATAAATCATTTACCTATTTTAGAGTTTAAAAAGCAAATTTATTATCGTACATCAGCAATAGGCTCCGACTCGTTTGTAAGTGCGAATTCATCAATCAGCTCATCCTTAATTTCTAGGGTCATCCACTCAAAATTTCAAATTTTTTCTAAAATTCTTTTATTATATGGGACGGGGTTATCGATGGTGCGGAAAGAGAATAGCGTCACTAGAATTATAATATATTTCATTTTCAATGAGTATGAGCCTATTTCTCTAAGCTCCGCCCATCGTGGTGCAGTGCAAGCTCTCCAGAGGTTTGCTGGGTCATGTCAGTTCGGCGGGACAATATTTCGAAATTTCACATTGAATATATCATGTTTTCTTTTATTGCATTACATAGAACTGTTAAATTTGGTAAATAATTGATCATGTTTTATATTCTGGGACGTATGTGATTCCAATCATTGAGCTCGATTGATAATGGTATACTGTAGCTTCGTGCATCTCTGTGTGCTAAATTTAAATAAATTATTAATATACCTTTTGAATACAAAGTATGTTCAATCGGGTGATATTCAATCGTATAAAATGAAAGAAAACATAAATATCGCTTAAATATTAGCTGCTGCGCCCTTCATCTTCAAAAACTTCAAGCTTGTATTGCAATGTTTCGCTGACATAAATTTTGCTAATTTTTCGTTGAATAAACGAATCGGGTACGTAGAGAATTCCAACTCAGATTTGGAGGGCGGCACCCCCTGAAACGATTTCTAGCTAATTTAAACTGAATGTGGCGAAATACAAGTGCCTACAGAATTTTTTCGCTGACAAATTTTTTTCCTATTTTTTAAATATATTTTTCTCATGAATAACTCTTTATTCGCTGTAAAAATTGGAGAACGGCATCCCCTAGAATTCGGTAACTGATTTTTTAAAAAGATTTCTTCACAGATTTAAATTCGCGGTGCTTGGGAAACAGCGCTCCCTGCACAACCTTTTCCCGGTTTAAAGCTTTTTAATTTGCAGATGATTGTCCCTACTTAATTTTCACAGGTTCTTCTTTGATTCAATTGTATGAAATAGTCTCGAATAGTGGTCCATTCGCCTGAAGAATTAAAGAAACCCGTGATCTCAATGAAGAGTAGATATGTTACTTCAGCGAAAGAGATCTATCTAGGAGTGAGATGACAGAATAATGACTTCCTGGATGTATGTAACAGCAAACTGATGGGAGCAAGATTTAAAAAATAAGGTTTTGAATTTTAAAAAAAATGTTTGATCAATGGCCATCATATGAGTGCAGCGCAACAATTCCTCCAATTGTTTATGCAACAACAGACTCACATCGTCAATGTGTTCTTCCTGCTTGATTTCATCAAAATCATCCATTGGCTCTTCCATGAATTCGACAATTTCTTCTTTGATCTCATCTGATGTGTAGAAGTCACTCGACATGCCTTGAATTAAAATATTGAATATAGATTTAAATTTTATCCGGGTCAGAAAAATAAGATCTACAAGATAAGTAAGAGTCGAACTCGAAACGACTTGCAGCTTCCATATCGAAACAAGTATTTGTCAACAGTTTATCAAAGAAAAAAAGTGCACGAAACAAACAATCCTTACGAAGAAGAATTATGCTAATTTTGTTTTGCAAGAACTAAAAAAACACGATAATCATTCAGAAGGCCGGAAGGCAAAGGACGAGGCCCAAACATATCAAATCTCGATAAAAAGTAAGCTAGATAAAGTGCTCGAAGATTAGCAAATAAGAAAATTATCGAATGACCTGGATGTTCTTCATACGATTACTCTTCTGGTTCACCTCAAAGACAAGGATCGTCTAACTTTTCTTGGTGTCCGATATTTTCGTTGAGGTGTAGCAACATTTCTCTCTTCTTATCGAACGGCACACCACAGGTACGACATGCGTAGGGCTGAAACTTGAAATTAGAGAAAGGATTTATAAAATCTCATTAGGAGCGAGAGAAATGCCGTTTTCTTAAAAATATGCACTATTTTTTAATCTCATGTTAAATGGCATACATGGCATTGAAGAACCAAATTCGAGAAGAGTGCCTGATACCTTCATCTTGTGCATGTTTCGGATGTGAGAATTTCGACTACTGATTTGACTGAATGAGATTCCACAATGGCGGCATGCGAAAGGCTTCTCACCTGGTTAGACATTATAAATTGGGCAAAATTGACTATCAGCTTTAATGTTTTTAATAAGACACTGACCAGTGTGAATGCGCATATGCGTATCGAGAACCTGCTTGCTGCAGAGATTCTTGCCGCACTCCACGCAAGAATGAACGGTCCGTTCATCGATTAATTCTTCTTCGATTGACTGCTCATAAAGACGAAAACATGAAATGTTTTTGAAATAGCATAAGGGAGTCTTCTAGGGCGCTTTCCTAAACAAACTATGTCCATATAAACTATTAGTTTTCAGGAATAAAATAAGGGAAGGATTCGAGCAAGGAGACGAATATCTAACCTGCATGAAAGAGCATGTGATTTTCTAGACGTTCCATGCTAGCGAAAATCTTGAAACATTTGGAACAAGACAACAATTTATCTATTACGTCGCTGCCGATCATTCCCTTTGAAGGCGACTGATTGAGAGACCCAATAGCTCCAGTGGGTCGACAGAGTCTCTGCAAACACTCATCTTCGGCGAGATATCCCTGTTCATCATTGGTTGAAACTGATAAAGTGGTCGAGGAGTTCGGTTAAATGGATCGTACATCTGAGACAACAATTAAAAACTTGTCCATTTTGATGAACAGCGCTTTTAATTCGCTTGAAAATATGAAATTTGCACTTCCAGAGATATCTTTAACCAAGTTTTTTTTATTTTAAATATGAAAGCAATATGATTAGAGAAGGACGAGATGTTATTTGTACATTAATGCGATTTAAAAATATACAACGAACCTTTGGCACAGGCCGTTGAATCACCTTTTCTTCCATAAGAAGCTGCTGATAACTCGCATGCGCCTTGGACCCGATCGCAGAGAACGACGGATGAATAGGACTGGCGATCGAACGAACAATTCCGGAAGATGGAGAGCGTACCTAAAGAATAGATAAATGTGCCGATATTACCTTGATAATTAACAAAAGAAAGTTTCCGGGAGTAATACTAAAAATTCGTGTGCTACTCACATAAGCGACTGGTCTCTTGACGTGTTTCGCGCAAAGTAAAACACGAAGATTGTTCTTCATTAACATATCGCATTTAATACGCTGGTGAGCGGTCAGCTGAAAAAATCGTATACGAGACGAATTGTTTGAAAAATATATTTTAGAATCCAAATGGAAACGGAAACTGCTAGAATAGCTTAGTACCTCGGCGAGATCATTGAAGAATCTTGAAGTGTGAACGGAAGACGAAATTGGAGAATATAACCAACGAGTTGTTTTCTCTCCGCACAACATACAATTTCGAGAAAATTCCGTCTTCTTAAGTTGCTGTGAATGATTAGTCGTGAAACTCTGTTGGGAAAGTACGAATTAAAGAGCTATGGAATTTACATAAACTGCGTTCACCATTAAATCCGAAGAAAGACCTGTGTTGATCCCAGAAGTTGATTGATAGATTGGACGAGAAGTTCCGGTTGATGGACAGTACATCTGAAGGTAAGAAAAAAAGCATAATAAGCGGATTTTCACGTCACATTGTGGAAAAAATAAATACCCGAATCAAAAGTTTACGAAACATGAATCGTTTAACTTATTGGGAGTAAAACAATTTGATTATCGTACATTAGCAATAGGCTCCGACTCGTTTAAGTGGAAATTCATCAATCAGCTCATCCTTAATTTCCACAGGTTCTTCTTTGATTTCATTGTGCAAAACTGGCTCGAATAGTGCTCCATTCGCCTTAAGAATTAGAAAAACCGTGATCTCAAAGAAAAATAGGTATGTTACTTCAGCGAAAGAGATCTATCTAGGAGTGACAGGATAGAAATAATGGCAATATAGATGGGAGCGGAAGCAGCAAATTGATGGGAGCAAGTTTTAAAAAATAAGGTTTTTAAATTGTTTAAAAAATATTTGATCAATGGCCATCATATGAGTGCAGCGCAACAATTCCTCCAATTTTACGAACATACTTACTTCGTCAATACGTTCTTCCTGCTTGATATCCTGAAAATCATCCATTGGTTCTTTCTTGAATTCGACAGGTTTCTCTCTGATCTCATCTGATGTGTAGAAGTCACTCGACATGCCTTGAATTAAGAAGGACTAAATATACAATTTAAACTCAAACGGATAGTCCATATATGGGGAAACGATCAAGGTAAGTAAGAGTCGACCGCGAAACGACATGCAGTATCCAACAAGAAACAACTTTTTGAACTGTTTATCAGCGAAACAACAGATTAAATAGGGAATGGAATCAAAAAAGAAGATCCATAATTAATTCGGGATCGCTATACCACGTTTAGCGCTTTACTAGAAAAGAAACGACAATCATTCAGAAGGGAAACGACGAGGGCCCAAAAAAGTTAAATTCGATAAATTGTTAGCTAGATAAAGCGATAAATCAGTAGAATAAACTAAACGATGTTGTCAGAACAGGATATAATAGCAGAGGGGCTCTGTATATGAACTTAACACACCAGGACGCAGAGGTTTACAAAAAGTCGGGTTGCCGTTTTGGTAATGCAAACTGGGGTTGGAGGCGGGATACCATAATATATCATCTCTTTATTTCGCACGATCTCTCGCCTTTCAGAGAAAACGAGAGAGCTTGCGAGTGTTCTCCACGTAATCAAAGGGAAGGGAAAGAGGTTGGACAAACGGTAGAAGCGATAGAAAAACAGAAGGATGGAGAATGATATAAAAACGGCTCGTTGATTATGAAATTCTCGAAGGACCGGGCTGTTCGTCGTATGATTCATCTTCAGATGCTTCCTCTCCAAGAGAAGGATCGTACAAATTTTCTTGGTGCCCTCTGTTGTCGAGGAGGTGGAGCGTAATTTCTTTCTTTAGATCGAACCGCACACCACAGGTACGACATGCGTAAGGCTGAAAGTTAGAAAGAGAATGACTGTTCTTGAAATCTCTATTTCAAGCGTTGTACGAAGCAAAAATGTGTAAATTATTTGGAAAAAACTCGTATTGGGACGAAGGTATTGAAGAATTGTTTTTTTTTTGTAAAAACGCGGTTAATGGAATTAAGGAATCAAAGAAAAAACCTTCATCCTGTGCACTGTTCGGATGTGGGAATTTCGATTGCAATTTGTACGGAATGTGATACCACAGTGAGGACATGCGAACGGCTTCTCACCTGGTTAGATATTTTATTTGGGCGAAATTGACAATCATCTGTAGGTTTATGAATATACAAAAAAAATTACCTGTGTGAATGCGCATGTGAACATTGAGATTATTCTTGTTACTGAAGTTCCTGCAGCACAACGAACAATAAGTTTCGGGGTGTTCATCCATCAATTGTTCTTCAGATGACACCTTATAAAGACCCCGCCCAATATCGAAGGGAGTCTTCTTGGGGCGCTTTACTAAACAAATTGTGATAAATATAGTTTTAGTTTTTCTCAGCACAATATGTTTGGTGAAAATATGAGAGAAGATAAGACTACCTAACCTGTATAAATGAGCATGTGAATATCTAAACGTTGCTGGTTAGCGAAGATCTTGCCACATTTGGAACAAGACAACAATTTATCTATTGCATCGCTGCCGATCATTCCATTTGAAGAGGACTGATTGAGAGGCCCAATAGTTCCATTGGATCGACAGAGTATCTGCAAATCTTCAAGTAACTTGTTGAAGACAATGTAAATACTATTCAAGACACTGAATATATTAGGTTGTGAAATAAGTAACGCTCGATTTGAAACATGATGTTTGAGCCCGTCTAAAATCCTTTTCGTTAAAGATCTTAAGCTACCTCGTTAGTGTATTTTAGGGGAAGACTTGACCAATATAAGCACATGTTCGAATCGCATTACTCCTTTTAGGTAATTAGAATTTCCAAGTTTTCTCAAATGTGACATTTCCACACTTTTCTAAAAATTGTTTCTGACTCTCGTATTTCGACGGAAAAAATAGCCGTACATTTGCATATAGTGGAGTGAGAAGCCCATTGGGAGTTCTTTCGAAAAATACGTTTGAGAACATGCGTGCATCACAATAGCACGAATCACAATGTATTGAATGCAAACCTTGCCGAGGTAACACTGCTCAAGCGATTACGTTTTTTTTGCTTCGAGGATCATTCAGACTGGAGTCTAGATAAGAGCGCTTCCAAGTTACACTATGGTGCTACAAATCACAGAGAAACATTTGAGCACCAGCCTTTTCATCATTTAGAAAACAAAGATTTTCAGAATTGTTGAATAAATGTCAACATAGCCAAAATTTCGACTTTTGGTGTACAGTGAATGAATGCATTTTCTCAAAATGGAACTAGGCCCTAACTTCGTCCAGCCTACCATTGATATATAAAGAGATGCTTTAACAGTTAACCACAAAAGTTATGACTTTTCACCCATTCTGGAAACAGGAAGTTTTGAAATATTCGCATTTCGACGTTTACATTTCATAGTCAAGATGATGAATGCTACATATTTTGGTAGACGTATTGCATGCTCACAAAAATAGAAGTTTAAGCTGACAATATAAAATGCTTTTCATATTACTACCTTTGAAATCGATATATCAATTGGTACGGAGAAACTGCAAAGACAATATTTTCTATTGATGTTCGGTTATGGACAAGTTCATAACTGAGTTCATTTTCTGACAGGACTTTCGCAGCAAACCAGGTTCACCTGTTATATTGTGGTATGCGTACGACGTACTTTGCACATGTGACATAATATTTGCCCTCTTCATGGATTGTTAGGACAAAACGTAATCAGTTCAACTCTTTGAACATGCACCTTTGTCATCATATTGTGTCCTCCATATCAATTACACAGGCTTGAACAAATGCGCGATAGAAAGACTATCCAGGCACTCAGCGTACATATATAACAATATGATAATCAGGCTGCAACAAAAGGAGGGGTAGCCTAGAAAAGAAAAATTGAAAATCGAGCGTTACTTTTTTTCACAACCTGATAGGTTTTGAATATGAAATGACAATTTTTTTAATCTTAACTACTAATCCTGCTTCGATCTAAACAACAAAATCGCCTCCACCTTCGACGAGATATCCGTGCTCCTCGTTGGAGGAAACTGATCGAGTGGTCAAGGAGTTCGGTTAAATGGATCGTATATCTAAGATAAAATCGAAAATCTTGTACATTTTGATAAAAACAACTTTTCATAAGCTGAGAAATATGAAGAAAAATATGTATGCACTTCAAGTGTTACCCTTAACAAGTTGTTTTTAATGCTAAATTTTAAATATGGCAGCTATATGATTAAGAATTGACGAGGTTCTAAGTGCACATGAATGTGATTTTTAAATTAATCAATGAACCTTTGGCACGGATCGTTGAATAGCTTCTTCTTCCATTAGAAGCTGCTGATAACTCGTTTGCTCCTGGGCCCCGATAGTAGAGATCGAAGGATGAATCCGATCAATGAGTGAACGAATATTTCCGGCCGTTGGAGAATAAATCTAAGGATAATTATATGACAAATTATTCACGTTAACTTACATCAAAGTGCGGAACAGCATCAAACCGAAGGGTTCGATTGAGAGCATAAACGAAGGCAAGAAGTGGTTTTTGCACAAAAACGAATCCTTCCTCGAATCCAGAAAATCCATGAGAGATTTCCTTCCCTCCGGAGTTGATCGGACAGCGTTAATCCATACAACTCGTTTAGCAGGATGTTTGGTGAATTTGTGCATATCAGACTGGTAGCACAGACGTAGACACACGACGCATGTACGACGAACCTGAAGAAACCGCATTGGGTAATCAGCGCAGCAACCGAAAGATATAATCTCCCAACGGTTTCTCTAATATCAAGGCTACATTATAATGTTCTTATAATTCATTTATCCACCAGTTTGTCCATGGAATACATTCAAAATACCGTTTCCAAAAAAACGATTTGTTAATGCGATGTTTTCAATTGTTGATCATCATCTAAGTCCTTGGGGGAATGGGGTTGAAAAGAGGGAACAAATGAGAAGAAATATACTGTCTCGTCCCGTGTACAAGTACGCGAAATGCAATGAACCTTTGGCACGGGTCGTATCACAGCTCCTTCTTCCATGTGAAGCTGCTGATAACTAGCTTGTTCCTGGGCTCCGATCGCAGAGAAGGAAGGATGAATACGACCGGAGATTGATCGAACATTTCCGGTAGATGGAGAGTATATCTAAGGAATATTGACGTTTGTATTAGTAATAACCTAAAATATAATCAACAAAGTAATAAATTCCAGGGTTTCTAACAACTAAATATCGGACGCAACTCACATCTGCGACTGGTTTCTTGACGTGCTTCGTGCAAAGTAAAACACGAAGGTTGTTCTTCATGAACTTATCGCATTTATCACGCTGCTCCGATGTTAGCTGGAAACAAATCATATATTAGACGAATAGTGACAAAATTTCTTATTTCAGGGCAAACTGAAAACGGAATCTATTAGAACAGCTAGTAAATAGCTTGATACCTCAATGAGATCATTGAAGAATCTGGAAACGTGAACGGAAGAAGAAATTGGAGAATACAACCAGCGAGTTGTTTTCTCTCCGCACAATACACACTTTCGAAAGAACTCAGTTTTCTTAATTACCTGAAAATAAAAGACATGAAGAAAGTTTGTCATGAATTTGCTAATTAAAGGTATGCAATATTTTTCAAACAAAATATAGTTTCACCCTTGAGTTCGAATTAACGCCGCTGATGATTCCCGGAGTTGACTGATAGAGTGGACGAGAATTACCGGTTGATACAACTAAAAGTAAGCACAAAGAGGTAAGCTTTGCAAATTTCTAAATCAACTTGTAGAAAAAAAAATTTAGTAGAGTTCATTAAAATTATTGGCATGAATTACATCTAAATGGTTCCGATAATGATTTGTGGTAAAGTCAAAACAATGACCTACTTGAATCCGATAATAGATAAGTAAACAATTTTAGAAAATATCATGAACGACTATTATGGGGAATACTGTTTTAATCGATTTGATCAACTTACATCAGCGATAGGCTCCGACTGTTCGAAATCTTCAATCGGCCCATCCTTAATTTCCACAGGTTCTTCTTTGACTTCATCGCTTAAAACTGCCACGAATAGTGGTCCATTCATAATAATAGTTCCATTCACCTGCAAAAAACATAATAAACATTAAGTAAAGATATCTCCCTTAAAGTTTCCCAACACCCATGAAAAAATTTTGCGTGATCAGGCAACTTAAACTGATACTTTGCGGCTCTACGCTGTTGCAGATATTGAATTTATTTTCATTATTCCCGTTTAACTGATTATAGTCCTTTCTATTACATTGTTAAATAATATAGAACGGAATTTTCAAGGGTGTTGGGTACCTTTAAAGAATAACGGGCGTCATCCTCGCGTTAATTGCAAACTAATAGCAACAAACTTTTAATTAAATTCGTTACTGCGAAAATTTGGAAATTCCAGGAACAAAATAAAATAATAGACTACAACAAAAGTTTATAAACTCACATCGTCAATTAATTCTTCCTGCTTGACATCAGAAAAATCATCCATTGGTTCTTCTTTGAATTCGATTGGTTCCCCTTTGAACTCATCTGATGTGTAGAAGCCACTCGACATGCCTTGAATTAAGAATATAGCGTTTAAACTGATGCGGACCTTCCGCAGGTACAGGAAAGACGGTATAGAAGATAAGTAAGGGTCGAATGCGAAACGACTTGCAGAATCCATCAAGAAACAATTTTTTTCAACAGTTTATCATCGAAACAACGAGATAAAAGGGTGTATGGAATCCAAACAGAAGAGCCATAGTCCTAATTCGGGATTGCTATAGATTGATATTGTCTAGCGCTTTATTAGAAATAGAATGTATAATCATATAGAAGGGAAACGACGAAGTCCCAAAAAATTTAAATTCTATATATTATTAGCTAGATAACGCGATAAATCAGTAGAATAAACTAAATGATGATGTCAGAACAGGATAAAATAGCAGAGGGGGCTCTGAATATGAACTTAACACACCAGGACTCAGAGCTTTACAAAAAGTCGGGTTGCCGTTTTGTTAATTCAAACTGGGGTTGGAGGCGGGATACCATAATATATCATCTCTCTATTTCGCACGATCTCTCGCCTTTCAGAGAAAATGAGAGAGGATGCGAGTGTTCTCCACATAATCAAAGGGAATGGAAAGAGGTTGGGCAAGCGCTAGAAGCGATAGAAAAAACAGAAGGATAGAGAATGACTTGAAGGAAATTGTAAACATTAATTAAACCACGGCTCGTTGATTAGCAAATTCTAGAAGGTCCGGGCTGATCATCGTATGATTCATCTATGGCTGGTTCCTTTCCAAGATATGGATCGTAGAACTGTTCTTGGTGTCCCTTATTGTCGTAGAGGTGGAACAACAGTTCGCCCTTCGTATCGAACGGCACGCCACAGGTACACGCGTAGGGCTGAAAGTTAAACATAAAGGAAGGGGTCTTAAAAAATGTTTGTCAACCATTGTGTGAAGCAAACGCTGGTCAAATTGAAAGATTTAGCACTATTTTTGCAATTTGAAGCGATAGTATGGAACCATGCTTTTATGTTAAAAAGCGGGTATGATATAAAAAAGAATGAAGGTAGTATAGCTCGCATGATACCTTCCTCCCGTGCACGCTTCGCACGTGATAATTTCGTGAGCTGTGTGAACGGAATGAAATTCCACAAAGACGACATGCGAACGGCTTCTCACCTGGTAAGATATTTTAATTTTGTGAAATTTAAAAACACCTCATCTTTTTTTGAAAAAAAAACAGAAAAACTGACCAGTGTGAATGCGCATGTGCTGATCGAGAGACTGCTGGCCGCTGAGCGTCCTGCCGCACTCCGAACAACAATAAACCATTTTTGCTTAACAAATGATGTTCAATTTAGTCTCAGTATTCAGAAAAAAATTGTTGAGATATCTAACCTGCATGAATGATCATATGATTCGTTAGACGATACTTGCTAGCGAAAATCTTGCCACATTTGGAACAAGACAACAAGTAGTTCGGAGCCAACTGATTGAGAGGTCGAGAAGTACCGTTTAATGGATCACACACCTAAGACAAGATGTCCAATCTTTGGCCATTTTTATAAACACTTTAGGAAGGAAATTTTGAATTACGCAATACTACACTCATGATTTTAAGAAGTGTTTTCTTTATTAAGATTTCCTTTAAGCCTAACTACAGTCGCGCCGGAAAGTAACCGTACACTTTTTGAATTTGTTGTATCTTTTTGCCCAGGAAATGTATCATTATGGCACTCAGGTATGATGTACGAAAACCATCGGAGATTATGATCATGGTATTAAGGTATGACGTCGTCGCATAGTTATTGCGTAGTGATGACGCAATCAATACTCACTTTTTCAAAACGGCATTATTCTTACATAGATTTTTTCCTGTTCCCCCATACTTTCTATGATTGGAGATATGACCGAGGCCTATCCGGAATAAATTTTTGAAGGTGCTGCTCGGTCGCTGCAAAAACAGGATCTGAAATTCGGAACTCGGGTTCTAGGGTAGCTAGAGACCTCTTCAAAGCATCAAAATGATCGCCATCATGAGTTCACATGATCCTGAGAATATGAATACCATATCTCATAATTTGCCCTCAGGGCGTGAAAAATTCACTTTTTTGCATGACCATTTATTCGACATCCATAACTTTACGGAAAAGTTTTAGTAAAAATCTGATTTTTATCTGGTAATGTTCAAAATGTATTGAAGAACTGAATTCCAACTTTTTAGAGCGTTTGGATATCTTTCCAGCCCGCGGCGTGCGTTTTCGGAGGTATACGAGGGTCGGAAAACACCCTGTTTATGCACTCTCGTCGTCTGCACTCTCTCGCCCACAGGGGTAAACAAGGTGTTTCCCGACCCTAGTACACCTCCCGAAAAACGCACGCCGCGGGCTGGAAAGATATCCAAACGCTCTAAAAAGTTGGAATTCAGTTCTTCAATAAATTTTGAACATTACCAGATAAAAATCAGATTTTTACTAAAACTTTTCCGTAAAGTTATGGATGTCGAAAAAATGGTCATGCAAAAAAGTGATTTTTTCATGCGCTGAGGGCAAATTACGAGATATCGTATTCATATTCTCAGGATCATGTGAACTCATGATGGCGATCATTTTGATGCTTTGAACGGGTCTCTAGCTACCCTAGAACCCGAGTTCCGAATTTCAGATCCTGTTTTTGCACCTTCGCGACAGCAAATGTGCGACCGTGCAGCACCTTCAAAAATTTATTCTGGATAGGCCTCGGTCATATCTCCAATCATAGAAAGTATGGCGAACAGGAAAAAATCTATGTAAGAATAATGCCGTTTTGAAAAAGTGAGGATTGATTGCGTCATCACTACGCAATAACTATGCGACGACGTCATACCTTAATACCATGATCATAATCTCCGATGGTTTTCGTACATCATACCTGAGTGCCATAATGATACATTTCCTGGGCAAAAAGATACAACAAATTCAAAAAGTGTACGGTTACTTTCCGGCGCGACTTTAAACTATTATAAGGGAAAATGCATAAAAAACCTCGCGTTCTCTTTTGCATTCTCTGACCGGAAAAGTGTCGCTTTTGAACATTTTTACGCGAACCAAGCCCTTGCAGAAATTAGGTAGTACTTGAGGGATCAAATTAAAAATACGAAATCACCGTCCACAATGTTTTTAAAAAAACAAATTCTTGAATTTGCATACGAGGATACGATATTTAAATCTAAAATGAACCTTTGCCCCGGGTACTTTGGCCCGAGCTTCTTCATCAATCGAAAGCTGCTGATAACTCGATTGCGCTTGGACCTCGATCGCAGAGAGAGACGGATGAATATCACCGGCGATTGAACGGACATTTCCGGTAGATGGAGAGTATGTCTAAAGGATATTTATAAGCGCATGTCAATAAAATCGTGTGCTACTCACATCTGCCACTGGTACGCGGTTCGAGCAAAGTAAGACACGGAACTTGTTCCTCATGAACATGTCGCATTTATTACGCTGCTCAGAGGTCAGCTGTAAACATATATACATTTCTTCATTAGATTTATGCGTATTTCACTTAATCTGGCACAACCTCTTTATAGAAGGATATTTTGATTAAAATATGTAAATCAATACATATACGGCGGGTGCGTAACGTCTTTTCCAATTCATGAATATGTTCATCATTTTTCCTTAGTATTGCAGAAAGTTAAATGTTTGCGCTGTTGAATATTGGCCATAATTTTGGTAATTCATATTCATTTATTGTTTTGATTAAGGGGTTATTTTCCCCTTGGGTTAAATCTACTCACCCTTAAAATTTCAAATTTCTAGGTGCTGTTTTGCATGTGTAGTTTCGCAAGTTTCCAAATATTTATGTCGTTTCAATCCTTAGGAACCCTAAACATGTTCATGAAATGGGAAATGTGTTACGTACCCACCTTATATGTGAAAAATCCAAGAAAAAATAAAACCAAAACCAAGAAGAAACTGAATTATCCGCAACAAAATCATACCCCGATGAGATCTTTGAAGAATGTCGAAACCTCGACGGAAGAAGTAATTGGAGAATACAACCAGCGAGTTGTTTTCTCTCCACACAACACACACTTTCGAGAGAATTCCGTTTTCTTAATAATCTGTAAACAAATTATTAATCGCTAAGATAGATGAAATTGCGAATTGAACAGGTATCCAATGTATTAGAAATAGAAGACACCTTTGAGTTCGAAATAACGCCGCTGTTGATAACTGGAGTTGATGATTGATATAATAGACGAGACGTTCCCGTAGATGGGCAGTATATCTAAATATCAGTAATAAAAAAATAAATGGTGCGGAGTCCCGCATTATATGAAGCTGCCCAATGTTGGTATATCACAATCATTATCTATATTATATTACCTAAAATATCTGATGATTAGGGAGAAACAATGTAAATCGATTTGATCAACTTACATCAGCGATAAGCTCTGCCTGTGCGAAATCATCAAACAGCTCATCCTTAATTTCCACAGGTTCTTCTTTGAATACATTGTGTGAAACTGTCTGGGATAGTGATCCATTCGCCATAATGCATGCATTCCCCTGCAAAAAAAACCATTATGTAAGGAAAGATACGTCAATTCGGCAGGAACAGCGAACTTCACACGGAGTCAGAAGATAGAAAAACTAGCTCACTTGCTATTTAGGAGCGGTTACAGCTAATGACCACAAACCGCGAAGTTAGTTTTTGCAATTGTGATTTCTTTTATTATTGGCAATCGTATGAGCGCAGTAGTCAAGCAATTTCAGGAAAAACAAATTGTCACAGAACTTAGATTCGATACTAAAAAAGACTCACATCGTCAACGAATTTTTCCTCATTAAAATCGAAACCATCCATTGGTTCTTCCTTGAATTTAACAGGTTCTTCTTTGATTTCATATGATGTATGGAAGTCGCTCGACATACCTTAAATTAAGAAGGGCAAAATATAAAATTTAAACAGATATGGACCATCCGTAGCTTCATATTCGGAAAGAAGATAGAGAATTTGCGAAAGATAATCAAAAGTCGAACATGAAACGACTAGCCGGATCCATCAAGAAACAAGTTTTTAAACAGTTTATCAAAGAGAAAACAAAAGAAAAGGTAAATGAAATCCTAATAGAGATACAATACTTCTAATACGGGATCGCAACTGCACATCATGAGAGCGAAGGGGAAAAGGTCGTGCAGAGAGAGAATGACTTTGAAGAAAATTGTAAACATGAATGAAACTACGGTTTGTCGATTAGAAAATTCCAGAAGGGCCGGGTTGATCTTCGTATGATTCATCTCTGGCTGGTTCCTTTCCAAGACAAGGATCGTACAACTGTTCTTGGTGTCCCTCATTTTTGTAGATGTGGGACAACATTTCATTCTTCGTATCGAACGGCACACCACAGGTACATGCGTAGGGCTGAAAGTAAAATAAGAGTAAGGGTTCCTAAAATAACAACTTCAAGCAGCGTATGAAGCAAACATGACCAAATCGAAATATCAAGAACTAATTTTGTAAAGGGACAATACTGTTATGCAAAAAATCGGTGATATACAAGAGTCAAAGTAGAGCTCGCTTGATACCTTCGTCTTATGCACTCTTCGGACGTGAGTATTTCGTGAGCTGTGAGAGCTGAATGAGATTCCACAAAGGCGACATGTGAGCGGCTTCTCAGCTGGTGAGATATTTTAAGGTATTGATTATCACCTCTTCATCTCTCACCTAGTAAGTTGAAAATTTAAAAAAAAACTAACCAGTGTGAGTGCGCATGTGAACAATTAGACTTTGCTTGTTGCTGAAGAAATTGGAGAATACAGCCAGTAAGTCGTTCTCGCACCGCACAACATACACTTTCGGGATTCCGATTTCTTAATAATCTGTAAAAAAAAATAAACGCGAAGATAGACTATGAAATTGCAAACTAAAAAGGTATTTATCTGAAGTAAAAGATATTTTTACCCTTGAGTTAGAATTTACGCCACTGTTGCTCCCTACAGTTGATTGATAGCGTGGAAGAGAAGTTCCGGTTGATGGACAGTACATCTAAGGAGTAAATAATAAGAAGGAAAACCTAGAGAGGATTTCCAATTTCACAACAATTTTTAACATCATTAAATTACTGTGAGAATGGAATGCGTAGCAAGTTGGCGTGCAGTGGTTCACGTGGGAATCAGCAGAACGGAACAGGACTTTAAAATGATACGGTACCTGTTCGTAGAGCTGTGCCTTGGTTCCATGTGAGGCACAGCACAACAAACAGGTACCGTATCGTTTTAACTTTCCGCTCCGTTCTGTTGATTCCACTAGCACCTGTGCGCGCCAACTTGCTACGTATTCTATTCTCACAGTATTCTCTCCAATTACCTACTCAATAATTCAGATCAACGTAAGTTTTCAAATCGAAAAAAATAGTTTTTTGAATCAAATAGTTGATAATTCCGAAACATTATAAATAATCATCAACAATGTTTTATGGTAAAACTTTGCGTAATCGTTTAGATGATCTTACATCAGCAATAGGCTCCGAGTCTTTGATAAGTGGGAAATCATCAATCAGCTCATCCTTCATTTCCACAGGTTCTCCTTTGATTTCATCGTTGAGGACTGTCTGGAAAAGTTGTTCATAATACATGAAGCTACCTATAAAAAGAAATCAATTAAAATAAACAGGTATAAATATAAATTTCTATCGCTCAAGAGCATCAAGGATCTGCCTTTGAGTGAAAGGAAAAACAACGTATCGGGAACAGGAAGCTGACGGCAAAAAACTGTGAAATATTTGCATTTCTATTGCCAAAAACTTTCGATAAATGGTCAGCGTCTATACAAGCGAATGAAAACAATGAGCGCATTGAGCTTTATAGATTTCTGCAATATTTCTATAAAATAAATCGGTATTCAGAGCTTAGCTTCTATACAAAAACAGATTCACATCTTCAATGAGGTATTCCTGCTTGATGTCAGCAAAATCATTCATTGGTTCTTCCTTGATTTCGACTGGTTCATCTTTGATCTCATCTGATGTGTAGAAGTTACTCGACATGCCTTGAATAAACAACGAGTAAAAAATTCAGTCCGTCCGGAATTCCGGAGCCGGAAAAATGATAGCGACATACGTTTTAAAAACGATATGAGCTGAGATAGCAACTGGATTCAAACCAGTGATAGGGCAATTACAAACTCGAATATAACTTTGTTTATCTTGAGTTCGAAAATTAGAATGTAATACTGTAAATGTTATATAGGAAATAGAACTAGAGAACAACCACAACAGAACAACCACAACAGCATCAACAATTCGAAACCAATTACTGATAATAGACCTGCGATCACTCGGATATGGAAAGGAATAAATCACATCGATATATGTAAATAGGGTATATAAAGGGGAAAACATTCGATGACTATAATTATAACTAAATTTTTATTTGTAATCCCAGGAACCTTTCAGTAGTATATCACAGGATTATCTCGAGAGTACCAGTCCAATCATATATGAGATTATGAAGACAGCCACGAGCGATACGACCAGATGTTGAACTGAACAGGGATTGAGTATTGTCAGGTTCACTCCTTCAGAAACACAAAAAAGACATGCATTTGAATACTGCTCTTATTGTAATAAGCTGTCTGTTTTATCCGGAAAATTTCAATGTTTGTCCTGTGTATTGGAGTGGCTTAATTAAGGAAAAACTAATAAACTACTCACCTGAGGCACTACGCTGGTGAATCTCCTGTTGATGCTCCGAGTGAGAAGCCGATGGGCGCTCCTGAAGTGCTATTGTTCTCGACAATAGAGTATATGGGCTCTCCTTTGCCCCAGTCTGCTATTCCAAGGGCATACAGTAAAGACGAAATCCGATTAAAAATAGTTAAGGATGGCTTACCTTGGAGACAGAGCCATCCTCTCCACTTCTCTGTTCTTTCTTCTCCCCTTCTTCATCAATTCTTCGATCGTTACTCTCTGCTTTTTAACTTCAGCTTCCAGATCTTTAATCTGCCAGAGGAATATTCTTTCAATTGGCATCACGTTATTCATGCAATACAATCGAACAGTCTAGGAAACATCATATTGCAAACCTTCTTAGTATTCTCAGCGAGCGCAATCTCGTAATTGGACGACATCTTGCCCAGTGCAATCTGCAAATTTCCACAAATAAACTATAAATATTAAAGAGACTTTAGAGAAAAAGAATCTAGACATTTATTGCTAACTTACGGTCTTCTGTGCGTTTTCCACGCGTAGTTCCTCATTTTCGTTCATGATGAGAGAGATCTGCAATTAATCGATATTTTCAGTGACTCTGCATTTTACAATATCCGCCAACGTTAAAATTAAGCACATGTTGAAAACATAGGGAACTTGTATAATAGTTTAAATTTTCGAGGGGTTCTCCGGTTTGATCGGATCAGCATGCATAACTGACCTTGGTAGGGAGTTGCATGAGGGCATAAATTGTATCGGAGGTGTCTAGTGAGAGTTGCGGACCGAATCTATCGAGCAGATTCTTGAGAAACATCGCATCACTCACCATTCTCTCTGAACTATGCTTAGAATTATACAATAGATTAGGATTCTAGATAACTACTGGAATCAAACCAGTGATTAATCGAAATTGAATTTGGTTTGAAATTTGTTTTATTCCTGAGTTCAAAAATGATAAATTCAGTGAAATAATTATAAATTGAAACCGAGCAACAACGTGAACAAATTGTTGGAAACAGATGAGGGAGCAGGAAGAATAGTGGGTTCTGGTTAGGAAGGATATCATTATTACGGGGGGGGGGGGGATATTGCAAGGAGACAAAGGCATGATGCCGATAGATTGTGTTCGCCGCTATGAGTAGTATTCACAGGGGCAAGGAGCGTCGCTGGCTTATCTCGAGAGCACCATCCCAATCATAAAGGCGAGTATAGAGACAGCCACGAGTGATATGACCAGACGAACTGAACAAAGATTGAACGCACTTCATCAAAGACAATATTTTGCTTGGATATATGAAGTAGAGACAACATTCCGCCTTGTATCAAAATATTTCCCTACAGCTCTTCTTTTCTATTAAGTAAGTTCGGTTAAATAAGTCACTTACTCGATGACGGACGCGTTCCCTGAAAAGCGACCGAGTGCTGCTGACCTGAGTGAGAAGCCGACGGACGCTCCTGAGGTGAATACGTTGTTTGAATACACATCATATTTCCGCTTTAAGTAATTCAATAAATATGCTTACATGGTTGATTAAACCTTTGTAACACCTAATTTGCACTGCGAACATCCTGTGGACTGCACTGTATGCACTGTATGCACTGTGGTGGACTGACCATGGAATCATAGCCGCCTCCTCCTTTTCTTTGGCCATTCTTCTGTTGTTTCTTCATCAATTCTTCATTCTTCTCCCTCAGCTGTTTCACTTCGTCTTCCAGATCTTTGATCTGACGTAAAAGAATGCTCAAATAGACCACAAATATTGTAAGAAAGAAAACTATTGGTGTTGTGCATATGCATAGCATATTGTGAACAAATGTGTTGTTCCTCGCAGAAAAGGCACACAACAACGACGATATTTCTTTATTCAACGTGTTTTCTCCCCGTTCGCATCGCAAACCAAGTGCTACAACACTCACTTTCTTAGTGTCGGCAGCGAGTGTGTACGACATCCTGTCGAGAGTCATCTGAAAATTGTCGAAATTAGTGATTTACGCTCATGAATAATGTTAAAATTTCTCGAAGTTGTCAAAAGTAAATATATCATTGAACGTATAGTAAAACAATATTCATAAAAGGTACCTCTTTCTGTGCGTTTTCCGCGCGCAGCTCCTTGTTTTCGAGAAGGATGAGAGAGATCTGGAATTTTCAGATTTGAAAAAATCGATAATTTGCAGTTATGAAACAATATTTTATGCCATGCTTATTAGTTTCACTCTTCTTAAGTTAATAATTAACGAGTGCAATTCTGGCAAAAGTTGTAGACTATCCTTCGTGAAAGGATGTCAACAGCACAAAATTGGTCCATTCCGATAGTTACCCAAAATGATCACTGACTTTGGCAGGGAGAAGTGCGAGGGCGCAGATCGGATCGAGCGTTTCGAGTGAGAGTTGCGGGCCGAATCTATCGAGCATACTCTTTAAGAACAGAGAGTCAGACATTGCTGCAATTGAGAGATGATTAAAATTTACTTTATTAAAACCGAAAAGTTAAATCGAATATGGACAACATTGAATTGTGATTAAACAATCTAATCATCGCATTTTGAGATAACTGCTGGAGTTTAACCAGTGATGAATATATAGAAAACTTGATTTAACATTAGTTTATCACAACTACGAAACACTAAATCCTGAGTTCCAAAGTGAGTATGGATTAACGTGAGTGTAAATTTAAAAAGAATGAAACGTAACAACAACATCAACAAACAAGCGATAACAAGGGAACTGCGATCACAAACATCGGGAAAATAGTGAGTTAGGGCTTGAATATGTGGTTAGGAAGGGTATCATGAGGATAGTGGATACGGTAAGGGGAAACTGTGGTGCAGCATGGATGATTAGAATTCGATGTGATTAATAATCGCAGGTGTCCTGGTCTCGAATCTGCCTCGATATCAGTATCTCGTGAGGACCACGCCAATCGCATAGGCGAGTATGAAGACAGCAACGAGTGACACGACCAGACGAACTGAACAAATATGGAAAATAGCCAGGTTATGGTTCGTCATCATAATCAGATGAGCTTCAGAGTCTGATGGCTTTTCCGCGCATATCTTACACATGTTAGGGCTCATTTGCAAGAGTTTGCTTTAAAAAATCGGCTATTGTGAGGATACTGAATATTTTATCCCTGAGTTTTGTAATAAAATGAAGACGCTGTATCGTTTCGATACATTTATGTTTTTCACTTTCTAATATAGCAAGTTAGGACAAATGTTTTCCTTACTCGATCTCTGAAGTGTTCCCTGAAGAGCGAGCGACTGCTGCTGATCCGAGTGAGAAGCCGAAGGATGCTTCTGAAATTCAAATGTTATTTTTCTCGGCACCTGCATACTTCTCCTCAAGGTTCTGCTTCATAAACAATATTTTACGCATATTTCTTGCAAATACACAACAGAATAACTACATAGTCTTACTCTACCAATCAAAAGCTTGAACTAACCTGTCCGCTCGATGCACGTCTCACAGCTCTCTTGTACCAATCAGCAATTTTGCGACCCTTAGTGAAATGCTTGATAGAAAATAGCAAAAATTTATATCTTCAAGGGAAAGACCAACCTTAGGTACAGAACCATTTGCTCCATTCTTCTGCCCTTCCTTCATCAGTTCTTCATTCTTCTCTCTCAGCTGCTTCAGTTCAGCTTCAAGAGATTTGATCTGAAGTTTGTTAAAGTTGTTAAAGTTGTTCACTTTTTGAATAAAATATGATAATACACTTGGGCATACTTTGTACAATAGTATTGTGAGAAAGGATAGTGTATCTAGTAGGGTGGTAAAAACGGATCATCGGGTCGCCTTTTGATCCTTATCGACGGGTCAGCAACGGGTAGTAGATGACCCGCCGGATTCGGGTCGAAATGAGTCAATTGTGAGAGCTAGAAAGGAAGAGGAAGAACGAGAGATCATGTTGAACGGAGAGCACGCAGAGAGACGGGTCTCTGTGCGCTCTATCCATTTATCGCACTCTCTCGGTCTTCCTCTTCCTTTCTCGCCGGGAGCGAGAGGGAGAGAGCCACTTCTAACCCGCAATTACGGATCGGAAACGGGTCAGAGTCATAAAAGAGGGTGACACGACGGAATCGTAATAACGCGGGTAACGTGACCCGTTCTTGCCACCCTAGTATTTAGTAACTAGAGTTGTTCAAATTGAGGGCAAATGAGAAAAAAAACGATTGTGCGCGCGGAGAAGTATGCCGCTACTTCCGAGCGTTCTCCGTCCATTTTCCTTGCGTAAACACAACTCGGAATCTTCAGTTATTCTGTACTCACTTTCCTTCCATTTGCAGCACATGCGGTATCGTATGTGGACGATATCCTCTCCAGAGCAATCTATAATTGTCGAAAAAGAGCTCAGCCTATCACGTGAATTCCTTGCACAGCCATTGGCCGATCTCCTGAACCACCTTGCGGCAGGTGATACTGTTCCAGAAGGCCTCGTTGAAGCTGTCGTCTCCTTACTGCACAAGAAAGGAGACACAACCAACATCAGCAACTACAGGCCCATTTCCCTCCTGACAGTCACCCTGAAGAGTATCACTCGGGTGATCATGAAAAGAATCGAAGTGTCACTCGATGAGTCCGAGTCCCTCACCCAATCTGGATTCCGCAAGGGGCACTCGACTCTCGACAACTTACACGCCATTAAGCAGCTCGCAGAAAGGACGCATGAATACAGTATCCCTCTGTATCTTGGTTTCGTCGATTTCACCAAGGCCTTCGATACAGTTGAGTGGAATGCCGTCTGGCAGGCTCTCTGGAAGGCAGGAGTGCACCCTACTCTCGTTCACCTTCTTCGGCGCCTCTATGAGTCGTCTTCGACCCTCATCAGAGTGAACGAAGATGTGGTCCCCGTGCAAGTGAAGAGAGGAGTACGGCAGGGTGACACTCTGTCCCCACGTCTCTTCAACTCTGTCCTCCGCCTCGCAATGGACGACATTGACTGGGAGGACTGCGGACTTCGGATTGATGGAAGACCTCTCTGTCATCTGGAGTACGCCGATGATATCGCTCTCATTGCCCAGAACCGTCCCGAAATGGAGAAGATGCTAAGGCAGCTGGTAGAGGCCTGCTCTCGAGTCGGACTGGAAGTCAACGCTTCCAAGACAGTCCTCCTCACATCCTGCACCACCACTCGAACACCCATCGTAATCAACAATCAAGTGTTCTGCTTCGCTGATTCAGCCACCTATCTTGGCGGGAAGATCTCTCTCCCCCTTGATTCCTCTGCCGAACTGGAACACCGAATTCGACTGGGTTGGGCAGCATGGAGCAAGCTTTCTCATCTACTCGCCAGCCGCATTCTCCCCATGAAGACAAAGCGACGCCTCTTCGATAGCTGCGTCAAATCTACCGTACTCTACGGGAGTGAGACGTGGGCTCTGCGATCAAGTGACAAAGAGCGTCTTGACGTCACACTAAGGAAGATGGAACGGAGAATGGTCGGAGTGACTCTCAAGGACCGAATGAGGAACGAGAGACTGCGGGAGATCACTGGAGTACGCGACTGGAATAAGGAGGCCCTCAAATACAAAGCAAAATGGGCGCTGAAGTGACGGGAGATGCGTGTCAACCACTGGACGCGTGCGACTACCGTATGGACGCCCTACAATCGTGCACGCCCTCAAGGCCATCCCAAGACTCGATGGCGTGATGACCTCAGAAGAGCCATTGGACCCCATTAGTGGAGCGCAGCCTATGAAGAATAAGGCCCCATCCTCACCTGAGCACTACTGCCTGATGTGATAAATAAATAAAAATATAAAAAGTGGGCAGACGTTGCTGCTGAGTCTCAAAATCCGGAAGGGTGCTCACTAGTTCGGTCACAAAACCGGCAGTGTTTACGGAAACTGATACCCTAATACTCGAAGAACTATGATGAGCAAACTCCGAAAATCGGGAGGGCTTTGCTGCTAGCATCGATGGTGCCCACGTTTGAATGAGGTTCGTGACATCAGTATGGGAGATCCACTGAGCAGTACGAACGACAAGCGTTACGCACAAGATACTCAGTAAAATGTGACATCTATATCGAGCGAGAAAGCTATTGAGCATTAAGAACGACGCCACGCTTAATTCGCTAGCGAAACTCAACTCTTCCTTTTCATCTTAAAATATTCCAACCCCGTCCGTCCCCTCCACTCACTTATTCGACGTGAGTGACACGGTGCTCGCCCTCTGACTGGGATCTGCCGATGCAAGAGAGGGAAGAGGAGTCGTCTCGAGGGATGGAGTAATGTCCGTAGATCGGAAACCTCGAAGAGAAATCATTGATTGGAGATATGAAGGATGAATGTTTGCTCCCATGAATACAAATGTGGGCAATACCAACTGATGAGATGCAGTCTATTGCACCCCCCTTTCACGATCACATTTAGGTTTCGCCAGCATTATCAAAATTGAAAAGCAAATTCAGAGTGGTGGGTTCCACGAAGGCTCTTCAAACACACAATATTCCCTCCACAGACCTCAGACTATGCTGTCGTGCTTCACGACGAGTGTTCTCTTCAGCCACGTCGGCTGCTCCAGTTGCCATGCAACGATGACATTGCACGCCTCCGTGAGACGCTGAGTGACCTCTTGCACCTGAGAAGGGATCATCAATTGATTGGATATCGATCGAGGGCGGAGTGAATATTACAGATTATTTGATTGCGAAGGTATGAAGGTCACATCATCTCCGGAAATTTCAAACTGGGTGATCGAAGCAACCAGTTAGATTGCCGTTCTACGTATCCTCTAAACGCAGTAATATCTTTACCAGCTCAATTCCTTTTCAATTTTCAAGTCAAAAATATACAAAAAAGACACCAAAGTGACTAAGTGATTCTCCGTTTCAATCCTCCTTTACTTTCCCCTCTCCTCACCTGCTTGATGACGACCTTCATTCTCTCCTCGATTGGAGCGACGCAAGGAGTGCACACTCGCACGAAATCGCACAACATCCTGAAAGGGAGAAATGAGGAATTAATAGTTTGGGAATCAAACGCAAGATTTTATCATTTACAGTGTCGCCTATACGACTAAATAGGAAAGGTGAAACTGGCTTCGGCCAATTCAGAAACAACACATTTTGTTCAAATTCTACTGTTAGATCACGTTTATACACTACCAATTTCGTAACAAATGCTAACGTATTTCGTCGGAATTACAGTATCCTACAGTACCTGAACAGGAGGAATACGGATCTGCTGGGGAGACTCGACAGAGGAGCGTCCATCATCAGAGCGTGCAGATACGGCCAGGCGGAGATCAACTGAAATATTTGTTATGTTTGCATGTGGCCGAGACTTCATTGTATGGTTGGAATAACATCCGGCTAAGGAATAATTGGGAAACGAGAAAGCTACTATCGATTGAAAAAAATGTAATTTAACTTTTGTTGATCGTCATTTCCAAACAACGAAATAGACAGGAGTTGAAAATTCATGGAAGGATCTCGAAATGGAGCAACGAGAACTAGAATCGCATAGGCAAAAAATGAAAATAAGATTTATAATTGTTTTTCGTCACTGGAAGTGATAAAATGCATCGCGGCCTTCAAAATCTCGTGCCACACAAAGCAAAAAATACACTGGTCCAAATTCGCACCATAGCATATTTTCACATCTAGAATTAAAAACAAAACATCACAATATAGTCTGTATACTTCATATTGATGGGGCTTGGTATCAATTACACAGTGCATCTGGCCGAAATCCCCCTGTCCTACAGTACCTGCACTACCGTACCCCTTCACTTCTCACCTCTTCTGCATTCTGTGTCTGCACACATCCGTGCAGCAACTCAAGCAGAGGCGTGTCGGTGGGGAAGAGAGATGGCTGAAAGATATTGTTTAGAATTATGTAGGGATGAGTCATTGAAGAAGCAGGATGGGAGATGAACATATGAATAGCATGAAACCAAGACCCAACTAGTTTTTAAATATTTTGAATAATCGCATGAAAAGAGTAAAATAATATTTTTTCTTTATTTTGAAGTTCATACTGTAATAATTTACTAATTGAAAAATAATTAATATTCTGCCGCACCTTATCCACACTTGAGATGCTCGACTTCCCTCCTCCAACGCTCTTCGATCCCGCCTCTTGCAGGGATTCAGAGATCGCAGTGATGAGCGTCTCGAACGGAATCACCTGAGCAGTACGGTAGATCATTCAGAATTTGCTGCTCAATCCTTCACATAAAAATCAGTTCTCAATCCGAGCCACTAATTTATCTCCTACAGTATCCCTCCAACCGTACCTTCGAATCGAGCAGCAGACTCGTCATATCCAACTGAGCACTCGTGTACTTGAAGGAGGGCTGGAAATTATTTGGTAAGTCATTATCATTTTCTTCACAATCGACTGGGACACAAACACGCCTAGTAGCTAGAATCTCCCCGTATGCGTGGCATACACCCAGTTCAATCCCTCCCATGGGTGGTAAGACATTTCGAACAAAACATTTCGAACTAGGACGTTTCGCACAATTTTCGCGAATTTTCATGAGCGCGCACAGCACATTGGAAGCGATTTTAGCATTATGTCAATGATTGTTTATATAATTTATTTATCAATTACGTTTTTGACAGTGCCGAAAAATATATTAATGAGAACAAAATCCCTATAAATTAAGGTTTAGGCGAAATTGTGCGAAACGTCATAGTTCGGAATGTCGTTATTCGATTTTTTGTTCGAGATGTCTTATCACCCTGCCATGTTCAACAAATCCTGTCCCTATCGAGATCAGTTGTCTCTTCATCCCCAATTGCGACGCAAGTCCACCAGGTTTCATCTCCATCATCCCATTCCCGTCCAATCCCTCTCAAGTACTCATCGTACCCTGTCCATGTCCTTCTCCCTGGCGTCTCCTCTTGTCAACAAAACGAGAGCGAGAGAGGAGAGGAGATGCTGTTGATGAAATTGAACGAGCGGAGAGAGAAGATCGAGCACCAGACGACCCAGTTGCTGAAAGGGAGTCGTCTGGATTGGTTGGAGAGATGTGAGTTTCAAATCGAACTAATCCCGCACGATCATTGTGAGATGAAGTTCCAAACTATACTTACCTAGCCTTTGGAACACCAAAACCACTGCTGTCAGAGCGAACACCGAATATCTTACCTGGGGCGTTCCGACAGGTTTCACAGGCTGCGCTCCCTCCCTCACTACACTCCACACATCGCAGATCGTCGCCAGGAAGTGAGGAAGGCCGAGGAGAAGTTCAGATCGAGCCTGAGAAATTAAATGGATTACGATAATGCGACCAAATTAAATTGATCCGATTTATGATTTTTTACTCGCTTTACTCATAATACTAACACTTCAGAAACTGTAGGCGATTTAGATTATACGTGAAAGACAAAGTTACCTGGATCCAAGAACGAGTAGAGCAAACAAAGAGTTATTCACCTGTTTCCATGCGGATCCCATGCTTCTCTGCTCCAATTTGAGAGGGACATTCGAGCTCGATTCGCCGAAGGAGGAGAGACTGGAGAGACCCTGGAAATATATTTTTATATTATAACTACTTTCATAAGACAATTTCTGGCCACATTTTTGCACCACAAGCATCATACCTTAACCAGATTGGAGAACAGATCAGTTGCTCCTCTCGTTCCCGGCACAGCGGCAAGCGCCGAGCCAACTGCCCACTGCAAAACAATTAAATATAACAAAATTCTAGAAATTCGTAACACAGTAAACTATATGTTTCACATGCATTCTAAGTTACTATGGGTAACTACACAATGATTCCGATTCGTCATTCCCTTTAAACTATAAACTCTCACTGCCCACTACAACGCCCTTAGATTTCTCGCTTCAAATGCCCTTCAATTTCCACTATTCGAATCTCCAAAGATTCCTCCTCGTTTGACACTCCATACAACTACATTTCGAATCGCTTACCGTGTGACTGGTGGGGCTGGTGTTGGCTCCTCCGGTCTTGGCTGCAGCTCCTCCTCCTCCTCCTGCAGCTGCTGCATTGGCTGCTGCAGTCGCATCTGCAGCTGCACTCTGCTGAGAGGTGTCGATGAGGCAGAAGTGGAGAACCGTCGTCAGAGCCTCCATCGTCTGAAAGGGAAGGAGAGGGTGGTTTATGACTCCAGGGATTACACTTGGATTTCTATTGAAGCTGCATATCTGCACTTCTGAAGAAGGCCTTAACAAGCTAAGTAATATTATCAATTCCCCTTAGACGGAAGGGCAAGATCCGATTTCAGAGGGGATGAGTACTCCACTTTGACCCTAGCCGCATCCATAATACGACCGCCAAATTACATGGAAAGTACCAACAATGAGCATTTTTAACTTGGTCCGACCTAAGCACCTAAGCTGCGAGGTCTAATATCCTCACCATAACGATGAAATTGGCGGGGAATTCAGTGCCCAGCATAGTTCCGCATGCGATTTCGCTATCGGGAGAGGGAGTTCCCTCGTCGATCGATTGCCTGCACGGGAGGATACTGTAACTACAACAACTACCGAACACCTTCATTCCTTGATTACTTCCTACAGTACCCCTACCATACCACTCTTCCTTTCTCTTCCTACAGTTTCCCTACCGTACCTCTCTTCCTGCCTCTTCCTCGCGTAAGCACTCGTCTTCCCATAGGCCACTCCAATCGCAGTCTCGATGTTCTTGCACAATTGCTCGCTCATTCTCATGCATAGCTTTGGAAGAGCGCGGTCCAACCTGAAATAAAGAACCGTAATCAATTTGTACAGTAAGCGATGTAACCTCAAACGTATGAATCATTACATGCTATTGAATACAGTTTTAGAGGTAATATGAGAAAATCACCATCGAAAACTACCCCAGGGAACATGTTTTCATGGGTTTGACGTTTTGGGCTGTGCAATGTCTTGTTGAATCTATCACGAACAGTCTCATATGTAATTCAAGAAGAGGCTGTAAATAATCAATCCGCCTGGCTGTTTCTGGTTCCACAAGATTACTAAGAGACTCAAAATAACTGACCATGGCAGGATGTGCACCACCAACTGCATCCATCCCTCGTGTCTCTCGGGACACTTCTTCAGCGCATTCAGCACAGTCAGAAGGAAGACTCGCAGCTGGAAAGGATATTTATTGTGTTGCACGAGAACGCCACGAGTAATTGGCAAGTTCTGATTCGATCGAATATCAGGAATGTGCGCAGGATGAAATCACCAAGTAACGTGCATTTCCACATTTGAATTCACACAGATGAATGCGCGTAATAAGAATTCGCCCATGATTCGCAATTTCATCGGCACATAATTCCGATCCTATTTTACAACCTTACGTCTACCAAACTACGATGATTTTGTAATTTGCATTGAACACGAACCCAATCTTCTTCCTCACCTGATCAGAGTACGAGTTGAATCCGTGTTTGATCTCGAATTCCAATCTGATCGTGGCTGCAGTGAGTGAGAGGAGACTCCTGTTGTACGCCCCCACGAGACCAGCCAGACGACCGTCACGGCGAAGACCTACAGAGGAGCAAACCTGGGCACCATTACTGCTAGCAGCTAGACCCTCCCCCTGTTTTTGGATAGTGCACTGCCCACACGCTTCTTGTAATTTTAGGATATCGGTTTCTGTAAACCCTGCCGGTTTTGATAATGAGCTACTATGCACCCTGCCGAATTTTGAAGACCCAGCAGTAATCCCTGCCTATCTATGGAGAGGAGAGGTCAGAGTTGTTGTTTATAATGGAACATATATCATTATTGCAGCCAGGCAGCACTTCAAGGGATTGTAACCATTGTGAAACACCAGACTCGCACGAATGAACAATACCATGAATTCGGCAGCATTATGAACAAAAATAAGAGGTGGAAGAGGTGGAAGATGATCATTGTTGCAATGTCTTAACGATATTTGTCAGAACAGTGAAACTCAAAAGTTGTAGGGAACAAAGAAAAATATTTAAATCGATTGAAATCGACGTACCCTTGGGCGTCATTCGAATTCCCTCGTTGTACTCCGCAATGAGCATTGAGAGATGCATTCTAAATGCAAATTTTGACAGAAATATTATTTCGATATTTCACCTATCAATTAAAGTTACCCAACAAGGAGAAGAACCTGATCCCACATTGCGACGCATTGTGCGCGCGCGTCGCATGTATGAGAGAGTATGCAGAAGTGAGAGAGTGTTGGATCAGGCAACTTCATCCTGATCCTTTCCGGCCTTCGCCAGAGGCTATTATTGATTTTTCGCATTTTTGTATATTCTTTCTCAACTAATTCACCCATCGGTTATTGAATGGAAGGCAAACAACAGGCGGTCAATTTCGCCCTTGTTGGGTAACTTTAACTAATCAAGGTAATTATCTCACTCGTCGCTCCTCTCCGTCTTTCGCGGATCGTGAACTGAAGAGACGAGAAGAAGGAGAAGACACTTCTGCATCTTGGTCCTGAAAAGTGGTTAGTGACCATGGAATGAGGATTATATCGAATTAGATCGATACCGTTATTTAGATAATACTATAGAAACGAGAAATCCACAAGCGCTAGCAATTTATCCTCCCCCACTGGATGTTCCCAGTACACTACCGTATCCTCCCCTGCCGTACCTGCTGAGCGTCGTCTGGATGAAAGTGACGAAAGCCTTGCTCTGCTGCGTCAGCATCATCGTCGACAACTCGCGCATTATCTCGGCCAGAAGATCAAGAATGGCGATCTAAATGTTTTCAATTTGCCCATTTCACAGGTAATGCATTTAGGTTTCAAAATGCTATGATAAATTTCAAAATAAAGTTAAAAGCCAATTACCAACACGATGATACCACAAACAAATCAAGTCGGACCTTGCACTTCCAACTCATAATCAGATCGTTCTTCGACACGGGAGCAATCGGAGAATTGACGAAGAAAGACCGGAGGAAGTGAAGGGAGATCTGGAATTTTATGAGTTAGCCACACTTGCAGAGTTGTAAAATTATGAGAAACAAAACGAACGAAACTCAGTCCGATCGTTTTAGGTTTCACACTTCCCGTGTCACACCCTGCCTTTAGAGGCAATGATTCGTACACGGCTCAATATGTGAAAATAAGAATTCCGTTCTCACCGTCATGATGAGCTCCAGCTGGGTGAGATTCCTGGTTCTCGATTCATCGACCACAGCCTGCACTTGCTTAGAGACTCCGCCTGCTGCTGATGCATCCGTGCCGTCCTGAAAGACGAAATTCGTATCTACCCTTACAATTCGTGTTTCACGAATGGCACATTAGGTGCACCTGTTTTCACAGGCGATATGGTTCCGCCCTGAATGGTTGAAAAATTAAAAGAGCAAGAAAATATATAGAGCTGCGAAGTTACTGATCTTTCAACCAGTCATCAAGTGCACAACTCACATCATTTCCCCAGAAGGTCCTTCCCAGAATCGCCCTCACGTGTCTCGACATCAAATCGGGAAGAGTGATCGACTCGGGAGCTGTGCCTGCAGAAATATTTGATTTTTGGATTTGTATGCACGGTAGAATCTCATTGGGAAAGCACTGACACTGACATAGTACAAGTGAAACACAAAACCGAAATTAAGCTGATTCAGTTTCACTCCCATGACAATGCCTTCGAGTTTCAACCAAATCAACCATTGGCCCCGTTTCCATTTCCTCAAGCATCGCGTTCACTACCGTATCCCCTCTTCCTCTACCGTAATCCCTCCCTTACCGTCTCCATTTCCGCCAGCGAAAGCGAGGAATGGCGTAGGCATGGGAGCAGTGGCAGCCATCGAAGAGACGAGACAATTGAGGAGAATCGAGGAGGGAACGGGCGCCCCACGGGGACGGAGAAGGGCTAGCAGGATTCTGAAGACGGATTATCGATTATCGATTATGGTAGAGGGCAAGGGGTACGGTAGAAGTAGAGACGGTATTGGAGGGATCGCTAGATAATCGTTACATACGAGCATGTACCATATGGATTCTCTCAGGAAAGATGAGATAATGTGTGCGCGAATACCTGATGTACGTATCACATTAACCATTTTCCACATTATCGCCAAATTGCGGAACACGAAACCACCTGGTCGTCCCCTCACCTGAAAGCAGTCTCTGCTCTTCCCAGATCGACCACTCGTCCGCTCTCCGAGTACAGTAGCATATGGGCATGCAGGTCGTGGTACAGATTCTGAATAACATTTTAAAACTCTTTCAAATAATGGACAACACAGCCCAGTAGTTTTAGTTTGAGTCTGTGCCTCCATCTCAACTTACGCTGTTCGTCCTCATGTGTCCTCCATTCACTCCCGATTCAGCAGAAGAGGAGGAGGTCACCGTGCCGGTCACCTGCAATTATCGATTTTCATGTTCATCGCTGTTGTATGTCGTTCATTACAACATAACCAACATGTGGAACCTACTGATTAGCGTAGGGAAAGTGCAAATGAGAAAACAAGCCGATTGAAATTTTCATCATCCTGGTGAGAATACTGTTTCACTTAATCTAGTAACACTCATCTGACACGAGTAAAGCGATGGATGGTCATTAAAGAACGCAACCAAAATATTAACTCACATCAGTCTTCTGGGTGGGCTGCTTGAGTACATCAGACATATCGAACAACCTACAGATCGCGGGTTACAGAGTTAAAACGAATCTTTAGATCAACTAGTTTCATCGATTTCAAAAGTATAGAGTAATATTTACAAAATATATCAGGCCTCTCACGAGAGAATCGGGACAACGAGTTGACATCAAATTTTAAGAAGTTCTTTTTTTATGTCTCCATTCAGTACTTCCCTAGACTAGACTAAAACCGAAGTTTCAAATTTTTATCAAGCGCTGCAGCTCACGGACGGGCCGGACGACGCACGTGTTTGAAAACGCGCTAGAGTCGCGACGCGCAGCCGCGACGTACCAAAATTGGTTACGGTAGTTTTGGGCAAAGCTTGAGTGGCGTGGCTAGCCACGGTTTCGAAGTTCCTGTGCATTGTTTTAGAACGTTTTCGTGAATGAATTGAATGAATTTGTATACCATCATCAATGCATTTGTACATTTATGCAGGGCATGATTACGGTGAACAATAACAGGTACAGAATTGTAAAGACTGAAATGATATTGAGGAATCGAATGGGTGGCTCGATTAGAAGTAAGTGGGAAAGTACATACGTATTTACAAAGGTACAAAACACAGAAATGACTAGAAAGTTAAGCTGGCTGGGAAGTATACACGAGATAGAGGAAACTATCGCCTTGCTCTGATTGTGAAGCGGAGAAAGCCATTGACTTGGCGGCGATTGCCTTCTCGTTCACGAGGAGGAAGAACGTCTGCTCGGGATGCAATTGCAGTCTCAATTATACAGCTGAATTAACGATAGCGAAGGTGGCACTCACCGTCTTTTGATGATGAGAATCTGCTCCACTCCAATTTCGAAAAACCGACGATAGATCCTTTCTTCTTTCGTTGACCGTCATCCTTGTCAAGGTCGCGGGTTCGAATCCCGGCCGTGGAAACAAATTTTTTTGCCAATGCAAATTGATGCGGAAACTTCATTAAATGTGCTAAAATGATGAAAGAATCAAACAAAACAATATTTGTCGCCTCCGGGAGTCGAACCTGCGACCACAACCCCCCGATCTCCCTTTTGCAGCCCATTGTAAGATATTCGACGCTCTGGGAAACAATCAGGACCACAGAGATAAATTCCGCAAAAAATAAGTCTTGTACAGAATTTCAAGCTCTACAAAACTACGTAAAATTTGTTTTGGGGAAAAAATCAGTGTTCAAGTTATAAATTAAAAACATGTTTGGAATGCGTGTGCTGCAACGGTCACAAATGTTAAAAATGAACAACTTGCGCCAAAATCTATCAATTGATCATAAAATAACTTCTGAAGTAAAACACGATCACTTTTATTTGTGAAAACCTCTTAAAACTGATACCATTATCAGAACTTTGCAGCAACATGCAGCAGCTGCAGCGCATCATAAAAATCTGAAACTTCGGTTTTAGTCTAGACTAGGCAAGTACTGAATGGAGACATAAAAAACAGAATTTCTTAAAATTTGAATGTCAACTGAAAATGTCGATTTGTCCCGATTCTCTCGTGAGAGGCCTGATATCTATTTAACTTCAGTACTAACCTCAGATCATCCCTCGCCATACAGAAGATGGTCTCAGCCAGTGAATCTTGTCTCTTGTGACCTCTCCGGATACGCGAAACTCCGTCATGCGTCACCGAGGGAGAAGCGACGGCGGAGGCGGAAAGCGGATGGCCATCCGCGAGTGAGGCGGATGCTTCGCGCGCCGCTCGCACCACTTCTTCCTCCGTCATTCCGTTCGCCGTTGCGATCTGTTAATTTCAATTTTGGTAAAAGGAAAATATTTCGGAAAAAACGACGAGGAAGTAAGTGAAATGCTAACCGAAGTATCGGATCTTGCCGAGTCGTGCACCACATCCGGTAGGATCTTCGCCTTAAAGTGCATGGTTTACTCCCGTTTCGGTCAGTTAACAAAACCTCTCCGTAACATCTTCTTTTGATGTAAAAGAAATGTATTTGGTCAATCAATAACCACCATAACCCATCACTTACCGTACTCGGAGTACTTCCTCCCCTCTTGTTCATGGCCTCGTTGAATTTCCTTTGCGTGTCCAATTCGCTCTCCTCCTCATCAACGACGCAATCGATAATCCACTGGAGCGTCTCCACAACCACGGGATCGTGTCCCTCCATCGACAGCGAGAGAGTGTCCAGAGAGTCCTGGAAACAAGGGGAAATCTGATCTATGAACCAGGAGAGATTCAAAATATAACTCTTCTTTGCAGCACAAGGCCATGTTCTGGTCGCAGAATGAGAAAATATGCAAGTGTGAACATTTATGTTTCACTACTTTCTTACTGTGAGAATAGAAAGCGTAGTCCGTGGTGTGGTGGGCGAGATTTAGTACATTTGTTTCTAAATATACGCGGAACGCGGTGGAAAAATGTTCCGCGTATACTTAGAAACAAATATACTAAATCTCGACCACCACACCACGGACTACGCTTTCTATTCTCACAGTAAAACAAATGCCGACGCATATCATCAGTGATCCCTCTACGGAAATGCCAAAACAAAACAATATGTTTACTCACCGTTTCCTCCTCATCGAAATTGGGCACATCATTCACGGTGGGCGCAGTGGGGAAGAGATCCGTCTTCGTCGATTCCTTCGACGATAATGCGAGTAGTTTAGAGCGCAGGTCGCCATCCAGTCACTGTATTTTTCCATGTCTGATCGATAAAACTCAGTCCTCGATGCCCCCTCGTCGTGCGCTACCGTACCCTTCCTCCTGCTCGGCCTCGTTCATGAGATGGTGCAGTCTCTGTCACTTGTCGGCAGCCAGCAGCATGATCGAATGCACGTCCGCAGGGATTGCAGTGCACTCGGAGTGAGTCACCCTGTGGAGAAAATTATTGTTTTGAGATGTTAATTTCTGGATCGAATAAAATCTTGAAACCATCAAGGCCTATACAATAAATGTGAAACACAAACAGCCAGGGAAAAATTCCGAAATTTGTTAAATGAAATTTCCCGGAGAAAACTCATACAATATTAACCAAAAATAAGTAAAATATAAAAAAATCTGACTTTGCCTCCTGCTTCACATACTGGATGGAGATTCTCGCAGGACGCAAAAAAACACGAAAGACGCGCACCTGTATGATAGTGGGCAGGTCGTTCCTCCTCGCGCAGTCTACGAACCACGTCGTTGCCACTCCCTTCAGTTCCACCTGAAATAACAATTATTTTCTAAACATCACAAAATTTATCGATCCGTTGTAGCACACACGATATTACTCAACAGTAATTCAGAGAATTCGTGCTTCTTGCAACAAGCTACCGTACTCCTATTCGATGCCGCATCCTACCGTAATCTCTCACCTTCTCAGCCGATAGCGAGTCATCCGCCAACACGCCCAGAAGGAACATGAGCACTCTGAAAAGAGTATAGAGGATTTGAAAAACTTCTAATTATGTAAAATAGAACAATATTATAATTAAATTTTAAACTAAAAAATGTGAACCTGTACTGTTCTCGTTGTTAAATGATCAAAGTGAAACACGAGTCAATCATGCAGGAAATTTGTATAATTCAATCTTATTCAGTCCGCGGGCGCCCGTCTGGTTCTTCTCCTCCACTCGAGAAACGCCGCAGAACCGAGTAGCGTAGTGGAGAATATCATGATGAAGGCACTGACGACGGATGACTCGGTCAGAGATCAAGGATCAATTATTATTTTTCGTAATTACCGAAAATTGTTCTTCACACATTGATGCGGAGATTCAGATTCGATCTTATGAACAAAGTGTAACCCGAACGCTACCAGTTGTTTCACTAAACGTGCTTTTTCAATTAGAACACAAAAGGACACTTTGTTCTTTTTGTGTTCTAATTGAAAGTCAATTTCCTCAGGTGCTCGCAACGGAGGCAGCACGTACCTTCCACCGTATCTGGACACTAACTCGCAGTGACGAAGAAGGAATGCTGGCGGAGAATGCGCAGCCTAAGCCATTCAATAGGTACGGTAGACCTTGCGGAGACTATTTGACTGTATTGGTGAAACGAAAGAATTATGCTACTGTAGATGCTCCCCCTCCTGCTTATTCACCCCCTATTGGTGGGTCCGTACAGCTGCAGCAACTCAATAGCGGAAATTGCTGCGACCACCGCAATGAGATCAATCAGTTAAGAGGAGAAATGGAGTGTCTCAAGCAGCTATGCGTACAGAGAGGAGTTTTTTTCATGGTATGGAGTTGTAATTCCCATATTTTATCTCCTCCCTTAGTTCTTTTGAACTGCTCTATGTGTGGACAGAGTGGATCAAGTAGAATGAAAAAAAGGAAGACAATATGTTCTAACCAATGGCAGAAGCCAGGGATACTTGAATGTTCCCATTAATTGAGTAAAATTTTAAGAATGCATTCATCTTTTATTTAGGCTGACGAGAAGTCACAGTTTCGGACTGTTGAAATTGAGAGGAAGGGAAATAAAATCGGCATGCGGATAACTGGGAATATCATCACTACAATCGACCCTGGATCACTCGCCGAGAAGAACGAACTGAAAATTGGCGATCGAATAATTTCTGTTAATGGGGTCAATGTGGAAACGATGGCTCAGGAAGGAATAGTCAATAGCATTAATAGCCATCCAGAAAAGACGACAATGATTGTCCGTTATAACCCCGAACGCCTGAAGAATATTCAAGCAAATTATTATATATATGATGCTGTCAATGAAGCGAATGAGAATGGAGAGGTAACCAATACTATTATTTCGAAATTCTCTTGCAATTCTTAGATTTACGCTGAATTAGATGCAAAAATGAAGGAACGACTCATTGCCATTGATCGAGTTGGCGACTTCATCATCACTGGCTTCGTTTTTCTCCTGCTTTTCTTCCTTTGCATTTATATCGTATGGTCCATTCACGTTTAAACTTACTGTATTTATATTACTGTTTTATTTCGCATAATAATATATTTTTGCTCGAATATTATTCATTACGAAAATTTCTGTGCTACTTGTGACACACATATCATCAGGGAAGGCAGTCATTATTTTCAGAAGGGTGTCAACTATTTGGAAGTCAACAATTAGTCATCTGGTTAGGCAGTCCGAAAATCAGTGCCCGATTTTTAAAAGTAATTTGTAATCTGCGAAAAAATAATGAAACAGTCGAGACAATTATCAATGGACAAATTTGACTATGTGGTTGCCTTCATCTCACGAATTGGCACGGCGCCAAACCACGCAAAAATTCGAAAATCAAAATGGATTACAGTACACAAGTGAAATGCGTCTTTCCTAAGACCGCGCATTGTAAGTAAAGGGAGGATGGTTTTTGTCATTGATGGTTCTGCCTTTCGAAAAATCCTCTAGGTAAAATGAACTGTACAACCGATTAACCATGAAGGCAGGCAGGAGGTGCTGTAACGAATGACTGAGGTGGAGTAAGAGGGAGTAATGCAAGCCGATCGAAAAGAATGGAGCAAGGGGGGGGGGTAAATTAATTATGTCGTCAATCTGCCATGACAGGCGATTGAACGAACATTTCCGGTAGATGGAGAGTATATCTAAAGGATATTTATACGCGCATGTCAATATTTAACTAAAACTTAACAAACAAATAAAACATAGAACAGGGTGCCATAGAACAAAAAAAACCGTAAGCTACTCACATCTGCGACTGGTCTCTTGATGTGGTTCGAGCAAAGTAAGACACGGAACTTGTTCCTCATGAACATGTCGCATTTATTACGCTGCTCAGAGGTCAGCTGAAAAAATGTGCATATTTCTTCATTAGATTTATGCGTATTTCACTCAATCTGACACAAATTCTTTAAAGAATATTTTGATCAAAATATGTAAATCTATACATATCACACGTATCAAGAGTCAGTGGAGGTGAGCGGGGACATTTTGAAAATTTGTGTCATGAATTTGGCCCATAGTGTGGTAGTATAATACCCTGGAGTGATGATTTCGAAAAATATAGGTCATTTGTCCCATAGCCGGCTTTTAGAAATTTTCCGGTTTTCTACCATATATCTGCTCCCAGCTGAGCTAGAAAGGTGGCATTGGGCTTAAAATGTGTGGAACATTATTTTGAACAACTTTTATGTTGACATTATTTTGAACAACTTTTATGTTGGGCTTTTTTGTGCGATGCCAATTGAAAATACTATGGTAAAAAGTCCATTTTTCAAGCAAAAAAATAAATTTATTCGACATCACGCAGGAAACTTGCAGCGGAGTTTCTTTGCATATTTCGAAAGAAGAAGTTAACCTGCATTATATAAAAAAATTAGCAAAAAAATGAAGGGTAGATTTGCATGTAATTTTGGGCCAAAGGTGGAACTTTGGCAAAATCGCAAAAATCATATCTTCAAATTCTTTCCAAATGCACACCTTGAAATTTTTATGAACTTTTAAATTCGAAATGCATATATTTACAGTGTTTAAAGATAGTTTTAAGTGAAAGAAATAAGTTTGAAAGATTTGAAAATAATGATTTTTGCGATTTTGCGGGGATTTGCATTGTATAATTTGGCCTAAAATTATACAATGCAAATCTACCCTTGAATTTCTTTGCTCTTTTTTATATAATGCAGGTTGAAGTTCTTCTTTCGAAATATGCAAAGAAAATCCGCTGCAAGTATCCTGCGTGATGTCGAAAATATTTTTTGCTTGAAAAAATGGACTTTTTACCATAACATTATCAATTGGCATCGCACACAAAAGCTGTCAACATAAAAGTTGTTCAAAATAATGTTCCACACATTTTAAGCACAATGACACTTTTCTAACTCAACTGGGAGCAGAGATATAGTACAAAACCGGAAAATTTCTAAAAGCCGGCTCTGGGACAAATGACCTATATTTTTCGGAATTATCACTCCAGATTATTATACTATCATAGTATGGGCCAAATTCGTGATACAAATTTTCAAAATGTTCCCGAGGGACCTATTTTTCATCCACTGATGCACGTGATATGTACTTCTGAAAAATCCAAGATGAAACAAAACCAAAACCAAGAAGAAACGGAATTATCCGCAACAACACCATACCCCGATGAGATCTTTGAAGAATGTCGAAACCTGGACGGAAGAAGTAATTGGAGAGTACAACCAGCGAGTTGTTTTTTCTTCGCACAACACACACTTTCGAGAAGATTCCTTTGATTTCATCATCTGTAAATAAGTATTAATCACAAAGATAGCTTGTAGAATATCGATTTAAATAGGTATCCAATGTATTTAAAATATAAGATATATTCACCCTTGAGTTCGAATTAACGCCACTGTTCATCCCAGGAGTTGATTGATAGCGTGGTCGAGAAGTTCCAGTTGTTGGGCAGTACAACTAAATCAAACAAAAAAATAATAAGAAGCTCAAACACAACGCAGATTTCCTTTGATACATCACATTCAATTATTCTCTCTAATTGCAGACTCAATAATTCTGGTCAAACAGGTTTGCACATTGAATGCAATAAGCTAGTTGAATCAAATAATTCCGAAACATTAGAAAAATCACCAACAACGTATTACGCTAAAACATTACGTAATGATATTGATGATCTTACATCAGCAATAGGCTTCGAGGGCGTAAGTACGAATTCATCAATCAGCTCATCCTTAATTTCTATAAGTTCTTCTTGTTTACATCGTTTAGGACTGCTTGGAATAGTGGTCCATTCTCGATGTTAAATGAAGCAGCCTATTAAAAGACAATCAATTAAAATATACAGGCATAAATATAAATCTCAATCGCTTAAGTACGACAGAGATCTGCAATTAAGTGAAAGTAATGAAAATATAACTTCCGATGATATCGGGAACAAGAAATCGACAGCAACAAACTGTGAAATTATTAATTGTAATTGTCAAAAATTGTTAAATCATAGGCCACCGTATGAGCGCAGCGCCGCAACAATTCCAGAAAATTTCAAAAAAAGAAAAAACCCAAACCTTAAATTCGACGTGAAAAACGTAATTCACATCGTCAATGAGTTCTTCCTGCTCAATATCAGCAAAATCATCAATCGGTTCTTCCTTGAATTCGACAGGTTCCTCTTTGGCCTCATCTGATGTTTATAAGTCGCTCGGCATGCCTTAAAAAGGAAAGAACAAATATAACATTTAAAGTACACACAGTCCGGAGGAACAGTTCCTGAAGGTCAAACCAAAAGATAAGCAAGAGCCGAACAGAAACGACTTGTATGATCCATCAAGAAACGAGTTTTGTCAACAGTTTATCAACGAAACAATAAGTGAATGTTTTTAACAAAATAATTATAATTCGGGATTGCTATACTACTTTTTAAGCAATTTACTAGAGAACAAAAGAAAATGAATCGGAAGGGAAACGACGAGGGCTCAAAAAAGTTAAATTCGATATATTATTAGCTAGATAAAGCGATAAATCAGTAGAATAAACTAAACGATGCTGTCAGAAAAGGAGAGAATAGCGGAGAAGGACTCTGTATATGAACTTAACAAAAGAGGGCTCGAGGGTGTATAACAAGTCGCGCATCAGTTTTGCTAATGGGATACCGTAGTATATCTTCTCTCTATTTCGGACGATCTCTCGCCGTTCAGAGAAAACGAGAGAGCATGCGAGTGTTCTCCACATAATCAAAGGGAAGGGAAAGAGGTTGGACAAACGGTTGAAGCGATAGAAAAAACAGAAGGATAGAGAATGACTTAACAACGGCTCGTTGATTAGCAAATTCTAGAAGGGCCGGGCTGATCATCGTATGATTCATCTATGGCTGGATCCTTTCCAAGATATGGATCGTAGAACTGTTCTTGGTGTCCCTTATTGTCGTAGAGGTGGAACAACAGTTCGTCCTTCGTATCGAACGGCTATCTATGTATCGTTCCCTAGAAGCACCTTGGACAGCAGGGATACGTAGTCCAAACAGTAGTCGGCCTCACCGCACTACACCACCTAGCGTAATCGTCTATCGACGACTGTAAAATCGCTTGAAGTGGCTCAAAAAAAATCGAACGGCACGCCACAGGTACATGCGTAGGGCTGAAGGTTAAACTTAAAGGAAGGGATCTTTAAAAAATTCAACCTTTGTATGAAGCAAACACAGGCCAAATCGAAAGATTTAGCACTAGTTTTGCAATTGAAAGCGAAAGTATGGAACCATGCTTTTATGCTAAAAAGCGAGTATGATATAAAAAGAATCAGAGTAGTATAGCTCGCATGATACCTTCATCTTGTGCACTCTTCGGACGTGACCATTTCGTGAGCTGTGAGAGCTGAATGAGATTCCACAAAGGCGACATGCGAACGGCTTCTCACCTGATAATACATTTTAATTAAGTGAAAGTTAAAAGCTCCTCTAGTTTTTTTTTGAAAATACAAAAAAAACCCGACCAGTGTGAATGCGCATCTCTGGTATTGCTCCACCATTAGTGCCACCATAAAACGCGTTTCCACCATTAGTGACACCATAAAAAATTGAGCGGCTGAGCGCGCAAATCTCCACCATTAGTGGCACCATAAGCGGTTCAGTTCGCAATTGCTCAGTTTATGGTTCCACTAATGGTGGATATTTGCGCGTTCACTTTGTTGTGATTACGGTATCGTGCTTGTTAGCGTGCTAAATCAATTAATGGCGTCAATTGTTTATTTTCCTCGTCTGTTTTTGATCGAAATATTGTGCATTAGTTGCTCGCTAGTTTGCATAACAGGGCGGCAGGTTGCTCGGCTATATTAACAACATGTTTCTTTCTAAATTCCTGAAGCGCGATTGGTTGTTTCCCTGGAATATGTCCCTTAAACTTATCCTAATTAATCATTTTACTGGCGCGTTTTTACTTTAATTCATGCTAATATTAATGTCGATATTGTCAGGGTCAACTAAACTTTTCTCCACTTATTGATTGGCCAAGAAATTAATGAATAGAATATCGGAATCTCCTTATGGACAACTCTCATCTCAAGTGAGAATTTAAAGAAAGGTTGTATTGCAGGAGGGATCAGTCACATATGCTATTAATTTCTTTTAAATTAACTTTGAAGAAACAATTTGCTGGAGTAAATGGAGCATCAAGTAAGTTTGCTGCCTTCTCATCGTATCACCCCTCTCTTTAGGGTCAATTTGGTTCGTCTCTTACAGTTGGAGAATTTAAACGTGGACACATATCACGCCATTCACGAGAGAATCGAGCTAAAATCGCCATTCTTGGGAATGGAGGGAACATCGTGAAATGGGGTCTATCCGAATTTAGGCATCCTGAGGGATGTCTGACACTCCCCCAAAGTCTCACTGTCCATATTTCATTTTGGACTTCATTGCACCGGGTCGGCTCTTGGCACCTCCCACTTTGAGTGCTAATATCCCGGCTACCGACAGAGTATCTTAGAACATGAAAATCACCATCTTCTAGCAACCTATTTAAGCAAATAGCAGACTAACATCTTCATAAAAACATAATTGGCATATTCTTGATATTAACTTATCCTGATTCGCTCTTAACAACAAATCACCTTTCTTTTCGACGATATATCACCATTCACCATTGGAGACAACTGATCGAGTGGGTGAGAAGTACCGTTGAATGGATCGTACACCTAAGACAAAATGTGAAATCTTTGACCATTTTGAGAAACACTTTAGGAAGGAAATTTTGAATTACGCAATACTAGACTCATGATTTTAAAAAGTGATTGCTTTATTGAGATTTCCACTAAGCCTAACTAAATATTATAAGGGAAAACATGCATAAAAAAACTTCGCGTGCTCTTTTGCATTCTCTGACCGGAAAAGCGACGTTTTTGAACATTTTTACGCGAACCAAGCCCTTGCAGAAATGAGGTAATACTTTAGGGAGCAAATTAAAAATACGAAATCACCTCGTCCCCGCTACAATGTTTTTAAAAAACAAATCCTTGAATTTGCATACGAGGATGCTATATTTAAATCTATAATGAACGTTTGGCCCGGGTACTTTGGCCCGAGCTTCTTCATCCATCGAAAGCTGCTGATTACTCGATTGCGCTTGGGCCTCGATCGCAGAGAGAGACGGATGAATATCACCGGCGATTGAACGGACATTTCCGGTAGATGGAGAGTATGTCTAAAGGATATTTATAAGCGCGTGTCAATAAAATCGTGAGCTACTCACATCTGCCACTGGTATCTTGACGTGGTTCGAGCAAAGTAAGACACGGAACTTGTTCCTCATGAACATGTCGCATTTATTACGCTGCTCAGAGGTCAGCTGTAAACATGTATACATTTCTTCATTAGATTTATGCGTATTTCACTCAATCTGGCACAACCTCTTTATAGAAGAATATTTTGATTAAAATATGTAAATCTATACATAATATGGACCGGCGCAAATGATATTCCAAAAAAATCAGAATTTATCGTTTTTTGAGCAGCCTTGCTCAGTCAACGTGGAAAATACAACATGGTAAACCAGCTGCAAGATTTGCAATGCATGCACTTCCATGCATGGAAAAACAAAGCTGATTTTTCCACATTAAGTGCATGCATTGCAAATCTCGCTGCTGGTTTACCATGTTGTATTTTCCACGTGAACTGAGCAAGGCTGCTCAAAAAACGATAAATTCTGATTTTTTTGGAATTTCATTTGCGCCGGTCCATGATATAAGGCGGGCACGTAACGTCTTTTCCAATTCATGAACATGTTCATCATTTATCCTTAGTATTGCAGAAAGTTAAATGTTTGCGCTGTTGAATATTGACCATAACTTTTGTTATTCATATTTATTTATTGTTTTGATTAAGGGGTTATTTTCCCTTAGGGTTAAATCTACTCACCCTTAAAATTTCAAATTTCTAGGTGCTGTTTTGCTTGTGTCGTTTCGCATGTTTCATCAATATTTATGTTGTTTCAATCCTTAGGAACCCTAAACATGTTCATGAAATGGGAAATGTGTTACGTACCCACCTTATATGTGAAAAATCCAAGAAAAAACAAAACCAAAACCAAGAAGAAACGGAATTATCCGCAACAACATCATACCCCGATGAGATCTTTGAAGTATGTCGAAACCTCGAAGAAAAAAGTAATTGGAGAATACAACCAGCGAGTTGTTTTCTCTCCACACAACACACACTTTCGAGAGAATTCCGTTTTCTTAATAATCTGTAAACAAATTATTAATCGCTAAGATAGATGAAATTGCGAATTGAACAGGTATCCAATGTATTAGAAATAGAAGACACCTTTGAGTTCGAAATAAAGCCACTGTTGATAACTGGAGTTGATGATTGATAGAATGGACGAGAAGTTCCCGTAGATGGGCAGTATATCTAAATATCGGTAATAAAAAAATAAATGGTGCGGAGTCCCGCATTATATGAAACTGCCCAATGTTGGTATATCACAATCATTATCTCTATTATATTACCTAAAAATGTCTGATGATTAGGGAGAAACAATTTTAATCGATTTGATCAACTTACATCAGCGATAGGCTCTGCCTGTGCGAAATCATCAAACAGCTCATCCTTAATTTCCACAGGTTCTTCTTTGAATACATTGTGTGAAACTGTCTGGGATAGTGATCCATTCGCCATAGTGCATGCATTCCCCTGCAAAAAAAACCATTATGTAAGGAAAGATACGTCAATTCGGCAGGAACAGCGAACTTCACACGGAGTCAGAAGATAGAAAAACTAGCTCACTTGCTATTTAGGAGCGGTTACAGCTAATGACAACAAACCGCGAAGTTAGTTTTTGCAATTGTGATTTATTTTATTATTGGCAATCGTATGAGCGCAGTAGTCAAGCAATTTCAGGAAAACAAATTGTCACAGAACTTAGATTCGATACTAAAAAAGACTCACATCGTCAACGAATTTTTCCTCATTAAAATTGAAATCATCCATTGGTTCTTCCTTGAATTTAACAGGTTCTTCTTTGATTTCATAGGATGTATAGAAGTCGCTCGACATGCCTTAAATTAAGAAGTGAAAAATATAAAATTTAAACAGATATGGACCATCCGTAGTTTCATATTCGGAAAGACGATAGAGAATTTGCGAAAGATAATCAAAAGTCGAACATGAAACGAATAGCTGGATCCATCAAGAAACAAGTTTTTAAACAGTTTATCAAAGAAAAAACAAAAGAGAAGGTAAATGAAATCCTAATAGAGATACAATAGTTCTAATACGGGATCGCAACTGCACATCATGAGAGCGAAGGGAAAAAGGTCGTGCAGAGAGAGAATGACTTTGAAGAAAATTGTAAACATGAATGAAACTACGGTTCGTCGATTAGAAAATTCCAGAAGGGCCGGGCTGATCTTCGTATGATTCATCTCTGGCTGGTTCCTTTCCAAGACAAGGATCGAGCAACTGTTCTTGGTGCCCCTCATTTTTGTAGATGTGGGACAACATTTCATTCTTCGTATCGAACGGCACACCACAGGTACACGCGTAGGGCTGAAAGTAAAATAAGAGTAAGGGTTCCTAAAATAACAACTTCAAGCAGCGTATGAAGCAAACATGACCAAATCGAAATATCAAGAACTATTTTTTAAAGGGACAATACTGTTATGCAAAACTTCGGTGATATACAAGAGTCAAAGCAGAGCTCGCTTGATACCTTCGTCTTATGCACTCTTCGGACGTGAGTATTTCGTGATCTGTGTTGACTAAATGAGTTTCCACAAAGACGACATGTGAGCGGCTTCTCACCTGGTGAGATATTTTAAGGTATTGATTATCATCTCTTCATCTCTCACCTAGTAACTTGAAAATTAAAAAAAAAACTAACCAGTGTGAGTGCGCATGTGAACAACTAGACTTTGCTTGTTGCTGAAGGTCCTGCAGCACCACGAGCAATAAGTTCCGAGCTGTTCGTCGAATAATTTTTCTTCTATATAAAATGCACAATCCACCTTTGGTCCGGGTCGTTGAATAGCTTCTTCTTCCATTATAAGCTGTTGATAGCTCGCTTGTGCTTGGGCCCTGATCGCAGAGAGCGAAGTATGAATAGGACGGTGAAAAGGACCGGTGATTGAACGAACATTTCCGGTAGAAGAAGAGCGTACCTAAAGAATACATAAGTGTGCCGATATTAGTTAGACATTTAACAAAAAAAGTTTCCAGGAGCAATACTATAAAAAAATCATGTGCTACTCACAGCAGCGACTGGTCTCCTGACGTGTTTCGCGCAAAGTAAAACACGGAGGTTGTTTCTCATAAACATGTCGCATTGATCATGCTGCGGAGAAGTCAGCTGAAAAATCAATATTATTTTTCATAAAAATCATTTTTATTGCATTCAATCTGGCCCAAACTGTTTAAATATATATATATATATATATGCTATTTCGTTCGAAATAACGTGTGAGAAAACTGTAATAGAACAGGAAATTAATTACGATTAAATGACGAATAAATAATGGGACAATGGGGTCAGGGTGGGGGGCTCTACTCAGGGGAACTGGTCTGATTCTCGGAATTTACTAAAAGCCTTGCCGCTCTTGGAAAGAAACTATTGTGACTGTAGTTGTGGTTCGATCCAGGATTATTGAAGTTCATGCCGTATCGAGTGTAGTAAATTTTGAAATAATGTGGCTTTCGGTTGGAAATACTATATTTGCCTCGGATGAGATTTGTGGCTACTCTCATATCAATCGCTATTCTACGCTTCTCTAGGGAATCAATGCCTAGTTTCTTGTTGCGATCGAGAGCGGAGGGCATGTTTTCCCATGTATGATTTAAACAGCGCATAAATAAACGTCGTGTGAAGTAGTTCTGTACCTTTTCCATTTCCTTTTTATCCTTATTTTGGTAAGGGCTGAATACGGATGAAGCGCTTTCTAAAATCGGTCTAATGTACATTGAGTACGTTTTTAGGAGTACTTCTATATTTGTGGTTCGTAAGGCTCTGAGTATAGTGTGGCAGGCAGTTTTGGCTTTAATGGATACGGCAGTGCAATGGTCGGAAAATGAGAGGTTTTTTCTGGATAACAAAACCTAGGTATTTCACTTTTTTTTTTGTTCTAAAGTTTTGGTTCCTATAGAATATGTTCGCTTTATATTTGCTCTGCCTAGGTGCAATGAGTTACATTTATGCGCAGCAAGAGGGAGTTGCCACTCTTCAGACCAGTTTACGATAGTGTCAATCGCAGCTTGAAGAAGGGGAGGTGAAATCCCCTTCCTAAAGGACCGATATATTTTTATGTCATCGGCATACATTCTTGCGACAACGCCATGATTTTGCACTAGAGTAGGGATTTCCGAGGTGTAAATTAGGAAGAGCAAAGGTCCTAAGACTGAGCCCTGTGGGACACCGCTAGTCACAGGCATTGAGGTAGAAAGCACATCTTTTACTCTCGAATGATCTATGTGTGAGATATCCTGTTAAATACTATATTAATGAACATATATTAATCAGTAATAAGTAGATCTGAAAAAATCAATGAACCAAGTAGAATCCGAATCTTCCGAAAAAAACATACATGTATGAGATCGTTGAAGAATCTCGAAACGTGGTCCGAAGAAGAAATTGGAGAATACAGCCAGTAAGTCGTTCTCGCACCGCACAACATACACTTTCGAGATTCCGATTTCTTAATAATCTGTAAAAAAATAAACGCGAAGATAGACTATGAAATTGCAAACTAAAAAGGTATTTATCTGAAGTAAAAGATATTTTCACCCTTGAGTTAGAATTTACGCCACTGTTGCTCCCTACAGTTGATTGATAGCGTGGACGAGAAGTTCCGGTTGATGGACAGTACATCTAAATGGATTAAATAATAAGAAGTAAAACCTAGAGAGGATTTCCAACTTCACAACAATTTTTAACATCATTAAATTACTGTGAGAATGGAATGCGTAGCAAGTTGGTGTGCAGTGGTTTACGTGGGAATCAGCAGAACGGAACATGACGTTAAAATGATACGGTACCTGCTTGTAGCGTTGTGCCTTGGTTCCATGTGAGGCACAGCACAACAAACAGGTACCGTATCATTTTAACTTTCCGTTCCGTTATGCTGATTCCACTTGCACGTGTGCGCGCCAACTTGCTATGTATTCCATTCTCACAGTATTCTCTCTAATTACCTACTCAATAATTCAGATCAACGTAAGTTTTCAAATCGAAAAAAGTGTTATTTGAATCAAATAGTTGATAATTCCGAAACATTATAAATAATCATCAACAATGTTTTATGGTAAAACTTTGCGCAATCGTTTAGATGATCTTACATCAGCAATAGGCTCCGAGTCTTTGGTAAGTGGGAAATCATCAATCAGCACATCCTTAATTTCCACAGGTTCTTCTTTGATTTCATCGTTGAGGAATGTCTGGAAAAAACTGGTATTGATATAGAGATGAAAATCGACAATGATATGTCAAGTAGTGAAAAGAGCAATGGCAAGAAAATAGAAAGAGAAAAAGGATCTGGACAAAAAATACGGCAATAAACTGATAAATTAATTAACTTTCAATTATCAAAGATAGTTCATTCAGCACTATCTAATAGAATAGAATAAACCAATCAGCGAACTCATATTAAACTGAAAACACAAACTCACATCTTCAATTAGGTCTTCCTGCTTGATGTCAGCAAAATCATCCATTGGTTCTTCCTTGAATTCGACTGGTTCATCTTTGATTTCATCAGATGTGTAGAAGTCACTCGACATGCCTTGAATAAACAAAGAGTAAAGAATTCAGTCCGTCTGGAAGACGAGAACTGGAAAGATGATATGGAAATACGTCTTAAAAACAAACAATCTGGGCTGCGATAGCAACTGGATTCAAACCAGTGATAGGACAATTACAAACTCGAATATAACTTTGTTTATCTTGAGTTCGAAAATTAGAATGTAATACTCTAACTGTTATATAGGAAATAGAACTAGAGAACAACCACAACAGAACAACCACAACAGCATCAACAATTCGAAACCAATTACTGATAATAGACCTGCGATCACTCGGATATGGAAAGGAATAAATCACATCGATATATGTAAATAGGGTATATAAAGGGGAAAACATTCGATGACTATAATTATAACTAAATTTTTATTTGTAATCCCAGGAACCTTTCAGTAGTATATCACAGGATTATCTCGAGAGCACCAGTCCAATCATATATGAGATTATGAAGACAGCCACGAGCGATACGACCAGATGTTGAACTGAACAGGGATTGAGTATTGTCAGGTTCACTCCTTCAGAAACACAAAAAAGACATGCATTTGAATACTGCTCTTATTGTAATAAGCTGTCTGTTTTATCCGGAAAATTTCAATGTTTGTCCTGTGTATTGGAGTGGCTTAATTAAGGAAAAACTAATAAACTACTCACCTGAGGCACTACGCTGGTGAATCTCCTGTTGATGCTCCGAGTGAGAAGCCGATGGGCGCTCCTGAAGTGCTATTGTTCTCGACAATAGAGTATATGGGCTCTCCTTTGCCCCAGTCTGCTATTCCAAGGGCATACAGTAAAGACGAAACAGCGAGTGCAATCTCGTAATTGGACGACATTTTGCCCAGAGCTATCTGAAAATAAATTAGATAATGACGAGATTTTGAGCAAAAAAAATAAATTAGTTACCGTCTTCTGTGCGTTTTCCACGCGTAGTTCCTATATTTCGTTCATGATGAGAGAGATCTGCAAAATAATCGATATTTTCAGTGACTCTACATTTTACAATATCCGCTAACGTTAAAATTAAGCACATGTTGAAAACATAGGGAAGTTGTATAATAGTTTAAATTTTCGAGGGGTTCTCCGGTTTGATCGGATCAGCATGCATAACTGACCTTGGTAGGGAGTTGCATGATGGCATAAATTGGATCGGAGGTGTCTAGTGAGAGTTGCGGACCGAATCTATCGAGCAGATTTTTGAGAAACAACCTTTCTCTGAATTACGTTTCCAATTCTACAATAGATTAGGCTTCTAGATAACTACTGGAATCAAACCAGTGATTAATCGAGATTTAATTTGGTTCGAAATTTGTTTTATTCCTGTGTTCGAAAAAGACAAATTCAGTGAAATAATTATAACACACGTCTTCTGAGAGATTGCATGAAATCGAAACCCCCTTTGACAAAATGTTCAAAGTGCTCCGATCCCTTCGAGATTATCAGGGTAGGGGTCCTAAGGTCCCGTATGTTTTTGTACAGATTCCGCGATTTCTCAAAACTACCTAAAAGCCGGCTCATGAAATTTTAAAATTTCGAAAATTCATAACATGCTTCAAAATTGAGCTAGAGTTTCGTACAAAAAACCAGAATGACTAGTTTCTCAAGTGGAACAACTTTTATGTTGAGAATTTTCAGGTAGCGAGAAGTCTCACTTATAAAAAAAGTGCAAAACATCATTTTCGTTGAAATTTTTTCTCATTTTTTCGCCGCCATGAAAACAAAAGTTCCATATATCCCTGAGATTTTATCAGAATCGTAATCTGCAACCTTTTTTACCCCAGGGAAAGAATTTTCAAGAAAATCGAAGATATAGTATTCATCGCTTTTTGGCCTCAAACATGGCGAACCTCGTGTTTTCAAGCAAAATCGAAAATTGCATGATGTCATATTTAAGTAATTATCGCTCGTGGATATATTTTATTTCCGTTTTCAATGTTTTCTGACCTATTCATACCGATTTCCATTGAAAAAACCGAAGATTTCAATACTTCATAAAATCATGAAATCTGAGAAATTTCGTGAAAAATGTGATTTTGTGAAGTATTGAAATCTTCGGTTTTTTTCAATGGAAATCGGTATGAATAGGTCAGAAAACATTGAAAACGGGAATAAAAGATATCCACGAGCGATAATTACTTAAATATGGCATCATGAAATTTTCGATTTTGCTTGAAAACACGAGGTTCGCCATGATTGAGGCCAAAAAGCGAGGAATACTATATCGACAATTTTTCTTGAAACAACTTTTTCTGGTGTAAAAGACGTCGTAGATTACGATTTTGATGAAATCTCAGGGACATATGGAACTTTATTTTTCACGGCGTTGAAAAAATGAGAAAAATTTCAACGAAAAATGATTTTTTGCACTTATTTATAAGTAAGACTTCTCGCTACCCGAAAATTCTCAACATAAAAGTTGTTCCACTTGAGAAACTAGTCATTCTGGTTTTTTGTACGAAACTCTAGCTCAATTTTGAAGCATGTTATGAATTTTCGAAATTTTGAAATTTCAGGAGCCGGCTTTTAGGTAGTTTTGAGAAATCGCGGAATCTGCTTGTATAAAAAGATACTGGACTTTAGGGACCCCTACCCTGATAATCTCGAAGGGATGCGAGCACTTTGAACATTTTGACAAACACCACCTGCAATCTCTCAAAAGACGCGTGATAAATTTAAACCGAGCAACAACGTGAACAAATTGGCGGTAACAGATGGGGGAACAGGAAGAATAGTGGGTTCTGGCTAGGAAGGATATCATTATGACAGGGGGGGGGGGATATTGTAAGGAGAGAAAGACATGAAGCCGATAGATTGTATTCGGTGTTAGTAGTATTCACAGGGTCAAGGAAGGTCGCTGGTTTATCTCGAGAGCACTAGCCCAATCAAAAAGGCGAGTATAGAGACAGCAACGAGTGATACGACCAGACGAACTGAATAAGGATTGAGTGTCAATCGGAGCTAGTATTTTGGCTCGTGTAGTCGAGACATGGCTCTGTATTGTATCGAAATATTTTCCTACTATTCTTATATCGCATTAAGTAAGTTCGGTTAGATAAGTCACTTACTCGATGACTGACGCGTTCCCTGAAAAGCGAACGGCTGCTGCTGATTCGAGTGAAAAGCCAGCGGACGCTCCTGAAGTGAGCATTTCTTGAGTTCACAGAATATTTCTACCTAATGTAAAAATAAAAAATATTACGCAAGTGCTCAACCCTACCCATCTCTCGAATCTAATTTACCCAGATGATTGCCTAAATCGCTGCAGTGGACTGACCTTGGAAGCAGATTCATCCCCTCCGTTTCTCTGGCAATTCTTCTGCTCTTTCTTCGACAATTCATCATTCTTCTCCCTCAGCTGTTTCACTTCGTCTTCCAGATCTTTGATCTGACAGAACAGATAGAAGACCCAGCTAATGGTCTTTTGCACAAGCATAGGGATACATGGGATATCGAGGACAACAGAGATATTTGTTTATTTTGCCTGTTTTTCATTGACGTTCTGTTTACAAACCAATTGATGTAATATCAGGTTGTTGCTAAAGTCTTGTCGCGTCATAGCGCTTGAACGTTGTAGCGCCTATAGTCCTTATTTCAGCTATCGATACCATGTAACTAAATACTATCGATGAGGTATTGGATAGTCTTTCTAGCGCACCTTACTCCGCAGCTGAAGGATCATTAACAAATTAACAGTACAAGATGAAACACTGAAGACTGATATCACCGACATGCTCGTTTCTACGTGTAATACTACTCGGAAAAGAGTGACATGGCCATACGCATAACATATTCATAAACCTCATGACACAGGCATTACCAGGGCTCATTAATAGATAGGCTGGCACAAATGCCTTTCTGAAAATTTTTACATATCTCGAAATCAAGCTCGGACGAGAATTCTCTAATACATGCTTTATCGTATCATTTTCGTTTCGATCGACCTGGGAATGTATATCAGCCTGAAAAACATAATATTTGAGGTGATTGACTTACTATTTCAGTTTGGGGTTGGTGAAATATTTCCCCGGCAAAATTCGACTTTCAAAATAGAGATCCTCAAATTTCCATGACGAAAACTACCATATTTGGTAAAATTAGTGCTCACAGCCGCCTTAAATGGTAGGCCTATTGAGCTTATCTGAACAAGCAACCCTTCCTATATTATCATTTCACAAGAAATATTGCAGAAGTCGCTAGTTGTTTTTTCGGATATGATAAATTTGGAACATATTTTTATCCCATTTTTACTCAAAATAAAATTCGTGAAATTTTCTGGTTTTCTATAGGGGCTTCACTAGGGGTTACTGCATGGCTATGATGCGCCTAACATATATTGTGAGGTCAGACAACAGAAATTCCAGAGAAGCGAAATCGGTGTAGCTACGCACGCGACAAGACTTTCGCAACAACCTAATACTAACCTTCTTAGTGTCGGCAGCGAGTGTGTACGACATCCTGTCGAGAGCCATCTGGAAATTGTCGAAATTATTTATTTACGCTCATGAATAATGTTAAAGTTCCTCGAAGTTGTCAAATGTAAATATTTGATTGAACGTATATTAAATTAATATTCAAAGAAGGTACCTCCTTCTGTGCGTTTTCCGCGCGCAGCTCCTTGTTTTCGAGAAGGATAAGAGAGATCTGGAATTTTTAGATTTTAAAAATCGATAATTTGCAGTTATGAAACTAATATTTAATGCTATGCTTATTAGTTTCACTTTTCTTAAGTTAATCATTCACGAGCATAGTTGTGCACGATACAATCGGGGGGGGGGGGGGGGGTGGCCATCCGGATGGGCTCCCCCCCTCGACGTATAGGGGGTCATGGTTCAAAAATCGATCGGTAGGTCAAGACTAAGTACCATAACCAATCGATAGTACAGTACACCCTGATACCGTATATGGATACCGTAACCCGCGAATATCGCAAACTATCTTTATTTTTAAAAAGTCCTGGCACCGTGCCTAATCGATTGTACAATACCCAAGTCACTACCGTAACGCAGTTCCATGGGTCAGATCCAGTTCCTTGGGTCAAACAATTTTTAAAAATTGTCAAACATTTTTCTAAAAATCCTAAGTCGATTATGAAATTATTCTACAGTAACGAGATATACGGTAGGATAATTGAAAATAATTTTGCTATCGATTTTAAAATTTTAGAAAAATGTTTGACCCAAGGAACTGGGTTACGGTAGTGACTTGGGTACTGTACAATCGATTGGACACGGTGTCAGGACTTTTTAAAAATAAAGTTAGTTTGCGATATTCGCGGGTTACGGTATCCATATACGGTATCAGGGTGTACTGTACTATCGATTGGTTATGGTACTTAGTCTTGACCTACCGATCGATTTTTGACCATGACCCCCTATACGTCGAGGGGGGGAGCCCATCCGGATGCCCCCCCCCCCGATACAATCCCTGCACATCTATGTTCACGAGTGAAATTCTGGCAACATTTGTGTACTATCCTTCCTTGACCCACAAAAAATCAGTAGATACCATCTTTTTCGACTATCAAAAGGCATTTGATTCAATTTACTTAAGGTTCCTGATGCATAAGCTTGCCTCCCTGGGTATTTCTAATCACATTGTAAAATGGTTTGAGTCATATCACCTTGTCTTTGTCGGTAATTATCTCTCCCCTCCTTCTCCAATTACATCTGGAGTCCCCCAGGGCTCAGCAATTGGTCCCTTATTGTTTATTATATACATTAACGATCTAGGCAAATGCATCCCCCCTACGGTAAAATACAATATTTTCGCTGATGAGCTTAAAATATACGCAACGGTGCCTGACCATAGTGCTGATCTCCAACAAGCTATTACTAGTTTAGAAGAGTGGACAACTAAGTGGAATATGACAATTTGCGCTCCCAAGTGTTTTGTTCTTCATCTTGGTCGTCTTAAAACGAGATCGAAATATATGCTAAATGGTAATTTCATCTCCCCAAAAGAACAAGTTCGTGAACTTGGTATTTTCTTCACAGGAAATTTACATTTTGGTCATCACATTGATCAAATTACTAGAAAGGCCAGATCCATGTGCAATCTATTACTGCGCTCTTTTCTCACTACTTCACCTGGTATCTTATTGAAAGCGTACAAAATATATATTCGTCCTCTTTTCGAGTCATCTACCGTTATCGGGAACCCTACATCAATTGGTCTTGTTAATCAAATAGAATCTGTGCAACGAGAATTCACTAAACGTGTTTTGTTCCGCTCTAAATTGCCCTATCGTTCATATACTGATAGACTCAAACATTTCCAACTAGAGACACTTGAATATCGCCGATCCTTGAGTGACATGTATTTTATATACGACTCTTTGCATGACTTTGTTCATCTCGACACCTCTTGTCTCTACACGATCGCTCCTTTAACTCGTAGTCTCCGTTCCTCTCATAAATTACGCATCGCCGTACCGTATGTAATGCCTAGTTCTTTCTCATCATGTGCATCTCGTTCCCTAACGCTCTGGAACTCGCTTCCCCACTCAGTAGTAACCATGCCCCGATCCCCTTACCGACACCTCATAAAAACAACTCCATCTTTTACAATGCAGTCTTCTAATATAAAAATGTAACACAGAACTGCCACACATCCCCCATTCCACAAGCTCGCCCGAGCCAAAATACCACCTTACCTAATCATCATCATCACGTCACTCCCGTACCATGTAAATGTTGGTGAATACAGAATAAGAATAATCCTTCGTGAAAAGATGTAAACATCACAAAATTGGTTCATTTTGTGCTTTCACTTTATAAGGTTTACAGTTTCTGCGAGTTCCCAAAAATATTCGCTGACCTTGGCAGGGAGAAGTGCGAGGGCGCAGATCGGATCGGGCGTCTCGAGTGAGAGTTGTGGACCGAATCTATCGAGCATACTCTTGAGGAACACCGAATCAGACATTGCTGCAATTGAGAGTCATGATTCAAATTTAATGGAATAGAACCAACAATAAATCGATTTTTAACTTACCTCGAAATTAGTTTTAATTTAACATCAAATCGTGGATTGCGTTTTGAAATAACTACTGGGATAAAACCAGTTATGAATAGATATAAACATGATTCCAAATTAGTTTATCATAACAACGAAACACTGAATCCTGAGTCCCAACGTGAGTAAGGATTAATGTGAATGTAAATTAGACAATGAAACGTAACAACAACATCAACAAATTAGCAATAACAACCAATAACAACCTGTGATCACAAACGTCGGGAAAATAGTGAGTTAGGGCTTGCATATGTGGTTAGGAAGGGTATCATGAGGATAACTGGGTGGATACGGTAAGGGGAAAGTGCGGTGCAGCATGGATAGTTAGAATTCGATGTGATTAATAATCGCAGGTGTCCAGGTCTCGAATCTGTCTCGATATCAGTATCTCATGAGGACCACTCCAATGGTATAGGCGAGTATGAAAACAGCAACGAGATACACGACCAGACGAACTGAACAAATATTCAGAATAGCCAGGCTATGGTTCGTCTTTAGAAACAATAGGGCTTCAGAGCATTAAATATTTGTTGGGTTTTTTCGCTCACAACTTGCACATTTTTTGGGCTCATTTACAAGAGATATAGCTAAATTCCACATATTTTACAATTTATGATGCTTTCACCACAACAAATTATAAAAATTAAAAAAATAATATGTCACTTACTCGATCTCTGACGAGTTCCCTGAACAGCGAGCGACTGCTGCTGATCCGAGTGTGAAGCCGAGGGACGCTTCTCAAATTCAATAGTTATTTTTTCTAGGCACCGGAAATTTCTATCCAAAGATATTTATGCTTCGTATATATTTTTAATGTATTTATTGTAAATATACATCAGAATAACTACAAAGTCTTACTCTTCCACACTAAAACTTGAATTAACCTGTCCGCTCGATGTGTAGAGATTGTAAGTCTCTCATGTCAGAGGAGCGCACAAAGGACTGATGGAGGCAGCGGGATTCGAACCCACGACCTTCATATCCAAGGACAGATGCTCTAACCACTGAGCTATGCCCCCGTTCTCGGCTGTCCTCTCCTCGCGCATTATGATTCATGGTCACTACAGATGCACGTCTCACAACTCCCTTGTACCAATCATCAATTTTGCGACGCTTAGTGAAATTCATGATAGAAATAGCACAAATTTATATCTTCAAGGGAAAGACCAACCTTAGGGACAGAACCATTTGCTCCATTCTTCTGCTCTTCCTTCATAAGTTCGTCATTTTTCTCTCTCAGCTGTTTCACTTCATCTTCCAGTGATTTGATCTGACAAAGTGAATTGTAAAAGTTGATCACTTTTTGAATAAAATATGATAATAGGGCATACTTTGAACAATGGTATTGTGAGAAAGGATAGTGTGTCTAGTAACTAAATTTGGTTAAATTGAGGACAAACTAGAAAAAAATCGATTGTGCGCGAAGAGAAATATTCTCAGTCAATTTTCCTTGCATAAACAGAACTCGGACTCTTCAGTTATTCAATACTCACTTTCTTCGTATTTGCAGCACATGCGGTATCGTATGTGGACGACATTCTCTCCAGAGCCATCTGAAAATTTTCGAAAATTAACAGTCACCGATAAAAAAATGGACTTAACGGAGTTGAACCTACTGCAAGTAAGTTTACATTCTGGAAAGATGGTGAACACATTCTTGGTCGAAAAATTAAAAAAAAAGAATGCACCGTTTTCTGTGCGTTTTCCACGCGCAGTTCCTCGTTCTCGTGCATGATGAGAGAGATCTGGAATTAATTTATTGTTTACTAGCCCGCTTGCGCCCCTGCCTTCGGCGGGGTCTCCCGTGATAGCAAAATAGTTTCGCAATCACTTGTGGCGAAATCTATTGACCCGCTCTCTCTCAATCGTTTCGCAATTTTTTCTCATTCCGGTCAAGCACGAACACACTGCGCTTTATATATAGGTATAGACATGAATCAATACCGGTTTGAATAATGCGTACGTATGACATCCATGTATGTCCTAAAACATTCATTCGAACGATGGTGTTGTACCTTGGTAGGGAGTTGGGTGAGTGCATAGGTCGGATCGGGCGTGTCAAGCGCGAGTTGCGGAACGAATTTATCGATCAGATTCTTGAGAAAAAGCTTGTCCGACATCACTGACACTGGATTATGCTTTCAATTCCAATCAGAGGTTGTGATTCGAGATAACTACTGGAATCAACCAGTCATTGTTCAAATAAGAACTAGATTCGGCATTAGTTTACTATCATCATTAAGAAAATATGAGTGGTGCACATTAAATGTACATTATAAAACACGACTCAGCACCAGCGATAGTTAGCGGTGACAATCATATGAGAGACCTACGATCACGTACATACGGATAAGGGTGCATGGATATATGGTTAGGAAGGGTATCATGAGGATAATAGGGATGATACTGTAAGGGAAGTTGATGATGAAACGATAGTTAGAAATCGATGTGCTTAGTTGTCTCGGTCTCGAGTCCTGCATCGATTTCAGTATCTCGAGAGCACCAGTCCAATCAGATAAGCGATTATGAAGATAGCGACGACAGAAACGACCAGATGAACTGAACACGGATAGAGTAAAGCAGGTTCTGTCTCAACTTTATAATTAGTTGTGACGACGAAAAATAAGGTCTTGATTTTAAGACGTCCCTAGGGGTAACTTTTCACGTAGAGTTCGAAAATCGACCTTAGAAAGCCGTATCTCGAACCCTTCATTTCATGTTTTTCGCCGAATTTGGGGGTCGGGTTTTGTATTTTTTGAACGGATCATCCAAACTCCTTACATGTATAATAATTCTGAAAGATCTCGACGAGATAAACATTTTTACTGTTGGAAGTGAAATGCTAGCTCATCTGTGAAAAAAAGTTATGAGCCTTTGAAATGTTATCATTCCCACCCTGAAAAAATTTCCGGGGGAGGGAGTTTTTTAATTGTGCGCATTCGATTCAGCGTGAAAAAGTACACCTAGGGTCAAATTTTCAGTCCCAAAAGCGTGAACCATTTAGGTCATTGGATCAGCCAAAGTGTTCCGAATAGCATATTTTCGCAAAATCGGATGTTCCAATTTTTTTTTTTGAAATGCCGACCACTGATCTCATAATTATTCACAAAACTTAAATAAGCTCTGAAATGAAAAGAATAACTCGTTCCGAGTACTTTTAAGCACTGGTTACCCGATTTTTGTGACATTTTCGGAGGTTGCAAATTTTACGGCGGTTTTCGTTCTAGATCGGTTTCAGTGTCTGGGGAACTTGAGCAAACCTCCATATCAAGTGGTACCAGGACTAAGTGGTACCAGGTGAGCACCCTCTGGAACCAGGTAGGTACCACGTGGCATGCGAAAGGCAGCAAGAGGTGCCATGTCAGTACCAATAGGCATCGGGCCAGTTCAAAGTTGTCCCATGTCAGTTCCAAGTGGTTTCAGGTATACACTAAATGGTACCAGGCTAGCACCAAGTGATACCAGGCTAGCACCAAGTGCTACCAGGTCAGTACCACATGGTACCCCTCCGAAGCATAACCAGGATACCAACAGGTACCAAACAGCATGGTATCCGTCATCAGAATTGAAAATGCCGGGTATAATCCGGCTTAAAACGCCGATGTGCCATAGTCGGGCACGAACAATTTTGCTTTCAAATACAAAATACATATTTTGGTTGCTGATAATTTTTAACAAAATCAAACTCGGCAAAAGATCAACTCATCGGATGGGATTTAACCTGCGCAGGTTTTAACCCCCCCCCCCCCCATCGTCCCATGTGGTAGCAGTACCACCAATCACTAGGTCAGCACCATATGCTACCAAGCCCTTTTAATGCTGGATAAAAAAAGGGGTCCAAACGTAATGAGGCCCGTATCAACTGGAACCACCATAAGTGCACATTCAGTACCGGTTGGTACCATTTTGGAAGGACTTTGTTTTTCCTGGTTACGGTATGTCTCCGTCTTGCCTCGTACGGTACGGATCTGGTGCCGTTTGGTATGTGCCAGGAATCATTGGATTAGTTCTTTATGTTCGGCACTTGTTGGTATGGACCAGGCTACACATGCTACGGAGTGGTACCACGTGACACAGACCGAGTACATGTTGTTACTTACCTGTGACTACATGATACTGATTTGGTACCGCTTAGTCCTAGGCTGGAACCATTTATACCTGGAACCATTTATACCCATTTATACCCCCCGTGTATACCTGGAACCACTTGGAACTGACATGGGACAAACTAGAACTGGCCTGATGCATATTGGTACTGACATGGCACCTCTTGCTGCCTTTCTCATGCTACGTGGTACCTACCTGGTACCAGAGGGTGCTCACCTGGTACCACTTGATATGGAGGTTTGCTCAAGTTCCCCAGACACTGAAACCGATCTAAGAATGGAAACCGCCGTAAAATTTGCAACCTCCCAAAATGTCACAAAAATCGGGTAACCAGTGCTTAAAAGTACTCGGAACGAGTTATTCTTTTCATTTCAGAGCTTATTTAAGTTTTGTGAATAATTGCGCACAATTAAAAAACTCCCTCCCCGGAAAATTTTTCAGGGTGGGAATGTTAACATTTCAAAGGCTCATAACTTTTTTCACTGATGAGCTAGCATTTCACTTTCAACAGTAAAAATGCTTATCTCGTCGAGATCTTTCACAATTATTATACTTGTAAGGAGTTTGGATGATCCGTTCAAAAAAATACAAAACCCGACCCCCAAATTCGGCGAAAAAACATGAAATGAAGGATTCGAGATACGGCTTTCTAAGGTCGATTGTCGAACTCTACGTGAAAAGTTACCCCTAGGGACGTCTTAAAATCAACACCTTATTTTTCGTTGTATGGCCTATGGTGAATCCTACCAGATAGTCTCTCTTAAGCATTAGAACTAAGGTTGTGCATGGCAATTCGATACTACATTCTTTAGCCCCTCGAACTATTTGTTTATTTTTCATTTCAATTCCAATATTTTCCGAACAATTTTTCCCTTACTCGATAGCTGACAATCCTGAACCGCAAGCAGCTGCGGCTGCTGCTGATCCGAGTGAGCAGCAGGCGGATGCTCCTGAACAAAGAAGGATAGAATATGATGAAAAACATTCCCCCTTGACGTTAACTGACCATGACGACAGAGCCATCCTCTCCATTGTTCTGCTCTTCCTTCATCAGTTCTTCATTCTTCTCTCTCAATTCCATCACTTCAGCTTCCAGATCTTCGATCTAACAGAGAGAATTGCTCTAGGAAATTTTAAACTTATATTTTCATATAATAATATGATAGCGTACTTTGGACAAATGACTTTCGATATAGTGAGAACCGTGTATCTAATAAGTAATCTTATGCTGGTGACATTTAGTGCAAAATTAGAAGAATATTTCGATGTTAAAATTAAGTGCGTGCGTGGAAAGGCATAACATCACGCTAGCTTCCACATCTTTTTTGTACGTTCTCCCTGGATTTCCAATGCATAAAAACAACTCGTACTCGTCAGGTCTTTCACAACTCACTTTCTCAGCATTGGCAGCAAGTGCGTTCTCGTAAGTGGCCAACATCCTCTCCAGATCCATCTGTCAATTGTCGAAAATTACAAATAAAAACATATAGATATGAACATATTGTTGTTTGGGTGAACCTACTGCAAGTAAAAAAAATTTAAATTCTGCTTAGATAAAGAGTAAATTCTTGGTAACAATCAGTTGAAAAACGTACCGTTTTCTGTGCGTTTTCCACGCGTAGCTCCTCGTTCTCGTGCATGATGCGAGAGATCTGGAATTAAACAATATTTGACAGCTGTGATACCGGTTTTAAATAATGCGAGCGTTAGTCACTGTTGAACTATCCTCCAATACTTACGCGAAAACAGCACAACATTTAATATATCCAGATATTTAATCTAATATTAACATTGGCAGGAATACGTATCGTTATCAGTTTAAAACAACCATCAAAAAGGAAATTTAATTACGTTTCCATTCTTGAGGGCGAGAACTGTCTTGAAAGTGAGAGTCGTCTGATCGAGTTCTTCCTAAAAATTATAATTCTGATCTAACAGAACTGATAATTCAATTACCTTGCACTTCTTTATTTCGTCTCGCAGTCTCTCATTCTCACGTATGATGAGAGTGGGCTGAAGGAGCGAAGTATATTTTATAGAAAAGAGACATATATGGATATAAATTTCAAAGTAAATAAGTAACAAAATACTCACGTCATTGACATCACCAGTGAGCTGAGAATCCTCCTTCTTCAGACTCATCGCAGAAAGAAGAGAAACGTTCGGGTTCTGGAAGAACCGTAAAGGAAATGTATTTCTAGTACGCAAGTTTTTGAAACCGGAAAGAGCAGGTTAATCTAGGGAGCGCAGGCGAGTTTCTTCAAAATGCTTCTAAAATAAAATGGGCGTAGAATCCAGTGGTTTATGAGCTGCCGATACAATTTCGACAACAAAAAATTAAAAATGTTGCGAAATAACTTAATTATGGGAATTAACTAAATTAACGCCGAGGCTAATATACCGTACCCCTTCGAATCGGCCTTGTCGAAATCAGCGACTGACTTTTTTCTCAATATTTTTATTAATTATTTATTCTTCATTTTTTGTAAAAAATGTGTTTTCGAATTTATCTAAATGTCATTCTGGGAAATAGAGACTGTGAAAATTGTTTATCGCTGATATTTAATGAAGATTCGGGAAGAGGGTCGCAGGTTGTCAGCTTTCCGATCGATACAATGCAATTTCGCCAAGTGCCAGATGGATGGGAAAGGTATGTGCTCTAGTGTCATTAGAATGGACTCACGAATATAAATAGCATCTGGCAGTTCGTGCAAAGCAAATATCGATCGAGAAAAATGAACTTCTCAAAAAATCGCGGTTTTCCAGGCTAAAACTCGACGTAACTTCAAGGCTCCCTCTGCCAGATTAATGCGCTAGGCCGTAACGTGTACGCTATAGTCTCTAAATTGTATACATAACGAAATATAAGGTCTGACCATGGGAGAAAATCAATTGGTCGAAAGAGTGCAAACTTGAAACATATTTTTTTCTAAATTGACTTTGAAACGCAATATACGGGCCTCAAAGTGATCAAGATGATGTGGAAAGATAATTGGCACAGGTAGAATTCATTTGGCTAGGAAAAAATAATCTTTATTAAAAATAAAGTATTGAAAACAACCGAAAACATTGGAAAAAAACTGAGGGCTGGCGTTGTGTGCATGTGACGAGATATTTGGATACTGTACCCTTGAAACCTAAAATAACCGCACTCTGCTGTCCCTAGGTTAATCGAGCAGAGAAAAAAGATAATGAAAGAACGAGAGAGGAATCACAACCGCACGCGACACGCGACGCGTCGGTCGCATACTGTGAGAACAGAAAGCGCAGTCCGTGGTGTGGTGGCGAGATTTTATTTTATTTTATTTTTTATTTACATTTGATACTAAATAAGCGCGGAACGCGGAGAACAAAACGTTCATATTTAGAATCAAATATACTAACTATGGCCACCACACCACTGACTACGCTTTCGGTTCTCTCAGTACCGTCGGGCTGCCAACCGTCGCTCCCAAAGAAAGTTACTTCCAAATAAAGATTCGGAAGTGTTTGATCCCCAACTTGATAGATAATCCAATGCTGGAGTCAAACCAGTGGACGGCATACAATAATGAAGTTTTTGGTTATTCAAAACTTTATACTCGATCATTCGTCAAATTTGTTTCAAAGTGACACATTTAAAAATATAAATCAGTCCAAAATGAACAAAGTAATTAGCAACAGATCACTGAGAAATCTGAAATAATTAGGTCCGAGCAGTAGGAAATTTCCGCTTATTCTGCGTGAGGAAGTCTCTCGCTCAAAGAGAGTACACTGAGAGACCCAGAGCAGTCTCCTGCTCGCGTTGACTCATTCGCACGGGATCTGAAATCGCGATATTTATTGTCACGCGAATAACTAGTGCACGCGAATAACTAGTGGAAGCACTCCCTAAATGAAATCTGTCGAATTACTCAAAGATCATAGTACTTTTCTTAATGGTGAATCATAATTTTTCTTCGCAATTTCTGCATCTAACAATCGCGTACTCACTTCGATTGGGTTGGATATGGTCGATAGAGGGACGCGAGTCGACGGTCGAATTTCCTCTCTCCATCTTCATATGATCTCGAGACTTGCGGACAGTGTGCGGTCTCTGCAATTCTAACATATTTCGTTAAACGCATATTTCTCTCATAGCACAAATTTGTTGTGATTATAAAACAAACGTGTTAAGGGGGGCTCTAATAGGGAAACATCATCGTTCTGCACCAACCTTCTTCATATTCTTCTTTGGGCATGGCTGCAAGAACTTGTACAAGGGCTGTTTACGGCGTGCACATTCATTAAAGCCCTCGACAGAGAAGAACAACTTCCGAAGGTTGTCGAAAACTGAACGCATAGGGCCCATCTGAAATAATTCATTGACAAGCTACCATTGTGCAGCATTAGGAAAAAATACGTTGAAAGCAAACCGATATGTCTCTCAACGCTAGCATCTCCTCTCTTGAGTACCCATCCTTCTGACCCAGTCGTGTCTGCGAACATTTAAATTGAGATCAAATCGAAAACAACACTTTCGAATATTATTCAAATGGGTAGAAATGATATCGCTAGAAATAGTGTCGTCTTCGCCATTTCCATACAACGAGAGAGCAGAAGAAAGAGGGCCATTTTGCCATAAGTGCCAAGTTTTGCCTGACTCAGGATTTCTCACTGTTATTCTATTTAGTATCTATCATCTAGCTATTCTGCATTTCAAATGACTACAAATGTAGACAGTGGACAACATAACTAGCTTGCCTCTTCGAAGACGGATCTGTCGAAGTACGTGAAAGAGGGAGCGAATGGCTGGAAATAAATGGATACTATATAAAAATATCGAAATTATGCTATTAGAGAAGATGCTTGATCAACGCTAACTCAAACGGATAGCTCTTTACACCTATCGCATCCTCTTTGATAGATTATTCAAACGAAAATCAACTACAAATTCGGCATATAAAAAGACCTGGTTGGAATCATCGAATGGCTTCAGAATCTCGCGCGAATTGACGTCGAGTTCCTACAAATAAGCAATGAACTGGAAATTGAATAGTAAATATTCATCCATACTACACGAAGTGGTTTACAATGCCGGGGCAAAGCTTTGTGACTTATGATAACACACTGGATTGTTTGCATGTTCAGAATGAAATTTAGCTCACCTCTGTAGAAAGAACGAGATTATCGAGGAGGCCCGAGAGAAACCCCGAGGAAGTCATAACTGCAATGGAAGAATGTGAGTATCCTCATCGCTCCCTTTTGCATAGCTGTCTGAAGATAAAGTATTCGTGAAAACAACTACTTAACTGAAATTAACGCGAATGGCATTTTTACATAGTTTGCATGAACACCTGGAATTCCGATAATCCAATGGTTGCAAACCACAGTAATAAATTATTCAACGAATTGATCAAAACTAACATTTATTCCAGTGAACCAGTGAAAATGAGATGATTGTGTTTGCGAATTCATTAGTATTGTACTAATACAAGAATAAATTGTAATAAGTTGTGAATTGTACTAGTTCTAAAATTAAACTAAATTAAACTAATAAGACCTACAGAAAGATGATTTTGCATGAGACAACGAAAACCGTAAACAATAATTATGGGTATAACTAAAAACAGAAGAAAAAGACGAATAATTGGACTGTTTAGTGAGAGGAGGAAAAAAGCGATGATCAGTTGGAGAAACATGAGATTAAAAGATGATGATTTAGTTTAAATAGCCCTCATCATTCTCATCGGTTGTAACTTTTAGATCTCCTCCACGTCCGATGCGCTTTCTCTGAAGGCATTATAAACATTGTTACCGTGAGTGCAGAATGGCTAGACCGTGGTGTGGTGTTGAGTGCGGAAGAAATTCAGTAAATTGTGCGATTCGATCAACACAAACGGAACGATTTTTTCTGGCTTGTAGTTTTCGCGTATAATTTTCGATAAAAGCAAAGGAGCGAAAATGAGACGCGAAGAATATAGTGCCTGATTAAATAGTTCCACTTCTGTTGTCCTAGTTGCACAGGCTAGTGAATTTCTCCTGCTCTCGACATCATACCAGGGATTAGAAATTCTGTTCTCACAATAACCGACTCTCCAATGGTCTGATTTGAATATGTACCAAAGCGTTAATAATTACGATAGAGAGAGATTTCATTACTATATATTAATGATACTCACAAATGTAATTACTTACTCGATCCACACCAACTGATAGAGACTCATTCCTCTGAGGAGCTCCCTCAATTTTTCAGTCCAGAAAGATATATCAGCGTCGCAAAGGTGATTCGGACGAAGCTCGACCTGAAATGTTAAATTTTTACAAAATATCTACGCTATAAATTTAACTAAATAATAGTCACTATTTAGCAATATCTACACACCAACAATATTGGAGCCGTCACATAAAGGAAAGGTATATGTGCAAAAATACCTTACATGTTTATCATCGTTGAAGTGGTTGATCACGGCAAGTCCAGAGCAAAGATATACACCGCAGAAACATGTGAATTTCTGAAATTTCAGATAAAACGTGTGTAAATGTTTTCAAAAATTGGATTATGCCTTACAAAAGTTTCAAGATGTTTATACCACGATTTTTACACAAAAAAATCGACCATAAATTAGCATAGGCATTGTGGGTTGCACGGTGCCGAGCGTGCAAAAATGAAAATTGGCCGCTTTTTCCAAAACTATTTCCCGGATGAATTTGCAGACGCAAATTCTATATTCAATTTTTAGGTTGTATTTATATGAAAATATTATTTTAATTATACAACGATATACAGAACATGCCTATCTATCAGTTAAAACGCATATCTGTAGATTTATTACTAATATTGCTAAGTGGAGGCATGTTTTAGAAAATCTCAAATTTCATCTGACTTCTATGACCTACCACTGCCTTCCTGGGCTTTCCCACCTTACCAAACTAATCCTATCATACCAGCCATGCACTTAGCTTTCAACCAGTGTATGACACTAGGGTTGGCAGTCGTTCGGAAGTGGTGATATTTAAGCTTGAATAACGAAAACCAGCTAAAATCGGGGTTATTCTTACCTCTCCGAGACCGTAGGCTTTCCCACCTAACCAAACCACTTGTTTCGAATCGGCTATGCACTGGGCTATCACATAATGTATAACACCAGCCTTGATAGCCGTTCGGAAGTACTGATATTTCCACTTGAATGACCAACACTAAAATTTTGCAAATCGCTAATTCATCTTTTCTCTTCTGTGAAAAGAACATTAAAATCAAATCTATTCTATTGAAAGTGCAAGTGTGCATATTCATAAGCAATAAAATTAAATATAAAGTTAGAAAAATAAATATGAACATTATTTTGCTAAGCCGATTACATGTATGACCCAACTCACCGACACAACTCATCATTCCCAATTCAATTTTGAAAGATCGCTGTATTTTTGTTATTTTAAATAATTTTTATATTTCATTTTCCTAGATCGTTTCAGCATCACTGATTGCATGCATGTATTAAAAGAAAATGTTTATTTAACGCCTTTGAATAATGTCCATTGCCCTTGCTACCATAAATAAAGCAACAAAGTTCATAAAAACTTACCGGATTGCCCATGAACCTCGATAGATCTCCTACCCCTTTCCGATCCAACTGCGCTGCTAACTCTGAAAGTCTCAGAATGCTCTCCGCGGATGCTGAAATCGCAATCTCTGTTTAACATGTAGAGGAATTAAAGTATATCAATCGCTTATTTCATTGCATAGTGGAATAACTACCGTACCCTTATGGTCACCCTTGTCGCATCTCACTCTTCCCAGTAGCAGTCCCTGAATGCGCCACCCGACGAGGGAGAATCCCAAGTATACGCGCAAATTTTGCTGCAGATGAAGCATCAAGCTGGCGCTTTCCTGCAATTTTCGTTAAATTAAGCCAGAAATTTAAAATTTTAAGAATATGAGGGCATTGAATATTTTAGATTGATTTATAAGAGCTGAATCGTTACGCATTAGTGGAACATAGATTCATGGAACGCATTGCAAAAGAGGAAAATGCGGAGTATTCCGACAAGCAAACACTACATTCTGCTTACTAACCTCATGCATTGGGATGTTGGCCACACTCGTGGTATTCAATTCCGATTTCGGCAGTCTCGCAATCTGAGGATACGGAGTCGAAAAAAATATCGGATGACTGTGTGAACCTCATCTTTGGCAGTAGAGTTATTCCCTCCTCTTTTCTTGCTCCCTTTCCTTTTCTTCGCGTTATTCTCCAATTCCTTAGTCAGCTCTTCGTTCCTTCCTCTCAGTTCTTTTACTTCTTCTTCCAGATCTTTGATCTCAAAGAATACAATTTATTTCACGTGGGTTTAAAACAATTATCCCCAATCATAAAAAAGTTGTTAATGGAAGGACACGTGCAAACCCTCGCGAGCCTCGCCTGTTGACTAATTTTACGTATTCACCGCCTGCAGTGTGAAATGTTCACAGCTCAAATGTGATATCTCGCCAGCCTGAGTATCGACACACGCACGTGCTTACGCATCTACGCAGTGAAATATAGACACACCTTTTATCTCGAATTGAAAGCATTGTATGGTGTTCACCAAATGTCTGAAGAAAAATTATGGTGGTCGAATACCATTTATTTTATTTCACGTGTCTCAAAAACATTTTTTTGCGCAAGTGGGTACTGGTTTTTATGCATGGCTTACCCACGATTATTTTTATTTTTGAAACTTTAAAATATATGTAAACACGGCAGAGAGTATATTTTTAACATGTCTAAGGAACTCACAATTTCCGGATAACTTTCAACAAATATTATTTCACCTTCCGATTCTTGAGTGCAAGAGCAGTCTTGAAAGTTGACGCCATATTTCCGAGTTCCATCTGGAAAATATAAAATTTTAAGCAGTAATTTGAGCATAATGAATGCATCAATTGTGTCGATAAATCGACTAAAATAACCCTATTTTTGGCGTCGAACGCATGGATTTCGTTCATACCTTCTGATGTGCTTTTTCAACTCGAAGTCCTTGGATCTCGCGAGTGACAATCTGAAAAGGATAATTAAAATATTTAAATATGGCAAACTATAATTGAATTAACTCTTAACTGAAAAATATAGTGATTTTAATTATAGTTGAAATAAACCTTGTTGGGTTTTTGCTTGAGGGATTCTCTTAAATCGGGAGAGTCGAAAGACAGAAAGGGAAGAATGAGCTCAAGCTTATCCGACAGTGAGCTCGGCTCAGCCATCACTGCAATTTAACTGTCGAACTGCCCACGAACCAGAGGCGTGTATGCATTTTTAATAAGGAATAGTAAATAAATTAACCGGAACGTTCAACCGGAACTTTTTTATATATGCAAAGGAATTTTAAAGAGCTTTATTGAACACAACTCAGGTGATTTTAAAAGAGAATAAATTGAGGTGGAATAAGTGGAATACTAGAACATTAAATCAAAGCTTTTAAATGAAAAGATGGAAATATACAAGGAAAAGGATCATTGCAATCATCATGATCTCCTGAGCACTTCCCTGCCCATTGGATCCTTCTCCCATTGCAGCTTCCAGATCTTTGATCTGCAAAATACTTTTAATTATTCATATAGCAATATTAAAACGTCCCGAAAGTAATAATTGACAAATGAGACACGATATGCGCAGAAATATGGACGGAGCCAGGAAATTCGACTGCGAGTCAACTCGTAAATAAGCAATTTTGCTTAATTCATTTAGTATTTGAGTGCGTGTACGCGCGTTGTTTTAATAATAAAATAGTGAAACACAAAATCACCACGTTGAAAATTGGTTTGAAATTACGTGGCGCAACTAGGAATTTAATTTTCCGGTTCATGGTGTAGGGCATATAATAATAATCCAATATTACTTTGACATTGTGTAAACTTTGACATTGTGTAAAAGTGTAAACATAACCTTTCGATTCTTGAGAGCGAGCGCAGTCTTGAAAGTGCGCGTCGTTTGGTCAAGTTCATCCTGAAAAGTATATTAAAATATTTTATTTAAATATAACAGCTTATTTAACTAAAAATAATCAGTACGGCTTCAGTATACCTTGCATTTCTTCATTTCCTCACGCAGTCTTTCATTCTCGCGTATGACGAAAGAAGGCTGAAGAAAGACAGAATAATGCCAATGCTTTCATAGTATTTTATAGCACCTTTCATGTATTTATTAAAAACAACATGTATGAGAAGCTTAAAAAATACAGGTCAAGGACAACGACAAAAAATACTCACGTTGACATAAACAGAGAGTTGCAATGAATCATTCTCCTGTTTATCGCAGACAGAAGAAACGCGCTGACAATAAACGACAAATTAAACCGTCTTTCAAGTCATTATACTGTGAGAACAGGATATTTATAGGGTCCGCGACAGCTATATTTAAAAAGTTTCGTAAAAATACTTTCGCGGTATGAACCTACTCTATCGGACATGGTGAAACGTTTAGAAGTGAAAATACCAAAAAATCAATTTAAGCAAATACTAACACCTTTAAAATTTCGCTTTGGATCACTTGACTACCGTATACAATTTAGAGTTGGAGCGCATCATAAGGCATATTTTTACACAGACTTTCGCATAATTTTTTGTTCTTATTTATTTATATGTTTTATTACTTCAAAGAGTGGCTGTTTGCTTCTCAACTAATTTTTGGCAGGAAAATAATGTTTATCAGAAGTGAACAGATGAATAATCTAATCTATGACGAAATAGTCAACTTAGTCAATAAATTCAATCGCAGAACCCGTACGAAGAAAACTTGGACATGACCTATACTTATACAGTGTCTAGAAAGAGTTTCTCTATTCAGATATATAAAAAAACTTAGAGGGGACACTCGAAAATCCAAACAAAATGGAAAACAACCGTGAAAAGTGCAAACTCTCACAGTCACAGAACCCGTACGAAGAAAAATTGGTCATGATCTATGCTAACCCAATCTCTAGAAAGACTTGTTCCTTTCAAATATATTAAAAAAATAAGAGGGGACACGCCGATTATAGGAAAAAACGTAATTTTACAAAGTGTACTAAAATTTGCGAACCCCTGTAGAAAGGGCGTGTCTATCATGCGCAGGTTGAACAAGTCGAAAATCAGTGCAAAATAAGCTGTACTATCGATATGAGAGCAAAAAAAATATAAAAGTTATACAGTAGCGCCCAAAAGTATTGAAACGATTTGAATTTTTCATATAACTTTTTCTACCGCTCACTTAGCAAGTTCGATGTTGGAGCGCTATATAGAAAAAAAACGCAATCGAATATCACTTTTTCAAAGAGGCGTTATTCTTACATAGATTTTTTCCTACTCGCCAAACTTTCTATGGTAGGAGTACTGCCCGAGGCTTACCCAGAAATTTTTTTGAGGTTGCTGCACGACCGCACATTTGCTGCAGCAGTGCTGCAAAATCAAGATCTGGAATTCACAACTCAGCTCCTAGAATACCTAGAGACTCGTTTAAAACGCCAAAATGATCGCCATCATGAATATAGAATATCTTGAGAATATGAAAACGATAACTCATAATTTGCCCTCAGGGAATGAAAAATTCACTTTTTTGCATGACCATTTTTTGGACATTGATAACTTTACGGGAAAGTTAGGTAAAAATCTGGTTATTGCATAGGAATGTGTAAAATGCAATGAATATGTGATTCCCAACTTTTTAGAGCGATTGGATATCTTTCCTGCCCGCTACGAACGTTTTTCGGAGGAATACTCGTGTCGGGAAACACCTTGTTTACCCCTATGGGCGAGAGAGTGCAGACGACGAGAGTGCGTAATCAAGGTGTTTCCCGACTCTAGTATACCTACGAAAAACGAACGCCGCGGGCAGGAAAGGTATCCAATCGCTCTAAAAAGTTGGGAATCAGATCTTCAATACATTTTGAAATTCCTATGCAAAAATCAGATTTTTACCTACATTTCCCATGTTGTTATGAATGTCCAAAAAATGGTCATTCAAAAAAGTGTTTTTTTCGTGTCCTGAGGGCAAATTTCGAGTTATTGTATTCATATTCTCAGGATCATCTGGACTCATTATGGCTATCATTTTGACGCCTTGAACCAGTCTCTAGCTTGACTAGGAGCAGAGATGTGAATTTTGGACCTCGATTTTGCAGCAAGGCTGCAGCAAATGTGCGGTCGCGCAGCAACCTCAAAAAAATTTTCAGGGTAGGCCCCGGGCATTTCTCTAACCTCAGAAAGTTTGGCGAGTTGGAAAAAATATCTGTAAGAATAAAGCCTGTTTGAAAAAGTGATATGCGATTGCGTCATCGCTACGCAATCAGTAATGATGCACGTGATGACGCAATACTCGCATCGTATTCTTCGACTGATTTACTATATAGCGCCCCAACATCGAATTTCCAAAGTCAACGGTAAAAATTTATGTGAAAAATTCAAATCGTTTCAATACTTTTGGGCGCTACTGTACAAGCCAAAAAATCGATATTTAAAACTGACAAAAAACTGAATGGCACAGCGTTACACTAGGTCACAAATACGGTAGTCGCTACACCACTAAAAAGTGATGGACGGCAGAAAGGACGGGCTTCCGCGGTCCCTAGATATTTAGTCAAGGGTATGGTGTAAGAGATTCACTACAATCAATTTTGAAATACACGCGGAACGATTTATCTACTACAAAATGTTGATAAATCATTCCGCGAGCGAGTATTTTAAAATTAATTTGAATTGAATGTCGCACACCACATCATTGACTATGCTTCATGTTCTTACAGTACATGGAATAAATATATTCGATCAAGAAATGATTTTTATAGTAACATTATCTTGACGAGCTTTACCAAATAAAGTGATATTATCCGAATCGGGATGCATTACTCTTCTATTCCGGAATATCAAAAGATATGGGGACGTAATGTCAAAGATCATGTAAATGAAACAATCCGATATAAATAGGGTTGTGAACCAACGTTTAAAAAGAAAGAAATTTTAGAGAAAAAAGTACTTTATTCGCACGGAAAGAACAAATTGTTGAAATTAGCCAGAATGAATCAACGTACAGCGTGAGTAAGAAAATAGGTTAACAAAGTATTGAATTGTTATATAATAGTAAGCTCGATGGTAGAATTCGATCATTCAGTAGAAATTACATAAATACGCTTAGTTAATCATTCATACTCACCTCATTCATTATCGTGTCTTCTCCAATCGATGTTGCCATTGTTCATTGTTCTGACCTCCGAATCGGCCGCCGCCGTTTGCATTTTGCTGACCGCTTCCTGAAAAGCTTGTTTGACTGCTAGACACATTTTTATAACATCGATATGTTATAGAAAGCTGTTAAAATCAATAGCAACTTATTGAGAAAAATTTAAAAATAGAAAACTTGCCCTGTCGATTATCCTGATCACCTCCGTTGTTCATATTGTGGTGGATCTTATTCTGGGGAACCAGCAGTTAATCATACAACAAAGAGTCCGAGTAGTCGATAGTGTCGTCCAGCTACAATCGGTGAATATACATTCACATTTTGCCAGAACATTAATATCATCTTAGATCGGGCTAGAAAACTGTTTTTTAAATGTCATGCCTGTAACATTAACACGGGTATTTGTGTGCATATGTTTAGAAAAATAAAATGCGTGTTATTAACCACTTTTTCATCTCTGTTTATATATCGAGCGAAATCAGCTAACCTCGAGAAGCCAAGGGTACTCCTCCTGCTGCCTAAGTACTTTCTGCATCTCCGACTCAGTCGATGGCCTCGGGGTGTCTTCAAAAACACGATTTCATTGAAAACTCCCGTATCATCTAGCCAGACGCCATCAACTGCTGCTGCGGTGCCGCATTGGGGCAGATACTGATGTGGTGACCTTCACTGCCGCAGTACGCGCACTCTGGAAACCGATCACTATATTCAGAAATGAAGGAAACTGATCACTATATTCTGAAATGTTTGCCATATTATGGCCATCAATGACGAAAGGAATGAGGACAAAACTTTTGCAGAAACGTACTAAGCAATTCAGGGCAGAACAGGCTCTTGTGGCCATTGAATCCACAGTAGGTACACTCTGGAAACAGATCGAATATTCATTTGCGTTTATAGTCACATGTGACACCTTATGAGCGCAAAAAGAGCGAGGATACAAATTTTGCAGAAACTAACTATGCAGTGGCTGCTGATAATACCACGGATGAGCAACGTCGTATCCCGATGGCGCATTAAGATTCCCTGGCGGGATATTGCGAGTGATCCTCGAAGCACTCAAAATGCAGCGAGATTCGCGCGGACACGTTGGTACTGGCTTCTGAACGACGCATAGAGTAATAAATATTTACATTATATATTTTACACGTCATTTCCAGGACAATTCCCAAGATGTAGACAAATTGTAACTCGTAACCCTCATTGAAGCTCATTAATTACGCTTAAATTATTGTAAAATGTAAACGTCGTAATTTTCATTAATTACGATTAATTATCTGTGAGTCCTCATCCATCCTCATCCACAAGAAAGGAGACCACGCCGACCTCAACAACTTCCGCCCGATCGCCCTCCTATCCATTCCGTACAAGCTCTTCACCAAGGTGCTTGTCACTCGAATGGAACGGACGCTAGACGACACTCAGCCAGTTGAGCAGGCTGGATTCCGCCGCCGTTTTGGATGCATCGACCATATCCACACGCTGTCCACCATCATCGAACACCACAGGGAGTACCACCTTCCACTCGGTCTTGTCTTCGTCGACTACTGCAAGGCCTTCGACAGTGTTGAGGTGCCGGCAGTGCTCAATGCCCTAACACGATCTGGAGTCGACTCTTCCTACGTGCAGTATCTCGAGTCGCTGAACTCCGACTGTTACACCGAGATGAAGACCGACCCATTCGCATTCCGATAGGCAAGGGAGTACGGCAAGGAGATACGATCTCCCCCAAGCTCTTCACCGCCGCCCTGCAGGATTGCATGAGAGAACTTGATTGGAGCGAAGCCGGAGTCACCATCGACGGGAAGAAGCTCTCCCACCTTCGCTTTGCCGACGACATTGTGCTGCTAGGGACGGATACACCAACCCTGGAGAGGTTGCTCTGTGAGCTGGCCGAGACAGGGGAGAAGATTGGTCTCACAATCAACCGGAGGAAGACTCAGCTGATGAAGAACGAGTGGTGTCCAGGCCCCGCCATCTCACTCCACGGAGACCCTCTCCAGGAGACGGACGCCTACGTGTACCTCGGCCGAGAGCTTCGCTGCGATGGATCCCTAAGGACGGAGTTACTCAGGAGGAAGAGAGGTGCTTGGGCCGCGTTCGGGAGCATCAGAGAAGTCACATCGCAACTCCAAGACGCGAAGCTACGCGCCTCACTCTTCGACTCTCACGTCCTTCCTGCTCTCTGCTACGCCGCGGAAACCTGGCCTCTCTCGAAGACAGTTGTCTCCTTCATGCAGACTACTCATCGCGCTCTGGAACGATCCCTCATCGGTACGAGCCTTCACGCGATGAGAGAAGCGAAGCGAAGCAGTGAAGACATCCGTCGCCTCTCTCTCCTCACCGATCCAGTCGACTACATCAGGAGGGCGAAGCACCGCTGGGCTGGTCACGTTCTGAGACGAGACGACGATAGATGGTCTACGAGGGTCACTCAGTGGTTCCCCCCTCCCGATCTCACTCGACCACCAGGAAGACCACCATCCAGATGGAAGGATTCGATCGAGGAGTACGCGAAGATGCCCTATTGCACAGGACGATCCACTCGATCTTCGAGAGCCCCATACCGCCATTGGACTACTCGAGCACGCGATAGAGAAGATTGGCGGACTTGTGATCCACGTGGCACCGGCCGTTGAAGATGGATCTTCTAAGTATCTAAGTAAGTAAGTAAGTATATGTGAGTACTTCATGTAAATCTCTGATAAGATAACACACTTCAATATCAAACACAATGATAAGCATTGACTGTATACACAAATTTAGGAACTTCTCAGTTTTCTGGCTACTCCCCCTCCCTCCTTTCTGGGTATTCCACCCTGATTTTCAGCCACTCAACACTCAAAAGTGGGCGGGGAAGGGAAATGAGGGGGAAGGGTGGCTAGAAACCGAATAAGTGCCCAATTTTACTTTAAATTGCTCCGTTGGGCGCCGTCGTGTACAGGATAACGAACCTGTCGTATCTGAGGACCATTCTGAGTTCTTTACAAGACTATTCAGAAAACGACGAGAAAAACATAAGCAGTTGAAGACGAGAAAAACACTTGAAAAACCTTAATCCTAAGCAACCATTGACTAAGAGAACCAAGCAATCTTAGAAAGCTATGTGTTTTAGAGACTATAGTTTCTCGAAAATTTCGGAGCGCTCATCTTACACTGACCTGGGCTGTCCAACAAGGCGGGTGATAGCCACCTGGGCTGTTGATCCAGTGTCGATGAATCCGCAGACTGGTCTGACGCGGAAATCATTCGGATTCAAGGACTTGAACTTGAAGATGATCTTTACTGTCTCCGAGTTGGTTAGAGTGAAGATGGAGGAGCCTCCCGCGGTGCTAAAAATGGCACACGAGGGTGCAACAGCAAGAGGGCAAATTTGAATTGGCGAAGGAGGCGAAAGCTCGCAAGAATTCGCATTGATGACCGATGGCTAAAAATGACTCTACTTTTGAATGATTGGGAAATGTGTCAATATGGGGCTCAAATTATCTGTTGCGCTACTCTTATTCAACGAAACTAGTGTCAAACATAAAATAATTACTCCATATTATTAAAAGCATATAATAGTTCAAAGATAGTGATGAAAGAGAGACAAACTTCTTGTTTGGAAGCAGAGTCATCCTCTCCTTCCCTGCTGTCATTCCGACCATTCTTCTGCTGTTCCTTCGTCATTTCTTCATTCTTCTCTCTCAGTTGGTTCACTTCCGCTTCCAGATCTTTGATCTACAGCGAATATGATTTAAAAACGTGAGAAAAAAGTTAGTCACATTTCGATTCTTGAGAGCGAGAGCAGTCTTGAACGTGCGAGTCGTTTGATCGAGTTCATCCTGAAAAAAAGAAAAAAAGTCAACAAACAACAATATGTACGGCTACCGTATACCTTGTACTTCTTGTTTTCCTCCCGCAGTCGTTCATTCTCACGAATGATGAGAGAGGGCTGAAGAAGGAAAGTATCGATCAGATAAGAGTGCAATTTGTATACTGTTTTGCAAATATTTTATGGAAATATGGCAATGACACAGGATAAAATACATATGCGTACGAATCTAAAGCTACAAACCAAGAACCGTGGGAAAAATACTCACATCGTTGGCTTCTGCAGAGCGACCGAGTGCTTCTTTCTCTTGACTCATAGCAGATCAGAGATTAACACGCCGACACTAAACCTCTGTCAATGTAAAAAATTCTTTAATCGAAATTCGAGAAATAAATAATCAACCTGATTCAGGGATCTCACTGATCACGTGCACATGGATCTTCTCTCCAACGTAAACTGCGAGGATCGAGTTCCATTCCTTGTTCAGTATCTCAAGCCTCTCCTCATGGCAGGTTTGACCTACTTCAATTCTAGCGTAATCCAGATCAGGGTACCGATAAGAAGGTTCAGCTTAGATCTAAGGATTCCTGGGTGTACCCTGGTATCACTATAGGTACTTCTATCTGAGCTTCTGTAGTAGTGAGGGATCCAGTGACGTCACCTCTACCGTAATCTATTGATTCGTCCATTCAGAGTACGATACATTCATCGTCTCTCCTCCAGGAAGATCGCAAATCGAAGCACTGCTCATCCCCATCATCAATAAGGTCAGTTGACTATGTGCAGCATAGTTGCAACTAGCAACTAGCGAAAGGCGGACAGGAGAGGACGACGTTAAGGATAGAGCTCGCTCTAGTCGCCGCGGGTTAGAGAAAGGGGGCAGAAGGGAGCGAGAAGGAGAGGGAGATAAGCGAGAGAGCGTGGTCCACTGTTGACTTTTAATGCATAGAAGTCGCGGTTCTGAGCCCTCGTGATATTTTAAAATAAACAACAGTCTGACTTTATTGCAGATAATGTTCTCTCTGGTGGATGGTAAGAAATTGGACAGGAGGCCGTACGCGGTCATTCTCAGTAGTAACAATCAGGAGAGAAGGAAGATTCTCTCAGTCATAGATGCACTATCCAAAGGTTTTCCGATTTTGCTATTTTTTCACGGGTCACATGTCATCAGATTCGTCAGTTCCGACATAACATTCACATAAATCATTCACACATATTTTTTAGACATTGATTTCTCCATTCTTACAGGAGACCATATTGGCCATATTTAAAAGAAATATTTGACTGGATAGCTAATTTAGCTTTGATAACAAAGCTGCTGAATAATTAAGGAGTACGAAATATTTCAGGATTTATTCTTTTACAGCAACGCGGGTTCACCATCCCTCATGCCTGCAGCATAAATGCTAGGGATTTGGCGTTCGAGGCAATTCAGCGAGACCATTACTCCTCTCCCTACTCGGATTCCGAATGACGTAGCAGCTGTCTCGTTACCTTGTCTCGAATTGCCATTCCTAAAACGTACCCTTCCGTCTTCGCTCATGAAATCGACAAAGTGGGTGAGTCCATCGATCGATTTGTGCTCTGCCGCAACAACGGGAAGATCTGCAACAGTAAATCATTTAACGATTAATTTACTGCCCAATATATAAATATCCCAATATATTCCAATTTCTACAACTCTCATCACTCGTCTAGTGAAGGCAATGTAAGCAGCGGGAGTTGTGATCAGAATATCTATCTTAACACATTCGATTATCGACTTTACCAACAACTAAAAGAAATATTTGACTGGATAGCTAATTTAGCTTTGATAACAAAGCTGCTGAATAATTAAGGAGTACGAAATATTTCAGGATTTATTCTTTTACAGCAACGCGGGTTCACCATCCCTCATGCCTGCAGCATAAATGCTAGGGATTTGGCGTTCGAGGCAATTCAGCGAGACCATTACTCCTCTCCCTACTCGGATTCCGAATGACGTAGCAGCTGTCTCGTTACCTTGTCTCGAATTGCCATTCCTAAAACGTACCCTTCCGTCTTCGCTCATGAAATCGACAAAGTGGGTGAGTCCATCGATCGATTTGTGCTCTGCCGCAACAACGGGAAGATCTGCAACAGTAAATCATTTAATGATTAATTTACTGCCCAATATATAAATATCCCAATATATTCCAATATGGCCAATATGGTCTCCTGTAAGAATGGAGAAATCAATGTCTAAAAAATATGTGTGAATGATTTATGTGAATGTTATGTCGGAACTGACGAATCTGATGACATGTGACTCGTGAAAAAATAGCAAAATCGGAAAACCTTTGGATAGTGCATCTATGACTGAGAGAATCTTCCTTCTCTCCTGATTGTTACTACTGAGAATGACCGCGTACGGCCTCCTGTCCAATTTCTTACCATCCACCAGAGAGAACATTATCTGAAATAAAGATCGAATATTGTGTTTACTAATTTTAAAGTGTGGAAAGTATGGTCAGAATATGAAGATAAGGCAGTGTAACACGGCGACTACCGTGTGCATGCCCTATTGAGCGTGTCGTTCTCAGCGTTAGTCTAGCATGCGCTGAAGCGATATCTTGACAGCATCTTATGAGATCTCATGACTAGCGGCCATTGAAGTAATGACCCATCCTCATTTAGACCATGTTGCATTAATGTTACACAGTAAACGGTACCTTATTGATGATGGGGATGAGCAGTGCCTCAATCTGCGATCTTCCTGGAGGAGCGACGATGAATGTATCGTACTCTGAAAGGAAGAATCAACGGATAACGGTTGGTATGTCGATAGTGGAGCCCTCGTTACTAAATAAGAACGTATCGAAGCAACGATAGTGAACATATTAAGGTAGATCCAAGATATCCCTAGTCCTAAGCGAAACCTTAGTGTATCGGTACCCCAATCAAATGGACAAATGAACTGATTACGGTAGAGTTGAAGGGTCAAACCTGCCATGAGGAGAGGCGTGAGATACTGAACCAGGAATGGAACTCGATCCTCGCAGTTTACGTTGGAGAGAAGATCCATGTGCACGTGATCAGTGAGATCCCTGAATCAGGTTGATTATTTATTTCTCGAATTTCGATTAAAGAATTTTTTACATTGACAGAGAAACATCAAGAACACAAATGTCATTTCGCGAAACAGATTCAATGCCTTGAAATTTCTCGTGTCTCTCTAGAGTACACAAACGCTCTTTCTCTGGTGGTTAGAGAGCAGCAAGATAATGTGCAGAACGAACCAAGTGAGATAACGTTTCATGCACTAATAGTAAGACATAAATTCCCCTCGTTATGTGCGAGAAATATGACGTTATGCAGCCTTTGATATATTGGGTTGTCCCATAATTCGTGTCGCCACTTTTTTAAATAATATTTTGCTGGAACAAGGAAGGTATTTGACTTATTGTATGTTGCGTTAGATACAGTGGTCAGCTCTCTACATTTTAGGGGCGTCAGCTAGTAAAGGCATTGCCGTGGAGGGGAATTAGACGATTGCGAAATTTTTGATAAAAAATCGACGATCTTAAAATTAAAAAAAATCAACTCTAACAAACAGATAAAAATAAGTATACAGTGCATCGTTACTCTCTAGTAGCAACTAAGTTTATTTTACACAATCCCTGCCTTCCAAAATGATTTGCGAGGTGACAACAAAACTTGAGATTTTCAATGTGGTTTGAAAATTTTTGTGGATTTTCTTTCCGGAACAGTGTGGAACAGTTTGCAAATAATTGTATTTGAATTATCATAGTCAAATGAGCTAGGTTGGACTATTGGAAATACTAAAATCGTGAAATCGACCCTTTTGAAACTCCCCTCCGATGACAAATTGTGAAATATTTCAGTGAAAATTTCAGAAGACTATGATTTAGAAGCATTAATGTGACATGCCATGCACCACCCTTACACCCGTAGTGTTAGGGATTTTAATCTTTACTCGTAAAATAACTAAACATTTTTGAAAAAAAGGTCGGAAATTCTATATTTTCACTTATTGCACCATCATTAGGCAATGCAAGCCGGAGATAAATGTGCGATAAATTTCTCAACATGAGTCTTCTATTAAATATAGCCTGAGGTAATGAAGGCGTTTGATTATTTACGAGAAATTAAATGTAGAAGAAAAACGACACGAATTATGGGACAACCCAATATCAGAGGCGGCATGACGTCATGGTTCTCATTCGACGTAGTGCCGACTTAACGTAAATTCCCCTCGCGTCATAATGACTCACTTGAATGGCGTCACTTTCGCGGCGGCTCCTCCTAAATGGAATCGTCGAATTGACTCCATTTGCGTCTCTCAAAATTAGTCAAGATCGTTTATCCAAGACTTCAGTAGATATTCCATTACACTATCTTCATTTCTGAGACTTTCTGAGAAAAAGCGGTTAATAAAGAGAAACGATAGTTGGTTTTTAATCGGCCAGGAATGATTACCATCTTCATCAGAATCAAATGACTGCTCGAATGACTGATCCGGAGAATCAATTGTTAAATCATCGAAAACCTGAAATAAATAAATTAAAAAACTTATGGAAAAAAATCCATCTATTTCTGCACCTGATGCGATTCTTTCAGAAGTTTGAGACTCTCTTTCAGTGAGCCCCCGTCGAAGATTTCTGAAATATTTCTGTGGCATTGCTGGCGGCACTAGGTCGGATGGGAACTATGACGACATTTCATGACTGATCTATCAAAAGCGGTATGATGTCATAGTTCTCATCCGGCCTAGTGTCATTACTGGCTAGTCTGCTCATCTTGCGGGCATTCTCTATCCGTATAACATGCGTGTTGAATCAGAAGAATCAGTGCAGCGTGGGAATATTGTAAGAATGGGCTACACGCGGCGGTCCACAGGGGGTGAGCGAGAGATGAGAAAGCGCAGAGAAAGAGAGCAAATCACTCGCAAATTTACATTCTCTCTCGCGATTGGTCTCAAAGCGAATGATTTTCTGGAAATTTGTATAGTATGCCGTGCTACAAACCTGATGCCATCCTTCACTGCAATTACACACACATCAAACTGCACCGCTGATTACCCTATAAAGAAAACAATTCAAAGTATGGTGGCCAAGTCGGAAAAATAAGAGCACTTGTAGATGGTTTTACTCTTGACGGCTGCAATTTCTTTCTCAATTAAATATCATAATTGCGGGAACGTACAATTATTCAACTGCCATCCTCGTTCATCGAACAACGTCCGCCTTTCAAGCCAAATTTATTATCTCTCTACACATTCTTCAATAAATACTATCACAGAAATTTAGCAGACTATTATTATCATAGATCCATAAATCATCTATGCTATTTACACAATAGGCAAGTGAGCAAGATAGTGAACATAGCTCACTAAAAGTTCACTATAGGAGTGATGAATGAAATTTGAGCCATAAAATCGATTCTGATTGCGAATCTGCGATACGGTACGAAATGAAATAATCTATGCTAAAAGCTCAGAAAGGATAGAGAAGAGAGAGCAAGAAACTACCTCATTTGATACAATAGGAAATGGAGGGAATGAAATCGATAAGATCTTCCTACGCCGTGCATCAACAGTAACGGAACGGATCAGAGAATACGGTGGTGTGGATTGATTCAGATACGGTAAACCCGACAGAATAAGTATCGTTGCATGATTCGAAAGTACAGAAGGCTGACTACAGTAACCAGGATCATACACGGTATCTCAAAGGGTCGAGTCTAAATGTAAAGCTTGGTGGAAAGGAAAATTGCGCATACAATCACAGTCAGAACTAGTACAACCGAGTTGGATTTGAGTGGATTAAAGTACTTACAAATAGAAAAGAGCGATAATTACACACAAAATGGAATGTGAAGAAACAAGTACAACTGAAGGATATTTAACATCAGTGGAATTAAACCGATTCGTGGTGTGGTGTGGGGCGAGGTTTCCCAGTCAGTGTTGTGCACATTCACAATTGCCAGTGCTCGGCGAAGTCGACGTAGAGTGCGTGTTCGAGTCTGCCGATGGCCGATCGGTACGAGAGACTGCCAGAGAGAATCGACGAATCACGCAGAGACTGGAATGTACACTCATCACATATGGAGGAATTTGGAATATACACTCATCACATCTGGAGTACGGTATGACTTCTGGAAAAGATCCCTGTTAGTGCTGAGCAAATATTTTTTTTATTGTAGAAGCCTAGAAAAAGACACCATTGTATTTCTCAAAACTCTCTTCTCAAATGAATATGGTGTGGCGCCAATCAGCCTAGGAAACCTATTTCACGATTTTCATTCAAAAATCATCACTAACAAATCTAATCTGCTCCTTCAAATCAATACTCCGCTACCGTACCTCTCCCTGATCTCCCTGGGCGTGGTCAGCTCGCGAAAGAGTGTAGAAGAACGGACGGAGCTCGTCGAATCCTGCAGGGAAGTAGTTACGGTAATACCGTAGTCATTTCAAATCGTAAACTGTCTTATAACTACGGAAATCAGTACCAGTGAGGTGCTTCATGTTGGAGAGGGAGGCAGTTGCTGTCGAGATCTCATCTCGCGACAGTTTTTCGTACTGCAAAGTTTGTAAAATCGATATCAATGGAATACAGTAATCTTCCAAGCATACGGTATCCCCTGATGACCCAATCAATAATTGCTCAGCTCACCTTGGTCTGGAGGAGCTTGTGAATTCGGCCAGCGAATGACACGAATACAGCAGTTCCCGCAGTGGGAACACTGCTCACGAAGGCCCAATGACACCTACAGAGATCAAAGATCAACTTTAAACCATTACCTTATCCACTCCTCATCGAGAATCCGAGTACCGTAATCATCACCGTCTGCTCATCTACCGTATCCCGCCCCCTTCCTACCGAACTCACATCTGGAACTGGGCGAGATATCCGGCTGGCAGGGTGCAGAGTGACTCGAGCAGTTTGCAGCCAGCGAGATACAGCTGCATCCACTGGTCGTCCTGCACAATTCATTTTTTTTCTTCCATAAACGCAGTCTGATTCCATTTAAAACATCCATCTCCCTATAGTGATTAAGGACCAATCTGCAAGGCTAATTTCGAAAATATTTGAAACCGGAGCCAGGGAAGTATAAAATGATCTATTTGACTCAAGCAAGCTATAGCGTATGTCTAGCAATGTTCCGAGATCAAGTATCAAATATCATCTCCTTCTTCCTGACCTTGCTGGATGCCAGATCCTCACTCCCGTCTGTCGCCCCTGCCAGTTGCTGCTCCACCTGCAGTAGAACGTGCCCCTGCAATGGGAGAAAGGGTAATGGGGGAGAATTATTTATAGTTTGTTCTATGCAGACAAAAGCGAAGTCGATCGGCTAGTGCACGAATCTCCATGTAAGTGCACACTGTGCAACAGCAATCCGACATTTGCACACTCGAAATTTCTTGTATTTCATTGAACCACGAACAATTGGGCAGGATACTATCTCGAAGCATAAACAATGTCTATGCAACTGCGGTGCACCTAGCACTATTATATTATCTAAAAATTAAAATAGTATATAAGTAAAAACGTACCAGTTCAGTTACCATGGCTGGCCACATGCTCACGAGCGAGGAGGCATTCAGTCTGCAATTTAAAATATCATACTTCTTTTGATTTTACACATCCAGCTTCTTGCTCCAGATTATCTACAGAACTAGCCAACAACATCCTGCATGCCGATAAGTGCCCCTCTACAGTACTCTACCTACAGTACCCGACAGTACCTGAGCAGCAGCACTCGATAGCAGAGGAAGACTGCTGCTCTGATGGAGGGAACTGCCTGGCACAGGCGCAGATTCTCAGCCAATCGTTCTGGAAAGGATTTTTTGTCTAAATCCTGAATGGTATTATCACTAGGAACAACCATGTTCTTCATAGAACATGTGAAACCTCTGACTGACCAGAGGTGAAATGTGAAACAGACTGCTCCTACTGTCATTAATATTTCACAATTACACACACACTTTTAACTTCGCATCTTTACCTGCGGATACATAGTATCCTATTTCTCTACCGTAACCCCTCATTCTACCGTACCCTGGACATCCGGCAGCTGTGGTCTATATTGATCGAGTTCCGATCCGAGCAGAACAAAGGCCAGTCTCTTCAGTGACAGCGCGCGCGCCTCGTACTCTGTTTCCTGCAGTTAATAAAATAAATAAGATGGACAAAAATATTTTTGAAAAAAGATGTCATTCTCTTTACACAGTTATGAAAAAAGGATCGCAGTAATTTAATTTTTTTTAAATTAAAATTAAAAATACGCAGTAACCTTGCTGGTCATGATGTTCGTGAAAGATGCGGAGGGAGCATAGGAAATCGACTCTGCAAATATAGAGTATATGGATCGCTGAAACGAAAAAATGATTTCGACCCGTCAGTCTCAGACTTCAACCACATGTCAAACACATGTGAATTTGATATGGACAATGCTCCCTTCCTCTTTATCCAAAATAAAAGAATCAAGTCTAGTTTGACTCCGGATATCTACATCCCTATCAGGCAACTAATCGATAATGTCGTACTGAGTAGATCTCTGAAGCTGCTCTTGTCGTGCGTCATCAGATGGTCGACGACAACAAGCCCTTGACGGAGAGAGTGCAGATCCATCTTGAAGAAGGCTGCAAGAGGATGGAATTATATCATTTTTAAAAATCGTATTGTAGGTGGGTAACGAACGAGATAATTTGCATAATATGCATGAAAAAACTGTTTTTTGAGATTTACTCATGAAAGGTGGAACTTTTGCTCGTATTTTAATAGAAGGAGCATGTAGATTAGTTCATTACGCATCGAATGAAAAAAATTGGCTCGCTGTAGGTCAAAATCCAACGGAGCTACGGTCCTCCAAAGTTGTAGGTCATAACTCCGTCCAACATGGAAATTTCGCAAATCTGAGGGGAAATACTTTCTCCTCGCCCTCACAATGCCTAGTCCGACTTGTCTCAACAAAATCACGACACTTTGTATTTAAACTGTCGTAAAAGGTTCCCATTTTCCTACATTCTTACAGATCTATGATAATTTCCTGTTTTTGCTATTCACTTTCAATCTCCCTTCAGTTTTCTCCCCCTTTCCAAAACTAAATTGTCGGCTTTTTGCTGATGACATCAAGCTCTTCACTACTTTCGATCCACTCTCTCCTTCTGATTCCCCCTCTCAGCTTCAATCGGGTATTAATGGGTTCCTAGAATACTGCGAAAAATGGCAGTTAGAAGTTGCTGAAAAGAAATGCAACGTATTACATATAGGCAAAAACAATCCCTGTACTAGCTATTCCTTAATCTCTTGCAATTTTGTAGTAACGCAGTCAATCCGTGATCTAGGTGTTTATATTGATCCTCTCTTACATTTTGACTCTCACATCCAGACTGTTTGTCATAAGGCGTCTTCATTAGTCTATTTACTTTTCCGTAGTATCAGCTGTACAATAGTTGTCCCATACATTAATTAATTTATCTACGCCATTTATCTTATTAATTTATTTATTATTAATTTATCTTCATACATATCTGCTTTCAAATCTTTTATCCTTCCCATACTAGAATACGGCTGTCCCGTCTGGTCTCCCTCCTCATCTGGTCGTATTCGCAAATTAGAGAAAGTTCAACATCTATTTAGTAGGCTATTATATTATCGTTGCTCTCGAACAGACATCTCTTTCCCCTCTTATTCTGATCGATTAGCCCTATATTCTCTACGCTCTCTTTATGTTCGCCGTATTGTCATTGACATAGTGCTAGCTCTTAAAATTTTCGCTAACGCTGTTGAGTTGTCAGTATGTAATTTATATACATATAGGACTATTAGCAGACGTCATAGTGCCTTTGTTCTTCACATTCCCCCTTTCCGAAGGGAAAATTTGAAAGCATCGTTTACTCATAGAACAGCTAGATTCCTAAATAAGCTCCACTTAATTTGCAATCCTCTATTGTCGATCGAGACTATTAAGCACTATTTGCTAATTCACCCTAATCTTCTGTGTACTCTTGGAATTGAAATTAGAAGTCTTTAGCATCTATCCTTACCACCATCCCCCCCTCAGACCTTTCCTCTCCTTTTTCTCTTCTCAACCCTTCCCCAACCATTCTCATCCCCCTTCGATCTCCTCCGATCTCCTGTCACACAAGTCTCCAATACGATATACATTGGACAAGCGGCCACTCCTACCGCTCACGAGGCTCCCTCCCCTCGCCACTCCCTCTTTCTTGTGATTCGGAAGATCTACCTTCCCCCCTTCCTCTTCCCTAACCCTAATTATTTCCTCGAACACTCTATACTTGATGAAGCGCCCTTGTGGTGTACGATAAATAAAATAATCAATTGAGAGCACAGGAAATATATAGCCTTCTTAAATCTAGAAAACAAATTCGACTTGTCACATTCCCGATTCACAGATAAAATAAATTCAACTGTTTTCAGGATTTGTTGATAAAGAAGGAGGTAAAAAGGGAAATAAATACCACAAGAGCGCCCTCATTGTCGTCAATGCTACATCTTCTACCGTACCTCAGCCAGCAGGAACAACGCCCTCGTGCTCTCTGTAGGATCCCTGTGCTTGTTGTTGTTGCCGTCCTGCTGCAAAGAAAGAATGAATTCAATCGATATTCTATCGTATTCCATGTCCCAATTATCGATTATCGTAATCCACTCTACCGTACCTTCATGCTCGATCGGAGATTGGAGGCGCTGCTCTTGAGGGAGAACTGCGCAGATTGGTTGTCGCCAGCTGATTGAGGTCTGCAAATAATTTTTGATATGTACACTTGGAAGATCCAAAGCACGATAAGATCGGTGCCGAACATATTTCGCAACCGAAACTCAAATCCTCCTTTTGTAGATTATCTTATTCCATTCCGTCCCCTCCCCCTCCACTCACTTATTCGATGTGAGTGACACAGTGCTCGCCCGCTGACTCGGATCTGCCGATGCAAGAGAGGGAAGAGGAGTCGTCTCGAGAGAGGGAGTAGTGTCCGTAGATCGGAAACCTCGAAGAGAGAAATCATTGATTGGAGATATGAAGGATGAATGTTTGCTCCCATGAATACAAATGTGGGCAATACCAACTGATGAGATGCAGTCTATTGCACCCCCTTTCACGATCACATTTAGGTTTCGTCAGCATTATCAAAATTGAAAAGCAAATTCAGAGTGGTGGGTTCCACGAAGGCTCTTCAAAATACAATATTCCCTTCACAGGCCTCCGACTATGCTGTCGTGCTTGACGACGAGCGTTCTCTTCAGCCACGTCGGCTGCTCCAGTTGCCATGCAACGATGACGTTGCACGCCTCCGTGAGACGCTGAGTAACCTCTTGCACCTGAAAAGGCATTATCGATTGATTGGATATCGATCGATAACGGCGGAGTGGATATTACGGAATATTTGATTACGAGGGTAAGAAGGTCATCATCTCCAGAACATTCAAACTGGGTGATCGAAGCAACCAGTTAGATTGCCGTTCTACGTATCCTCTATACGCAGTAATATCTTTACCAGCTCAATTCCGTTTCAATTTTCAAGTCAAAAATATACAAAAAAAATACACCAAAGTGATTCTCCGTTTCAATCCTCCTTTACCTCCATTCCTTCCCCTCTCCTCACCTGCTTGATGACGACCTTCATTCTCTCCTCGATTGGAGCGACGCAAGGAGTGCACACTCGCACGAAATCGCACAAAATACTGAAAGGGAGAAATAAGGAATTAATAGTTTAGGAATCAAACGCAAGATCGTATCATTGACAGTGTCGCCTATACGACTAAATAGGAAAGGCGAAACTGGCTTCGGCCAATTCAGAAACAACATATGAATTGGCCAATTCAGAAACAACACATTTTGTTCAAATTCTACTGTTAGATCACGTTTATACACTATCAATTCCGTAACAAATGCTAACGTATTTGATCGGAATTACAGTATCTTACAGTACCTGAACAGGAGGAATACGGTTCTGCTGGGGAGACTCGACAGAGGAGCGTCCATCATCAGAGCGTGCAGATACGGCCAGGCGGAGATCAACTGAAATATTTGTTATGTTTGCACGTGGCCGAGACATCAGTGTATGGTTGGAATAACATCCGGCTAAGGAATAATTGAGAAACGAGAAAGCTACTATCGATTGAAAAAAAATGTAATTTAACTTTTGTTGCTCGTCATTTCCAAACAACGAAATAGACAGGAGTTGAAAATTCATGGAAGGATCTCGAAATGGAGCAACGAGAACTAGAATCGCATAGGCAAAAAAATGAAAATAAGATTTATAATTGCTTTTCGTCACTGGAAGTGATAAAATGCATCGCGACCTTCAAAATCTCGTGCCACACAAAGCAAAAAATATACTGGTCCAAATTCGCACCATAGCATATTTTCACATCTAGAATTAAAAACAAAACATCCTGTATACTTCATATTGATGGGGCGTGGTATCAATTACACAGTGCTTCTGGCCGAAATCCCCCTGTCCTACAGTACCCGCACTACCGTACCCCTTCACTTCTCACCTGTTCTGCATTCTGTGTCTGATTTTGAGTAACATGACCAGGACTTATTGCTCATTCAAATTGCCAGGAGATTTGGATTACTTGAGTGACACGACATCACCAGGTTGGAAAAAATTCGAAGCACCAATATCAAACAGTACTTCCATAAGGGTCCAGCGGCAGAGGTAGGCCCGGCCAGGCACATTTCACCCATTACCTCCTGTTCATGGGTGAAATGCGCCTGACACCTTTAAGCCAGAGGCGTGTAAATATATTACTATTTCTCGTTGATCGCACCTGTTTCCATTCGGATCCCATGCTTCTCTGCTCCAATTTGAGCGGCACATTCGAGCTCGATTCGCCGAAGGAGGAGAGACTGGAGAGACCCTGGAAAGATATTTTTATATTATGATTACAGTTTCATAATTTCTAGCCACATTTTTTCACCACAAGCAGCATACCTTGACGAGATTGGAGAACAGCTCTGTTGCTCCTCTCGTTCCCGGCACAGCGGCAAGCGCAGAGCCAACTGCCCACTGAAAACAATCGGATTTAGCAGAATTTTAGACATTCGTAAAACAGTAAACTATATGTTTCACATGCACGCTATGGGAAGCTACACAATGCTTCCGATTCGTCATTCCCATTAGACTATAAAAATTATAATTGCCCACTGCAACGAATCGAAAATGAAATATTTTTTTTCGGCCCATAGATTCCTCGTTTCAAATGGTCTTCAAGTTTCATTTGAAGAAGCGTCTGGGATTTCGTCTCAGTGTACTCTACTAAATAAACACCAATCGCTGACCGTGTGACTGGTGGGGCTGGTGTTGGCTCCTCCGGTCATGGCTGCAGCTCCGCCTCCTCCTCCTGCTGCAGCTGCTGCATTGGCTGCTGCAGTCGCATCTGCAGCTGCACTCTGCTGAGAGGTGTCGATGAGGCAGAAGTGGAGCACCGTCGTGAGAGCCTCCATCGTCTGAAAGGGGGGACGGGGTGATTCGTTGCTCCACGGATTACACTTAGATGAATCCCTTGAAGGACATCGAGACAAGCTGCAAGATCAAATATCCTCACCATAACGATGAAATTGGCGGGGAATTCAGTGCCCAGCACTGTTCCGCAGGCTATTTCGCTGTCGGGAGACGGGGTTCCCTCGTCGATCGATTGCCTGCACAGGAATACCGTAACTCCAGTAGCTACCGTACACCTTCATTCCTTGATCCCTTCCTACAGTACTCCTACCGTACCTCTCCTCCTGTCTCTTCCTCGCGTAAGCACTCGTCTTCCCATAGGCAACTCCAATCGCTGTCTCGATATTCTTGCATAACTGCTCACTCATTCTCATGCACAGCTTGGGAAGGGCGCGGTCCAACCTGCAATAAAGAACCGTAATCAATTTTTAAGCGATGTAACCTCAAATGTATGAATCATTACATGCTATTGAATACACAGTTTTAGAGGTAATATGAGAAAATCACCATCGAAAACTACCCCAGGGAACATGTTTTCATGGGTTTGACGTTTTGGGCTGTGCAATGTCTTGTTGAATCTATCACGAACGGTCTCATATGAGAGACTATCTGAGAAGATTCACCATAGGCCGTACAGCGAAAAATAAAGTTGCGATTTTAAGATCTCCCTAGGGGTAACTTTTCACGTAGAGTTCGAAAATCGACCTTAGAAAGCCGAATCTCTGACTTCTGATTCCTGGCGACAAAAAAAGATTCCTCATGCTAAAGTACCCCTAGATATGTTGCTTTCACCCCAAAAAAGTGTGCTTATATGAGTAGTTATAGTTCGCCTAATACTCGGAGCTGCATTTTCGCCAATATTTCGACTCGGCTCTCTTCAAAAGTAAAGTTCCATATTTACTCCCAATACAGAAATATTTCACAAATGCATTATTTGAAATGTCTTAGACACATAAATTCGCCATAAAGACTGATTTCAATTGATAATGGTCGTCCGGTAGCAGTATTTTTCGACAATTTTTTGTATCATACTAATCCGGTGGGTTTTTTGCAACAATATATCAGTAAGAAATAATTGTTTCATTGAAAGTTTGCAAATATAGGTCCAATATGATCTATTAAAGATGATTAAGTTATTTGGAAACCTTTACTACACTTTGCAAGTTTGCAAAATTCCGATATTTGCAATTTTCGTGCTTATCTCACACGAATCATTAACGATAACAACATAATTTTAAAGACCTCTAATGTGAAAATTCAGATTCTACGAGTGAAAATACATATGGAATGGCGATTTCAGATGTTTCCGGAATTTCGACTTTTTCGCCCCTTCGACCCCATGGGGCAAAAATGTGAACAATATTTTTCCCAAAATTCACGAAATATGTATATATTCTGGAGTATTTTCACTCGAAGAATCTGAATTTTCACATTAGAGGTCTTGAAAATTATGTTTGCGGCTGCTATCATTAATGATTCAAGTGACAGAAGCACGAAATTTGCAAATATCGGACTTTTGCAAACTTGCAAAGTTTAGTAAAGGTTCCCAAAGAACTTAATCATCTTTAATAAATCCTAATGGACCTATATTTGCAAACTTTCAATGGAACAATTATTTCTTACTGATATATTGTTGCAAAAAATCCCACCGGATTAGTATGATACAAAAAATTGTCGAACAATTCTGCTACCGGACGACCATATCAATTAAAATCAGTCTTTATGGCGAATTTATGTGTCTAAGACATTTAAAATAATGCATTTGTGAAATATTTCTGTATTGGGAGTAAATATGGAACTTTACTTTTGAAGAGAGCCGAATCGAAATATTGGCGAAAATGCAGCTCCGATTATTCGGCGAACTATAACTACTCATATAAGCACACTTTTTGGGGTGAAAGAAACATATCTAGGGGTACTTTTGCATGAGGAATCTTTTGAAAACGTTTATTGTTTACCATTCCCCGAAAAAATTTTCATGACGGAAATTTTTAAATTTAAAAATTATTCAAACGGCCACAACTTTTTCCACAGATGAGCTAGCCCATCACTCCCAACAGTAAAAATGCTTATCTCGTCGAGATCTTTTAGAATTACTATACATGTCTGAGGTTTGGATAAGCCGTTCAAGAAATGCAAAAACCGACCTCATCGTTGAGGTGTGTCACCGGGAACCAGAAGTCAGAGATACGGCTTTCTAAGGTCGATTTTCGAACTCTACGTGAAAAGTTACCCCTAGGGAGTTCTTAAAATCGCAACTTTATTTTTCGCTGTACGGCCTATAGGTTGAATTGCTAGAGTTTTATCAGAGAGTCTCTCATATGTAATTCAAGAAGAGGCTGTAAATAATCAATCCGTCTGGCTGTTTCTGGTTCCACAAGATTACTAATAGACTCAAAATTGCTGACCATGGCAGGATGTGCACCACTAACTGCAGCCATCCCTCGTGTCTCTCGGGACACTTCTTCAGCGCATTCAGTACAGTCAGAAGGAAGACTCGCAACTGGAAAGGTTATTTATTGTGTTGCACGAGAACGCCACGAGGAATTGGCAAGTTCTGATTCGATCGAATATCAGGAATATCCGTAGGATGAAATCACCAAGTAACTTGAATTTCCACTTTTTTGAATTCACACAGATGAATGCGCATAATAAAAATTCGCCCACGATTCGCAATTTCATCAACACATAACTCCGGTTCTATTGAACAACCTTACTTATAAAAACTACGAGGATTTTGTAATTTAATTTCAACACAAACCAATGGACTATTGCTTTGCTCGAAATCAATGAAATATCAAGACAATGCGAAATGTGAATTCACCAGGCCACTTTCCTGTTCATTAATGAAGATACGCGAATGGGTAAAAATAATAAACAAAAATACTTATTATGCTTACCTCGACCAAACTGCTCGGCAGCTCCCTCAATCCCGTTCTATTTGTCGTATTTCCTGCATTAGATCCACCAAGGAAAGGAACTATCCGGTTTCCAGGAACTATCCGGTTTCAGAACCTTTACAAATTGATTTTTCACTGAAGCGGTTTGTATTTCAAACGATCTTGAAGTAACTTCAGAAAACAATAAGGCCAGTCACCTTCTCCTTATCCCTTCTTCCTCACCTGATCAGAGTATGAATTGAATCCGTGCTTGATCTCGAATTCCAATCTGATCGTGGCTGCAGTGAGTGAGAGGAGACTCCGGTTGTACGCCCCCACGAGACCAGCCAGACGACCGTCACGACGAAGACCTGGGGGGGAGAAGTTAGAGTTGTTTCTAACGGATACCGCCATCGCATTGCTGCCACGAAATACTTGGAAATACTTTTAAACCTCAACCAAAAGTCGATATAATCTCACACTAACTGTGTGTAAAGTGTAACCGTTGTTGATAATAATTCACTTGAACTCATTTGGTGATCATCCAAAAACGCCAGAATATCGATTTTCCGAGACATCTAAAATTTCTTTGGGCGACTGTATCCCAGGCAATAGATGAGTTATGTGGCCTAAATTTTGTAGATATTGTTCACTCAAGATGCAGCAACAATCCACCAAGTACGATTACGATCCGGCTCCAAACGGAAAAATTCGAAAAATTGTAGACCTCAATTTCCATCATTGTAAAATCAAAGTTCAACACATTGGAAAAATTCTAGTTTCTTGCTGCATCATGCATAATCTCCCCACGAACAAGTTTACAAAATTACGAAGTCAGGCGATTGTCGCCACTTATTTTACGGTCGAACAATTGACTAGGGTCGGAGATGCCGATGTGGTCAAATGTGACATGAGTCAAAAATTTATCTGTACGAATTCGTTCCAACTTCAGTTTAGAGATGAGTCCTACTTAGCCATTCACATTTTTAGCTATTACAATTCGAATGGCACTGAAATGTTTCCACGAGAATGGAAAATTTCATGACTCATATCACATTTGACCACATCGGCATCTCCGACCCTCGTCAATTGTTCGACCGTAAAATAAGTAGCGACAATCGCCTGACTTCGTAATTTTGTAAACTTGTTCGTGGGGAGATTATGCATGATGCAGCAAGAACCTAGAATTTTTCCAATGTGTTGAACTTTGATTTTATAATGATGGAAATTGAGGTCTACAATTTTTCGAATTTTTCCGTTTGGAGCCGGATCGTAATCATACTTGGTGGATTGTTGCTGCATCTTGAATGAACAATCTACAAAATTTAGGCCACATAACTCAACTATTGCCTGAGATACAGCCGCCCAAAGAAATTTTAGATGTCTCGGAAAATCGATATTCTGGCGTTTTTGGATGATCACCAAAAGAGTTCAGAAGTGAATTATTATCAACAACGGTTACACTTTACACACAGTTAGTATGAGATTATATCGACTTTTGGCTGAGGTTTAAAAAGGTAATTTGAAACACACTCACGGAAACTGCACACAGTTCACATTCTTCTTTAGATGAATGTGAACTGATACACCACATGGCTATATTTTCTTTTAGATACACCACATGGCTATATTTTCGTGAGGTTGACCTCTTGAATGCTCCAAACTATAAGTCAATAGGGTGACGTTGGATGAAGTTATGATAAGTTTCCAAACTTTTGCACAGTACTGTAACTCCTCTGGGCATTTGAAGTGTGAAACTCAAAAGATGTTTTATAAAATATTTTTAAAAATGAAATCTGTTGAAAAAAATCGATGTACCCTTGAGCGTCATTCGAATTCCCTCGTTGTACTCCGCAATGAGCATTGAGAGATGCATTCTGAATTTACAAAGTTTTCATCTTGTTTTCAATTACCTAATCAGGTACTTTTTCACCAACAACAATATCTCAAAAATCTAGTCCAGAATGAACTTTGAAAGATGATGGGCCAATGTTACGTAAAAGTCGGTTATTCTAAATCTTTATTGCCATTAAAATTAACTGACTCGTCGCTCCTCTCCGTCTTTCTCGGATCGTGAACTGATGAGACGAGAAGAAGGAGAAGACACTTCTGCATCCTGGCTCTGGAAAGTGATTTGTCACCATGGAATGAGGATTATATCGAATTAGACCGGAACCGTTATTTAGATGATACTACAGGAACGAGAAATCCGCAAGCATTAGCATCATGGAATCCTCCCCCACTGGATGTTCCCATTACACTACCTAATCCCTTCTACCGTACCTTCCCATCACACTACAGTATCCTCCCCTACCGTACCTGTTGAGCATCGTCTGAATGAAAGTGACAAATGGCTTGTTGCGTCAGCATCATCGTCAACAACTCGCGCATTATCTCGGCCAGTAGATCAAGAATCGCGATCTAAATGGTTTCAATTTGCCCATTTCACAGGTAATGCATTTAGGTTTCAAAATGCTATGATAAATTTCAAAATAAAGTTAAAAGCCAATTTCCAACACGATGATATACCACAAAAAAATCAAGTCGGACTTTGCACTTCCAACTCATAATCAGATCGTTCTTCGACACGGGAGCAATCGGAGAACTGACGAAGAAAGAACGGAGGAAGTGGAGGGAGATCTGGAATTTAATGAGTTAGCCACACTTGCAGAGTTAGAAAAAAAAATTATGAGAAACAAAACGAACGAAACTCAATCCGATCGTTTTAGGTTTCACACTTCCCGTATCACACCCTGCCTTTAGAGGCAATGATTCCGTACACGGCTCAAGGTATGAAAATAAGAATTCCGTTCTCACAGTCATGATGAGCTCCAACTGGGTGAGATTCCTGGTTCTCGATTCATCGACCACAGTCTGCACTTGCTTAGAAACTCCGCCTGCTGCTGATGCATCCGTGCCGTCCTCAAAGACGAAATTCGTATATACCCTTACAATTCGTGTTTTACGAATGGCACATTAGGTGCACCTGTTTTCACAGGTGATATGGTTCCGCCCTGCATGGTTGAAAAATTAAAAGAGCAAGAAAATAAGTAGAGCTGCGAAGTTACTGATCTTTCAACCAGTCATCAAGTGCACCACTCACATCATTTCCCCAGAAGGTCCTTCCCAGAATCGCCCTGACGTGTCTCGACATCAAATCGGGAAGAGTGATCGACTCGGGAGCTGTGCCTGCAGAATTAATGGATTTTTGGATTTGCATGCTCGGCTGGATCCCATTTGGAAAGCACGCGCAATGTTCAGAACGTAAGGCTAGCGAAATCTAGAGCCCGGCGAAACCCCGCCCCCCATCGCTAATCGCCAAAAGTTTTGACACGATAAATAAAGGAAGTGCAATTCTGCTAGAAGCAGTGATTCTTTAGCAATCGAAGAATGGTTATTTAAAGCGTCTTTATACTTCTCCTCAACAAGAAAAAAAAAACGAAAAAAAGCGTGCAGAACCGATATATTTTACTTCAATCGGGTTCTCCGCAAAAAGGTTCAATAATTTATACAGAAATAGTTCTTAGTGTTACAAATTTATGATTGCTTTACATGAAATTTACAAGATCCATTCGACAGGAAGATTATCGGAGAAAGTAGATCATCGTCCGATCCATTGCGAGTGTAGCGAGAGAGATGAAGAGAGGAAGGAAGGAAGGCGAGACAGAACGGGCGACGTCTGCTTCACCTGAAGGGATATTGTTGAAAGGGGTACTGTAGTGAGAAGAGCCGTGGATGAGGGTATCTACGAACCGGTTTCTCCTCAATGGGCACCCATTCTAGGAGGTAGTTCGCCCCTCCGTTGTTGTCCCAGAAGATTCCCTCTGAGACCGAGTACGAGACACACATCTCACAGCGAGAGAAAGAGGACTGCGAAGAGGGAATTGAGGAGGGTGGAGGGAGGAACAGGGAGGGAAAAGGGGGAGTACCTGATGGGGGAGTGCGAGCACGAAGGAGAATGCGTCAATGTCATCGTTCCCGAATAGTTTAGTTTGTGTGAGAAAGAAGCAGGCTGTTCACAATGGGTACTCCATCCATCCTTTGTGTAGCGGATAACAATCTGAAGGAGAGGGATTGGGTCCTATTCCACATATGGATGATCGATCGGTTACCTTCTTATCATATACGATATCGAGTACATTGATCTGTCCCGTGAGATGACCTCCACTCGTCGTCCTCAACGAGGCCATGTTCACGTGTCCCCATCGAGTCCTGCTCATTCAGACTCCGACCGATAGACGAAATTAGTGGGGAAGAGACGATGGGAGTATACCGTAGTTGAGGCAACGGGAGAACACGATGAGATACTGTAAGGGGGGCGGGATAGTCGTCAAACTTCCACTCAATGGACACGTGTTCTTGTGATGGAAAGTGGAGAGTGATCAGAACCTTACTTGGGCATCGGCATTAACAAGAAATTCTCTTCGTCCCTTGTGAAGTATGACATCTTCTCGAGATCGAGTCCCAATGAATCCGCGACTAGAACAGATTTTCTCGAAGATGTCGATGATCGATGCTTCCGAAGGGCCGACGGTAACGTCTTCGATCGTTCTCTGTAAAGATTAGAGATAACCTCGTGCGATTCTATCAACACGAGTGTGCATTCTTGCCCTCATGACTTAACTGTTTCTCTCTCTCTCTTGGGACTTCTCTAGTTTAGGGGGTAAGCCCATTCCTCCCACTCAGGTAGGGGGGGGGGACAGGCTAGAGCTACGCAGCTTTCTGTGTATATCGCCGGCCTAAACCGGCTTTTAACCGAAGCGGTAAGCAACAATCGGGTATAACCGCTTCGCGAGGAGACCATATCGTTGCTTACAGGGCTCCAAGCTTCGCGGGTCGCTGTTATAGGGAAGGAGGTATAGGTGCGTGCTGTAAAGCCAATGCTCTCGCCCTGTAAACAAGTTGTTTACTAAAGCGCGTGAGTAGTTGTTTACAGGCGAGAGCGTCAGAGGGAAGGGGTAGGGAGTGAGAGGCAGAGTGTCAGGGACGCAGAGGGGAGTGGGCGGAGTTACCCCCTAAAGTAAAGAAGTGCCTATAATATTATAACGTACGCCTAAATGTGACAAAGAGGTTGTTGTTTTGCTCATCTCCCAGGCGTTGAAAGACTCCCCCTCTCATAATTCTAGCAAGCTACGTGGTTTACAAATTACCTGTCGAGGATGGTCGAGGAGGGCGATCGACTGGATGATCATCTTGTCCACACGGTGGACGTCGAACTTCACCTGAAAGAAAGTGTTGCGAGAATGCTTTCGTCAGGTTCTACATTATTGTAGTTAAAACTAAACCAAACCTTGGCGCGCGAGTACGAGTGTCCAAGCGAGATCTTCGCCTTGTTGAGAGAGTGGTGGGGCAGCTCACGAGCAAGAACAAGGCCAAAAAAAGACAATAAATTCACAAGAGATAATTACAAATACGTAATAATTAAACAACACAGTTATAAAACCACTCACACTCATCTTCTCCCTCCCAAAATGGAACAATCCGTAGCTCAGCTTCTTGAAAGAAGGTGCGGCCTCCATTACTCCCTGCGATCGGCCGCTGCGACCTTCCGTCATGGCTTGAAACAGTGGAGAAACGAAAGTAAAAAATATTTTCAACCATAAAGCTAATAATTCGCCGATTTTATGGCACAATCTACTAACACACTCAATCTAGCGTAATTATACAAACGATTCGAGCAAAATAAATATAAATAAAAACTATTTAAACATGTTTAAAACGCGAAAATAGGCCAGAAAAACAATCGATTCTAATTCGAAGTCATCGGTGCTGCAAAAAAAAGCTCAGTCCTACAGTAATTAGTTTTCGTTGTTTCATATTGCGCGCCTTCGGATTTTGACAGCCCGGGCTGTTCAAATTTATTTTCTCGTTAGCCTTCGATTTTGCATTGTGTCAGAACATTGTGCACGGATACTGATATAGCACAAGTGAAACACAAAACCGAAATGAAGCTGCTTCAGTTTCACTCCCATGACAATGCCATCGAATTGCAACCAAATCAACCATTTATTGTTTAGACAACCGTTCCACGTTCACTACCGTATCCCCTTGCCCTCCTACCGTAATACCTTCTTCTTACCATCTTCATTTCCTCCAGCGAAAGCGAGGAATGGCGTAGGCATTGGAGCTGTGGCAGCCATCGAAGAGACGAGACAATTGAGGAGAATCGAGGAGGGAACGGGCGCACCACGGGGACGGAGGAGGGCCAGCAGGATTCTCAACGGATTATCGATTATCGATTATGGTACAGGACAAGGGGATACGGTAGAATTGGAGACGGTATTGGAGGTATCGCTAGATTATCGTTACATAAATGCATGCACGTAATAACGTAATAAAAAACGGAAAAACGGTAAAACGGAAAACGGAAAAACGGAAAAAACGGAAAATCACCGGGACCTGATCGAATTAATGCGGAGATGCTAAAGAGTGGCTTAAATGTGCTCTTGGAACCTTTAGCCGAATTGTTCAACCAGTGGATAGCCCAAGAAGAGATTCCGGACAGTCTCTCGAATTCTTTCATTTCACTCATATTCAAGAAGGGAAACATGCTGGACATAACAAACTACCGGCCAATCGCCTTGCTCAATCTCATCTACAAAGTGTTCATGTCCACGATCGACACAAGGATAGAACGAACTCTCAACGCCCACCAACCAAGCGAGCAAGCTGGATTCAGGAGAAACTTTTCTACACTAGACCACTCGTTTGCAATCAGTGAACTCATAAGCCGCTCAGTGGAGTATGATTTTCCATGCATTCTGGTCTTCATAGATTACGCAAAAGCCTTTGATAGCATCGAATTTGGAGCAGTGTGGCAAGCGTTAACGAATCAAGGAGTGCATTCTAAAATTGTGAATGTTATAAGGAACGCATACGATAAAGGCCAAGTATTCGTACGTTTGGGACAAGACAAAGTCCCTATCAAAGTAGCCAGAGGTGTCCGACAAGGCGACCCGCTCTCTCCTCACCTGTTTAACGCGGTAATCGAGGATTGTCTGAGTGCGATGAATTGGGAGGAGTATGGAATCAATATCGATGGGAGAAGACTAAGTCACCTTCGTTATGCAGATGATGTAGTATTAATCTCACATTCCCCAAAAGAAGTACAAACGATGATTGACGATCTTTGTTCCGCAAGCAAGAAGGTGGGCCTGATTTTAAACAAAAAGAAGACTGTCGCTATGTGCAATCGAAAACAAACCAAATTATTTGCTGACCGACAACCTTTGACTTACGTCGATTCCTTTATATATCTTGGAACAAGGGTATCATTCGATCAAAATCTCATGCTTGAAATAAATCGCCGGATTGGAAGTGCTTGGAGAGGATTTAATCGATTTCATGAATTCTTAATCAACAGAAAGACAGAAATGGGCCTCAAGGCCAGAGTCTACAGAATGTGTGTTATGCCAGCACTTTTATACGGAAGTGAAATATGGAGTCCGACCAAAAAGATTACCAACCGTCTCATAGTAGTACAACGAAGTATGATGAGGAAAATGTGTGGAGTTACGAGGCTGGATCGTCGAACCAATGAATGGCTATCGCAGAAAGTGCCAATCCCGGATATTAGAGTGCAAGCGATGCAGAGAAAGTGGAACTGGGCAGCACGAATAGCATTGCTCGATGACGACAGATGGACTAAACGAGTGATGGAATGGACTCCCTATGATCGAGTCCGTCCAATTGGAAGACCACGGACGAGATGGAGGGACGAATTCGTGCAACAACTGGGACCGAACTGGGATAGCGTGTGTAGAAGAGATCCCGTTGCTTGGAAGAATAGCATTTTCCACCAGGCCCAGACCTTGATCTTGGATAAATAATGATAATGATAATGAAAAATGCATGCGCCATCAGGGTTCTCCTCGCGAAAGATGAGATAATATGTGCGCTAATAGACTCGTATTGGCGAAAACTATGATCATGTCGAATGGGTTCCTGCATTCTTACAGGAGAGGGGTTGTAGCCATTGCGAAACATAATACGCATTCAAATAGTGGGATGTTATTGTGTTATATGCAAAGAAGGAACAAGACCACATAGTGCTGTCAGGCAACACTTCGAGATGAAGTATCCATTGTGAAACACAAGACGCATACGATATCAAGAATTAGGCATCATTATTAAATAATTTTTAAACGCAGGAGTAATGGCACATTAGGATCCTCGTGTCTTTTCGAAATACAGTGAAACTCAAATGTTGTTCGACAAAGAAATATTTTTGAATTTAAAAAGGGCTGAAAATTAACGTACCCTTGGGCGTCATTCGAATTCCCTCGTTATACTCCGCGATGAGCATTGAGAGATGCATTCTAAATGGAAGTTTTGACAGAAATATTCTTTCGATATTTCACTAATTAATAAACGAATCATTTTTATTAACTGACTCATCGCTCCTCTCCGTCTTTCTCGGATCGTGAACTGAAGAGACGAGAAGAAGGAGAAGACACTTCTGCATCTTGGCCCTGAAAATTAACTACGTGATATAAATATCGAAGAAGATATCGAAGAGAATCTTCGCCACTATGTAGATGTGGCTGCAGAAATGAGAAACCCGCAAGCGCTAGCATGATGGGAATCTATCCTCCCCCACTGTATGATCCTATCACGCTACCGTATCCACACCTACCGTACCCTCTCATCAGACTACCGTATCCTCCCCTGCCGTACCTGCTGAGCATCGTCTGGATGAAAGTGACGAATGCCTTGCTCTGTTGTGTCAGCATCATCGTAGACAACTCACGCATTATCTCGGCCAGAAGATCAAGAATCGCAATCTGCAAAATTGCCAATTAATAAATGTTATAATTAATGTATTAATGTTTCATTATCATGTGATAAGTTTCAACATACAGAGACTAATAATTCCGGACAGAGTTCGAAGAAAAAAATATGTACAATTGATTCATTTGGGTTTCACCATGATGTGATAAAGTTCAAAATAACGTGACACACCAATTTCCGATACGATGACAACACAAAAATATCATCACTCACCTTGCACTTCCAGCTCATAATCAGATCATTCTTCGACACGGGAGCAATCGGAGAATTGACGAAGAAAGAACGGAGGAAGTGAAGAGAGATCTGCAATTTTATGCGTTCATATTTTTCTACAAGTCTAATAAAAATGTTCAATAGGTAAGATGATTTCGAAACTAACGAAAGAAAAGCGGTCTGATCGTTTTAGGTTTCACACTTCCCATATCATCTACCGATTTTCGAAAGAACGATTCATCTTCTATACCCTTCAGTAAAAAAAATAAATACTCCCTCCACACCGTCATGATCAGCTCCAGTTGGGTGAGATTTCTCGTTCTCGATTCATCCACCACAGCCTGCACTTGTTTGGAGACGCCGCCTGCTGCAGATGCATCCGTGCCGTCCTAAAACAGGGGTTTAATTCACCATATCAATTGGTGCTTCACGAATGACTCATCAGACTATGGTTATACCAACTGTAGTTGGTTTCTTGAGCACTGGCTATACAATAAAAAAACATACGTTATCAAGAAAGATAATATTCTATCAATTTGTTCATTAGTCGCCAAGTTCGTTACTCACATCATTTCCCCAGAAGGTCCTTCCCAGAATCGCCCTCACGTGTCTCGACATCAAATCGGGAAGAGTGATCGACTTGAGAGCTGTGCCTGTAGAAATATTTTTTTTGAAAAGACATTGCGAGACAAATCGCATCTGGGAACAACTTCCACTGAAGTAGAAACTATAAAGCACAAAAGTCACCGAATCATGCAATACGAAACAAAATCCTGCTCCAATTTCACTCCAATGACTGCCTTCAAACTACAACCAAATCAATCATTCCTTATTTCCTAAAGCGCCCCATGTTCCCATGTCCCTTACTGTATCCCCTTGCACCCTACCGTAATCCCCCCTTACCGTCTCCATTTCCTCCAGCGAAAGCGAGGAATAGCGTAGGCATGGGAGCAGTGGCAGCCATCGAAGAGACGAGACAATTGAGGAGGATCGAGGAGGGAACGGGCGCACCACGGGGACGGAGGAGGGCCAGCAGGATTCTAGAGGAGTAAAGAAGTATGCACAAGACTACTATTGTATGCTTGCCGCTGAGATTCTGTTGAGGAGAGATAAGATAATGTGTGCGCTAATAGCTGATGGACGTATCACATCAACCAATTACGGCATAATTATCTTAGAAGTGCGGAACACGAAACCACATGGTCATCCTCTCACCTGAACGCAGTCTCCGCCCTTCCCAGATCGACCACCCTTCCGCTCTCCGAGTACAGCATCATATGGGCATGCAGGTCGTGGTAGAGGTTCTGGAAGAATATATATTATTCATTTTGAAGAATTAAGAAAAACTTTTAAAAAAATATAAACTTTAGAACGATGAGCAGCAAATCATGCGTCCGTTTGGCTGCACAAAATCAGCATTACGCTACTGTTCATTTCCAAATAAGCCTTTCCCTTCCCTTTTCGTACCCTCATCGTCGCTCCCTCTCCGCTGTTCGTCCTCATGTGTCCTCCATTCACTCCCGATTCAGCAGAAGAGGAGGAGGTCACCGTGCCGGTCACTTGCAATTATCGATTTTCCTGGTTGATCATTGTTTCATATGGTCTACTACAACACGCTAAACGTGAAGGCGAATGATTGCCGCAGGTGGAAGTTCAAATTAAAAAAGGAACACAAATCTGATGCAAAATAAAATCTTCCTAGTAAGAATACCGTTTCACTTAATCCAGTAATACTCGTACAACAGGAGCAAAACAATGGGTGGTCGTTAAAGAACGCAATCAAAATAATAACTCACATCAGTCTTCTGGGTGGGCTGCTTGAGTACATCGGACATATCGAACAACCTGCAGATTATGAGCTACATAATTACAATAAATACTTGAGAAGAGTTTATGAAATAGCTACTCACACATCAAAGCGAAAACAAATCATAATAAACGCTCTTCCACGAACAGTTTGACCTACCTCAGATCGTCCCTCGCCATGCAGAAGATGGCCTCAGCCAGTGAATCTTGTCTCTTGTGACCTCTCCGGATACGCGAAACTCCGTCACGCGTCACCGAGGGAGAAGCGACGGCAGAGGGCGAAAGCGGATGACCATCCGCGAGTAAAGCGGATGCTTCGCGCGCCGCTCGCACCACTTCTTCCTCCGTCATTCCGTTCGCCGTTGCGATCTGCCAATTCTCACATTACGTAATGAAACATTACGAAAAAAATCACTTCTCATTCCAGCAAATACACCTTCTGCAGTAAGATAATCAACAGGAAGAAAAGGAAATGCTAACCGAAGTATCGGATCTCGCCGAGTCGGGCACCACATCCGGCAGGATCTTCGCCTCAAAACGCATGGCTTACTCCCGTTTCAAATAGTTCACAAAACCACTCCGTAACCTCTACTTTTAATTTATCAAGGAATAGTTCTGCAATAAATAACCATATTTCTCGATCACTTACCGTACTCGGAGTGCTTCCTCCCCTCTTGTTCATGGCCTCGTTGAATTTCCGCTGAGTGTCCAATTCGCTCTCCTCCTCATCAACGACGCAATCGAGAATCCACTGGAGGTCTCCACGTGTCCCTCTATCGACAGCGAGAGAGTGTCCAGAGAGTCCTACAAATAAGGGCAAATCTGGTCTATGAACCAGGAGAGATTCAAAGTATAACTTTTCTTTGACGCACAACAGGTCATGTTCTGGTCGCAGAACGTGAGAATATGCAAGTGTGAACATTTATGTTTCACTACTATCTTAAAACAAATACCTAGAGCTCTCTTGTTGGAGAAAAATCGTTATTGGAAAATGGTACCTCTCCCCTCATTTTCCAATAACGATCGAAAATGAGGCGGTTGCATATTGGAAATGACCTCTTATTGATTTCCAATAAGCTAATGGAATTCCATTAACGGAATGGGTCACTGATTGGTGAAACTCAATTGAATTGATTGATTTGTGTGAAGACCACCACCTCGAAAATCGTTCGGCTAAAATTAAAATGAATAATCAGTTCGCGATCACCCTTATTGGAAATCCAATAAGCTATTGGAAAATGAGTTCGAACAAAGGCCGTTATTGGAAAATTGATGAGGAGAGAAAACTCTTTGTTCTCGTTATTGGAATTCCTGAAAATTTTCCAACAAGAGAACTCTACAAATACCCACGCATATCAAAACAACATGTTTACTCACCGTTTCCTCCTCGTCGAAATTGGGCACATCATTGACGGTGGGAGCAGTGGGGAAGAGATCCGTCTTTGTCGATTCTTTCGATGATGATGCGAGTAGTTTAGAGCGCAGGTCGCACATCCAGTCTCTAGAATTGATATTTCGTTGATCAATAAAACTCAGTCCTCGATGCCCCTCATCGTGCACTACCGTACCCTTCCTCCTGCTCGGCCTCGTTCATGAGATGGTGCAGTCTCTGTCGCTTGTCGGCAGCCAGCAGCATGATCGACTGCACGTCCACAGGGATTGCAGTGCACTCGGAATGAGTCACCCTAAACGATAATAGATTATTGTTTTGATAAAGGAGGCTGGCTAGAATCAAATCGTGGAATCATCAAAGTGTATCTAATAATTGTGCAACACGAACCACCGGGGACCAACTCCGAAGTAGGAAATACGTTTTTTTCAACAATTCGTGTAAAATTAACCAAAAAACGTAAGATATAAATAACCGACTTTGCTTCCTGCTTCACATACTGGATGGAGATTCTCGCAGTTGCTGGATTCATCAACATCACTGCCAACATCTGGAAAAGAGAACTTGAAGATGACGGTTGAGGAAATACTCAATCAGGGAAAATATCGACATGGTGGATTAAGAATGCGCACATAGCACAATATTTTGATAGAGAGATCCCAACAATGTTTGCGGGCTACTTTAGCATACAAAAAATGACACAACGATATCTAAATGAAAAAAGCGACATGGTGATTTCTGTGTTCAGCGATGTATCAAGAGACTTGAAAAGTGTGAAGCGGCAATAGTCCAGAGATCCACTCCAAAAACAACAAAAAGAATTTGACGCACCTGTATGATAGTGGGCAGGTCGTTTCTCCTCGCGCAGTCTACGAACCACGTCGTCGCCACTCCCTTCAGCTCCGCCTGCAGATTTTTCTTCTCGTTATACAGAATTTCTGCTCCTTGCAACAAGCTACCGTACTCCTATTAGATACCGTAATCTCTCACCTTCTCAGCCGACAGCGAGTCATCCGCCAGCACGCCCAACAGGAACATGAGTACTCTGGAAAAATGTTGATTATTATTTGGAAAATAACCAATTCTCTATACTACAAAGGCAAAATAGGTCGTTCGCTTGCCAAAAATGGAGATACTATACTGAAATTCTCACGTACCTATTGAATGGCTTAGGCTGTGCATTCTCCGCGAGGATTCCTTCTTCGTCATTACGAGTGAGCGTACAGATACGATGGAATGTACGCGCTGCTTCCGTTGCAAGAACCTGTAAGCTGGTTCCATTTAATCAATTCATCAAAAATTGTCCAGGGTGATTCGTGAAACACCTGGCAGTGTTCGGGTTGCACTTTGCTCATAATATCGACTCTCAGTCGCCACCTCAATATGTGCAGAATCATTTTCGGTAATTACGAAAAATCAAAAAATAATAGTTGATCTTTGATCTCTGACCGAGTCATCCGTCGTCAGTGCCTTCATCATGATATTCTCCACTACGCTACTCGGTGCGGCATTTCTCGAGTGGAGGAGAAGAACCAGACGGGCGCCCGCGGACTGAATAACATTGAATTATTAATATTTATGTGCATGGCTGACTCGTGTTTCATTGTGATCCTTTAATGCTTCGCAAGGAATTGTCTCTTGTTAAAAAAAACTTTTCTCACATGATGGAGTGGCCACTCGTTCCCGCAGCTAGTCCACGCTGCAGCTCCGCACTTCTGAAATTAAAATGAATTTTCCATAGCAAATTTTCGCAACCAGGTAGGTCCTTACTGCATAAATGTAATTATAGTTGTGAGAATGAACGAATACAATGGTGAGCACAGGTTCATTGATATAAAATAGTGTCAAATAACACTGACATCGAACAGTCCCGATTCCTCCATCATCAGCAGATGTCCCTTATGGAGGAGTGGCTTGAGGAGCACGGTCATGTGGGCGGAAGAACTGGAAAGACGATTTTTTAGAATGGGAAAACAGAAAGTTATTGCGGCGGAATTCTTCCAATTTGAGTTCAATTGCGGGTGAAATCAGATATCACCAGTTTCCCAAATCAAAAAGTGGAAACTTCAGACCATAAACTTCATGAAACTTCAAACTATGAACTTCAAGGCCACGATCGTATAACACACTATCTCAGAAAATCAAAATATCCTTGGCAATGGCTGAAAAATCGAATTCGCTGTAACTTCACCAATAGGTAGTACTTGGCGAGGGAAATATTCGAGCGTCGGTAGAATTTCGATCCGCGTCCGCGCGCCCGGCAGCGCGGATCTTGAATGAACCTACAGTAATCCTCGAAATTTTTTATTTCGACTCCAATCACTCCGGCGGTGGGGGAAAGAGTCGGCGAACAAATTCTAAGACATTTTTACTCAGGACACTTTTTCGATCAGATTTGATCCACGGCCAGAAATTGATGTTTTATATTTTATTTATTTTTTTAAAAATATTTCCCATGGAGCCACCACAAATGTTATTTGCTCCATCGCTTCTAGTGCTATCAATCTCTCTTTGATTACAATATTAATTTTTTTTTAAATACGATATATTCGAAAAAGGTCTAAATGTTAATTATGGTGTAAGAATTACTGTAGCCGTCTTTCCCTAACTCTTTGTTGTTTTCACTAAAATGAAATGAATTCAATGTATACTGTGGTCTAACAACTCAGCGCAAGCCATTTGGAAGAGATAATGCACTCCACGATAAGAAATAGTCAAGTTAGGGAAAAGCGGCTACAGGAATTCTTACACCATAATTCAGATTTAATGACATTTCGACCTTTTTCGAATATATCGTATTTTTTAAAAATTTTAATATTTTAATCAAATATAGATTAAAACGCTGTCTCCGTAAGAACGTCAGATTCAGGAGTGGAAGTGGCACAATCGTTAAAAGTCTTCCCCCGAAGTTCAAACTTTATGGTTGGAGTGCCTATGGGTGGGATACACTTCAGCCAAAAAACTGGACCCAAAAGTTGATCTTTGAACTTTGGAACCCGAAATTTTCAAACTTATTTTAGCCCTGCGTGTTATACATCAATCGAAAGAGCATTAAAAGTTATATCTGAATACAAGTTTTCGAAGTCGTGGAGCTCATGGTGTTCATGAAATATGAGAAAAACTGAAAAAATTGCATGTTTTCAAATTTCGAAAAAATAAAGCACCACTTTCCAATGAATACCACGGCTCAAAAATGAGATATACTATGTAAAATTACATGAGGAATTCAAATAAAAATATGCCATTGTCGAAATCGGTACCACAAATAGACTTTTCGACTAAAAACTAGCACGCAATCGTCGACTCAGGTTCGATTTCGCCCGATGGCATGAACTTTTTGCCAACTTTTTTCTCGCTTCTCTGGTCTTTTTTTCAACATGTATGATCTTCTGTTGCTATTTCATGGCATTTTATGAGATCCTGCTATTGATATGTTGTAATTTACTTTATCTGCATAAACATATCCAGAATCGGAGTGAGATTTCAAATGGGCAAAGCAAACTTCCATTGATTTACGAAGGATACAAGACGTTCTACCTCAATTGGAAACACAACAAGCTTCATAATATGCCGGCTAACAACAACCTTCTCCCTAACTTGCGCCGCTGTTCTATGGTCATCCATCCTGTCAGTAGTGGCGTGAGTATAGTCGGCAGCGATTCCATAATGCAATTTATTTGAACCAAGATATTTCATATTGTTTTCGACTCTGCATATGCATTTTCAAGACAAAAGTGTGATTACCAAAAATGCTCCATTCTCGCTGGGTAGTCCCTTTTCGTCAGCAGCTCACCTCCACCCGCACTTCGACCGAGGGAAGAAATGAAAGAGGCCGAAGATAGCTGACGACGGAATGGAATGATGCGAGAATGATGAAGGAGAAGAAGAGGATATCGATGATGGCTTTGGCTATCATGGGCAATTTCGATGAGTTGTTCAACATGGAACTACCTATTTAAATCATGGAAGATGAGCCAATACTATTGCGGAGGTCAATCCTGAGGCCGAAGTTTTTTTTGAATTGCAACGAAGAAGCCGAAGCGCCGTGTAATATTCTGAATTATCTGTTCTTCATTCGAAATCCACTCGGAGGAACAGATTTCTGGACGGAATGGCTCATCTATTCAATCCTAAGAATCCAAGAAAGTTGTCAGATCACGCCGCTATTCAATCCTACTCTAATAAGCCCTTTTCAACTTTTATTATGTTCTCTCGTTCTCCATTCACTATTTTGACAGAACAAGTATAAAGTAAATTACCACATATCAATAGGAGGATCTCATAAAATGTCATGAAATAGCAGCAGAAGTTCATACATGTTGAAAAAAAGACCAGAAAAGCGAGAAAAAAAGCAAAAAGTTTATGCCATCGGGCGGAATCGAACCTGAGTCGACGATTGCGTGCTAGTTTTTAGTCGAAAAGTCTATTTGTGGTACCGATTTCGACAATGGCATATTTTTATTTGAATTCGTCATGTAATTTTACATAACATATCTCATTTTCAAGCAGTGGTATTCATTGGAAAGTGGTGCTTTATTTTTTCGAAATTTGAAAATATGCAAATTTTTCAGTTTTTCTCATATTTCATGAACACCATGAGCTTCACGATTTCGAAAACTTGGATTCAGGTATCACTTTTTATGCTCTTTCGATTGATGTATAACACGCAGGGCTAAAATAAGTTTGAAAATTTCGGGTTCTAAAGTTCAAAGATCAACTTTTGGGTCCAGTTTTTTGGCTGAAGTGTATCCCACCCATAGGCACTCCAACCATAAAGTTTGAACTTCGGGGGGATGACTTTTAAAGATTGTGCCACCTGCTCCTCCGTTCTTACGGAGATAGCGTTTTAACAGCACTAGAAGCGATGGAGTAAATAACATTTGTGGTGGCTCCATGGGAAATATTTTTAAAAAAATAAATAAAATATAAAACATCAATTTCTGGCCGTGGATCAAATCTGATCGAAAAAGTGTCCTGAGTAAAAATGTCTTAGAATTTGTTCGCCGACTCATTCCCCCACCGCCGGAGTGATTGGAGTCGAAATAAAAAATTTCGAGGATTACTGTAGGTTCATTCAAGATCCGCGCTGCCGGGCGCGCGGACGCGGATCGAAATTCTACCGACGCTCGAATATTTCCCTCGCCAAGTACTACCTATTGGTGAAGTTACAGCGAATTCGATTTTTCAGCCATTGCCAAGGATATTTTGATTTTCTGAGATAGTGTGTTATACGATCGTGGCCTTGAAGTTCATAGTTTGAAGTTTCATGAAGTTTATGGTCTGAAGTTTCCACATATGTCCAGATGTCCACATGTCCAGTTTTTTGGCTGAAGTGTATCCCACCCATAGGCACTCCAACCATAAAGTTTGAACTTCGGGGGGATGACTTTTAAAGATTGTGCCACCTGCTCCTCCGTTCTTACGGAGATAGCGTTTTAACAGCACTAGAAGCGATGGAGTAAATAACATTTGTGGTGGCTCCATGGGAAATATTTTTAAAAAAATAAATAAAATATAAAACATCAATTTCTGGCCGTGGATCAAATCTGATCGAAAAAGTGTCCTGAGTAAAAATGTCTTAGAATTTGTTCGCCGACTCATTCCCCCACCGCCGGAGTGATTGGAGTCGAAATAAAAAATTTCGAGGATTACTGTAGGTTCATTCAAGATCCGCGCTGCCGGGCGCGCGGACGCGGATCGAAATTCTACCGACGCTCGAATATTTCCCTCGCCAAGTACTACCTATTGGTGAAGTTACAGCGAATTCGATTTTTCAGCCATTGCCAAGGATATTTTGATTTTCTGAGATAGTGTGTTATACGATCGTGGCCTTGAAGTTCATAGTTTGAAGTTTCATGAAGTTTATGGTCTGAAGTTTCCACATATGTCCAGATGTCCACATGTCCAGTTTTTTGGCTGAAGTGTATCCCACCCATAGGCACTCCAACCATAAAGTTTGAACTTCGGGGGGATGACTTTTAAAGATTGTGCCACCTGCTCCTCCGTTCTTACGGAGATAGCGTTTTAACAGCACTAGAAGCGATGGAGTAAATAACATTTGTGGTGGCTCCATGGGAAATATTTTTAAAAAAATAAATAAAATATAAAACATCAATTTCTGGCCGTGGATCAAATCTGATCGAAAAAGTGTCCTGAGTAAAAATGTCTTAGAATTTGTTCGCCGACTCATTCCCCCACCGCCGGAGTGATTGGAGTCGAAATAAAAAATTTCGAGGATTACTGTAGGTTCATTCAAGATCCGCGCTGCCGGGCGCGCGGACGCGGATCGAAATTCTACCGACGCTCGAATATTTCCCTCGCCAAGTACTACCTATTGGTGAAGTTACAGCGAATTCGATTTTTCAGCCATTGCCAAGGATATTTTGATTTTCTGAGATAGTGTGTTATACGATCGTGGCCTTGAAGTTCATAGTTTGAAGTTTCATGAAGTTTATGGTCTGAAGTTTCCACATATGTCCAGATGTCCACATGTCCAGTTTTTTGGCTGAAGTGTATCCCACCCATAGGCACTCCAACCATAAAGTTTGAACTTCGGGGGGATGACTTTTAAAGATTGTGCCACCTGCTCCTCCGTTCTTACGGAGATAGCGTTTTAACAGCACTAGAAGCGATGGAGTAAATAACATTTGTGGTGGCTCCATGGGAAATATTTTTAAAAAAATAAATAAAATATAAAACATCAATTTCTGGCCGTGGATCAAATCTGATCGAAAAAGTGTCCTGAGTAAAAATGTCTTAGAATTTGTTCGCCGACTCATTCCCCCACCGCCGGAGTGATTGGAGTCGAAATAAAAAATTTCGAGGATTACTGTAGGTTCATTCAAGATCCGCGCTGCCGGGCGCGCGGACGCGGATCGAAATTCTACCGACGCTCGAATATTTCCCTCGCCAAGTACTACCTATTGGTGAAGTTACAGCGAATTCGATTTTTCAGCCATTGCCAAGGATATTTTGATTTTCTGAGATAGTGTGTTATACGATCGTGGCCTTGAAGTTCATAGTTTGAAGTTTCATGAAGTTTATGGTCTGAAGTTTCCACATATGTCCAGATGTCCACATGTCCAGTTTTTTGGCTGAAGTGTATCCCACCCATAGGCACTCCAACCATAAAGTTTGAACTTCGGGGGGATGACTTTTAAAGATTGTGCCACCTGCTCCTCCGTTCTTACGGAGATAGCGTTTTAACAGCACTAGAAGCGATGGAGTAAATAACATTTGTGGTGGCTCCATGGGAAATATTTTTAAAAAAATAAATAAAATATAAAACATCAATTTCTGGCCGTGGATCAAATCTGATCGAAAAAGTGTCCTGAGTAAAAATGTCTTAGAATTTGTTCGCCGACTCATTCCCCCACCGCCGGAGTGATTGGAGTCGAAATAAAAAATTTCGAGGATTACTGTAGGTTCATTCAAGATCCGCGCTGCCGGGCGCGCGGACGCGGATCGAAATTCTACCGACGCTCGAATATTTCCCTCGCCAAGTACTACCTATTGGTGAAGTTACAGCGAATTCGATTTTTCAGCCATTGCCAAGGATATTTTGATTTTCTGAGATAGTGTGTTATACGATCGTGGCCTTGAAGTTCATAGTTTGAAGTTTCATGAAGTTTATGGTCTGAAGTTTCCACATATGTCCAGATGTCCACATGTCCAGTTTTTTGGCTGAAGTGTATCCCACCCATAGGCACTCCAACCATAAAGTTTGAACTTCGGGGGGATGACTTTTAAAGATTGTGCCACCTGCTCCTCCGTTCTTACGGAGATAGCGTTTTAACAGCACTAGAAGCGATGGAGTAAATAACATTTGTGGTGGCTCCATGGGAAATATTTTTAAAAAAATAAATAAAATATAAAACATCAATTTCTGGCCGTGGATCAAATCTGATCGAAAAAGTGTCCTGAGTAAAAATGTCTTAGAATTTGTTCGCCGACTCATTCCCCCACCGCCGGAGTGATTGGAGTCGAAATAAAAAATTTCGAGGATTACTGTAGGTTCATTCAAGATCCGCGCTGCCGGGCGCGCGGACGCGGATCGAAATTCTACCGACGCTCGAATATTTCCCTCGCCAAGTACTACCTATTGGTGAAGTTACAGCGAATTCGATTTTTCAGCCATTGCCAAGGATATTTTGATTTTCTGAGATAGTGTGTTATACGATCGTGGCCTTGAAGTTCATAGTTTGAAGTTTCATGAAGTTTATGGTCTGAAGTTTCCACATATGTCCAGATGTCCACATGTCCAGTTTTTTGGCTGAAGTGTATCCCACCCATAGGCACTCCAACCATAAAGTTTGAACTTCGGGGGGATGACTTTTAAAGATTGTGCCACCTGCTCCTCCGTTCTTACGGAGATAGCGTTTTAACAGCACTAGAAGCGATGGAGTAAATAACATTTGTGGTGGCTCCATGGGAAATATTTTTAAAAAAATAAATAAAATATAAAACATCAATTTCTGGCCGTGGATCAAATCTGATCGAAAAAGTGTCCTGAGTAAAAATGTCTTAGAATTTGTTCGCCGACTCATTCCCCCACCGCCGGAGTGATTGGAGTCGAAATAAAAAATTTCGAGGATTACTGTAGGTTCATTCAAGATCCGCGCTGCCGGGCGCGCGGACGCGGATCGAAATTCTACCGACGCTCGAATATTTCCCTCGCCAAGTACTACCTATTGGTGAAGTTACAGCGAATTCGATTTTTCAGCCATTGCCAAGGATATTTTGATTTTCTGAGATAGTGTGTTATACGATCGTGGCCTTGAAGTTCATAGTTTGAAGTTTCATGAAGTTTATGGTCTGAAGTTTCCACATATGTCCAGATGTCCACATGTCCAGTTTTTTGGCTGAAGTGTATCCCACCCATAGGCACTCCAACCATAAAGTTTGAACTTCGGGGGGATGACTTTTAAAGATTGTGCCACCTGCTCCTCCGTTCTTACGGAGATAGCGTTTTAACAGCACTAGAAGCGATGGAGTAAATAACATTTGTGGTGGCTCCATGGGAAATATTTTTAAAAAAATAAATAAAATATAAAACATCAATTTCTGGCCGTGGATCAAATCTGATCGAAAAAGTGTCCTGAGTAAAAATGTCTTAGAATTTGTTCGCCGACTCATTCCCCCACCGCCGGAGTGATTGGAGTCGAAATAAAAAATTTCGAGGATTACTGTAGGTTCATTCAAGATCCGCGATGCCGGGCGCGCGGACGCGGATCGAAATTCTACCGACGCTCGAATATTTCCCTCGCCAAGTACTACCTATTGGTGAAGTTACAGCGAATTCGATTTTTCAGCCATTGCCAAGGATATTTTGATTTTCTGAGATAGTGTGTTATACGATCGTGGCCTTGAAGTTCATAGTTTGAAGTTTCATGAAGTTTATGGTCTGAAGTTTCCACATATGTCCAGATGTCCACATGTCCAGTTTTTTGGCTGAAGTGTATCCCACCCATAGGCACTCCAACCATAAAGTTTGAACTTCGGGGGGATGACTTTTAAAGATTGTGCCACCTGCTCCTCCGTTCTTACGGAGATAGCGTTTTAACAGCACTAGAAGCGATGGAGTAAATAACATTTGTGGTGGCTCCATGGGAAATATTTTTAAAAAAATAAATAAAATATAAAACATCAATTTCTGGCCGTGGATCAAATCTGATCGAAAAAGTGTCCTGAGTAAAAATGTCTTAGAATTTGTTCGCCGACTCATTCCCCCACCGCCGGAGTGATTGGAGTCGAAATAAAAAATTTCGAGGATTACTGTAGGTTCATTCAAGATCCGCGATGCCGGGCGCGCGGACGCGGATCGAAATTCTACCGACGCTCGAATATTTCCCTCGCCAAGTACTACCTATTGGTGAAGTTACAGCGAATTCGATTTTTCAGCCATTGCCAAGGATATTTTGATTTTCTGAGATAGTGTGTTATACGATCGTGGCCTTGAAGTTCATAGTTTGAAGTTTCATGAAGTTTATGGTCTGAAGTTTCCACATATGTCCAGATGTCCACATGTCCAGTTTTTTGGCTGAAGTGTATCCCACCCATAGGCACTCCAACCATAAAGTTTGAACTTCGGGGGGATGACTTTTAAAGATTGTGCCACCTGCTCCTCCGTTCTTACGGAGATAGCGTTTTAACAGCACTAGAAGCGATGGAGTAAATAACATTTGTGGTGGCTCCATGGGAAATATTTTTAAAAAAATAAATAAAATATAAAACATCAATTTCTGGCCGTGGATCAAATCTGATCGAAAAAGTGTCCTGAGTAAAAATGTCTTAGAATTTGTTCGCCGACTCATTCCCCCACCGCCGGAGTGATTGGAGTCGAAATAAAAAATTTCGAGGATTACTGTAGGTTCATTCAAGATCCGCGCTGCCGGGCGCGCGGACGCGGATCGAAATTCTACCGACGCTCGAATATTTCCCTCGCCAAGTACTACCTATTGGTGAAGTTACAGCGAATTCGATTTTTCAGCCATTGCCAAGGATATTTTGATTTTCTGAGATAGTGTGTTATACGATCGTGGCCTTGAAGTTCATAGTTTGAAGTTTCATGAAGTTTATGGTCTGAAGTTTCCACATATGTCCAGATGTCCACATGTCCAGTTTTTTGGCTGAAGTGTATCCCACCCATAGGCACTCCAACCATAAAGTTTGAACTTCGGGGGGATGACTTTTAAAGATTGTGCCACCTGCTCCTCCGTTCTTACGGAGATAGCGTTTTAACAGCACTAGAAGCGATGGAGTAAATAACATTTGTGGTGGCTCCATGGGAAATATTTTTAAAAAAATAAATAAAATATAAAACATCAATTTCTGGCCGTGGATCAAATCTGATCGAAAAAGTGTCCTGAGTAAAAATGTCTTAGAATTTGTTCGCCGACTCATTCCCCCACCGCCGGAGTGATTGGAGTCGAAATAAAAAATTTCGAGGATTACTGTAGGTTCATTCAAGATCCGCGCTGCCGGGCGCGCGGACGCGGATCGAAATTCTACCGACGCTCGAATATTTCCCTCGCCAAGTACTACCTATTGGTGAAGTTACAGCGAATTCGATTTTTCAGCCATTGCCAAGGATATTTTGATTTTCTGAGATAGTGTGTTATACGATCGTGGCCTTGAAGTTCATAGTTTGAAGTTTCATGAAGTTTATGGTCTGAAGTTTCCACATATGTCCAGATGTCCACATGTCCAGTTTTTTGGCTGAAGTGTATCCCACCCATAGGCACTCCAACCATAAAGTTTGAACTTCGGGGGGATGACTTTTAAAGATTGTGCCACCTGCTCCTCCGTTCTTACGGAGATAGCGTTTTAACAGCACTAGAAGCGATGGAGTAAATAACATTTGTGGTGGCTCCATGGGAAATATTTTTAAAAAAATAAATAAAATATAAAACATCAATTTCTGGCCGTGGATCAAATCTGATCGAAAAAGTGTCCTGAGTAAAAATGTCTTAGAATTTGTTCGCCGACTCATTCCCCCACCGCCGGAGTGATTGGAGTCGAAATAAAAAATTTCGAGGATTACTGTAGGTTCATTCAAGATCCGCGCTGCCGGGCGCGCGGACGCGGATCGAAATTCTACCGACGCTCGAATATTTCCCTCGCCAAGTACTACCTATTGGTGAAGTTACAGCGAATTCGATTTTTCAGCCATTGCCAAGGATATTTTGATTTTCTGAGATAGTGTGTTATACGATCGTGGCCTTGAAGTTCATAGTTTGAAGTTTCATGAAGTTTATGGTCTGAAGTTTCCACATATGTCCAGATGTCCACATGTCCAGTTTTTTGGCTGAAGTGTATCCCACCCATAGGCACTCCAACCATAAAGTTTGAACTTCGGGGGGATGACTTTTAAAGATTGTGCCACCTGCTCCTCCGTTCTTACGGAGATAGCGTTTTAACAGCACTAGAAGCGATGGAGTAAATAACATTTGTGGTGGCTCCATGGGAAATATTTTTAAAAAAATAAATAAAATATAAAACATCAATTTCTGGCCGTGGATCAAATCTGATCGAAAAAGTGTCCTGAGTAAAAATGTCTTAGAATTTGTTCGCCGACTCATTCCCCCACCGCCGGAGTGATTGGAGTCGAAATAAAAAATTTCGAGGATTACTGTAGGTTCATTCAAGATCCGCGCTGCCGGGCGCGCGGACGCGGATCGAAATTCTACCGACGCTCGAATATTTCCCTCGCCAAGTACTACCTATTGGTGAAGTTACAGCGAATTCGATTTTTCAGCCATTGCCAAGGATATTTTGATTTTCTGAGATAGTGTGTTATACGATCGTGGCCTTGAAGTTCATAGTTTGAAGTTTCATGAAGTTTATGGTCTGAAGTTTCCACATATGTCCAGATGTCCACATGTCCAGTTTTTTGGCTGAAGTGTATCCCACCCATAGGCACTCCAACCATAAAGTTTGAACTTCGGGGGGATGACTTTTAAAGATTGTGCCACCTGCTCCTCCGTTCTTACGGAGATAGCGTTTTAACAGCACTAGAAGCGATGGAGTAAATAACATTTGTGGTGGCTCCATGGGAAATATTTTTAAAAAAATAAATAAAATATAAAACATCAATTTCTGGCCGTGGATCAAATCTGATCGAAAAAGTGTCCTGAGTAAAAATGTCTTAGAATTTGTTCGCCGACTCATTCCCCCACCGCCGGAGTGATTGGAGTCGAAATAAAAAATTTCGAGGATTACTGTAGGTTCATTCAAGATCCGCGCTGCCGGGCGCGCGGACGCGGATCGAAATTCTACCGACGCTCGAATATTTCCCTCGCCAAGTACTACCTATTGGTGAAGTTACAGCGAATTCGATTTTTCAGCCATTGCCAAGGATATTTTGATTTTCTGAGATAGTGTGTTATACGATCGTGGCCTTGAAGTTCATAGTTTGAAGTTTCATGAAGTTTATGGTCTGAAGTTTCCACATATGTCCAGATGTCCACATGTCCAGTTTTTTGGCTGAAGTGTATCCCACCCATAGGCACTCCAACCATAAAGTTTGAACTTCGGGGGGATGACTTTTAAAGATTGTGCCACCTGCTCCTCCGTTCTTACGGAGATAGCGTTTTAACAGCACTAGAAGCGATGGAGTAAATAACATTTGTGGTGGCTCCATGGGAAATATTTTTAAAAAAATAAATAAAATATAAAACATCAATTTCTGGCCGTGGATCAAATCTGATCGAAAAAGTGTCCTGAGTAAAAATGTCTTAGAATTTGTTCGCCGACTCATTCCCCCACCGCCGGAGTGATTGGAGTCGAAATAAAAAATTTCGAGGATTACTGTAGGTTCATTCAAGATCCGCGCTGCCGGGCGCGCGGACGCGGATCGAAATTCTACCGACGCTCGAATATTTCCCTCGCCAAGTACTACCTATTGGTGAAGTTACAGCGAATTCGATTTTTCAGCCATTGCCAAGGATATTTTGATTTTCTGAGATAGTGTGTTATACGATCGTGGCCTTGAAGTTCATAGTTTGAAGTTTCATGAAGTTTATGGTCTGAAGTTTCCACATATGTCCAGATGTCCACATGTCCAGTTTTTTGGCTGAAGTGTATCCCACCCATAGGCACTCCAACCATAAAGTTTGAACTTCGGGGGGATGACTTTTAAAGATTGTGCCACCTGCTCCTCCGTTCTTACGGAGATAGCGTTTTAACAGCACTAGAAGCGATGGAGTAAATAACATTTGTGGTGGCTCCATGGGAAATATTTTTAAAAAAATAAATAAAATATAAAACATCAATTTCTGGCCGTGGATCAAATCTGATCGAAAAAGTGTCCTGAGTAAAAATGTCTTAGAATTTGTTCGCCGACTCATTCCCCCACCGCCGGAGTGATTGGAGTCGAAATAAAAAATTTCGAGGATTACTGTAGGTTCATTCAAGATCCGCGCTGCCGGGCGCGCGGACGCGGATCGAAATTCTACCGACGCTCGAATATTTCCCTCGCCAAGTACTACCTATTGGTGAAGTTACAGCGAATTCGATTTTTCAGCCATTGCCAAGGATATTTTGATTTTCTGAGATAGTGTGTTATACGATCGTGGCCTTGAAGTTCATAGTTTGAAGTTTCATGAAGTTTATGGTCTGAAGTTTCCACATATGTCCAGATGTCCACATGTCCAGTTTTTTGGCTGAAGTGTATCCCACCCATAGGCACTCCAACCATAAAGTTTGAACTTCGGGGGGATGACTTTTAAAGATTGTGCCACCTGCTCCTCCGTTCTTACGGAGATAGCGTTTTAACAGCACTAGAAGCGATGGAGTAAATAACATTTGTGGTGGCTCCATGGGAAATATTTTTAAAAAAATAAATAAAATATAAAACATCAATTTCTGGCCGTGGATCAAATCTGATCGAAAAAGTGTCCTGAGTAAAAATGTCTTAGAATTTGTTCGCCGACTCATTCCCCCACCGCCGGAGTGATTGGAGTCGAAATAAAAAATTTCGAGGATTACTGTAGGTTCATTCAAGATCCGCGCTGCCGGGCGCGCGGACGCTGATCGAAATTCTACCGACGCTCGAATATTTCCCTCGCCAAGTACTACCTATTGGTGAAGTTACAGCGAATTCGATTTTTCAGCCATTGCCAAGGATATTTTGATTTTCTGAGATAGTGTGTTATACGATCGTGGCCTTGAAGTTCATAGTTTGAAGTTTCATGAAGTTTATGGTCTGAAGTTTCCACATATGTCCAGATGTCCACATGTCCAGTTTTTTGGCTGAAGTGTATCCCACCCATAGGCACTCCAACCATAAAGTTTGAACTTCGGGGGGATGACTTTTAAAGATTGTGCCACCTGCTCCTCCGTTCTTACGGAGATAGCGTTTTAACAGCACTAGAAGCGATGGAGTAAATAACATTTGTGGTGGCTCCATGGGAAATATTTTTAAAAAAATAAATAAAATATAAAACATCAATTTCTGGCCGTGGATCAAATCTGATCGAAAAAGTGTCCTGAGTAAAAATGTCTTAGAATTTGTTCGCCGACTCATTCCCCCACCGCCGGAGTGATTGGAGTCGAAATAAAAAATTTCGAGGATTACTGTAGGTTCATTCAAGATCCGCGCTGCCGGGCGCGCGGACGCGGATCGAAATTCTACCGACGCTCGAATATTTCCCTCGCCAAGTACTACCTATTGGTGAAGTTACAGCGAATTCGATTTTTCAGCCATTGCCAAGGATATTTTGATTTTCTGAGATAGTGTGTTATACGATCGTGGCCTTGAAGTTCATAGTTTGAAGTTTCATGAAGTTTATGGTCTGAAGTTTCCACATATGTCCAGATGTCCACATGTCCAGTTTTTTGGCTGAAGTGTATCCCACCCATAGGCACTCCAACCATAAAGTTTGAACTTCGGGGGGATGACTTTTAAAGATTGTGCCACCTGCTCCTCCGTTCTTACGGAGATAGCGTTTTAACAGCACTAGAAGCGATGGAGTAAATAACATTTGTGGTGGCTCCATGGGAAATATTTTTAAAAAAATAAATAAAATATAAAACATCAATTTCTGGCCGTGGATCAAATCTGATCGAAAAAGTGTCCTGAGTAAAAATGTCTTAGAATTTGTTCGCCGACTCATTCCCCCACCGCCGGAGTGATTGGAGTCGAAATAAAAAATTTCGAGGATTACTGTAGGTTCATTCAAGATCCGCGATGCCGGGCGCGCGGACGCGGATCGAAATTCTACCGACGCTCGAATATTTCCCTCGCCAAGTACTACCTATTGGTGAAGTTACAGCGAATTCGATTTTTCAGCCATTGCCAAGGATATTTTGATTTTCTGAGATAGTGTGTTATACGATCGTGGCCTTGAAGTTCATAGTTTGAAGTTTCATGAAGTTTATGGTCTGAAGTTTCCACATATGTCCAGATGTCCACATGTCCAGTTTTTTGGCTGAAGTGTATCCCACCCATAGGCACTCCAACCATAAAGTTTGAACTTCGGGGGGATGACTTTTAAAGATTGTGCCACCTGCTCCTCCGTTCTTACGGAGATAGCGTTTTAACAGCACTAGAAGCGATGGAGTAAATAACATTTGTGGTGGCTCCATGGGAAATATTTTTAAAAAAATAAATAAAATATAAAACATCAATTTCTGGCCGTGGATCAAATCTGATCGAAAAAGTGTCCTGAGTAAAAATGTCTTAGAATTTGTTCGCCGACTCATTCCCCCACCGCCGGAGTGATTGGAGTCGAAATAAAAAATTTCGAGGATTACTGTAGGTTCATTCAAGATCCGCGATGCCGGGCGCGCGGACGCGGATCGAAATTCTACCGACGCTCGAATATTTCCCTCGCCAAGTACTACCTATTGGTGAAGTTACAGCGAATTCGATTTTTCAGCCATTGCCAAGGATATTTTGATTTTCTGAGATAGTGTGTTATACGATCGTGGCCTTGAAGTTCATAGTTTGAAGTTTCATGAAGTTTATGGTCTGAAGTTTCCACATATGTCCAGATGTCCACATGTCCAGTTTTTTGGCTGAAGTGTATCCCACCCATAGGCACTCCAACCATAAAGTTTGAACTTCGGGGGGATGACTTTTAAAGATTGTGCCACCTGCTCCTCCGTTCTTACGGAGATAGCGTTTTAACAGCACTAGAAGCGATGGAGTAAATAACATTTGTGGTGGCTCCATGGGAAATATTTTTAAAAAAATAAATAAAATATAAAACATCAATTTCTGGCCGTGGATCAAATCTGATCGAAAAAGTGTCCTGAGTAAAAATGTCTTAGAATTTGTTCGCCGACTCATTCCCCCACCGCCGGAGTGATTGGAGTCGAAATAAAAAATTTCGAGGATTACTGTAGGTTCATTCAAGATCCGCGCTGCCGGGCGCGCGGACGCGGATCGAAATTCTACCGACGCTCGAATATTTCCCTCGCCAAGTACTACCTATTGGTGAAGTTACAGCGAATTCGATTTTTCAGCCATTGCCAAGGATATTTTGATTTTCTGAGATAGTGTGTTATACGATCGTGGCCTTGAAGTTCATAGTTTGAAGTTTCATGAAGTTTATGGTCTGAAGTTTCCACATATGTCCAGATGTCCACATGTCCAGTTTTTTGGCTGAAGTGTATCCCACCCATAGGCACTCCAACCATAAAGTTTGAACTTCGGGGGGATGACTTTTAAAGATTGTGCCACCTGCTCCTCCGTTCTTACGGAGATAGCGTTTTAACAGCACTAGAAGCGATGGAGTAAATAACATTTGTGGTGGCTCCATGGGAAATATTTTTAAAAAAATAAATAAAATATAAAACATCAATTTCTGGCCGTGGATCAAATCTGATCGAAAAAGTGTCCTGAGTAAAAATGTCTTAGAATTTGTTCGCCGACTCATTCCCCCACCGCCGGAGTGATTGGAGTCGAAATAAAAAATTTCGAGGATTACTGTAGGTTCATTCAAGATCCGCGCTGCCGGGCGCGCGGACGCGGATCGAAATTCTACCGACGCTCGAATATTTCCCTCGCCAAGTACTACCTATTGGTGAAGTTACAGCGAATTCGATTTTTCAGCCATTGCCAAGGATATTTTGATTTTCTGAGATAGTGTGTTATACGATCGTGGCCTTGAAGTTCATAGTTTGAAGTTTCATGAAGTTTATGGTCTGAAGTTTCCACATATGTCCAGATGTCCACATGTCCAGTTTTTTGGCTGAAGTGTATCCCACCCATAGGCACTCCAACCATAAAGTTTGAACTTCGGGGGGATGACTTTTAAAGATTGTGCCACCTGCTCCTCCGTTCTTACGGAGATAGCGTTTTAACAGCACTAGAAGCGATGGAGTAAATAACATTTGTGGTGGCTCCATGGGAAATATTTTTAAAAAAATAAATAAAATATAAAACATCAATTTCTGGCCGTGGATCAAATCTGATCGAAAAAGTGTCCTGAGTAAAAATGTCTTAGAATTTGTTCGCCGACTCATTCCCCCACCGCCGGAGTGATTGGAGTCGAAATAAAAAATTTCGAGGATTACTGTAGGTTCATTCAAGATCCGCGCTGCCGGGCGCGCGGACGCGGATCGAAATTCTACCGACGCTCGAATATTTCCCTCGCCAAGTACTACCTATTGGTGAAGTTACAGCGAATTCGATTTTTCAGCCATTGCCAAGGATATTTTGATTTTCTGAGATAGTGTGTTATACGATCGTGGCCTTGAAGTTCATAGTTTGAAGTTTCATGAAGTTTATGGTCTGAAGTTTCCACATATGTCCAGATGTCCACATGTCCAGTTTTTTGGCTGAAGTGTATCCCACCCATAGGCACTCCAACCATAAAGTTTGAACTTCGGGGGGATGACTTTTAAAGATTGTGCCACCTGCTCCTCCGTTCTTACGGAGATAGCGTTTTAACAGCACTAGAAGCGATGGAGTAAATAACATTTGTGGTGGCTCCATGGGAAATATTTTTAAAAAAATAAATAAAATATAAAACATCAATTTCTGGCCGTGGATCAAATCTGATCGAAAAAGTGTCCTGAGTAAAAATGTCTTAGAATTTGTTCGCCGACTCATTCCCCCACCGCCGGAGTGATTGGAGTCGAAATAAAAAATTTCGAGGATTACTGTAGGTTCATTCAAGATCCGCGCTGCCGGGCGCGCGGACGCGGATCGAAATTCTACCGACGCTCGAATATTTCCCTCGCCAAGTACTACCTATTGGTGAAGTTACAGCGAATTCGATTTTTCAGCCATTGCCAAGGATATTTTGATTTTCTGAGATAGTGTGTTATACGATCGTGGCCTTGAAGTTCATAGTTTGAAGTTTCATGAAGTTTATGGTCTGAAGTTTCCACATATGTCCAGATGTCCACATGTCCAGTTTTTTGGCTGAAGTGTATCCCACCCATAGGCACTCCAACCATAAAGTTTGAACTTCGGGGGGATGACTTTTAAAGATTGTGCCACCTGCTCCTCCGTTCTTACGGAGATAGCGTTTTAACAGCACTAGAAGCGATGGAGTAAATAACATTTGTGGTGGCTCCATGGGAAATATTTTTAAAAAAATAAATAAAATATAAAACATCAATTTCTGGCCGTGGATCAAATCTGATCGAAAAAGTGTCCTGAGTAAAAATGTCTTAGAATTTGTTCGCCGACTCATTCCCCCACCGCCGGAGTGATTGGAGTCGAAATAAAAAATTTCGAGGATTACTGTAGGTTCATTCAAGATCCGCGCTGCCGGGCGCGCGGACGCGGATCGAAATTCTACCGACGCTCGAATATTTCCCTCGCCAAGTACTACCTATTGGTGAAGTTACAGCGAATTCGATTTTTCAGCCATTGCCAAGGATATTTTGATTTTCTGAGATAGTGTGTTATACGATCGTGGCCTTGAAGTTCATAGTTTGAAGTTTCATGAAGTTTATGGTCTGAAGTTTCCACATATGTCCAGATGTCCACATGTCCAGTTTTTTGGCTGAAGTGTATCCCACCCATAGGCACTCCAACCATAAAGTTTGAACTTCGGGGGGATGACTTTTAAAGATTGTGCCACCTGCTCCTCCGTTCTTACGGAGATAGCGTTTTAACAGCACTAGAAGCGATGGAGTAAATAACATTTGTGGTGGCTCCATGGGAAATATTTTTAAAAAAATAAATAAAATATAAAACATCAATTTCTGGCCGTGGATCAAATCTGATCGAAAAAGTGTCCTGAGTAAAAATGTCTTAGAATTTGTTCGCCGACTCATTCCCCCACCGCCGGAGTGATTGGAGTCGAAATAAAAAATTTCGAGGATTACTGTAGGTTCATTCAAGATCCGCGCTGCCGGGCGCGCGGACGCGGATCGAAATTCTACCGACGCTCGAATATTTCCCTCGCCAAGTACTACCTATTGGTGAAGTTACAGCGAATTCGATTTTTCAGCCATTGCCAAGGATATTTTGATTTTCTGAGATAGTGTGTTATACGATCGTGGCCTTGAAGTTCATAGTTTGAAGTTTCATGAAGTTTATGGTCTGAAGTTTCCACATATGTCCAGATGTCCACATGTCCAGTTTTTTGGCTGAAGTGTATCCCACCCATAGGCACTCCAACCATAAAGTTTGAACTTCGGGGGGATGACTTTTAAAGATTGTGCCACCTGCTCCTCCGTTCTTACGGAGATAGCGTTTTAACAGCACTAGAAGCGATGGAGTAAATAACATTTGTGGTGGCTCCATGGGAAATATTTTTAAAAAAATAAATAAAATATAAAACATCAATTTCTGGCCGTGGATCAAATCTGATCGAAAAAGTGTCCTGAGTAAAAATGTCTTAGAATTTGTTCGCCGACTCATTCCCCCACCGCCGGAGTGATTGGAGTCGAAATAAAAAATTTCGAGGATTACTGTAGGTTCATTCAAGATCCGCGCTGCCGGGCGCGCGGACGCGGATCGAAATTCTACCGACGCTCGAATATTTCCCTCGCCAAGTACTACCTATTGGTGAAGTTACAGCGAATTCGATTTTTCAGCCATTGCCAAGGATATTTTGATTTTCTGAGATAGTGTGTTATACGATCGTGGCCTTGAAGTTCATAGTTTGAAGTTTCATGAAGTTTATGGTCTGAAGTTTCCACATATGTCCAGATGTCCACATGTCCAGTTTTTTGGCTGAAGTGTATCCCACCCATAGGCACTCCAACCATAAAGTTTGAACTTCGGGGGGATGACTTTTAAAGATTGTGCCACCTGCTCCTCCGTTCTTACGGAGATAGCGTTTTAACAGCACTAGAAGCGATGGAGTAAATAACATTTGTGGTGGCTCCATGGGAAATATTTTTAAAAAAATAAATAAAATATAAAACATCAATTTCTGGCCGTGGATCAAATCTGATCGAAAAAGTGTCCTGAGTAAAAATGTCTTAGAATTTGTTCGCCGACTCATTCCCCCACCGCCGGAGTGATTGGAGTCGAAATAAAAAATTTCGAGGATTACTGTAGGTTCATTCAAGATCCGCGCTGCCGGGCGCGCGGACGCGGATCGAAATTCTACCGACGCTCGAATATTTCCCTCGCCAAGTACTACCTATTGGTGAAGTTACAGCGAATTCGATTTTTCAGCCATTGCCAAGGATATTTTGATTTTCTGAGATAGTGTGTTATACGATCGTGGCCTTGAAGTTCATAGTTTGAAGTTTCATGAAGTTTATGGTCTGAAGTTTCCACATATGTCCAGATGTCCACATGTCCAGTTTTTTGGCTGAAGTGTATCCCACCCATAGGCACTCCAACCATAAAGTTTGAACTTCGGGGGGATGACTTTTAAAGATTGTGCCACCTGCTCCTCCGTTCTTACGGAGATAGCGTTTTAACAGCACTAGAAGCGATGGAGTAAATAACATTTGTGGTGGCTCCATGGGAAATATTTTTAAAAAAATAAATAAAATATAAAACATCAATTTCTGGCCGTGGATCAAATCTGATCGAAAAAGTGTCCTGAGTAAAAATGTCTTAGAATTTGTTCGCCGACTCATTCCCCCACCGCCGGAGTGATTGGAGTCGAAATAAAAAATTTCGAGGATTACTGTAGGTTCATTCAAGATCCGCGCTGCCGGGCGCGCGGACGCGGATCGAAATTCTACCGACGCTCGAATATTTCCCTCGCCAAGTACTACCTATTGGTGAAGTTACAGCGAATTCGATTTTTCAGCCATTGCCAAGGATATTTTGATTTTCTGAGATAGTGTGTTATACGATCGTGGCCTTGAAGTTCATAGTTTGAAGTTTCATGAAGTTTATGGTCTGAAGTTTCCACATATGTCCAGATGTCCACATGTCCAGTTTTTTGGCTGAAGTGTATCCCACCCATAGGCACTCCAACCATAAAGTTTGAACTTCGGGGGGATGACTTTTAAAGATTGTGCCACCTGCTCCTCCGTTCTTACGGAGATAGCGTTTTAACAGCACTAGAAGCGATGGAGTAAATAACATTTGTGGTGGCTCCATGGGAAATATTTTTAAAAAAATAAATAAAATATAAAACATCAATTTCTGGCCGTGGATCAAATCTGATCGAAAAAGTGTCCTGAGTAAAAATGTCTTAGAATTTGTTCGCCGACTCATTCCCCCACCGCCGGAGTGATTGGAGTCGAAATAAAAAATTTCGAGGATTACTGTAGGTTCATTCAAGATCCGCGCTGCCGGGCGCGCGGACGCGGATCGAAATTCTACCGACGCTCGAATATTTCCCTCGCCAAGTACTACCTATTGGTGAAGTTACAGCGAATTCGATTTTTCAGCCATTGCCAAGGATATTTTGATTTTCTGAGATAGTGTGTTATACGATCGTGGCCTTGAAGTTCATAGTTTGAAGTTTCATGAAGTTTATGGTCTGAAGTTTCCACATATGTCCAGATGTCCACATGTCCAGTTTTTTGGCTGAAGTGTATCCCACCCATAGGCACTCCAACCATAAAGTTTGAACTTCGGGGGGATGACTTTTAAAGATTGTGCCACCTGCTCCTCCGTTCTTACGGAGATAGCGTTTTAACAGCACTAGAAGCGATGGAGTAAATAACATTTGTGGTGGCTCCATGGGAAATATTTTTAAAAAAATAAATAAAATATAAAACATCAATTTCTGGCCGTGGATCAAATCTGATCGAAAAAGTGTCCTGAGTAAAAATGTCTTAGAATTTGTTCGCCGACTCATTCCCCCACCGCCGGAGTGATTGGAGTCGAAATAAAAAATTTCGAGGATTACTGTAGGTTCATTCAAGATCCGCGCTGCCGGGCGCGCGGACGCGGATCGAAATTCTACCGACGCTCGAATATTTCCCTCGCCAAGTACTACCTATTGGTGAAGTTACAGCGAATTCGATTTTTCAGCCATTGCCAAGGATATTTTGATTTTCTGAGATAGTGTGTTATACGATCGTGGCCTTGAAGTTCATAGTTTGAAGTTTCATGAAGTTTATGGTCTGAAGTTTCCACATATGTCCAGATGTCCACATGTCCAGTTTTTTGGCTGAAGTGTATCCCACCCATAGGCACTCCAACCATAAAGTTTGAACTTCGGGGGGATGACTTTTAAAGATTGTGCCACCTGCTCCTCCGTTCTTACGGAGATAGCGTTTTAACAGCACTAGAAGCGATGGAGTAAATAACATTTGTGGTGGCTCCATGGGAAATATTTTTAAAAAAATAAATAAAATATAAAACATCAATTTCTGGCCGTGGATCAAATCTGATCGAAAAAGTGTCCTGAGTAAAAATGTCTTAGAATTTGTTCGCCGACTCATTCCCCCACCGCCGGAGTGATTGGAGTCGAAATAAAAAATTTCGAGGATTACTGTAGGTTCATTCAAGATCCGCGCTGCCGGGCGCGCGGACGCGGATCGAAATTCTACCGACGCTCGAATATTTCCCTCGCCAAGTACTACCTATTGGTGAAGTTACAGCGAATTCGATTTTTCAGCCATTGCCAAGGATATTTTGATTTTCTGAGATAGTGTGTTATACGATCGTGGCCTTGAAGTTCATAGTTTGAAGTTTCATGAAGTTTATGGTCTGAAGTTTCCACATATGTCCAGATGTCCACATGTCCAGTTTTTTGGCTGAAGTGTATCCCACCCATAGGCACTCCAACCATAAAGTTTGAACTTCGGGGGGATGACTTTTAAAGATTGTGCCACCTGCTCCTCCGTTCTTACGGAGATAGCGTTTTAACAGCACTAGAAGCGATGGAGTAAATAACATTTGTGGTGGCTCCATGGGAAATATTTTTAAAAAAATAAATAAAATATAAAACATCAATTTCTGGCCGTGGATCAAATCTGATCGAAAAAGTGTCCTGAGTAAAAATGTCTTAGAATTTGTTCGCCGACTCATTCCCCCACCGCCGGAGTGATTGGAGTCGAAATAAAAAATTTCGAGGATTACTGTAGGTTCATTCAAGATCCGCGCTGCCGGGCGCGCGGACGCGGATCGAAATTCTACCGACGCTCGAATATTTCCCTCGCCAAGTACTACCTATTGGTGAAGTTACAGCGAATTCGATTTTTCAGCCATTGCCAAGGATATTTTGATTTTCTGAGATAGTGTGTTATACGATCGTGGCCTTGAAGTTCATAGTTTGAAGTTTCATGAAGTTTATGGTCTGAAGTTTCCACATATGTCCAGATGTCCACATGTCCAGTTTTTTGGCTGAAGTGTATCCCACCCATAGGCACTCCAACCATAAAGTTTGAACTTCGGGGGGATGACTTTTAAAGATTGTGCCACCTGCTCCTCCGTTCTTACGGAGATAGCGTTTTAACAGCACTAGAAGCGATGGAGTAAATAACATTTGTGGTGGCTCCATGGGAAATATTTTTAAAAAAATAAATAAAATATAAAACATCAATTTCTGGCCGTGGATCAAATCTGATCGAAAAAGTGTCCTGAGTAAAAATGTCTTAGAATTTGTTCGCCGACTCATTCCCCCACCGCCGGAGTGATTGGAGTCGAAATAAAAAATTTCGAGGATTACTGTAGGTTCATTCAAGATCCGCGCTGCCGGGCGCGCGGACGCGGATCGAAATTCTACCGACGCTCGAATATTTCCCTCGCCAAGTACTACCTATTGGTGAAGTTACAGCGAATTCGATTTTTCAGCCATTGCCAAGGATATTTTGATTTTCTGAGATAGTGTGTTATACGATCGTGGCCTTGAAGTTCATAGTTTGAAGTTTCATGAAGTTTATGGTCTGAAGTTTCCACATATGTCCAGATGTCCACATGTCCAGTTTTTTGGCTGAAGTGTATCCCACCCATAGGCACTCCAACCATAAAGTTTGAACTTCGGGGGGATGACTTTTAAAGATTGTGCCACCTGCTCCTCCGTTCTTACGGAGATAGCGTTTTAACAGCACTAGAAGCGATGGAGTAAATAACATTTGTGGTGGCTCCATGGGAAATATTTTTAAAAAAATAAATAAAATATAAAACATCAATTTCTGGCCGTGGATCAAATCTGATCGAAAAAGTGTCCTGAGTAAAAATGTCTTAGAATTTGTTCGCCGACTCATTCCCCCACCGCCGGAGTGATTGGAGTCGAAATAAAAAATTTCGAGGATTACTGTAGGTTCATTCAAGATCCGCGCTGCCGGGCGCGCGGACGCGGATCGAAATTCTACCGACGCTCGAATATTTCCCTCGCCAAGTACTACCTATTGGTGAAGTTACAGCGAATTCGATTTTTCAGCCATTGCCAAGGATATTTTGATTTTCTGAGATAGTGTGTTATACGATCGTGGCCTTGAAGTTCATAGTTTGAAGTTTCATGAAGTTTATGGTCTGAAGTTTCCACATATGTCCAGATGTCCACATGTCCAGTTTTTTGGCTGAAGTGTATCCCACCCATAGGCACTCCAACCATAAAGTTTGAACTTCGGGGGGATGACTTTTAAAGATTGTGCCACCTGCTCCTCCGTTCTTACGGAGATAGCGTTTTAACAGCACTAGAAGCGATGGAGTAAATAACATTTGTGGTGGCTCCATGGGAAATATTTTTAAAAAAATAAATAAAATATAAAACATCAATTTCTGGCCGTGGATCAAATCTGATCGAAAAAGTGTCCTGAGTAAAAATGTCTTAGAATTTGTTCGCCGACTCATTCCCCCACCGCCGGAGTGATTGGAGTCGAAATAAAAAATTTCGAGGATTACTGTAGGTTCATTCAAGATCCGCGCTGCCGGGCGCGCGGACGCGGATCGAAATTCTACCGACGCTCGAATATTTCCCTCGCCAAGTACTACCTATTGGTGAAGTTACAGCGAATTCGATTTTTCAGCCATTGCCAAGGATATTTTGATTTTCTGAGATAGTGTGTTATACGATCGTGGCCTTGAAGTTCATAGTTTGAAGTTTCATGAAGTTTATGGTCTGAAGTTTCCACATATGTCCAGATGTCCACATGTCCAGTTTTTTGGCTGAAGTGTATCCCACCCATAGGCACTCCAACCATAAAGTTTGAACTTCGGGGGGATGACTTTTAAAGATTGTGCCACCTGCTCCTCCGTTCTTACGGAGATAGCGTTTTAACAGCACTAGAAGCGATGGAGTAAATAACATTTGTGGTGGCTCCATGGGAAATATTTTTAAAAAAATAAATAAAATATAAAACATCAATTTCTGGCCGTGGATCAAATCTGATCGAAAAAGTGTCCTGAGTAAAAATGTCTTAGAATTTGTTCGCCGACTCATTCCCCCACCGCCGGAGTGATTGGAGTCGAAATAAAAAATTTCGAGGATTACTGTAGGTTCATTCAAGATCCGCGCTGCCGGGCGCGCGGACGCGGATCGAAATTCTACCGACGCTCGAATATTTCCCTCGCCAAGTACTACCTATTGGTGAAGTTACAGCGAATTCGATTTTTCAGCCATTGCCAAGGATATTTTGATTTTCTGAGATAGTGTGTTATACGATCGTGGCCTTGAAGTTCATAGTTTGAAGTTTCATGAAGTTTATGGTCTGAAGTTTCCACATATGTCCAGATGTCCACATGTCCAGTTTTTTGGCTGAAGTGTATCCCACCCATAGGCACTCCAACCATAAAGTTTGAACTTCGGGGGGATGACTTTTAAAGATTGTGCCACCTGCTCCTCCGTTCTTACGGAGATAGCGTTTTAACAGCACTAGAAGCGATGGAGTAAATAACATTTGTGGTGGCTCCATGGGAAATATTTTTAAAAAAATAAATAAAATATAAAACATCAATTTCTGGCCGTGGATCAAATCTGATCGAAAAAGTGTCCTGAGTAAAAATGTCTTAGAATTTGTTCGCCGACTCATTCCCCCACCGCCGGAGTGATTGGAGTCGAAATAAAAAATTTCGAGGATTACTGTAGGTTCATTCAAGATCCGCGCTGCCGGGCGCGCGGACGCGGATCGAAATTCTACCGACGCTCGAATATTTCCCTCGCCAAGTACTACCTATTGGTGAAGTTACAGCGAATTCGATTTTTCAGCCATTGCCAAGGATATTTTGATTTTCTGAGATAGTGTGTTATACGATCGTGGCCTTGAAGTTCATAGTTTGAAGTTTCATGAAGTTTATGGTCTGAAGTTTCCACATATGTCCAGATGTCCACATGTCCAGTTTTTTGGCTGAAGTGTATCCCACCCATAGGCACTCCAACCATAAAGTTTGAACTTCGGGGGGATGACTTTTAAAGATTGTGCCACCTGCTCCTCCGTTCTTACGGAGATAGCGTTTTAACAGCACTAGAAGCGATGGAGTAAATAACATTTGTGGTGGCTCCATGGGAAATATTTTTAAAAAAATAAATAAAATATAAAACATCAATTTCTGGCCGTGGATCAAATCTGATCGAAAAAGTGTCCTGAGTAAAAATGTCTTAGAATTTGTTCGCCGACTCATTCCCCCACCGCCGGAGTGATTGGAGTCGAAATAAAAAATTTCGAGGATTACTGTAGGTTCATTCAAGATCCGCGCTGCCGGGCGCGCGGACGCGGATCGAAATTCTACCGACGCTCGAATATTTCCCTCGCCAAGTACTACCTATTGGTGAAGTTACAGCGAATTCGATTTTTCAGCCATTGCCAAGGATATTTTGATTTTCTGAGATAGTGTGTTATACGATCGTGGCCTTGAAGTTCATAGTTTGAAGTTTCATGAAGTTTATGGTCTGAAGTTTCCACATATGTCCAGATGTCCACATGTCCAGTTTTTTGGCTGAAGTGTATCCCACCCATAGGCACTCCAACCATAAAGTTTGAACTTCGGGGGGATGACTTTTAAAGATTGTGCCACCTGCTCCTCCGTTCTTACGGAGATAGCGTTTTAACAGCACTAGAAGCGATGGAGTAAATAACATTTGTGGTGGCTCCATGGGAAATATTTTTAAAAAAATAAATAAAATATAAAACATCAATTTCTGGCCGTGGATCAAATCTGATCGAAAAAGTGTCCTGAGTAAAAATGTCTTAGAATTTGTTCGCCGACTCATTCCCCCACCGCCGGAGTGATTGGAGTCGAAATAAAAAATTTCGAGGATTACTGTAGGTTCATTCAAGATCCGCGCTGCCGGGCGCGCGGACGCGGATCGAAATTCTACCGACGCTCGAATATTTCCCTCGCCAAGTACTACCTATTGGTGAAGTTACAGCGAATTCGATTTTTCAGCCATTGCCAAGGATATTTTGATTTTCTGAGATAGTGTGTTATACGATCGTGGCCTTGAAGTTCATAGTTTGAAGTTTCATGAAGTTTATGGTCTGAAGTTTCCACATATGTCCAGATGTCCACATGTCCAGTTTTTTGGCTGAAGTGTATCCCACCCATAGGCACTCCAACCATAAAGTTTGAACTTCGGGGGGATGACTTTTAAAGATTGTGCCACCTGCTCCTCCGTTCTTACGGAGATAGCGTTTTAACAGCACTAGAAGCGATGGAGTAAATAACATTTGTGGTGGCTCCATGGGAAATATTTTTAAAAAAATAAATAAAATATAAAACATCAATTTCTGGCCGTGGATCAAATCTGATCGAAAAAGTGTCCTGAGTAAAAATGTCTTAGAATTTGTTCGCCGACTCATTCCCCCACCGCCGGAGTGATTGGAGTCGAAATAAAAAATTTCGAGGATTACTGTAGGTTCATTCAAGATCCGCGCTGCCGGGCGCGCGGACGCGGATCGAAATTCTACCGACGCTCGAATATTTCCCTCGCCAAGTACTACCTATTGGTGAAGTTACAGCGAATTCGATTTTTCAGCCATTGCCAAGGATATTTTGATTTTCTGAGATAGTGTGTTATACGATCGTGGCCTTGAAGTTCATAGTTTGAAGTTTCATGAAGTTTATGGTCTGAAGTTTCCACATATGTCCAGATGTCCACATGTCCAGTTTTTTGGCTGAAGTGTATCCCACCCATAGGCACTCCAACCATAAAGTTTGAACTTCGGGGGGATGACTTTTAAAGATTGTGCCACCTGCTCCTCCGTTCTTACGGAGATAGCGTTTTAACAGCACTAGAAGCGATGGAGTAAATAACATTTGTGGTGGCTCCATGGGAAATATTTTTAAAAAAATAAATAAAATATAAAACATCAATTTCTGGCCGTGGATCAAATCTGATCGAAAAAGTGTCCTGAGTAAAAATGTCTTAGAATTTGTTCGCCGACTCATTCCCCCACCGCCGGAGTGATTGGAGTCGAAATAAAAAATTTCGAGGATTACTGTAGGTTCATTCAAGATCCGCGCTGCCGGGCGCGCGGACGCGGATCGAAATTCTACCGACGCTCGAATATTTCCCTCGCCAAGTACTACCTATTGGTGAAGTTACAGCGAATTCGATTTTTCAGCCATTGCCAAGGATATTTTGATTTTCTGAGATAGTGTGTTATACGATCGTGGCCTTGAAGTTCATAGTTTGAAGTTTCATGAAGTTTATGGTCTGAAGTTTCCACATATGTCCAGATGTCCACATGTCCAGTTTTTTGGCTGAAGTGTATCCCACCCATAGGCACTCCAACCATAAAGTTTGAACTTCGGGGGGATGACTTTTAAAGATTGTGCCACCTGCTCCTCCGTTCTTACGGAGATAGCGTTTTAACAGCACTAGAAGCGATGGAGTAAATAACATTTGTGGTGGCTCCATGGGAAATATTTTTAAAAAAATAAATAAAATATAAAACATCAATTTCTGGCCGTGGATCAAATCTGATCGAAAAAGTGTCCTGAGTAAAAATGTCTTAGAATTTGTTCGCCGACTCATTCCCCCACCGCCGGAGTGATTGGAGTCGAAATAAAAAATTTCGAGGATTACTGTAGGTTCATTCAAGATCCGCGCTGCCGGGCGCGCGGACGCGGATCGAAATTCTACCGACGCTCGAATATTTCCCTCGCCAAGTACTACCTATTGGTGAAGTTACAGCGAATTCGATTTTTCAGCCATTGCCAAGGATATTTTGATTTTCTGAGATAGTGTGTTATACGATCGTGGCCTTGAAGTTCATAGTTTGAAGTTTCATGAAGTTTATGGTCTGAAGTTTCCACATATGTCCAGATGTCCACATGTCCAGTTTTTTGGCTGAAGTGTATCCCACCCATAGGCACTCCAACCATAAAGTTTGAACTTCGGGGGGATGACTTTTAAAGATTGTGCCACCTGCTCCTCCGTTCTTACGGAGATAGCGTTTTAACAGCACTAGAAGCGATGGAGTAAATAACATTTGTGGTGGCTCCATGGGAAATATTTTTAAAAAAATAAATAAAATATAAAACATCAATTTCTGGCCGTGGATCAAATCTGATCGAAAAAGTGTCCTGAGTAAAAATGTCTTAGAATTTGTTCGCCGACTCATTCCCCCACCGCCGGAGTGATTGGAGTCGAAATAAAAAATTTCGAGGATTACTGTAGGTTCATTCAAGATCCGCGCTGCCGGGCGCGCGGACGCGGATCGAAATTCTACCGACGCTCGAATATTTCCCTCGCCAAGTACTACCTATTGGTGAAGTTACAGCGAATTCGATTTTTCAGCCATTGCCAAGGATATTTTGATTTTCTGAGATAGTGTGTTATACGATCGTGGCCTTGAAGTTCATAGTTTGAAGTTTCATGAAGTTTATGGTCTGAAGTTTCCACATATGTCCAGATGTCCACATGTCCAGTTTTTTGGCTGAAGTGTATCCCACCCATAGGCACTCCAACCATAAAGTTTGAACTTCGGGGGGATGACTTTTAAAGATTGTGCCACCTGCTCCTCCGTTCTTACGGAGATAGCGTTTTAACAGCACTAGAAGCGATGGAGTAAATAACATTTGTGGTGGCTCCATGGGAAATATTTTTAAAAAAATAAATAAAATATAAAACATCAATTTCTGGCCGTGGATCAAATCTGATCGAAAAAGTGTCCTGAGTAAAAATGTCTTAGAATTTGTTCGCCGACTCATTCCCCCACCGCCGGAGTGATTGGAGTCGAAATAAAAAATTTCGAGGATTACTGTAGGTTCATTCAAGATCCGCGCTGCCGGGCGCGCGGACGCGGATCGAAATTCTACCGACGCTCGAATATTTCCCTCGCCAAGTACTACCTATTGGTGAAGTTACAGCGAATTCGATTTTTCAGCCATTGCCAAGGATATTTTGATTTTCTGAGATAGTGTGTTATACGATCGTGGCCTTGAAGTTCATAGTTTGAAGTTTCATGAAGTTTATGGTCTGAAGTTTCCACATATGTCCAGATGTCCACATGTCCAGTTTTTTGGCTGAAGTGTATCCCACCCATAGGCACTCCAACCATAAAGTTTGAACTTCGGGGGGATGACTTTTAAAGATTGTGCCACCTGCTCCTCCGTTCTTACGGAGATAGCGTTTTAACAGCACTAGAAGCGATGGAGTAAATAACATTTGTGGTGGCTCCATGGGAAATATTTTTAAAAAAATAAATAAAATATAAAACATCAATTTCTGGCCGTGGATCAAATCTGATCGAAAAAGTGTCCTGAGTAAAAATGTCTTAGAATTTGTTCGCCGACTCATTCCCCCACCGCCGGAGTGATTGGAGTCGAAATAAAAAATTTCGAGGATTACTGTAGGTTCATTCAAGATCCGCGCTGCCGGGCGCGCGGACGCGGATCGAAATTCTACCGACGCTCGAATATTTCCCTCGCCAAGTACTACCTATTGGTGAAGTTACAGCGAATTCGATTTTTCAGCCATTGCCAAGGATATTTTGATTTTCTGAGATAGTGTGTTATACGATCGTGGCCTTGAAGTTCATAGTTTGAAGTTTCATGAAGTTTATGGTCTGAAGTTTCCACATATGTCCAGATGTCCACATGTCCAGTTTTTTGGCTGAAGTGTATCCCACCCATAGGCACTCCAACCATAAAGTTTGAACTTCGGGGGGATGACTTTTAAAGATTGTGCCACCTGCTCCTCCGTTCTTACGGAGATAGCGTTTTAACAGCACTAGAAGCGATGGAGTAAATAACATTTGTGGTGGCTCCATGGGAAATATTTTTAAAAAAATAAATAAAATATAAAACATCAATTTCTGGCCGTGGATCAAATCTGATCGAAAAAGTGTCCTGAGTAAAAATGTCTTAGAATTTGTTCGCCGACTCATTCCCCCACCGCCGGAGTGATTGGAGTCGAAATAAAAAATTTCGAGGATTACTGTAGGTTCATTCAAGATCCGCGCTGCCGGGCGCGCGGACGCGGATCGAAATTCTACCGACGCTCGAATATTTCCCTCGCCAAGTACTACCTATTGGTGAAGTTACAGCGAATTCGATTTTTCAGCCATTGCCAGGTCGCTGAAGAAATATGTTGATTTTTCTCAGAAATCGTGTTGTATGAAAATTGGATAGCAAATACGTTACAAAATATCGATAAAATCCTCGTCTCACCCTCCCATCGGCCTCGTTCTCGACTCGATTGCAGCGTGCTGGGCTATTACGGCGGAAGATCTCATCGACAGACGGGTCACGATCCGTAATTAGACCATTCCTTTAAAGTATTACATGACAGATAGCTGTAATCCTAACATACCGTATCCCTCAACCCTTCGTAGCAATGACCTACCTCGAGTGCAGCGGCTCTCGGCTCGAAATCGTAGTAGTCTCCCCCTGCCCTGTGTTGGAGATGCGCCAACCACGAATCGACATCGATCACCTGCAATGAGGAATGCATTCATTACATACTTATGATAGTGATTTTGATTGTACCCGAGGTAGCTAAGAAGACTTTGAAGACTTGACGCAGGGCAATACACAAATGAATACCGTTGAACTTCGAATCACCAAGTCTATGAGAACATTTTTCTAGCATTTCTACAGGTGTAAAATATCAAAAGAATTTTTTCATAAACAAAATGTTTACAAAAACCGACCTTTATTATTGCTTCCATCCAATCGGGTAGACTCATGCGCGAGGGAGAAGCAAAGAGAGATCAACCTGAGTGATTAAATGCAAAAATATTCAGATACCCGACACGTTAACCACCAAGGCAATGCAATTTACATTAAAACATCAATCGATAATCCCTGAATTGATGACCTACCAGCACAGTAGAGCGGGAAGTCTGCAAACTGCAGCAGCAACGCGTTCATCGCACGAAGAAGAGGCCAGCGGGAAACGACTGCAAATTGAGTTTTAGAGCAAAAAAAGTAGAGGAAGATCGATTTAAAATACCCTTCCTCCTTTTTATAAAAACTTGCAACATCAGACTAACCGGAAACAACAAATATAATTATTGTCTCAATAGTATTGAGTCAATACGAAATGGATACTGGACCCCTGTGGTCACAGTAGTATCGGCAGATGGTTGTCATCAGTCGCTGGCACTCCTCCAGACAAGCCTCCATCATTTCCTGCTCTGAAACGATCGACAATTGAGCTACAGTACTCCATGCATTACCGTATCCAACAAAACTTCCCACCAACAGCAAATAGTAAAGAAAATTACAGTTCTGATTTTGAAACACAGATCAGACGGGATAAAAGCAAGAACCCCTCCGTACAAACCTTGCTTATCGACGAGACTCGCCAGGAATGCCTTGTTCGGCGACTCGGGAGTGGCTGCAGCACAATCCTCAGAGGACTCTAGAAGAGGGAAGGAGATGGGAAAGATCAAAGATCAAATTATAAATCACGCGAAGAAACTAAGTAGAAGCTCATAGTAATAGATTGTATTGTAGAGAAAAAGGGAATGGAATGGATTTGAGATCAGAGCGCCTGATTCAGGGAAAACAAAAATATGAAACACGAACGCTGCGCCTCGAGTGATCCCCCGGCTCTCGAAATCTCCGCCAGCAGACCCGAGGCCATCTCCACCGTGGACAAAACCATCTGAAAAAAATAAATTAACATAACCATAACAAAGTTCCGACATTAATGACCTCATTGAAACCTCAAATCACATACTTCTGAATCCACAAACATCAACCTTATTCCCAAAACGCTACCTTGTTCCTCTTCTCGATGATGTCCATTGCATTGGCGCATCTTAGAATTCTTCTGAGCAACTCTGGCAGATGTTTGCTTCTTCCAGAAGAAGTGGAACCAGATTGTGAGAGGGACAGCGAGTAGGACACCATCTGAAGGAAGAGGATATAGTTTACGTGAGACGCGGAGCATACATTGGACTCCTAAGACAACAGTGGTCATATGCGCGTCCTGAAACCCCGATCGGATCAGGAACATTTATTGTGAATGGCAACAGCAAAACCAAGCTGAAACAACAGTGCAACCTATTTTCAACGTGGCATTTCATCCCTCAGTTATTGCAATGCATACTTTCTTTAAAACAAAATAATTGTGAATTTTTAAGGTTATTTTTCAAATTTTAATTCTATTTTTTTAAATTTTCAATAATCGATAATTGAAAACTCACATTTGCATAAGCCATCATCTCCTCCTCTGCCTCATTCACTCCCATCAGCGGAACTTCCGACAGCAAACTGCCTTCTTTCTTCTTCTCAGATGAAGAACCATTGAGAGAGGTGAGCAACCTGTGAGATCCGGGTTACACAAAGGGCTCAAAGCATTTAATCTACGACGTAGCACAATAAGTACCCATTTTGGAATAGGGAAAATAAACACATCTACCGTATCCTCACCATTCATAGTAGTCAGCCAGGTATGACCATAGGAAGGCGGCTGCACCCGAAAGACTGGCTGAACAGATCTAAGTAAACATAGAAAAAGATTTGAAACTTAAAATACAGCAAACAGTAAACAACGAAGGGAATTAGAGAAAGGATTTTCCCAGACTGTTAAATATCGCTATCACACCTGGTAGAGACGGGAGAGATCTTTGCAACCCTGAGTGTTGTAGAGGTGTTGGAAGATACGGATGGCAGCCGGCCACGGAAGAGATTCCCAGCTGGAAATATTGATTGCGATGGGATACCATTGAAAAATATAATATTTCTCGATAATAAATTGAAATATCATTTGCAATTTTTAGATAAAAGATGCCGGTAGTGGGATCGATTGAGGATACCTCGGGAACTCCGTCTGACGATCTGCCTTCTGAATGTCCACGATGCGAATGGCCTGAGAGATACAGTTAGGAAAGGGATTATAAAACAAGTAGATCAGAGTACGAAAGTCACGATAAACTTGCTTGACAGAGGGCTTCCACTTCTTCGGAATCGGCAGACAGGGCTGGAGAAGAGAAGGAGGAAGGACACGTCTCTCGAGTAGGACGATCCTCGATATCCGCCTTCTGATTAGCGGATGGAACCTTAATGGGAGAAATTGTGAGATCCGCCTTCAAAAGTATTGGTGCCAAAAATTGGGCCAACAAATGGGCCAACATTTTCATATTTTTCCTATCATCGAAATGCCCTAAAAAATTTTACTGAGTTAGAAGAAAATAATAAAACATTTCATCAGGAAACAATAAAGCCAGAATGGTAAATTTTCTGGTCACAGTATGAGGAAGGACTAGAATATTGCAATATCAGCGGATAATATAATTTGTGACAGACCTTATCAGTGACGGACTTCTTGTGCAGCTGCTGCTGCACGGAGGACTCGCGAGAGGTGGGAAGATCCATTGTGTATATCTGGAAAAACATCCTCACTTTTTAAAAAATAAAAATTTTCTCAATATCACAGTTATTTTATGATAACAATCACTATCGATCTCCCTAGAAGCAAGGTATCGAAATAACGCAATAGAACAATACTGACAGTCTCATAAAGAAAGTTAGGCACTAGGCCGGATAAGAAAATAACCTTTAATTAGAGTTTTTTGCAGATTAGTTTTTCAATAACTCAAAACACCAGCGAAATATTTTTTTGTTTTTTTCTGCCATGTTCTGATTCCTCGACGTCTCTTTGTGCACGCCCGCAGGCACAGTAGCACAATTACAGTAAGCATTGCAGATCACGAACCGCCTTACAACAGAGAAATAGCAAAAATTTCATATTCAATTATTAAGTTGTTTATTCAATTTATGAGGAATTATAGCACATTGTAAACTTTTTAAAACTTCAGACATACTTAGATTGGGAAATGAACACGCAAGACTTGAGCACTATGATCTAACAGTCTCGTCAGAGATTACTGAGTTTTTTTTAAAATCACACGACAATCGAGCACCCGAAGACAATTAATGAGATTTACAGTAAATAAATACACGCAAAACGCAGAATCACCGATGTGGGAAAGACGCCTGGTCATCATACTATACACAACTAAGTGAAGATCGATTTCTCAGAGGTCGGATCAGTCTCGAATACTCTGAGATCAGCGGGAATATCTGCATCCACATTCTTCAGATACTAAATTTAATATTTTGAATATATGAATCAATAAAAGTGCGTATAAACCTGAACGAGAGATTGCAGTTCCTTCCTCTTGTGAATGAAATCATTCTTGCCCACCATGAATATGTTGCGACGGTTACTGTAAGAATGGTCTAAGAGCTAGTGCTGACATATCGCAAACTACTCGTCCATTTCATAGGTGATAAGACATCTCGGAAAAAACATTTCGGAAAATGACATTTCGGAAAAAGATGTCTCGGAAATTCCATCTCGGAAAAGGACATCTCGGAAATTCCATTTCGGAAAAGGACATCTCGGAAAGATTTCGCAATATTTCAAGAGCGCGCACATGACTTTCGATGCTATTTTCTCCTGATTAAAATATTATTTTTGTTTTGTTTTTATCAATTGCAACGTAAATCAAGTAGAAGTATCTTATAATAACAAGAAAATTGCGCGAAAGTGGATTTTCAGTGTAAAGTTTCCGAGATGTCCTTTTCCGAAATGGCATTTTCCGAAATGTCCTTTTCCGAGATGGAATTTCCGAAATGTCGTTTTCCGAGATGTCGTTTTCCGAAATGTTTTTTCCGAGTTGTCTTATCACCATTTCACACGTTCTCTCGCTCCGTTTGGCTGGCAGATAGAGCGTATGAAGTGAGAAGAGCACTAACAATAACATGGTTTCAACCAATCAACTCACTCGATGATTTTTGAACAGTTGAGAACCAATGAGTGGAGGTTAGGAACGACATCGAAGAAGATTATCTGAAGCGGGATTAAATCTCTACAATGAACCTCAAATTTCACAAAGCCCCCCCCCTTCATATTTCCGTATCTCGGCAAGTATTTCAATGTACTATCAATTCCTGCTATCTGATAATATGAGGGGCTATGCACTCTCCAATCTCTACTCCAATAGAAGCTCCCACTCACCTTGTCCACGGGTGAGTGACCAATTCTGACTCCATGAATATTTGTCGTAATGAATCCAATCACTTGCCCTGTCTTCATCTTCTTATGAGGATCATACCAACGCCCCCCCTCTTTAAACTCCAGATTTCTGAAGCGAATAATGAAATCAAAATTATTAAAATGAGTTTTCGAGTCGAGGCTAGAATACAAAAAAAAATATTTTTCTTAACAAGCATATTTCGATTTATACCATACTTCTCAAGATGGAGAATGTGCTTGGGCTCGATAAGGGGGACATGGTTGTTTGATCCACTCGTTAACATTCCATGCACTATCTGTGCTCTTGATCGATCAGCCACAACGATGAGCACTCTCTTCATGTATTTGTGCAATCCTCAAAAAGATGCCATAACATTTAAAAAGCACAAAACGAAAATTTGTCTGGTTCTACGAAAGAAGTGCGAAGAATACTCCCCACCTTTCTCTTCATCCATCCTGTAAAACTTATCCTTGTGGTGCTCAAGAATCGCACGCAAATGACGTATCTTAGACAGGTCAGAATCATTCTGAAATTAGAATGATATCGAAATTATATTATAAAATGATAAAATTATTATTAAAATATTATTATTATTATTATTGTCACTGTTCATGCTACTCTCACTCACCATTAGTACAAGGTTGGTAATGCAGGCAGACGAATCCACTACCACAAGACCGTAATCTGCAACTTAATAAACTACAATCGGAACTGGGTCGGATGATAACCGTCGGATGATACGATTCCAGATGGTAATCAAAATAGTACCCTATTATACGATTTTCACAGTATGTTCCCACATCGTCAAGGAGAGTTCTGTGAAAATAGCGTAGAAGGGTACTATTTTGGCAACATCCTCAATTTTTTCATCCAACGGTAATCATCCGCAGTGCCGATTAAGTGAAGTAAGAAAACTGGCAACATCCACTAACCTTCATTCAACAGATTTTCGAATTTCGATCGTCTTTGGGCATGCTCGTGCCCAAAATACTTCTTGGAAGCGCCACGGTTAACGAATGAAGTGTGGGTGAGCATAATGAGCGTGAAATCCTCAAGAAATATTGATCATAATTAAATGATACGATCCAACTATAATTGCACCTTTTCCTTCCTATGATTAGCGATGATACGAGAATAATCCAGATCCGAATCACAGCATTCTTCTATCTCGAATATCACCAGGTACTGTAGTCGGTCCAACTGGATTGGCAAATTGAAATGTCATTTTAGACTCTCTTCCCAGTTAGTTCCCAGCTTTAAAAAAATCCACCGCAATATTAGTTAACGTTTGAAATCCAAAGACAATAATCGAACTGACTCCGATCTTTCCGGGAAATCTCTTCGGCATTTCTCCTTCTACAACTCTCATCACTCGTCTAGTGAAGGCAATGTAAGCAGCCGGAGTTGTGATCAGAATATCTATCTGAACAAAGTTAATTAGAAATATCGTATTAAGCAATATTAGTTTGGTTTTTTCCTTTAAAAAACGTTTCCGATTTCCTAATTAGTCTGCTACGGTAAGTGGGGTTCCCACCCCTGTACCACACATACTAGTGATGACAAATCGAGTTTCCTCATTCCGCATTTGCACTCTGTCCGAACGGGGTGAGAGCCCACGAAATAAGGAGGGCTCATTCCGCTTTGGCTTCTTTACCACCCTTTATCGCTTTGATATCAAAAGCATTGCTACGGAATGTTAAATATTTTCAGAAAATAGTCTTCTAAAGCGCCAGGAATTCACAATCCACTAAACACACGTACCCTTCCGTCTTCGCTCATGAAATCGACAAAGTGGGTGAGTCCATCGATCGATTTGTGCTCCGCCGCAACAACAGGAAGATCTACATCAGTGTTCATTCATCGATTTAACTACTGCACAATATATCACGGGTCTTCTGTAAGAATGGGCAAAAAACAACTGTCAGAAAAACTATGTGTGACTGGTTTCTGTAAAAGTTATGTCGGACCTGATGAAGTGCTTTTCAAAATAGGAAGTTTCCTGATTTCTCACATGTGACCCGTGAAAAAAGAAGCAAAATCGGAAAACCTTTGGTTAGTGCATCTATGACTGAGAGAATCTTCCTTCTCTCCAGATTGTTACTGCTCAGAATGATCGCGTACGGCCTCCTGTCCAATTTCTTCCCATCCACCAGAGAGAACATTATCTGAAATAAAGATCGAATATTGTGTTTACTAATTTTAAAGTGTGGAAAGTATGGTCAGAATATGAAGATAAGGCAGTGTAACACGGCGACTACCGTGTGCATGCCCTATTGAGCGTGTCGTTCTCAGCGTTAGTCTAGCATGCGCTGAAGCGATATCTTGACAGCATCTTATGAGATCTCATGACTAGCGGCCATTGAAGTAATGACCCATCCTCATTTAGACCATGTTGCATTAATGTTACACAGTAAACGGTACCTTATTGATGATGGGGATGAGCAGTGCCTCAATCTGCGATCTTCCTGGAGGAGCGACGATGAATGTATCGTACTCTGAAAGGAAGAATCAACGGATAACGGTTGGTATGTCGATAGTGGAGCCCTCGTTACTAAATAAGAACGTATCGAAGCAACGATAGTGAACATATTAAGGTAGATCCAAGATATCCCTAGTCCTAAGCGAAACCTTAGTGTATCGGTACCCCAATCAAATGGACAAATGAACTGATTACGGTAGAGTTGAAGGGTCAAACCTGCCATGAGGAGAGGCGTGAGATACTGAACCAGGAATGGAACTCGATCCTCGCAGTTTATATTGGAGAGAAGATCCATGTGCACGTGATCAGTGAGATCCCTGAACCAGTTTGATTATTTATTTCCCGAATTTCGATTGCACTGCAGTTTACATTGTTAGAGAAAAAAACAAGAGGACAAATGTCATTTCGCAAAACTGATTCAATGCCTTGAAATTTCTCGTGTCTCTATAGAGTTCACAAACTCGCTTTTTCTCTGGTGTTTAGAGGACAGCGAGGGCACTAGGTCGGATGAGAACTATGATGTCATGCCGCCTTTGCTTTATGATCTATCAAAGGCGGCATGACGTCATAGTTCTCTTCCGACGTAGTGCCGTCTTGACATAAATTCCCCTCGCGTCCCAATGACTCACTTGAATGGTGTCACTCTCGCTGCTGCTCCTCCGAGATGGAAACGTCGAATTGACTCCATTTGCGTCTCTCAAAATCAGTCATGATCGTTTATCCAAGAGTTCAGTAGACATTCCATTACACTATCTCGATTTCTGACACTTTCTCGACGGTGAGAAAAGGCGAGAAACGATAGTTGGTTTTTAATCGACCAGGAATCATTACCATCTTCATCAGTATCAAATGACTGCTCGAATGATTGATCCGGAGAATCAATTGTTAAATCATCGAGAACCTGAAATCTATACCTATATATAAAGCGCAGTGTGATGGCGTCTGTCCGGATTGCGAAACAGTTGCGAAACGATTACGAAATGTGGAGGGAGAGAGATCGCGCGTCAACAAGTTGCGAAACGCTAGGACGGGGCCCCCGCCGAAGACGGGGGACAGCCGGATAGTAACTAAATAAAACACTTTTACAAAAATGATACATCTATTTCTGCACCTGATGTGATTCTTTCAGCAGTTTGAGACTTTCTCGCAGCGAGCCTCCGTCGAAGATTTCTGAGATATTTCTGTGGTATATATAGCTGCGATTGACACTATCGTAAACTGGTCTGAAGAGTGGCAACTCCCGCTTGTTCGCATAAGTGTAACTCATTGCACCTAGGTAGAGCAAATACAAAGCGAACATATGCTATTGGAACCACAACTTTGGAACAAAAAGAAATAGTGAAAGACCTCGGCTTTGTCATCCAGAAAACCTATCATTCTCCGAACATTGTTCTACCGTATCCAATAAAGGCAAAACTGCCTGTCACACTATCCTCAGAGCCTTACGAACCAAAAATATAGAAGTACTTCTCAAAACGTACTCAATGTATATTAGACCGATTTTAGAAAGCGCTTCCACCGTCTTCAACCCGTATCAAAATAAGGATAAAAAAAGAACTTGAAAAAGTACAGAACTACTTCACAAGACGCTTATTCATGCGCTGTTTTAATCATACTTGGGAAAACATGCCCACTGCTCTAGATCGCAACAAGAAACTAGGCATTGAGTCCTTAGTAAAGCGAAGAACAGCAATTGATATGAGAGTAGCTACAAATCTCATTCGAGGTAAATATAGTATTTCCAACCGAAAACCACATTATTTCAAAATTTACTACACCAGAAACGGTATGAACTTCAATAATCCTGGATCGAACCACAACTACAGATTATCCTATTATTCACTCGTCATTTTAACCGTCATATATATTCGTTATATATATTACTGGCGGCACTAGGTCGGATTCTCTGCCCATGCGTGTTGAATCCGAATAATCAGTGCAGCGTGGGAATAATGATAAGTAAGTATGGGCTACACACGGCGTTTTACAGGGGTGAGCGAGAGATGAGAAAGCGGAGAAAGAGAGCAAATCACTCGCAAATTTACATTCTCTCTCGCGATTGGTCTCGAGGTTAATGATTTTCTGGAAATTTGTATAGAATGCCGTGCTACAAACCTGATGTCATCCTTCACTGCAATTACACACACATCAAACTGCGCCGCTGATTACCCTATAAAGAAAACAATTCAAAGTATGGTGGCCAAGTCGGAAAAATAACAACACTTGTAGATGGTTTTACTCTTGACGGCTGCAATTTCTTTCTCAATAAAATATCATAATTGCGGGAACGTACAATTATTCAACTGTCATCCTCGTTCATCGAACAACGTCCGCCTTTCAAACCAAATTTATTATCTCTCTACACATTCTTCAATAAATACTATCACAGAAATTTAGCAGACTATTATTATCATAGATCCATAAATCATCTATGCTATTTACACAATAGGCAAGTGAGCAAGATAGTGAACATAGCTCACTAAAAGTTCACTATAGGAGTGATGAATGAAATTTGAGCCATAAAATCGATTCTGATTGCGAATCTGCGATACGGTACGAAATGAAATAATCTATGCTAAAAGCTCAGAAAGGATAGAGAAGAGAGAGCAAGAAACTACCTCATTTGATACAATAGGAAATGGAGGGAATGAAATCGATAAGATCTTCCTACGCCGTGCATCAACAGTAACGGAACGGATCAGAGAATACGGTGGTGTGGATTGATTCAGATACGGTAAACCCGACAGAATAAGTATCGTTGCATGATTCGAAAGTACAGAAGGCTGACTACAGTAACCAGGATCATACACGGTATCTCAAAGGGTCGAGTCTAAACGTAAAGCTTGGTGGAAAGGAAAATTGCGCATACAATCACAGTCAGAACTAGTACAACCGAGTTGGATTTGAGTGGATTAAAGTACTTACAAATAGAAAGATGCTATAATTACACAAAGAATGGAATGTGAAGAAACAAGTACAATGGTGGGATATTTAACATCAGTGGGCATAAACCGATTCGTGGTGTGGTGTGGGGTGAGGTTTCCCAGTCAGTGTTGTTGTGTACATTCACAATTGCCAGTGCTCGGCGAAATCGACGTAGAGAGCGTGTTCGAGTCTACCGATGGCCGATCGATAGGAGAGACTGCCAGAGAGAATGGACGAGTCACGTAGAGACTGGAATGTACACTCGTTACATCTGGAGGAGTTCGGTATGGCTGCTAAAAACAATCACGTTGAATAATCTATGCCACGGCTATAACATGCGAACGACTATGCTTGTGCATCATTTTTTTATAATTGTAGAAGGCTGACCCTTTCTCCCATTACATTTCTCAGAACTCTCACCTTAAAGGAAAGTGGCGGGACGTCAATAAACCAGGCAAAACAATTTCACATATCTCATATTCAACCATCACTCAGCAATCTAATCCGTCCCATCTAATCAATACTCCGCTTCCGTACCTCTCCCTGATCTCCCTGGGCGTGGGCAGCTCGCGACAGAGTGTAGAAGAAGGGACGGAGCTCGTCGAATCCTTCAGGGAAAGCGGTTACGGTATTACCGTAGTCATTTTTAATCGTAGTCTTATAAAATGCGATAAATCAATACCAGTGAGGTGCTTCATGTTGGAAAGGGAGGCAGTTGCTGTAGAGATCTCATCTCGGGACAGTTTTCCGTACTGAAAAGTTGATAAAATCGATATCCATCGCATACAGTAATCTTCCAGGCATATTTTTCCCGGATGACTAAATATATTAATGCCATTCTCACCTTGGTCTGGAGGAGCTTGTGAATTCGGCCCGCGAAGGGCACGAATACTGCAGTTCCCGCAGTGGGAACACTGCTCACGAAGGCCCAGTGACACCTAAAGAGATCAAAGATCAACTTTGGATTCATTAGATTATCCACTCCTCATCGAGAATCATACTACCGTAATCATCACCGTTTGCTCATCTACCGTATCCCGATCCCCCTCCTACCGTACTCACATCTGGAACTGGGCGAGATATCCGGCTGGCAGGGTGCAGAGTGACTCGAGCAGCTTGCAGCCCGCGAGATACAGCTGCATCCACTGGTCGTCCTGCACAATTAATTTTTTATCTTCAAATCTCTGTACGCATTACTATATTACAACATTCGCGTCCCTTTAGCGATAAAACAAAACACCAATCTGCAAGGTGATTTTCGAAATTATTTGCAACCGGAGTTGCGCGAGTATAAAATAATCCATTTCACTCAGGCTAGCGACAGCTTATGTCCAGCCATGTTCCGGGATCAAAGATCAGTTCCCGACCTTGCTGGAAGCCAGATCCTCACTCCCGTCTGTCGCGCCTGCCAATTGCTGCTCCACCTGAAGCAGCACGTGCACCTGCAATGGAAGGAAGGGTAATGGTGGAGAATTATTTGTTGTTTGATTTATATTTCAGAAAGAGCCCAGAAGCAGCTAGTTAGTGACTGTGGCCCGTAGTATGCGCACTCTGGCTAACGGGTAACGGGAGAATTATGTGTTGTTTGTTCCAGACAATAAGGGCGTAGTCGATCGGTTCACGACTGTCTCACACCGCAAGTGCACTCCACGCAACAGCAAAGCGCACAGTAGTCTCTCCAAATTTATTTTACTTTATCCTAGAAATACGAGAGGAAAATCAGGCCCAGTACTATCTCAATGCATTAACAATGTTTATGAAACAGTGGTGCACCTAGCACTATCAACATATCATAGCACATTGACAAAAACCGAAAAAAATATTTTCATAATAAATATGCCAAGAAAAAAAAACGTACCAGCTCAGTGACCATGGCTGGCCACATGCTCACGAGCGAAGAGGCATTCAGTCTGCAATTGAAATGACCATAATCACTTTCTTCATCTAGGCCAGCTAAATTCTTGTTCCATGTGATCTACATGACTATTCCAAACAAGATCCCGCAGGATCACTTCTTCTCTACAGTACCTGAGTAGCAGCACTCGATAGCAGAGGAAGACTGCAGCTCTGATCGAGGGAACTGCCTGGCACAGGCGCAGATTCTCAGCCAACCGTTCTGAAGAAATGTTTTGTATTTAGAAAGATGGGTCCGAGTCGGATTATCACAGGGGATAACCATGTTCTTCATAGACCATGTGAAACATTTGATCGCCCAGAAGTTAATTTAAAATTTGACTCCTTCCACTACCGATGATCATTCACCGATAATTACACAATCACTTGCATCTAGCTTTGCCTGATACTATATCGCCCTCTAGCTCTGCTTCTCTACCGTAGCCCCTCCCCCTACCGTACCCTGTACATCCGGCAGCTGTGGTCTGTACTGGTCGAGTTCCGATCCGAGAAGAACGAAGGCCAGTCTCTTCAGCGATAGCGCACGCGCCTCGTACTCTGTTTCCTGCAATTAGAAAAGAGAAATAATATAAACAAAAATTATTTTTAAAAAAATGTCATGCTCTTTACACATGTATGAAACAATTTATCGCAGTAATTTTATTTTTTAATATAAAAATTAAAATACGCAGTAACCTTGCTGGTCATGATGTTCGTGAAGGAGGCGGAGGGCGCATAGGATATCGACTCTGAAAGTATAGAGTATAGGGATCGTAGAAACACAAAAAAACTGATTTCGACCCGCCAGTCTCAGACTTCAACCACAAGTCAAACACATGTGAATTTGATATGGACAATGCTCCCTTCCTCTTTATCCAAAATAAAAGAATCAAGTCTAGTTTGACTCCGGATATCTACATCCCTATCAGGCAATTAATCGATAATGCCGTACTGAGTAGATCTCTGAAGCTGCTCTTGTCGTGCGTCATCAGATGGTCGACGACGACGAGCCATTGACGGAGAGAGTGCAGATCCATCTTGAAGAACGCTGCAACGAAGACCAGGTCAAGATTATTGTTTTTTGTGCTATAAACGAAGTAGTGATTATTGTGGCATGACCGGTCAAGCTTCATTGAAGTTCAGAAACACCAAATTCAACGGCCAAAACTTGGTACTTCCCTTTGCGGCGAATGATGTGGAATTATAAATAATACAAATATTATTTTTAAAATTCTTGTATAAATTAATCAATATACTCGAGTCTAGCAGCAGATCCATGGTGGTCTTTCTCCACACGGGTCTCATGTAGTTGTAGCTGCTCATCGAGGCGAGCAATTGAGATGAAGCGAGGAAGAAACGAGAGTTACGAGCACTGAAAAGATGCGAACTAGAAAAAAAATCAACCATCTGATTCCATGTTCCGACATACATTTATCACTATTTGAACTATCGTTCTTACAAGGTAACATCGTAATGCATTATACGCACAAATAATACTTCCCAGAACAGCTGTAAAACTACGATTTCGATGATTCAAGTACTATTTTTCAAAAAACAAATTGCTCACTTCTTGGCCCTGAGATAAGGCACGACATTGTTCCAAACCGCGTGCAGCACGGGCATCAGTCGCTCCTTCTCGTCACTGCGACACACGCAGTCGATCAACTCGGTGAGGTGCTGCAAAAGGGAATAAAGAAAATAATGTACATCGATCCAATATCAACTATTCGATAGAAAGGACAGTGTTAGAATCAATTGGGAGGACAGCAAAAATCTAGCCGGGCATCTGATGTGAAATGAAAAAAAAATCTGACTTGTCATTTTCCCGATTCATCGATAAAAGAAATTCAACTGTTTTCAGGATTTGTTGATAAAGAAGGAGGTAAAAGGGAAAAAAATACCACAAGAGCGCCCTCATTGTCATCAATACTACACCTTCTACCGTACCTCAGCCAGCAGGAACAGTGCCCTCGTGCTCTCTGCAGGATCCCTGTGCTTGTTGTTGTTGCCGTCCTGCTGCAAAGAAAGAATGAATTCAATCGATATTCTATCGTAATCCATTTCAAGCGTAGATTACCGTAACCCCCCTACCGACCTTCATGCTCGATCGGAGATTGGAGGCGCTGCTCTTGAGGGAGAACTGCGCAGATTGGTTGTCGCCAGATGATTGAGGTCTGCAATCGATTTTTGATATGTACAATTGGAAGATCCATTGCACGATAAGATCGGTGCCAAACATATTTCGCAACCGAAACTCAAATCCTCCTTTTGGAGATTATCTTATTCCATTCCGTCCCCTCCCCCTCCACTCACTTATTCGATGTGAGTGACACAGTGCTCGCCCGCTGACTCGGATCTGCCGATGCAAGAGAGGGAAGAGGAGTCGTCTCGAGAGAGGGAGTAGTGTCCGTAGATCGGAAACCTCGAAGAGAGAAATCATTGATTGGAGATATGAAGGATGAATGTTTGCTCCCATGAATACAAATGTGGGCAATACCAACTGATGAGATGCAGTCTATTGCACCCCCCTTTCACGATCACATTTAGGTTTCGCCAGCATTATCAAAATTGAAAAGCAAATTCAGAGTGGTGGGTTCCACGAAGGCTTTTAAAAATACAATATTCCCTCCACAGACCTCCGACTATGCTGTCGTGCTTCACGACGAGTGTTCTCTTCAGCCACGTCGGCTGCTCCAGTTGCCATGCAACAATGACATTGCACGCCTCCGTGAGACGCTGAGTGACCTCTTGCACCTGAAAAGGGATTATCGATTAGACATTATTTAATAGCGAAGGTCCCTTCATCTCTAAAATATTCAAACTACATGATCGAGGCAACCAGTTAGATTGCCGTTCTACGTATCCTCTATACGCAGTAATATCTTTACCAGCTCAATTCCGTTTCAATTTTCAAGTCAAAAATATACATATACAAAAAGACACCAAAGTGACTAAGTGATTCTCCGTTTCAATCCTCCTTTACATCCCTTCCTTTCCCCTCTCCTCACCTGCTTGATGACGACCTTCATTCTCTCCTCGATTGGAGCGACGCAAGGAGTGCACACTCGCACGAAATCGCACAACATACTGAAAGGGAGAAATGAGGAATTAATAGTTTGGGAATCAAACGCAAGATCATATCATTGACAGTGTCGCCTATAGGACTAAATAGGAAAGGTGAAACTGGCTCCGGCCAATTCAGAAACAACATATGAATTGGCCAATTCAGAAACAACATATGAATTGGCCAATTCAGAAATAACATATTTTGTTCAAATTCTTCTGTTAGATCACGTTTATACACTACCAATTTCGTAACAATGCTAACGTATTTGATCGGAATTACAGTATCCTACAGTACCTGAACAGGAGGAATACGGATCTGCTGGGGAGACTCGACAGAGGAGCGTCCATCATCAGAGCGTGCAGATATGGCCAGGCGGAGATCAACTAAAATATTTGTTATGTTTGCACGTGGCCGAGACTTCATTGTATGGTTGGAATAACATCCGGCTAAGGAATAATTGAGAAACGAGAAAGTTACTATAGATTTTAAAAAATGTAATTTAACTTTTGCTGCTCGTCATTTCCAAACAACGAAATAAACAGGAGTTGAAAATTCATGGAAGGATCTCGAAATGGAGCAACGAGAACTAGAATCGCATAGGCAAAAAATGGGAATAAGATTTATAATTGTTTTGGAAGTGATAAAATGCATCGCGGCCTTCAAAATTTCGTAAACACGTAAAGCAAAAAATACACTCGTCCAAATTCGCACCAGAGTATATTTTCACACCTAGAATTAAAAACAAAATAATATAGTCTGTATACTTCATATTGATGGGGATTGGTATCAATTGTACAGTGCTTCTGGCCTAAATTCCCCTGTCCTACAGTACCCACACAACCGTACCCCTTCACTTCTCACCTGTTCTGCATTCTGGGTCTGCACACATCCGTGCAGCAACTCGAGTAGGGGCGTGTCGGTGGGGAAGAGAGATGGCTGAAATATATTGTTTAGACTTGTCTACGGATGAGTCATTGAAGACGCAGGATGAGAGATGAATATATGAATAGCATGAAACCAAGACCCAACTAGTTTTTAAATATTTTGAATAATCGCATGAAGAGTAAAATAATATTTTTTCTTTATTTTGAAGTTCATACTGTAATAATTTACTAATTGAAAAATAATTAATATTCTGCCGCACCTTATCCACACTTGAGATGCTCGACTTCCCTCCTCCAACGCTCTTCGATCCCGCCTCTCGCAGGGATTCAGAGATCGCAGTGATGAGCGTCTCGAACGGAATCACCTGAGGAGTACGGTAGCATTTCAAATCGTATCCCTCGAACAATCTCCGTCAGAGAAAATAATCAGTTCTCAACCCTAACGAAAAATATATCCTACAGTATCCCTCCAACCGTACCTTCGAATCGAGCAGCAGACTCGTCATGTCCAATTGGGCACTCGTGTACTTGAAGGAAGGCTGCAAGTTATTTAATGAACCACTATTTCGATTAGAAAACAAATATTTCGGGTGTTCTACATAATCTAGTGGGACACAATCGCGTCAAATAGCTGGGCTTTTCCCTCATTCCAGCCAGCCTTTCCTCTCATGTTCAACAAATCCTGTCCCTATCGAGATCAGTTGTCTCTTCATCCTCAATTGCGACACAAATCCTCCAGGTTTCATCTCACATTATTTCATTCCAATCCCATCCCTCTACTACCCCACTGACCCTGTCCATGTCCTTCTCTCTGGCGTCTCCTCTTGTCAACCAAACGAGAGCGAGAGAGGAGAGGAGATGCTGTTGATGGAATTGAACGAGAGGAGAGAGGAGATCGAGCACCAGACGACCCAGTTGCTGAAAGGAAGTCGTCTAGATCGGTTGGAGAAATGTTAGTTTTAAATCGAACTAATCCCGCACGATCATTGTGTGGTACGTTCCAAATCGCAATTAAGCTGAACAAGAACTCAACTGGTAATTGACCGTAAAATGTATCCGGTAAAATCATCTTTATCTCTCTCACCTGGGGTGTTCCGACAGGTTTCACAGGCTGTGCTCCCTCCCTCACTACACTCCACACATCGCAGATCGTCGCCAGGAAGTGAGGAAGACCGAGGAGAAGTTCAGATCGAGCCTTAGAAATCAGGGAATTAAGATTACGGTAGCATATAATATTTAATCTGATTTCGAATTGTTGTGATAAAGATGAAATTTGCAGAATTATTGGTGATCCAAAATTGTGGGGGGATATTGAATATTTGAGTGACACATTTTCACCTGGTTGAAATATCGTCGAATTGCGAAAACCCTTGCGAGTTTCTGACCTGTTTCCATGCGGATCCCATGCTTCTCTGCTCCAATTTGAGGGGCACATTCGAGCTCGATTCACCGAAGGAAGAGAGACTGGAGAGACCCTAGAAATATATTTTTACATTATGATTGTATTTTCCTAAGACAATTTAAAGCCACGGTTTCCTCTAAAACCAGCTCACCTTGACCAGATTGGAGAACAGCTCTGTTGCTCCTCTCGTTCCCGGTACAGCGGCAAGCGCCGAGCCAACTGCCCACTAAACATAATTGCATTTTACGAAAAAAAATTAAATTCTACCATAGTGAATTATCGGTTTCAGATGTACGCTAAGTAGCTACGGGAATGTTTACAATGATTCCAGCTTGACACACCCAATAAAATAATTATTCTCACTGTCCACTGCAACGAATCGAAAATGAAATTTTTTTCAACGCTTTCATTCCTCGTTTCAACTGCCCTTCAAGCTACACAGGAAGAATGGTCAAAGATTCCTTCCCGATGGACACTCTATACAACTACATTTCAATCTTCACCGTGTGACTGGTGGGGCTGGTGTTGGCTCCTCCGGTCGTGGCTGCAGCTCCTCCTCCTGCTGCAGCTGCTGCATTGGCTGCTGCAGTCGCATCTGCAGCTGCACTCTGCTGAGAGGTGTCGATGAGGCAGAAGTGGAGAACCGTCGTGAGAGCCTCCATCGTCTGAAAGGGGGGACATGGTGATTTGCTGCTCCATGGATTACACTTAGATGAATCCTTAGTCAGGTGTCCAATGTAAGATACACTCACCATAACGATGAAATTGGCGGGGAATTCAGTGCCCAGCATGGTTCCGCAGGCGATTTCGCTGTCGGGAGAGGGAGTTCCCTCGTCGATCGATTGCCTGCACAGGAACATCGTAACTCCAGCAATTACCGTACACCTTCATTCTTTGAATACTTCCTACAGTATCCCTACCGTACCTCTCTTCCTGTCTCTTCCTCGCGTAAGCACTCGTCTTCCCATATGCCACTCCAATCGCCGTCTCGATGTTCTTGCATAGCTGCTCACTCATTCTCATGCACAGCTTAGGAAGGGCGCGGTCCAACCTGGAATAAAGAGCCGTGATCTATTAATGGATAGAGGAGAAATCGCCTTAGGCAAATTAACTTAGATTCCATAGTATATCGCAACAGGGGCGTGCGCCTGGTTGTTTCGGGTTTCACAAGGTCTATAAGAAATAGAAAAAAGTGGCTGACCATGGCAGGATGTGCACCACCAACTGCAACCATCCCTCGTGTCTCTCGGGACACTTCTTCAGCGCATTCAGCACAGTCAGAAGGAAGACACGCAGCTGGAAAGGATATTTGATTTTTTTATTTTTATACGGACTCTTCAAATCATTGGATATCCCAGAATCGAACGGATATCAAGAATATGTGCAGACTGAAATCACCAGTCACTTACTTTTAGAATAGAAAATTTAATTACACAAAAACGGTTACGCCCAAAACACGAAAAAATTAATGAGATTTTTTCAGAGGATTTAATCTTATTCCGCGCACCATTCATCCCCTAGTTTACTATTTTATTGAATTGTTTTGTTGGAATCGTCATCTAGTCGTTCATCGCTTCATCGGATTTCAATCGAGTTTCAAGGCAATGTGAAGGGCGAAATCTCCAGGCCATCTTCGAAGAGAACAAAAAAATCACTGTTTTCATGAGTTTGCTGTTTCATCACCACAGTAAATATCTCCTTGATTTTGCGAGCTCACCTCAACCAAACTGCTCGGCAGTTCCCTCAATCCCGTTCTATTCGTCGTATTCCCTGCATTGGATCCACCGAGGAAAGCGAGAGAAGAATTTCCGAGGAGAGAAGTAGGAGAGGAGAATCGAGAACGGGGAATCTGAAACTAACACCACAGATGCCAAACTTCCAGGAGCTTCGAAGTTTCGCGACACCAAGATAAGTTTCTCGCGTGTTTCTAATGGAAATTTCGTTTGACAGAAGACTACGACAAATAGTTCATTACAATCTTAATTTACTAGTGACACAATAAAACTAGAACAATTAGGTCCGTTCTCGTTCCATAACAATGCATATCCCATAAACCCACCTGATCAGAGTACGAGTTGAATCCGTGTTTGATCTCGAATTCCAATCTGATCGTGGCTGCAGTGAGTGAGAGGAGACTCCTGTTGTACGCCCCCACGAGACCAGCCAGACGACCGTCGCGACGGAGACCTGAGGAGGAAAGGTTAGAGTTGTTTCTAAAGGGACCTTCAAGTGCATTGCTACCAGGCAACACTTAAAGGGGTTGTAACCATTGTGAAACTCTAGATTGATACATAACACAAACTTGTGAAATCAGCAGCAGTCCGAGCAAAAATAGAATTTTTAGAAAAAGACGTGGCATACAATCACTGTTGACAACTCCTCTGGGCATTTGATAGAACTGTGAAACTCAAAAGATGTTTTACAAAATATTTTAAAAAAATGAAATCTGTTGAAAAAAATCGACGTACCCTTGGGCGTCATTCGAATTCCCTCGTTGTACTCCGCAATCAGCATTGAGAGATGCATTCTGAATTTACAAAGTTTTCATCCTGTTTTTCATTACCTAATCAGGTATGTTTTTACCAACAGCAATATTTCAAAAAAAAAAAAATTTTATCTAGTCCTAATGAACTTTGAAAGATGATGGGCCAATGTTACATAAAAGTCGGTTATTCTAAATAGTTATTATTATTAAAATTAACTGACTCGTCGCTCCTCTCCGTCTTCCTCGGATCGTGGACTGAAGAGACGAGAAGAAGGAGAAGACACTTCTGCATCTTGGCTCTGAAAATGAATTTCACACTACTGTATCCTACCTTCGTAGCAATACCGTATCCCCATACCGTACTTTCCCATCGCACTATCGTACCTGCTGAGCATGGTCTGGATGAAAGTGACGAATGCCTTGCTCTGTTGTGTCAGCATCATCGTCGACAACTCGCGCATTATCTCGGCCAGAAGATCGAGAATCGCGATCTGGACGTTTCCAATTAACAAACTTCACAAGTAAAGCATTAATGTTTAAAAATCATGTGATAAATTTCAATATACAGAGACGAATCATTCCGGACAGATTTTCCTCCAAAAATCAAATATTCAGAATTGATGCATCTGGGTTTCGTGAAATTGTGATAGCTTGTATTATAACGGGTGGGAATAGTTGATTACAGCGTGCCGCTTTACATAAATCTCAACTCTAACCTTGCACTTCCAACTCATAATCAGATCGTTCTTCGAAACGGGAGCAATCGGAGAATTGACGAAGAAAGAACGGAGGAAGTGGAGGGAGATCTGGAATTTAACGAGTTAGCCACATTCAGTGGTGGAAAAGGTAGGTAGGGAAAATCGAAAAATCTGGGCATGTTTGAGTCATTTTGGCAAAAAAATGGGCATGTTTTTGGCAAGTTTTGAAAACATTATGCCATGTTATTTTATTCATTAGAAAAAGCGTGTTCAAAAATACATATAAGAATGTTTTGAGTAATTTTTATCCACTCATTCAATAACATCAACAATTATTGCAAACACGACGTGTGCACGACGTACTTGTGACTTCACCTTATAAGGTCATGTTTTTAAAGGTAAAGGTTATATTTATAAGTTACTTTATTAGTTATATCACAATCCGGAATGTTCAGGCTTCATTTTCCTGTCTTGCGTTTTTAAAAAATATTAATGGGGAGCTTCACAAAACATGCCTAAAGGATTACCTATGCGATAAAATCGAGTTAAATATTCGCGGTGTGCCATAGCGTGCGCTCTCGAGTGATCTATTTTCCCATTCCATCGTATACTTTTTCTGTACTAAGTCCATAGTCTTTCCCTCTCGCTTGCACTGCTCTTTCGAGTCGGCCTGGCATGGGCATGTTTCCCACTCCAACCCCAAAAATCTGGGCATGTTAGGTCGCGTTTTACCTACTTTTCAACCACTGGCCACATTGCTCGAAAAGTAGATCCAAAATGACATAGCGTGCCCGGTTTCTGGAGTTCCGAGCAGTGGAAGAGGAGGAAAAGTACCTATTTTTGGAATTTTTTTACATTGTAAAAGCGCATTTTCAATGATTTCATTTAAAAAAATTTGGAAACCTGCCCATTTTTACAATTTCTGTGACCTACCCTTTCGACCACTGGTTAGCCATACTAGCTGAGTTCGAAAAGTTGAAAAATTATGAGAATTTTTAAACAAAACCAATGAAACACAGTCTGATTGTTTTAGGTTTCACACTTCACATATCATCCGCAGATCTTTCGGGCGACGATTTTGAAGTGATACATGTGGTGAAACAAATATTCCATCCTTACCGTCATGATCAGCTCCAGTTGGGTGAGATTCCTCGTTCTCGATTCGTCGACCACAGCCTGCACTTGCTTGGAGACGCCGCCTGCTGCCGATGCGTCCGTACCGTCCTAAAAGAGGGGTTTAATTCACCATATCAATTAGTGCTTCACGAATGACTCATCAGAATATGGTTATACCAACTGTAGTTGGCTTCTTGAGCACTGGCTATACAATAAAAAAACATACGTTATCAAGAAAACTAATATTCTATCTATTTGTTCATTAGTCGCTAAGTTCGTTACTCACATCATTTCCCCAGAAGGTCCTTCCTAGAATCGCCCTCACGTGTCTCGACATCAAATCGGGAAGAGTGATCGACTCGGGAGCTGTGCCTGTAGAAATATTTTTTTTTGAAAAGACATTGCGAGACAAATCGCATCTGGGAACAACTTCCACTGAAGTAGAAACTATGAAACACAAAAGTCACCGAATCAAACAATACGAAAAAAAATCCTGCTCCAAGTTCACTCCCATGACTGCCTTCAAACTACAACCAAATCAATCATTCCTTATTTCCTAAAGTTCCCATGTCCCTTACAATATCCCCTTGCACCCTACCGTAATCCAACCCTTACCGTCTCCATTTCCTCCAGCGAAAGCGAGGAATGGCGTAGGCATGGGAGCAGTGGCAGCCATTGAAGAGACGAGACAATTGAGGAGGATCGAGGAGGGGACGGGCGCACCACGAGGACGGAGGAGGGCCAGCAGGATTCTGAATGGATTATCGATTATGGTAGAGTATAAGAAGATACTGTATAAATGGAGACGGTATTGAAACATTAATGCATGCGCGATCAGGGTTCTCCTCACGAAAGATGAGATAATGTATGCGCTAATAGCTGATGGACGTATCACATCAGCCATTTTCAACATTATCATCAAATTGCGGAACACGAAACCACCTGGTCGTCCCCTCACCTGAAAGCAGTCTCTGCTCTTCCCAGATCGACGACCCGTCCGCTCTCCGAGTACAGCAGCATATGGGCATGCAGGTCGTGGTACAAATTCTGGAAGAATATAAATTATCGCTTTTTATAAGCAAATCATACATGTCCATATTGGTTGCATAAGATCAACAACATCTACACTACAGTTCCTTTCCAAACAAGCCTTTCCCTTCCCTTTTCGTACCCTCATCGTCGCTCCCTCTCCGCTATTCGTCCTCATGTGTCCTCCATTCACTCCCGATTCAGCAGAAGAGGAGGAGGTCACCGTGCCCGTCACCTGCAATTATCGATTTTCCTGGTTGATCAATGTTTCATAAGGTCTGCTACAACGTGCAAAACGTGAAGGCGAATGATGGCCGTAGGTGGAAGTTCAAATTAAAAAAAAGGAAAGCAAATCTGATGCAAAATAAAATCTTTCTAGTAAAACTTCTGTTTCTGTTTCATTCTCCATTCTCCATTCGTGCGCGGCTGAGGGGTGGTCGTATCCCACTTCCCTCCCAGTTCGCAATCGAGTGGGAGTCCCCTTGGCGTAGCTTGGACAACCGCCAAGGGTCGCCTGTCCAACGGATGCCGGCTACAACACTACGGATTGGGACTCTCAATGCGCGGACTCTGAGGAAAGCCGATCGACTAGCTGAGTTGGAGGAGGCAGTGAGTGAAGTCCCATTTGATGTCTTAGCCATCCAGGAAATGAGGAGGTCAGGTTTGACCTCTCTCACCCTATCAGGAACCAATCACCTGTTAGTGGGTTACGGTACTCGTTCCGCAAACGGTACCGGATTCCTCGTAGGCAGTCATTTGGGATCGAACACAACATTCCACTCAGTTAGTGATCGCTTATCGTACCTCGACCTCCCGAACCATTGCCTACGAATCATCAATGCGTACGCTCCGACAACCTCACATTCTGACCAGGAGTATGTACAATTTTTGGATGATCTCAGCGGATTGATTGCTACTTCCACGCGTCGTGCTCCGCTACCGGGGCGTGGAAAGTGGCGATTAGTTGTGCTGGGTGACTTTAACGCAAAGGTCGGATCGAGGCAGAGCGAGGATGAAGAGTTCATTGGAAGGCATGGACTAGGAAGGAGGAACTCACGAGGACAGATGCTGATTGACTTCTGTGCTGAGACAAGATTACACCTCCTCAACACACGATTCCAGAAGAGAAAAAGCAGAAAATGGACTTGGATGGCCCCGAATATGAGTACAAGGAATCAAATCGACTACATAATGACCCGTGATCTCTCAAGTGTGCTCGATGTGGAAATAGTTGGAAAGTTCAAGTTTACTTCTGATCATCGTTTGGTGATGGCAAAGATCCGGCTTGATTCGTCAATCCGGTTTTTCCTTCGGAAAGCGAAAAATCCAACTGAATTTTCTAAGCAACTGTTCACAACCGCAATTTATACAGTAATCTCCAAAGAGTTCAATGGTTAAGATCGATTGCGAAATACTCTCATAGCAACAGCCGGCCAATGTATGATCCCCAAACCACGCAATGAACGATTTTCCAATAGAACGAAACAGCTGTTTGATGAAAGAAGGAGGCTGAAGTACACCCCAAATACGCCTCTTAACAGAATCAACTTTTCACTCACGGGAAAGGCCCTTCGTTTCGCCATCAAGGACGACTTATACCGCGGACACGTGGAGACTGTGCGGAGAGCCGTGTATTATGGGAAGAGTACCAAGAGAGCTTTGCAAGACTCTCAAATAGGCAAGACTCAACTCAGCCAGTTGGAGAAGAATGACGGTACTGTCGCCAAGAACAAATCGGAGATTCACTCACTTGTCAAATCATTCTACAATGAGTTGTATAAACGCACGATAAGGCCAAAAAGGAGACATTTCCGATGTAATGATCAGTTCTTACCATTCTTAGAAAGTGAAATCAAAAGAGGAATCGTGCAGTTGAAGAATGACAAAGCACCCCGACCTGATCGAATTAAAGCAGAGATGTTGAAATGCGGAATGGAATTGCTTACGCGTCCCATCACAGATCTATTCAACAAGTGGATATTAGAAGAGTGTGTTCCCAACGAATTGTCCGACGCAACAATATCTCTGATATTCAAAAAAGGAAACGTCTTGGACATTTCGAACTATCGCCCGATTTCGTTGTTGAACATAATCTACAAGTTATTCACTTCAGTAATCGACTCACGAATTGCGAATCAACTTTCCGACAATCAGACCAGAGAGCAAGCGGGATTTCGAAGGAATTTCTCTACTACGGACCATATTTTCACTCTAACAGAATTACTCCAAAAATCAGAGGAATATCGTTTCCCCGTATATCTCGTGTTTATTGACTACAAAAAAGCGTTTGATAGCGTCGAATTTGACAAAGTGTGGGAAGCTATTTCAAATCACGGTATTCATCCCAAAATAATCAATACCCTGCGATTCATATACAATGCAAGCCAAGTATCAGTGCGAATTGGACAAGACAAAATTCCTATCGAGATTGAAAGAGGAGTCAAACAAGGGGATCCGATCTCACCACACCTTTTCAATGCAGTCGTTGAAGAGATTTTCCGTAAGATGAATTGGGAAGGATGTGGAATTGGTGGATGGAGAGAAACTGAATCATTTACGATACGCGGATGACATTGTCTTAATTTCACATTGCTCAAAGGAGATTGGAACCATGCTAAGTCAATTATGCACTGAAAGCAAGTATGCAAGATTGGAAATCAATCAGAAAAAGACAGTTATGATGTGCAATACAGTACCAACTCCTCAACGAATAGATGGCAAAACGCTAGAATATGTTAATCAATTCATCTACCTGGGTGTTCGTTTGTCATTCGATCAGGACTTGAAGCTGGAATTGAATAGGAGGATAGGTGCAGCATGGAGATCATTTAACAAGTTTCAAGAATTCATGACTAGTCGAAGTGTGGCAATGGCGCTCAAGACAAAAATATTCAGAATGTGCATCGATCCGAGTTTTCTTTATGGAAGTGAAGTTTGGAGCACTACGAAGTCTGAGCGGAAAAGACTGATTGTAGCACAGAGATCTATGATGAGGAAAATGGCCAGCGTGACTAGATTTGATCGGAAGACCAACGATTGGCTCAGTAGGAAGGTGCCCTTAGAGGACATTCGAGTACGAGCGATGCGGAGAAAATGGAATTGGGCGAAGAGACTAGCTACGCTGGACGACAATAGATGGACTACAAGAATTCTCAATTGGACACCGTGGGATAGATTGCGACCTCCTGGACGCCCAAAAATCAGATGGCGGGACGAATTTGTCAAAGTATTTGGAGTAACATGGGCTAATAAGTGCAGAAGAGATCCCATCCAATGGAATGGCCGTTCCTTTCAACAGGCTATTGACCTGAGGCTTGAATAAAATATTGAATATATTGAAGTAAGACTTCTGTTTCACTTAATCCAGTAATACCCGTACAACAGGAGTAAAGCAATGGATGGTCGGTAAAGAACGCAATCAAAATAATAACTCACATCAGTCTTCTGGGTGGGCTGCTTGAGTACATCGGACATATCGAACAACCTGCAGATTTTGAGTTACAACTTTAGGGTATAGACTATTGATAATTGCGTAGAAGTGATAACATGCCTCCATCCAAGCGAAAATAGTTCATAATAAATACTCATCTACAAACAGTTTGACCTACCTCAAATCGTCCCTCGCCATGCAGAAGATGGTCTCAGCCAGTGAATCCTGTCTCTTGTGACCTCTCCGGATACGCGAAACTCCGTCACGCGTCACCGAGGGAGAAGCGACGACAGATGCCGGAAGCGGATGGCCATCCGCGAGTGAAGCGGATGCTTCGCGCGCCGCTCGCACCACTTCTTCCTCCGTCATTCCGTTCGCCGTTGCGATCTGCCAATTCTCACATTACGTAATGAAACATTACGAAAAAAATAACTTCTCATTCCAGCAAATACACCTTCTACAGTAAGATAATCAACAGGAATAAAGGGAAATGCTAACCGAAGTATCGGATCTCGCCGAGTCGGGCACTACATCCGGTAGGATCTTCGCCTCAAAGCGCATGGTTAACTCTCGTTTCAAATAGTTCACAAAACCACTCCGTAACCTCCACTTCTGATTTAGAGAGGAACTGTGATCCAATCAATAACCACATTTCCCGATCACTTACCGTACTCGGAGTACTTCCTCCCCTCTTGTTCATGGCCTCGTTGAATTTCCTCTGAGTGTCCAATTCGCTCTCCTCCTCATCAACCACACAATCAATAATCCACTGGAGGGTCTCCACCACCACGGGATCGTGACCTTCCATCGACAGAGAAAGAGTGTCCAGAGAGTCCTGGAAACAAGGAAATGAATAATTGTAAATAAATGTAGAATGCTATAGAAATATTTTTAAAAACTATTCGAATTGAGAAAATACGACGCTAACAGTCTTACAACCCACTTATGGTGGACGTAAGTTTTTGGTTTCACTAGCAACATACAATACTTTGATATACTCTAGAATCAATATGCGGCGCTTGTTCATTGCAATAAAATTTTCATTACTAAACCAGTCGAGAAATAATAGTGCTCATTGGCACATCGCTCACCGTTTCCTCCTCGTCGAAATTGGGCACATCATTGACGGTGGGAGCAGTGGGGAAGAGATCTGTCTTCGTCGATTCCTTCGATGATGATGCGAGTAGTTTAGAGCGGAGATCGCACATCCAGTCACTAGAATTGATACTTCGTTGATCGATAAAAGTCAGTCCTCGATGCCTCCTCATCGTGCACTACCGTACCCTTCCTCCTGCTCGGCCTCGTTCATGAGATGGTGCAGTCTCTGTCGCTTGTCGGCAGCCAGCAGCATGATCGACTGCACATCCGCGGGGATTGCAGTGCACTCAAAGTGAGTCACCCTGAACGATAATAGATTATTGTTTTGATAAAGGAGGCTGGTTAGAATCAAATCTTGGAGCCATCAAAGTGTATCTAATATCTGTGCAACACGAACCACCGGGGACAAATTCCGAAGTAGGAAAAACGTTTTTTTCAACAATTCGTGTAAAATTAACCAAAAAACGTAAGATATAAATAACCGACTTTGCTTCCTGCTTCACATACTGGATGGAGATTCTCGCAGTTGCTGGATTCATCAACATCACTGCCAACATCTGGAAACAAAAGGATACAATCTACGGTTGAAAGGAAGGCCAAAAGTAAAATGTGCACAAGCACGGTGATTTCTGTGTACAGGAATATCTCAAGACGTCGAATGAGCGGGGACCGGTAATAGAAGTTCGTCACATACTCGGAAAAAAATAAAAATAATATGACGTACCTGTATGATAGTGGGCAGGTCGTTTCTTCTCGCGCAGTCTACGAACCACGTCGTCGCCACTCCCTTCAGTTCCACCTAGAATTGCGATGATTATCCAACTATTAATTTTAACGACCAGTGCTATACGACCAGAGCTAAAGTATGTCAGTTGCCCATATTGAGGAAGTTAACATATATGTCGAAAAAAGTAGGTCAACAATATCAGTTTGTGTTAGCTGAAATTTAATAATACTACTGTGGTGTAGAATAGAGGTGTAGACTATTGAGTAATATTACACACGATATTACTAAATAGTAATTCAGAGAATTCATACTCCTTGCAACAAACTACCATACTACTATTCGAAACCGCATCATACGTAATCTCTCACCTTTTCAGCCGACAGCGAGTCATCCGCCAGCACGCCCAACAGGAACATGAGCACTCTGTAAAGAGTGTAGGTGATTTGAAAAACTTCCAATTAGGTACAATCCTACAATATTATAAACTAGTCCGGCTGCCCCCCGCCTTCGACGGGGGCCCCGTCCTAGCGGAGTAGGTTTCGCAATCACTCGTTTCGCAACTTGTTGATGCGCGACTAGTTGTCTCAGATTCAAGTTTACTAAGTTCTAAGTTAACTAAGTTCCAAGTATGATTTTTGAGCGTTTTACGATTTCGATAGATTTCTCACTTGAAGAGTACTTTGTATTTTTTTCGTGTAGATTTTAGTTCACTAATTATAAGACTGAATTAACTCAGTTTAACTTTGTTCCAGGAACAGTTCAACTCAGTTCCAAGATCTCTAAGTTTGACGACTTAGTTAACTCAATTTAGCTCAGTTCCAGGAACAGTTCAACCCAGTTTCAAGATCTCTAAGTTTGACGACTGAATTAGCGCAATTTTACCCAGTTTTACTTAGTTCCAAGATCTCTAAGTTTGACGACTGAATTTATGCAGTTTTACCCAGTTTTACTCAGTTCCAAGATCTAAGTTTGACGACTGAGTTAACGCCGTTTTACTCCGTTTCAAGATCTTTAAGTTTGAGGAATGAGTTAACTCAGTTTTACTTAGTTTAACTAAGTTCCAAGATCTCTAAGTTTCAATTGAGTTTCGATTCCGAACATTTTTCGTATACAAAGTTTGAAGACTACGTTCCAAGTACCATATTCAAGACTATTTCTCAGTTTTAAGACCAAGTTAACTAAGTTACATGTACTAATTCTGAGGGCAGATATTTTTTCTGAGGGATAGGTTGCGGGTTCGAGTCCCGAGCTCGACGGATATTTTGCCCGATTTCGGACAAGTCTCAAAATCTCAGATCACCGATTGGGAGCGTGACAATTCAAGATTCAGGTGTTATAGAGAAAGGAATCTCTCTCCCTCCGCATTTCGTAATCGTTTCGCAACTGTTTCGCAATCCGGTCAAACAGACACTGCGCTTTATATATAGGTATAGACAGATTTAAAACAAAAATGTTTGAACCTGTACGGTTCTCGTTTCACCAATAAAGTAAAGTAGTCTCCGCAAGGTCTCTCGCGTACCTGTTGAATGGCTTAGGCTGTGCATTCTCCGCGAGCATTCCCTCTTCGTCACTGCGAGTGAGCGTCCAGATACGATGGAATGTACGTGCTGCCTCCGTTGCGAGCACCTGAGGAAATTTAATTTCAATTAGAACACAAAAGCTTCCAGCACATTTAGTGAAACAACTGGTAGTGTTCGGGCTACACGTTGTTCATAAGATCGAATCTGAATCTCCGCTTCAATGTGTGAAGAACAACTTTCGGTAATTACGAAAAAAATGATCTTTGATCTCTGACCGAGTCATCCGTCGCCAGTGCCTTCATCATGATATTCTCCACTACACTACTCGGTTCGGCGGCGTTTCTCGAGTGGAGGAGAAGAACCAGACGGGCACCCGTAGACTGGAAACATTTTTAAAAAATATTTTCCTTAAAAAATTTACTCTGCCATGCACTTCAGTGCATGGTTGTCTCGCGTTTCACTGTGATCCTTTAACGCTTCGCAAAGTCTCCAAGCATTTATACTTTCCTAATCTTGTTTCAAAAAATATACTCACATGATGGAGTGGCCACTCGTTCCCGCAGCTAGTCCACGCAGCAGCTCCGCACTTCTACAATTTACATATTATAAATGGATTATTTTCCGGGTTCTTCGGTGCCGCATGAAGAGAACAACTGTTGCAACAATGGACTAGAACGATCCAGAGTCGCTCCGTATGCCTATTAAAAAATATCCAAGATCACTGACATCGAAGAGTCCGGATTCCTCCATCATCAGCAGATGTCCCTTGTGCAGGAGTGGCTTGAGGAGGACGGTCATTTGAGAGGTAGAACTGGAATGGCAAGCCCGATTGTATAAATATATAAATATTTTTCGACTAAAGAATAAGGGAAAAATTGAGACGAGGTTCTTTCCAGTTTAGTTCATTTGCGAGTGCAGCTAGATGTCACCAGTTGCGTCTGTATTCAAATCGATTAGTGGCAACAACTCACTAAGTGGAATAGATGGTAACTAGTTAACAAATATTTTTGATTTTTTTAAATATCGATCATGCTCTCACCCTCCCATCGGCCTCGTTCTCGACTCGATTGCTGAGTGCTGAGCAATTACAGCGGAAGATCTCATCGACAGACGGGTCACGATCTGAAAATTGGTATTTGGACGTCAAATGAACACTACAAGTGCAACTCGCTATTTACACACTACTGTATCTACATGCTACCGTAACCCCACAACTCCCGACCAACCTCGAGTGCGGCGGCTCTCGGCTCGAAATCGTAGTACTCTCCTCCTGCCCTGTGCTGGAGATGCGCCAGCCACGAATCGACATCGATCACCTTGAGTGAGTAAATTCATTAGAATTTATTGTGGTTGCAAAAGGGTTCGCTGACCTATTGACACCTTGGTACAGGGCTAGGCTCAAATTCGTATTGTTGAACCCCGAATCACCATCTGCGGAATTTTTTCTAGCATTTCTACAGGTGTAAAGTATCAAAGAAACATTTTTAATAGTTGAAAACCGACCTTCACAATAGCCTCCATCCACTCGGGCAGACTCATGCGAGAGGGAGAAGCGAAGAGAGACCAACCTGAGTGAACATTGGTGTGAAATATATTTTATTTTATTTATGTACGAGGAAACGCACACGTATTGAGGAACAACTGTCTGCTGAACACATGATACACTAGTAGAGCACAAATCGTCCAGGCCATTCAATTCAAATTTGTTTTCCAATTCAATCGATAATCTCTAGTTATGACCTACCAGCACAGTAGAGCGGGAAGTCTGCAAACTGCAGCAGCAGCGCGTTCATCGCGCGAAGAAGAGGCCAGCGGGAGACGACTGCAAACTGGGGTTTAGAGAAAAAAGTAGAGGAATATCGGTTCAAGATACGCTTTCTCCTTTCCGAAAAAAGTTGCAACATCAGATTGACCGGAAACAAATTCAACTTTTGACTGAATCTAAAACGGATACCGTACCCCTGTGATCACAGTAGTAGCGGCAGATGGTTGTCATCAGTCGCTGGCACTCCTCCAGACAAGCTTCCATCATTTCCTGCTCTGCAACGATCGATAATTGAGCTACAGTACTCCATGCATTACCGTATCCAACAAAATTTCCCACAAACAGCAAATAATAAAATTACAGTTCTGGATTTGAAATTCGTATCAGACGGGATAAAAGCAAGAACCCCTCCGTACAAACCTTGCTTATCGACGAGACTCGCCAGGAATGCCTTGTTCGGCGACTCGGGAGTGGCTGTTGTGCAATCCTCAGAGGACTCTAGAAGAGGGAAGGAGATAGGAAAGACCAAAGATCGAATAGGAAATATCAAAGATCAAATCATATATCACGCGAAGAAACTAAGTAGAAGCTCATAGTTATAGATTGTATTGTACAGAAAAAGGGAATGGAATGGATTTGAGATCAGAGCGCCTGATTCAGGGAAAACAAAAAAATATGAAACACGAACGCTGCGCCTCGAGTGATCCTCCGGCTCTCGAAATCTCCGCCAGCAGACCCGAGGCCATCTCCACCGTGGACAACACCATCTGGAAATTAATGGAAATGTTTCTGAGACATTAGCGAAGAGAAATAGCACCGGCGCTTATGTGATCTTAATGAAACCCCCAACCCCCTAGTTCAGAATCCACAACAGCTTACCTTGTCCCTCTTCTCGATGATGTTCATTGCATTGGCGCATCTGAGAATTCTCCTGAGCAACTCTGGAAGATGTTTGCTTCTGCCAGAAGAAGTGGAACCAGATTGAGAGAGGGACAGTGAGTAGGACACCACCTGGAAGGAGAGGGAATTGTTTTGGTTAGTTTGATTCCTCACGATCGGATACTTCATTAGACGCCTAAGCTAGCAATAAACATAAGCGAGTTCTGAAACCTTAATCGGATAAGAAACATCTCTTTTTTTGGAAACATCAAAACCAAGCGCAACAAATCATAAAATTTCAACGTAACGCAGTATGGTATTTAAACAACTTTTTTTCCAATTAATATATTTTAAAAATATTGAACGTGTTAGGATATTATCAATAATTGGAAACTCACATTTGCATATGCCATCATCTCCTCCTCTGCCTCATTCACTCCCATCAACGGAACTTCAGACAGCAAGTTGCCTTCCTTCTTCCTTTCAGACGAAGAACCATTGAGGGAAGTGAGCAACCTGGGAGTTGTGTTGCACAAAACAATAAAAATACCTCAAAAGTGTAAGATACCCTTCTTCAGTGTTAAGAAAATCAAACTGATAGATCCGCGTTCCATTAAGGAATCAAATCACGGTACCTACGATACAAAACAATAGTTCCTTTCTAAATTGGTTAAAAAATCAATTCTACCGTATCCTCACCATTCATAGTAGTCAGCCAGATATGACCATAGGAAGGCAGCTGATCCATCTTCGTCCATCGCTTGCATGAGCACGTTCAGATTCTTCGCCACCTCCTCACGACGGCGAATCTACAACACATGCATAAACAAAAATATCGAATTAAAATTGTCTGAGTCAAGTTTCACGCATGCTTAAAGGTCAACTAGTGCGCGAAATTCCCAATAGGGTTTTGATTTTGGCAGCGCAAATGCCAAAGAATATGCCATAATTGGCGCACTTTCTCTCATTTGATATTGAAGTTTCACATGCGCTTCTTGGCATAGAGATGAGCGAAGTGGGCAATCGCTCGGCGTGTTTTCACCACTAATTAAATAACAACTACTGACTCTCCTCTCCTCGTCCTCCTCCTTGTTCTCGCTCTCCGGCAGGTAGCTGCTGCTGCAACTCGCAGAGGGAAGCTGCAGCATCAGAGAGAGACGACCCGGAGGGGCACTGGGAATAATTGTATTTGGTGTTGTAGAACGAAAGTGATCTTCTCATTATAAAACAGTTGCGCCATGGCTTTTGCCATGCTCTTGCAACACAAAACAGCCACACTACTCTTCCGACCAATATGATCAATTTACCTGTCCGTCTCCTCGTTCTCTTTCTTCTCTCCCTCGGGCATCAATCGGGCGCACTTCTTGAGCAGCAGTGGCAGCACTCGATGCAGAACGGGAGGACCGACCTGTGGATGAAGGAAATAGTGGTTGACTGATTCGCGAAGAAAAAGACGATTATCATCAGCAGGGCTAATAGCATTTGGAAAATGGCTGCAGCGAGAACATACCGGGGACCTAGTGCACGCGATCGTAGTACTGTCAGATCGTACAGTATGCTACAGTACCCTTCCCCCAGAACTCACCTCCGGTCTGTCCTGCATGTACGTCAGTAGTCTGCACGTTCGCACCTCCACGAACTGTTGTGCATCCGCGTCTTTGGCCGCTGCAGTCGGAGTGTAGAAGGTAGAAGACATCGAGATCGGAATCTGAATAATAATAAGTTCCGAGCTAAAGCGGATTAGAATCCAACTTTGTTTATGATGAAGAGCAGAAATGGCAAAGCAATCGATATGACTAAGCTACCGTACCTCCACCGTGTCTCCCTCGAGGAATCCCCTGAGTGCATCGACGATCATCGGGAGTACTGTATGAGTGAAGAATGAAGTATCGAGTCGATCATCGCCCACCGGCACAGAATTCACCATTGTCGCCACTCCTGAAGGGGAATGTTAGAATTCATCTTAGAAATAACAAGCCTTGGCACTACCGTTCACGTTTCGCCTTCATGTGATTTGGAGCACGCGTGAAACACGCATTCTCTTGCCACCAATAGCACTTACAATTCGACTTCAGGTATATATGGGGGGGGGGGATAATTAATTAGGCTAGCTCACCAGAGGGATTGAGTAGCCATGTGTAGAGTCTTCGATTGAGTGACATGTCCCTTCTCAGGATGACGAACAACGTACGACGCAACAACTCGACGAAGTCTGCATCAGAAAAAAATCCAATATCGCCCGGCACTTTTCTGTTGCACGTATTCAACAACGCCCATTCGAACAATACCTACCGATAATTTCTTCTCATACGGTAGAATTACAACAATATCGCATCTACTCTGTATACATATATCTACAACCATAATTTCCCTGTGCCTCCACAGGTAGTCAAACCTCATTCAAACAGTTTTCAACAATATACTCAAGGCCGAATATTGCACATAGTACCATAGTGCATCCACATTCCCGTACCTGCTCTGGTTACTGTAGTAGAGTCGAGTGGGAAGGCCGCGCAGAGTAGATCAAGGAGATTTCTCTGGACGAGGGGCGATCCCATGTCTTCACCCGCGGCACACAGGGCTGACACCTGCGAAGGAATTGGTAATTGGCGAACTTGTGGATGTGTCAGGTTCATGTATCAGTTGTGGAAAATATTTCCTCACTTGCAAATCGCCAAATACACTCATACACCACCTAACTCTCCTTCTACCGTATCCCCCCCCCCCTCCTTACCATGTGATGCACGTTATCTCCTATTATCCACGACTGTTCATCGATCGATTTCGACTTGTCAAATTTCGCATTCACGTAGATCAGAGCGGGAAGTCGAACGGAGGGAGAACCGAGCACCTGCGAGATTGAAAATATTTGTTTAGCATCGATTTGCTCTTGAATGATTGTTTCTACTGTGGATCGAAGATGATGAATCACTACTGCAGCACAGATCTGCCCATTTCGAAAACACGTTGTAACAACCCCAATTGGGGTCAAATAAATGTTACAATAAAGTTTTAAATTATAAGTAAACCAACAGTGTGCCAGAGGCAGGCGTAGAACGAGGTTGGGCCAACGTACTCGCACACTTTGTCGAGTAGTTTGAAGGAACTGAAATGTAACATACTTTAAACAATAAACATTATTTAATTATAGACATAAACATCAAATAAACCCTAAACATCAAATAAACTGCTTGGGCATTCCTGGATATGTGCTAGTTGTACCTTCCAATGTGGCTATTCGCATTTGAGTTTCAATCTATCCATATAAGATTGGCGAGTAGCCCCAATGGCTTGGTTAATTTACACATGCACCAAATTATAGAAAGAAGATGCAGTACGATATATTTTTCTCTTTTCAACGTATAAATTCTTCACTGACCGATCGTAGAACTCGGTGCCCTCCTCCAGTCCCAGTAGTACTCCCGCGAGGAATCCGGGCAGAGATGGGCACAGTTTCTCCCTCAGTGGGAGGAGGTAGAACTCGAAGATCGTCAGCAGCTCGCCTTTCACCTGCCAGATGAAACATTAATCCACGTAGTCAATGCAACGTTGAAAATGCTCATCCTAAACCAATATTCATGATCTAGAAAATTTTGAGACCGTAACATTGTGAAAAAAAGCCTGCGACTTTAGTGTTCCACAAGCAATTCTAGTGCAGTAATCTGTTTAGGTCAACGATAATACACATTCAAGTGCCTAAAAATACAATACAATAAGAAGAATGCCTATGATCATGCGCTTCTTCTCACTAATCGATACACACGACTACCGTATCCTTGTAGATCAGTGGTGGGAACGGTCCGGCCCAAATTTGAGGGCATTAGATTATCTCAGAGTGGCATTTGATTAGGACCAAAGACATTGGATTTTTAGAATGACCGTTCCATAGCCTACTTTGAGCCACATTTCTGGAAGATTTGACCAACTTTGAAAAAAAAATTTAAAATTTGCCCCATCCACGAGCATTCGATTTACTCCTGGAGGCATTTGATTAGGACCAAAGGAATTAGATTTTTAGAATCACTGTTTGCCAGGCTACTTTGAGCGAAAGTACTGGAGGAAATGAACAAGTTCGTAAAAATCGTGGGCCGTTGCCTGCCCACGTATGTTGTAGATATTGATCCCACCTTGATGGTGCAGTGGTCCATGAGGGGGAAGAGACCGACGGCGAAGAGATACAACTGTTTCGGGAGTGCCTCCTGCCCGAGAATGTCGAAGATCTGCTTGTACGTCTCCAGCGCCTTCAGATGGACTCCTGCGAAGAATACGGTAATCGTGAGGAAGGGTACGGTAATCGTTATACTCCGATCACGTACTAGTTCGATCTTATCGATTCACTGTACCGTATCTCTCTAGATTATAATTGCAGCTCTTGTAATATCTTATTATATTCAATGTACCTTCCCTGGCAGCGAATAATCCAAATCAACTAATCAATAAAGGCAAGTACAGTATCCCTTCAGATATCGATAGCTTACCCATGGGCAGGGCGGGATGGAGGCACTGCGAGAGTCGTTTGGCTACCGTAACCGCCTTCGGGATGTCGCCGTACTTGGCGTGCTGGGAGAACACCTGGAACAGTGATTATTGATTTTTTCCAAATCTATTTGGAAACTTCTTTGACTGACAAGGATGATTTCATCTGTCAAGTATTTTCTAGAATCCCAAAACCTCCGGGAACACGATTCATCGTATGAACAAACATCCATTTCGCGAGTGATGTGAATCATTCACTATCCATACCCTTCACAACCGCACAAGTGTTTCGCACCCATTCAGATCTCTCATACAATCATCTCTCTGTGCAAACAAAGGGGCGTGGACGATCCAAGTTCTCATAACACGCACAATCAAGAATGATGATTTCACGCGTGACGTCATAGCTCTAAATTGGAAACCCGGCTACACGCTGTTCAAATATCGACCCTAATCGCGTTAGCTCCAAAGCCCTACGCGGAATATCGACAGACACAACACCGTGTATCATAGCGAGCGTTCCAGCGCCATAACAGACCGATCGATACTACCGTAACCAACAAACTTCGGCAGGATCGATCGATAAAGAAAATCGATAATATTGAAAGTAGATCAAACCTTGGCGAGCTTGCCCAGGGCGGAGATGAGATCGGCCCACTCATTCGTGTTCTCGAACGACTTGAGAGCCTTGTCGACAGCGATTACGTATTGCTGAAGTAGTTCATTAACTAATTAAATTTTAGTTTAAATCAGTAATTAAAAACACTGACTTTGTACTTGCTCGTGTTGGCGAGCGGGTGTGGCGCTTCCATGGTGCCACCGCCGCTCGCTATCTGGAATTTTACTGCTAAATATCGATTTTAAAAATCAATAAATCGATAAGGAAACGAACGGATCGCCTTTTGCGGCCCGGCGTCGGGCCAACACGACGTTTCCAACCCGGCAAACGCGCCATACATGGACGAGGGTGCAAGAGAGAGGAGATAGACAAGAGGTGCCACAGTGACTAACAGTGCTCGGTTTCGGAGAAGAGATAGAGAGATAGGAAAGGAGGAATGCATTGAAACGGGGGGAGAAGCCATCAGGAAAAAGGGAGAGAAAGAGAGGCGATGATGAGGTCGGTGTGTGTGTGTGTGTGTGACGCGAACGGATCGCATTCCAGCAAGAGTGGGAACGGGAAAGAGGAGGCGCATTTGCATGAGCTGTGTTCCCACGCGCGGCAGCGCATGACAAGCAGCGGCATCGATCGAAATGACGCATAAACCAGCCAAGATTATGATTACGCGCGCCAGTCAATACACAGAACCCATTATGAGGCAGCAGTAGCCCATAAACGCGGCGCGAGGTAACGAGAGAAAGCGTGGTGCGCGACGGGGCGAGATATCACGAACCGCGGAACAGTGCACCGCACGCGGGAGTACCGTTAGCTAACTTTTTAAAATATGAAAATAGTTTCTTTCTAGAAAATTAATTAATAATTCGAATTCGGGTCTAAATATTCACAACTCACTCATTTTAAAGGTAATTTACTTCGAGTGGCTTCGGGTGTCACGACTCTCTCTATTGTGCGTGCTCTCTCGCCGGTCCGGTACACAGCGTTTTAGTACCATGTGGAGATAGGACACAGAGCAGAAGCAAAACTGCGAGGATATCCGTCGCTTCTCTTCTCATCATCTTCCATTCACTCCGATCTCTCTTCTCATCGTCTCACTGATCCGACTCTACAGTATCTCTACAGTACTTTGCTAATCTTCATCCCGAGATCGGAGCACAGTTGGGCTGGGCATGTACTCAGACGAGAGACGATCGATGGTCTCTTCAAGGGTCAGGCAGTGGTTACAGTACCCTCCGCGCACTCACTCGTCCACCGGGGAATGCACCTACACGATGGAGAGATTCTGTCGAGGAGTACGTGTGGATGCCCTACGCTACCGGAAGATCTACGAGGTCCTCAGCGACCAGAGCACCCTATCGGGCACTAGATCGGATGATATACCAAAGGCAGCATGACATCATAGTTCTCATCCGACCTAGTGCCACCACATCGCCATTGGACTTCGCGCCCACACTATAGAGATGGCTGGAGATGGCTTGTGATCCACGCGGCCCCGGCTGTATCTTATAACGAAATTTTATTTAGCGATTCTTATACTATGCCATAGTAGATGATACCCTGAGAAGAAGAAGAAGAGGGATATGTGAGTTCCGACCAATCCGTAAGTATCTTAGTAAACATAATTTACACATTGATCAACAAACAAACCTCAGCATTTGTGCACAGCTTGAAGCACAACCCGATGTTCATCTCTACCTACCATTCCATATGTTTCACTTGATTTTCTGACTGTTCAATTGGTTGTACATTTAATAGGGTTATGCTTCACGAATGATTCTATTGCAAAGAGATCGTCGTGCATTTATTATTAGAGCAATTGTCTGACTCTCTTCCGTTTGCACGCTCTCTCGTCTCTCTGACCGGCGAGAGAGCGTGCAAACTGAAGAGAGTCAGACGATTGCTCTATTATACGGTAGTACGAGTTTTTCCCCTGTAAACACGGAACGTTCGGCTAAAAGTCCATATATCTACAAAAGGCACTATAGGTCGGGTGAGAACTATGGCGTCATGCCGCCTTTGGTTTATCAAAGGCTGCATGACGTCATAGTTCTCATCCGACATAGTGCCGAAAAAAAGAATAATAAGCGAGCTTCTCACAACACGCTGCGAATGTGAATCTGTAAACATCTACATACGATACTATTCACAGCAGTTCTGGCACGCGTAATCGTCTCTTTCCACACTCTTTCAACCCTTCGAGTACTTAGAGAGTGTGAGAAATGAAGAGACGATTACCCGATCTGCGCATTCTAATTCGATCCCTTCTCATGATATTGAATGCAAACCTCACGTTTCTTTGAATCATTTCACCCATCCGGGGCCTCATTTTCACGCGAAATTACAAATCGCAGCTCGTTAAAGCGCCTTCCAGCTGCGAAAAGCCCATTTGCGATGCGAATGTATCATCTCTGACATGTGAGAGCAGCTTTTCTTAGATCTCTGTTTGTATTTCCCTTCAAACTGCTTCACTACAACGCTTTGTTGTAGCCATATTCATTGTTCCTAATAATGAATACATTCTAATTCGCTTGCCGACCACACTTGTTTTCTCAAAACCAATAATTGGCGCTGAATTGGGGAGCGCGCATAAATTGTCCGCTTTCATCGGCCAAAATACGCGTCAAAACAGCCCGAGGGGGGGGGGGCTGACTTCCCTGTAATGCCCCACTAGATGGATCGTTTCCTCCTGCCTTGACAACTATTTACTGGACTACTACAGAAGGACCAGTCAACTTCCTTATCTCCATGCTACCTGACCACGGTTTGATGACTACCGTGGTCATGATCATCATGTTATTCTTGTTTTCCCAATACCGGCGTGTCAATCTCGTCATATCCCGTCATTTTACCGGAGAAGGCTTGCTGCATAACTGTAGATGTTCACATATTTTAAGTTTTTTATGTTGCACGGGAACCTCCTAATCATGATTAGCGCAGATTCTAACAGTGCTCTCCTCATGACCCTAGTTCGGATGAGAACTATGACGTCATGCCGCCTTTGATGCATCAAAGGCGGCATGACGTCATAGTTCTCATCCGACCTAGTGACCTCTCTGTCTCTGCTGCCCCTCAACCCCCTCCATTCCACTCAATCTCTCTCTGGTGTGGTAGGTCAGCGCATGTTCTTATTAGTGTTTTCGCCCAATAGGGAAACCGATCGGTCATCCTAGCGTTTTCTGTGAAAACCGACGCGAACTACATGCATCTTTTATATCTTGTCTCGACGCTATGGTAACTGTATCTATCTATTTATTACTCAGGTACAGTCATACAAGTTTAGAACAAGTTCGGTTACAACTTGTGATCCTCGATTTACAACTTGTAAAATAGGGGGAGGCACACAAGTTGTAACCGAACTTGTTCTAAACTTGTGCGACTATATCCGAGTATTTCAAAGAACTTACAATTCCTGAAATGCTGCCCCTTGGGAGCCATTCTCTCTACATTTAGATGCTCAGTTTCCGTAAGCACTGCATAGCAATGAATTGACTCCGACTCTAATTCTAAATCTGGTCTTTCTGACATCAGCCTTCTTTAAAAACAGATATCTTTTGGAATGACTCCTTCAGAAACTTCTCCCCTTTCCGCGTTCTTCTTCAGAACTGGCCCTGCTCTCTCAATAGTGCGCACTCTCTCGTCTCGTCTGCCCCTCTTCATTTCCCCCGCTCTCTTCCCTTCGCTATCGGGTGAGACAGCGTGCATGTGAGTAGAGACAGTCTGGATATTTGTAGCTCAGCTTTCTTTACAATCCCAATATTTATCGTTTCTCTCATAGCGCCCATGATCTCTTCACGTAATTACCAACGTGTTTGTATTATTCAGATGTTCCCTTACTGTCCTCCGTTCAGAGTGGTCTCGCTCTCTCCATATCATGCACTCTCTCGCTCAATCTGATCGACGAGAGAGCGTGTGGTTTGGAGAGAGTCAGACGATTAGTCCCCGTTCACCACCGCATTGTTCGCTGTGCGAGTCCGCTGTGATAATGAAGCCAATTTCCAGCAACTGTCTGGCTTTATCCAGACGGTGTTCGGCTGTCTCAACAATAGACCGGCTTCTCGAGAAAGAACTCTCTTCAGAACCCACGCTCTCTCGCTTTTCGGAAATCGTCTTTGGAAATCGTGTGACGTTCGGAGACGATGGACGTTCGTTAGAGTTCTGAGGCAGAATTGAGAAGATAGACAGTCAAGAATAACTCTTCATTATGTGTGCTCTCTCGCCTGTCAGATGGATGAGAAAGCACTAGGGGCACGTCTGCAGAAGACCGGAACAAGTTTAAGAAGTCCAATCGTAGTACTTTTCAAGTAATTTGGAGGTCGTATTATGGATACGGCTAGGATCGCAGTGAGGTGCTCATCCCCTCTTAAATTGGTTCTTGCCCGTAGATGGGTAAAGTCATAAGGGGATTGATACTATTATGGTAACTTGGTCCGGCCTTCTGCAGAAGTGCCGCACTAGGGTTCTCCTATTGGAAAATTCTCGTTGAATTTTCGAGTAAGTTTCAGGTACGCTAATTATGAAATCGATCATTACCCATTTGGAGCTGCTGAAACATATCCGAAAAGGCGACAAAAGTATATTTCCAATAAGAGCACCCTAGTGCTCTCTCATCCATTTGGCAGGCGAGAGAGCACGCAGAATGAAGAGAGTCATTCCATGCGAGACCATCCCCGGGCCAAATGCTCTTTGAAAGACTGTCGACCAGAGACCGAATGACTCCCACCGCATATTTTAGCGAAGCGAGAGATGACAGAGGGTGGATGAGAACCGTCGGATGAGAACCAAAAAAGTACCCATTCCAGTATTTTCACATTCATTTCCAGCACTTTCAAAACGTTTTATGAGAAAAGAATACGGCTAGGTATTATTGTTGGTTCTCATCCTACGGTGCTCATCCAACCTAGTGTTAGAGAGATAGAGCAGAGAAAGGAGATCATGCCCTCTCGTAATTGCGTGCTCTCTCGCTAGAGGTTCACAGTTCACGTTACAGTATTCCAGCTCATTGACTCGCACAACAAGCTGCCGATTATGGGGAAGTATAATTATCTCGTCATGATCCCCAATCTCTCAGTTTCCTATGGTATTGCAAATATGAGATTGAGAAGACTTGATTGAACCCCATTTATTTCCTTATCGCCCACGCTCTCAACGACTCGCATTGCTTACAAGAGTAGAGCTACTGTAGATGGGTTACGGTAGGATTACGGTATCTTACCCTGCGCTCGTCGCTCTTTTTCCTCTTGAGATGGAGGAGCACGGCAGCCGCCTTGGAGTGACTGCTCCGCTTAGTGTCCATGCCATCTGGAATACGGTAGCTTAGGTTACTGTAGTGAGATTCAGATATGGGAATCAATATTATCCTCAATAATGGGCGAATTTCTGCTTTGTCAATACTGATTGTGAGTCACCCAATATTAATTCCGATTTCGAAAAATTCCTAGGGCAAATGAGTTTCACTCCCGTGTCTTGAACAAATTTGCCAAGATTTATCCACTAGAGCCCACGTTAACAGAGTCACAATTATTACGACGAAACGTGGAGGAAATCAGATCATGTCTTAGTATTCTATTCGATTAAACCTGTAATCTCCCATTCCAAAACTCCGCTTTCCTCCCTTCATTCTTCACATTCCTCGCATAGTCTCGCAGAGAGCAATGTTCTGACTCTCTTCAGTTTGCACGCTCTCTCGCCAGTCAAAGAGACGAGAGAGCGTGCAAACTGAAGAGAGTCAGACGATTGCTCGAGCAGATAGTTATGAGTTATGAACACGACGCAATCACAATTATCAACCGCCCTCTGCACACTAAGCATGGCTTCGTGTCTTTTCATTCTACACTGTCTCTCGCTAGTTATACCGGAAACCAACCCCACCACACCCATCGCTCCCCGTGGTGCCTCCATCGCACGCCTATTCATCGACCCCACTAGGGGGTATACGATGACTAAACGGACTCGGCGGCTTTCAAAATTCCCGGTTGAATCCGGTTTCATTCCGGCCCGAAAAGCCTTGAGCCATCACCAGCAGTTACAAATATCAATCTTTAGTGATCGCGCACTGTAGATCCTTAACTATCAAGCCTCATTCCTCGTCCAAACACACAGTATTAGGAGCAGTGATCTGACTCTCCTCATTTTACACACTCTCTCGCAGGTTAGAGAAAGCGAGAGAGTGTGCAAACAGGAGAGAGTCAGACGAGTAATCAATATTGGCCAATGGTTTCTCATTGCACGTCTACTCAGAGACCTCGCGAGAGAGAAGTCATCAACATTGTGGCCATCGCCATCGCAGATCCTCAACTATCATCACTCGATCAAACACTCCGTATTAGACAGTATCGCTTTCATTCATCGTCTGTCCATCAACTTTCTACCTTCGTAAACAGGCCAAACGCCAATACTTAACCCCCTTACGCGCAATGATTCCAGAACAGTCTAATCAGGCGCCATTTGCGCCCATCCCTCCATCATGACTAATTATTGGATCCCTTTCATCATCAATCTCCTTCTCACTTCTCCGTCATTACCTCCTCAGCTGATCACCGACACCACAAGCACCAAAATCTGTCTGACTCTCTCACTTTCGCGTGCTCTCTCGCCTCTCTAACCGAATAAGATAAGGAGAGGGAGGAGACGGAGGTGCATGAGTCGACTGATTCGATAAGGCTCTCTCCTTGCTTATCACTAGTCATTCTTCTCTCGATTTTCACACCATTTACAGCCCTGGCTCTCCCCTCTCGCTCGCTCCAAGTCAACCTGTGACCCGCCTCCACTAATCGTTTGACCCGCTTTACCTCATAAGCTCAACCCGCCCCCTCTTGCAATGATCCACACGTCACTTGCCGAATTTGTGCTGCAAAACTAGACTGAAGACCTGGCGCTCATCGGATAAAAGCCCGCTTCCCCTTCTCATTCACAATTTCCCATCATTGGTTCGCTATTCCGAAAACCTTGCAAACTATCCTCACGTCATTAAAAGTAAATGGCCCGGCCCAACGAGGGTAAATAACCATCCAACTAGGGCTTCCCTCACATAGTTTCTGCTCTGGGTGCCGCGGGGTATCGACGTCTTCAGAAAGACACTGCGTTGATATGATAAAGGCCTGCATTCCCCTCGTGTTTTCGTTTGACGCGCTTTAGCCTGCCAAAACCCTGCAATAGCCTTCACGTCACTTGCATCAGTTGCAGGATTTTTTTGCGTTTTAATCTACAGTAAAATCACTCGTAATCACGGGTTTGAGCTGACAATCATTGAGACTCTTCTCACTCGCTTGCTCTTCCTTCATCAGCATGACCAGTGCGGCAGCTCACTTCCGAATTGTAATCATTATAGGGCATCGATTGCAGAATCGTTTGACCCCACATTCTTCTGATAAAGCCCAATAAGCCTATAATTATCCGGCCATCATGTGTGCTTTTTGTGCTGCGATGCTACACTAAAACTCGCCATTGATAGTGTAATCATTGACGTTAATCGTTTGGCCCGCATTCCTTGCCAAGCCCAAAGCCTAAATGCGCGCATGTTTATAGCGACCTGTGAAACACTGATTAGGCGTATAAAGTCCCCAATGAAAACACATTTCCCCCATTCCCAGCCCCCTAAGATCGGGATGTAGTCCAGTTCCTAGTTCAGTATCGCTGACCCGGAATCCTACGTCAGTCTCTGGTTCAAACCACTTGATCCCGGAATAGGACTCGCACTTGCTTTTTCGAAATTCTACACTCTATCACCGGATAGAACGATGCGAAAGAGCGTGCCAAACAAGGAGAGCTGTCATAGACTAACAATCACCGTCACCCACCGGAACGATTCCACTTTGCCCGCTGTAACCCAATGCCGGCCATGTCACCCGGGGCGCTAAAATCAGGCTTCCGCACTCTCTCCTGTTCACACACTATCTCGTCCAGGCAGCGAGAGAGAAACGGAGAGAGTGGCAGACTACGCCCCCAGTCCCGCCTCCCGGGAGGTATAAAGATCTCGCCGGTCTCCTCTCTAGTCTGTGACCGGCTCTCGGTCCTCCGTTCTCTCTCGCTCTCTCACTTTCCTAAACTCTCTCGCTCTCTCTCTGTCCGACGAGAGAGCACGCGATTTGGAGAGAGCAGGAATGCGCGATTGTAGCCAACTCTCAAAATATTGCATACGATATTGAGTAGTGCTAGCATATCTTGAGTATTCTTAGAATGCACGCTTTTTCCTTTTCCTTCTCCTTCTCTAGCTGAATCTACGACGGTTTTTCTACTTCTGAAACAAATCATCTATGTTTCAACATTTCAAATTCGTGTATTCGCCTATGTTTCAACCTCGCTTCTTCTTCCTATTGCCTCGAATTTCTCGATACGAAGTGCAGCGACAATCGAATATTCCCAATACCATCAGTCCGCGATCGCCCTAATCACGGTAATTACAGTAATCAACATGCGAACCTTCCTTCTGGTCGCTCTCTCCGTCATCGTAGCTCACTGTGAGTTATCGATTTTTCCGCAAATTTCAAAAATAATTTTGGTGGGAAAATAGGTGGGAATTGTGCCTATAATCTCGGCCAAATCACATTGTGTCATTCTCTGAATCGCGGCTGAATCATTCCTCTCGGAAACGTCCATCTTATCTCTCGGAGTGACACCTTTCGTGGAAAGTTTCTATTGTTGGAAAGGGGCGCGCTGGGGTGAGGAAGGGCGGAAGTGAACGATCAAAAAGAACGATGTTTCTGTTAGATATTGAGAACGAAAATTAGGTCGTTGTTTGCTTGAAATACTGCAAATAATGATAAATTTAGCTGCTAACCCACTCAATCGGCGCTTATCAAGCAGCGATAAACACCAATTTCTGCACGTAACCACCCAGATTTTTTCATTCTCCACACTCACTCCACTGCCTCACAGCCTAGAAAAGCCCCTAGGTGGCAGGACAAGTCAACAACTGCACTCTTAACCTTCCCTCAGTCTAAGAGAGCTTGAAATATTTAGAAAGTTACAGCCGAAAACAGCTTTCAATCCTGCTCCTCCCACCTTTCTTGGTCATCCCGATGCGCGTGTGCTCCTGTTGCTCCCTTCCGTGATGACTAGGAGATTACTGCCTTTTTCTGGACGAATCACGAAATGAAATGAGTGACGCGGAGTGGAAAACGACAGCAAAAAGGCGAGAAACGGCGCAGAGATTCGCGACACAAAACAATGATTGGGAAGAGCGTCGGCGTCTCTCAATATCGCGTGCTCTGTAGCTTTATCTGACCGTCGAGAGAGCATGGAAACTGGAGAGAGTCAGACGACAAGTCGAGGGTGACGAGAGAGCATCCGAATTGGAGAGAGTCGGCTTTGCATAGCCAATCAGTGTTGAACTGTGCTCGTGCCGGCGTCGACTCTCCTCAATTTTCGTTCTCTCTCGCCGGTTAGAGAAAACGAGAGAGCAGGTAGAATTGAGAGAGTGTCACGTCGATTTTTGGAAACTCTCCTCTACTCCTACGCTCTCTCATGGTCTCTGCTGATAGAGCGGGCGAAGTTCATAGTGAGAAAACTCCAGGTGTCCAGTTATTCTGATCGCCCACAACGTTGGCACAGTTGAGTTGAGTTTCACTAGGGAGAGTAAAGCACGGGAAGTTGTCATGAGGTAATTGTACATCGATAAAAATCCATAAAATAACAAAAAATCGATAATTGCAGTGGCCTCGTCCAGCCCGGTGGCGGCGCCCTCGCACGAGGACGTCCTGGCGCAGCTGCAGTCCATGCAGGTGCGTTGCGTGTGTGCGGTGTGGTCGCCGGCTAGGAAACGTCGCCCTGTCGAAAAATCAACTAGTTTGCACGAGTAGTAATCGTCGCCGAGTCGTTGTGTGTGTGTTACGTGGTGTGCCTTGCAGGAGCAGATGGACGCGATGCGTGCGCAGCTCGCCGAGAAGAAGGTACGGTAGGATTACTGTAGGAATACGGTAGACGTTGTTCAGTTCGCGATTCGTTGTGCTTTCCCCCCATCTTCTGTTTTTCATTGGTTTGATATATTCCTTTTCGTTTCGGCCTATGACCATTTCCTCCGATGAATGGGATCGTTCCCCCATCCATCAAACAGATCCCCGTTCTCTTCATTTTTCACACTCTCTCGCTCTCCCTGTCTGGCGAGATATAGTGTGGAAAGAGAGAGTACGGTAGCTCACCAAACCGTAACTCCCACTATCATTCATCATTTAGCCCCCATCGTGCTTGTTTGTGTGGTTAGAGCATGTGAAAGAGAGGTGACGTAGATCTGTAAAACTCGTGCAAAACACCGTCGTGAAAAGATGAGCAAGCGGGGAGCTTTAGGAAACGTCGCCCTGTCAGAAAACCAGAAGTGCGTGTAAGAGTTAGGAAATGTCGCCCTGTCGAAAATTCAACAGCGTGAGCCCAAGTAGTAATCGTCGTCCTTCGCAGGCGGTGCCCTCGGTCGCCGAGCGATTCACGCAGCAGAAGCGAATGGTCGCCTGGCAGCCGATGAAGAGAAGCGGAAGCAGCGGAGTTGACATCGACAGAGAAACCCGTGTGTTTTGTGTTTTGAAAAACAGTCAAAACAACGTCAAAAGAAGCCTGTTCCGGCACGATTCTGCAGTGTTTCACGCAGTGGGTATTGGCCAGTTACTCTACGTGCCAGCAACTATGATATTTTTGGTACAGCTGTGATGTGTGCAAAAATACATTTATCAATCGTTGTTTAACCAACATAATCACCTTTTTTTCTAGGGATTGAGATAATTGATTTATAAAGCCAAAGATCGAGTTCTACAGCTAGTTCCTGGACAGTACGTGAAAGAGGAGTGAATAGAGGCCGAAAGACGTAAATAGGCGCGTAACCACAAAACCATTTCCTCTTTACGGAAATCTCTTTACGGAAGCCAATAGTGCACACTATCCATTTCGCCTTCTCTCTCGTTGTTTTGAGAGCCCGCGAAAAAGCGCAGCTATTTCGGCGCGTGGAACACTGCCTGATAGGGATGGAAAAACAGATTCGGCTAACCGGTTTCGCATTGGAATTGCCAGATTGAGGTCGCCTTCACGCTGGCCTGAAAAGTTGTTACTGTTAGTATACTCTATTCTTTAGTTTCTGAGGTATACGTATAAGCGAAGAGAGCTTGGGGCGAGTTGACATGTCCGAAAAAGTGAAAAATTGCATACTCTGTCTAGTATTGCAGCTTTGGAGCTCAGAAATTGCAGTCTTTCGGCAACCAGACACTTCCCTGTTTCATAATTTATACTAGCGCCCAGGGCAAGACTCACAGTCTCCTTATTCCTCATGTTATTCTACCTGCGAGAGTGAAAAGGTTGCGATTTGCGATTGTCCGGATCCTATTTCCTCGACCTTCCAAAGCGCAGATCAATGACATTATCATTATTCCCGATATAATTACTCTTCATGCCCATCGAGTGATTTCATGGGCACACAAACCAATCAATAGGCACGAGATGCACAGCTAATTTCGCCTGGATTCTCCCTGATTGACGAGAGAGTATGCAAATCGAGGAGAGTCGCGCATTCCTAACCCCTCTTATCGGCTCGAATAGGGCTGATTTTGTGGGGGATTGACTCCCTTTGTGTGAGAACTTGCCGCCTTTCGCACATGATTTCCGAAGAACGAAGAGGGGCGTAAAATCAGCGAAATTAGCCATAAATATGGCATTATTGCACCGGAAAAGAGTGATGTCAATGAATGACGATAGTCATTTGTCGATATAGTGAGAATTACAGTACGCATGGAATTTATCGATCGATTACAGTATTCCGCGCTATCGAGGCCCGTCTGATGGAGGTGTTGGCCGCCGGCGAGCGTCTGGGCATCTCTCCCGAAGAGGTACGGTAGCACTCTTTCGATTTGGCACACTACTGCTAAGTAAAAGTCGCCATGTCGAAAAACCGACAGTGTGTGCCTTAGTAGTAATCGTCGTCCGGAATGCGCGAGACGTTGATACGGTAATTAATCGATATTGCAGATTCTCGAGCACATCCGCGAGCGAAACACCAGAATCTGAAGCTTGTCTCTCTTCTCTATTCCCGATCGCTCTACCGTATCCAGCAGACTACCGTACTCTCCTCCTTCCCAATCAATTACTAGTCATCGTATTTCCTATGCACTACTGTAATCGTCGTGCCCTGTTTCGTGCCAGAGATAAAAGCCCCGACCAGTGTTTGACAGCCTGTTGATTCGTGTCATATAAACTCGATGTGTTTCACGATCGTCATTTCTTGTGCCGGGGAGGGAATGGACAATAATGACCTTTTGTGCGACATTAATCATCCTAATCTATTGCAATCCAGAAGCCTACACAGAATTCTGCGAGAGAGATGGGGTAAATTTCTTTTAGAGATGAGTGATAAGGCACAAAAATAGTCTGTCCCCCTGATGGCAGAGAGCCAAGAACATTCACAGCGATCACGCTCTAATAATATCGTAACGTGGAATGAAGAACGCAGACGGTAGCTGTATCAGACGACGCATGGATACCACAGTACACATGAGGAAATACGTCCCAAAATCCGCGAATTATTCATCTTTTCACAAGTCTCGCATGCTCTGAATTCCCAAGTCCGCGTCTGTACACTCGACTCTCTCCATTTCCCACACTGGTTAGACAGAGCATGAAAGTAAGAGAGAAGAGGAAATCGCTGAAGAGGAGGTGGACTTGAAACCGGTTCGAAATCCGCTCAATGGTCAATGAGACTGTCAGCATAGGAAATGTGGTAGAACGACACTTTTCGTGCATACTAGAGTTCGAGAAAGGAAGCCACGGAATCTTCATTGCATGAACTATCTCGATGACTCTCCTCATATTACACACTCTCTCGCCGGCTAGAGAAACGAGAGATCATGCAATTTGGAGAGAGTCAGACGATTACTCGAATCTACACAATGAGGCACAAAGTTATTGAACGCTTGTTTGTAGGTATGGCTAAATGATGGCGCGAAGCGTATGTGGTTTGTCCGACGAGCATTGTTTACGGTCTGTCAAGTTAAAGGAAAAAATACTTGAGCAAACGCAGTTCTGAGCATCAAGCACCAGTGGAGTGGCTGAAGTTCGCAATTCTAAGAATTTCTCTCTGAAAAACGACAAAATTTGCCCATCGAAAATATTGCTGTTTCTTTTTTTTGCTGTTTCTTCATTCGCCAGCTTCATCACACATGTAATTCAGCGCTTGAGAGAAAGAGAAAGCGTGCCCAAACAAATAATCGAATCGCAATGCCAACCGAAACCAAAGGAGTCTAAAAATGACCACGCCAATCCCAAAATTTTCATGTTGCAGACAGAGCTTTTAAAATATGCACAATTTGAAAATTTGTTATGTTTCATTCTTCCTACAGATGCTGAAGATTTTTGTGAAACTGCTTTTGCTTGCCCCGAGAGACATAATCACTAATAATCGTTCCTCCTCCACTCCCTTATTCTCGTCCGTGATCATCCCTAATCAATGGCTAATCCTCCTCCTCTAATCCCCCTCAACCACTCGATTGGCTTACACAATTGAGTGCGTCACATGACAAAGTTGCGATCGTTGCCCAATTCCTCGTACCAATCGAGATAACAAAGTTAATCTGACGTCTGTATGAATTGACGAGTCGAGTTACTGGGACATCTCTCAGTCTCTCTTTCAATCGAGAAACGATATTACACTTCAATTTCCACACTCCCCCTCGCTCTTGAACGGTCGAGTTGTTTGTTTTGTAAGAGAATATAGAGCTGATTGCTATACATTTCTTGAAGGAGATGAAGTCATAACATTCAAGAATCGTTATCACAGCCTCCTACGAATGTGAAGCCTTCCTCCGATCAGCATTATCATCTTCAATCTTTCTCCTTTCCTCTCCTTATCCTCTAATCCTGCACTAATCTGATTCGGACGCAATCGCATTCCTTCTCGTCACTTCTCCTCGAAGTGATCTGTTGTCGAGATTGACCTGGATTCCAGGGCAGAAATGATGAGAGGAAGGGTCAAGGAATACTCAAGAAGAGGGTCAGAGGAGGGTGTTTTGCAAAAAAAATCATGTCTGCGTCTGGTAAAATACAGATGTGATAAGAACATTACTAGAACTGCTTCCACAGATCTAGAACGGTCAGAGTTTTTTTTCTTCAGTTCACTCTCGAATTTGTTTTTTCATTGGTGTCACCTCGCTTCGAAATGATCTGTTGTCGAGATTGACCTGCATTCCAGGCAGAATTGATGAGAAATGAAGGGCCAACGATTGCTCAAAGTATGATCAACTGGCGAAAGAATATTGCTCAACAATGACAATACCAGGCAACAATATTATTGCATTATATCTGCACTATGGATAAAACGCAGGAATATGAATAATGATTTATTCAATTCTCTGCAACTTGTCTAGAATTACCGCTTAAGCTTTGCGAGAGATCAGAAATTGCGGAGTGCTTTTCCAGTTTATACTCGAATGTATTGGCGTCACTCTCCTCAAAAACAATCTGTTGTCGAGATTGACCTGCATTCCAGAGCTGAATTGATGAGAAATGAATGGCCAAACATATTAAGAGGATCAAAGGAAAGGGAATAGTTCTAATGATTGCCCTTTTTGCAAAGGAATGAGGCGATGTTTCCTGCATGATAGTACCTTCTCATTGCGTAATATTATACTTGAAAAAATGTGTGCTGATCGAAGAAAACGGACGAAAATTGCATGAGGTTTGAGATTATGGGGCGTTTTTCCAGTCGAGACGTGAAGTGTTTTTCATAGGCATCACTTTGCCTCGAAATGATCTGTTGTTGAAGATGACCTCATCGAAATTTTATGATATTTACTGTCACGGTCAAATAGCACTACAAAGGATGAACAGGCAAGAAGGTCTCGAAACGAATGATTATTGGGTGCATGTCCTTTCAAAAATCAAAGTTCATTTCCATCAGGCCATGCAATCACAGACGACCCTCGTCGTTCCCTTATTCGACAACTTGTTGTACGGCGACGCTACCACATGGTTACCGTAGCCGGCCGTGCGCAGCGAGTGGGGCTGCGAACGACTTTTATCAGAACTCACCATCTATTTAGTGTGATGATAACTAGCTTATTCTGTCCTATGGTGATTCGGATCGGAACTGTCACAAATCCTACTCGAATAAACCTTATCATACTTATCTCCCAACGGGGCACCAAATAAAGATCAAAGATCAAAGATCAAATAACACTCACAGTGTCATTCGTCGACCACTGGTACATAGTGGCGAAGCAGTGCTGACGAACGAACACGCTCACTACCTGCAGAGATATTTTTACAAATTATTTAATCAATAAATTATAATTACGAATAAATATTTCGAACATAACACACTATCGTACAAACATTCGCCACAGGATAATCTCTACGAATTCTAGTCTCTTTCTAATTTTTTCCAACTTTTTTCTTCTTGCAAAAATCAGTTGACTATCCCCTTTTTTGAGCAAACGACCAGACATTCTAGAACAACTGTCCAAATATTCGTTTAAAGCAGGATTCTCAGCAAAAACGCGCATTGTTGAAATATGTTTCAAATAGGAAGATAAACGAGATCTCTCTTCAAATCGCGTGCTCACTCGTTGCCTGAGCTTTCCCTGATTTGGCTCCCCGCCAACTACCGATAGCTCTGTCCGTAATGGAGATATCAATGTGAAAATTTCGGAGCTTCTTATCGTTGGGAAGATCTATGCCGTGCATATGAAAACTTCAAAAATTGAATTTCGCCTTTGCTCCTCCTTTAAGATGCACATGAAACGCCCTGTTGGAGAGAGAGCGAATGAGTGCGAAGGATGATTTGCATCATCAACTAATATTTGGATAGTGTTTTTTGAAAGTCTGCGAAGGACTAACTCTGTCGATGAAGAGTCTGGCCCTCGGGATTCGCGGTATCGATATGTTCAAGTTCCAGTCTAGTCTCTTCTCCATTGGCCAATCTGCGATTGTTTCGTCGTCATTTCAAAGCTTTTAAAACAATTTATTCAATGATTGGTAAGTCATTTCTTCTTTAACACAAATTTTATGATGACTGGATATCGCACTCACTGGGAATGATCAGCTCCGCCGTGTCTCCCCTCTCATTGCGAATCTCGCCGCAGATGCTCTTGTCTCGCGTCCCTCAAAGCAGAAAAGTGAATATTAATAAGAATTATATCCAGGAAAAATTTGTAGTACTGAAACAAGTACTCAGCTATATTATAAATTTTCATATAAATTAACAAATAAAAATTTAAAAAATGAAAATGTAATTTTAAAATTAAAATTCAACGCACACTCGCACTGGCCGGTCTGCTTATCGTAAACGTGGCCTACAAATGTGTAATTTAGAACATCTTTTTATAGGATTCTTTCTGCACAGAGACTAGGAAGTAACGAAAGAGTGGCTACTGGAACACAATTAGCGCAGTATTCACGGCACTAGATCGAATGATCACCGTCGGATGATAACCGAAAAAGCGCACTTTCTTAGATTTCCTCAGTGTCAAGAAGTCTTCTGCGAAAATACTGAAGAAGGGCACTATTTTTGGATATCATCCGGAAGGATATAAGGGGGGGGGGTTACAACGATTGGCAAGTATAAACTTTTTAACTCGTAAGCAACAGTTGAACGAAATTCATCTGTTGCAAAGCGCTGAAAGTACCCGATATTGGTAAATTTTTTAAGCTTACGAGTTGAAAGAGTTTATACTTGCCAATCGTTGTAACCAGCCCCCTTATATCTATCATCCGACATAGTTCCGTTCTCACCTGGCAGGCAGAGAGTGGAGGACGGTGCTGGAGAGAGAGCAAACTGGGCCCGATCGCAAACGCAGTTGATCTGGTTCGCAGCCATTCCGATTCTGCAACATTTATCAATCATTACGCTCCCCTCAACTGACGAGAGGGCACGTAAAATGAAGAGAGTAAAGGCAGCCCTTACATCCTGCTTCGAGATCTCCGAAGAATCGCTGTGGAATGCGGTAGGTACCGTACTCGACTTTGTCGAGGAGCTTGTACTGAAAATGTATTGATTATGACCAAACGAGGCAAGATACGAAGTCGCTACTCCGTTTCCTTTTGAAAGTTTAGATAAGAATAATGCCACGTGAGATGCTGTGAGGGGATAACGAAGTATGGATTAGGAATGACATTCGGGGGGGGGGACATTCTAACAAGGAGACGTCGCAGGTGTCCATGGAGTTTCATAAGTAGGCCTAGCGCATTCTCTCCATGAGCGTTTAGCAAATTTGAAAACAAAAAAATTCTTAGAATTTTCTCCTCTCGAATGCGCGAGGTCTATTTATGAAACTGCATGGATACTCTGCGATTACCCCTTGTGAGACTATGATTAAAGTTGCCGGACGAGGACGAAACCCTGATCTCGTCGCGTGTACGAGAGAGTATGCAAAAGTGAGAGCGCGGGATTACGCTGATAATTTCCGGCTCTCCTTTGAAGCTATTATTGATTTTTAGCATTTTTGTATATTCATTCTCAACCATTTCATCCTTCAGCTATTCGATGGAGGACAACAAATAGGTGGTCAATTTTTTCCTCTTCCCGTAACTTTAACCTCTCTGTGTACGGCGAACGTCGCTTCCTGTGCGACCCACACGGTGGCTTGGCAGCCACGGCGGACTGTCAGCCAATTGACCTTAAATTATTATTTTTATTTATATTAAAAATAATTTAAAAATTAATTATTATCTTTAATTTTAAAATTATCCTCCGTCCAAATTTGTTCATTACAAAAAAGCGATCTGAGTGCGAAATTTTTTCCTTTCGACTCGGTTAAAATCAGTGACAATCTTGCTACAGAGGGAAATCGCTGCATAAAGGAAGTTGTTAATCGTACTGACATTATGGTTCCAGGAGTTCTTCAATGCGCCATCGTAGAGTCTGTGCTGAAATAAGCAAATTTTCCGAGTCCAAAAGAGTGAAAAGGAGAGGAGTAAACTCTTCAATTATTCAAGACAAGGCATTCTATACGCGGGAGGATGAGATGTGAGAGGGTGCAGAGGACAAGAAAGGAGCTATCTTGCAATCGTCCATAGTCCATGGACTCATCACAACGCTCACACACTCATAATTTTCCCATGTCAAAATCATCTGGTTATTTCGTATATAAATACTAAACATGACACTAGGTCGGATGAGTACTATGACGTCATGCCGCCTTTTATACATCAAAGTGACGCCATTGTTCTCATCCGACCTAGTGCCCTAAAAACCAAATGTAACTCGCCACTCCCGCCGGATACGAGGGCCAATTCTCTAAGTTAAGGACCATCTTCTGATTGTAAATGTTCGTGATCTGCATGCAGCCCGCAGCCGGACCCGTCCCTGAATCACGATTTGCATCTCCTACCGCCCAAGACGATTCACTCCAATTACATTTTTCACGTGTGTATCCTTCCTGCACCAATCATCTCTAGACTAGTCTAGTCAAAGATCGCTTTAGGCAAAAGTTAAGATGATTCGTCGACGCTGACTCAACTCATGTGTGCGCGCTCTAACTTCACCGGGTCAGAGAGAGCGGGAGGAGGCGAGGGAGAGAGGCAGCGTAGTCGCGTAATACGTAGCGATATGTAGCGATATGTAGCGGGCCCGCTACGTCTCCCTCTTTGATAGCGGGCCCGTTAGTATCGAATTGCCAACACTACTAGGCACCCCTAGGGAATGGCATCGTTTGGAAGGCAATGGGATATCATTTCCCTAATATCCGAAACTTAATTTAATTTTCTCCCTATTTTGCCAATGCAAGTATACGATTCGTGGCGTCTCTATCGCATTTTGCGTTACTTGGTATCTCGAGTAGCATCTGCTTCCCCTCGTTGTTGTAGATCCGGCCGGCATACTCGTCGTCCATTTTCCCTCAAGAAACACGGTCTACAAATTCCGACAACTAAAAGCCATTGCTCTAATGAAGACCAAACCTAATACACGGCGAAATACGCCAACATCATCATCACTCAGCAGAACAAATAATAATAATTCTCTCAGTCGCACACTGATAATTTACAGGTGTATTGTTTTCCAATCAGGAGTCAACCAGATACTTTTTTAACCGCTGGTTAGCTACTGGTCAACCACTGGGTGACGCAGCCCCCTGTCCTTCTAACTGGTCAACCACTGATTGGAAGAAATGAGAGTACTCACAAACGCATCTCTTCTTCTTCTCGTCCCACTCGTGGTTCTCCACACATTCTTCCTTCGTCGGTCTCTCACTTCCCGTTTCAAGCGGATCGCAGTAGCAGGATACGCGAGAAACTCCGTTGCTCCCTCCAATTCAATTATCTTTTCATCATGTCGTTACAGGTAGAGGATGACTCTTCGCTCTTTCAGACAGCTGTCCACAAATAGCCATGCAGCAATGACGTTTTTTTTCGGAATATGTGCATAAAAAGTATAATATTTATGAATTGGCTACTATTGTCTCACAACCACTTCGAGCCTTATTTCGATGCACTTCGACCGATCCCATGTCATACGTGGGCAGCACGTAGTCGCCGTACTCGAGATTGCGCATCAGCTTCATCTGATAGAGAGAAATGAAAGCGATGAAAAATCATTGAAATTCAAATGAAGGCAAAATGCAGATATTTACACAAGATCATCGAGCAAGACAATTGCTAAACACTAAAAAGTATAGTAAAGGTTCAGTCATGTCAATCTATTTTACAGTCTTCGAGAGACGACTACGCTAGGTAGTGCAGTAATGTTAGCCCAACTACTGCTAGGACTACGTATCCCACAACTATCCAATGTGCTTCCTGGGAACGCTTAGCACTTACCTCAGACAAGTAATCCTCATTCGCTGGATTCGACCAGAACGTCGCCATGCAGCCGCGACGCACGATCGCACGCGACGCCTGAAGGAGATGGTTACTGTAGATTTGGACTGTTTTGATTGCATTCAGGAATGCAAAGTGCGAAATATTTGTGAATCTCAACCGGTTTTCGGAGGTTTCACTGTTTTTGCTGACTTGCAATATCGCTATTATTTTTTACTGAACGGTTTACCGTATCGATGAAAGGCCTGAACGCATTTCCGCCCTTCGTCTCGTAGTCGAACTTCAAATTGTAATTTATGCTAAACAAATTTTGCATCGATCTTACATCGATTCCAAGCGTCTTCGGATAACCCGGAATTCGAATGAACTCAGATCTGCCGTCGAGGTTGAATATCTGCACGCACGCCTCGGCGGGACCGTACCCTGCAGGATCATAGCTCATTCATCTATTGGATTGGCTGAGTGGAGATAACTATTCGCTAAGGTTGGAATCGTGTTCCCTTCGCATATTGTGATATCAGAGGCGGATGCGATTACAAATTCGCATTCACCTTCGAATTGCCAACCCTACTCCTGTGTTTTAAAGTTAACTGTGTGAGAGTGCGTGAAATTTTGATTGCGAGTTGCCAAAACTAAACGACTCTTCAAAGCTCACATTCGCACCGTCCCGTCTTCTCGTTCACTTTGTGTCCTGCCTTGCAGTCTTTTTCTGGTTCCACTGGTACCTCCGGTTCAACAGTCACTTCCGGATCCGTTTTAGCAGGCACTTAAACGACCATCTAACCAACGATGGCTTCACAAGGAATGAATCTCTCCATTCGTTCTCTGGGCCATCCGAGTGGTGAGAGAACAACGAATTTCCTCGTGAATCGCGAGTAGCCGGGCTACTTTGTGCTCGACCACGTAGCTTTTGTGGTCGGGCTACAGAACTTTTGTAGCCGGCCACGTAGCTTATGTAACCCGCCTGTAGCGGCTACGTCCCGGCTATAAAGGCTATGTGGACGACCACAAAGTGCCGGTAACCCGGCTACTCGCGATTCACGAGAGGAAAGTCATTTCTTCCATGGTCATTCCAAATTTCACCTGTCCAGAATTCGTTCTCAGCGTCTCCGATGCACAGCACATCCAATCTGCAGATGAACTTCGCTATTTCATTTCTGGCCCCGTCCCCCTGATCCCCTGACTCCGCCCACTTATTCCCTCGTCTGATCTGCGAACGACCAGTATCCACGGACGTTCTCGACAGGATTGGCTACAGCAGCCACGGCAGATGAGCACAACTTCGGGTCGTGCGCTGCGTCTAGAATCGTGCTGTCTACTCATGACGAGGCGCCCGATGGATCCAAGGCAACACAAGTTGGATTCAGGGCTGGAGCCAACTTGTGCTTGACTTTAGCGAAGGGGAAGGCACCCAAACATAATACAGGACAGATTCCAACTTGGACGCCTCCACCTGAGTATGTGTTGAATGCGATTTTGAATTATTATGGTATAAAGTAGGAAAATGGAGCAAGCGTATTGTTGACTATTTCAGGTTATCAAAAAGTTTCCTTTCGATGCGAGACGCACTCACAAAAATAAGCGAGATCGCAACGGCCGAATCTCGAAAAGCTGCTCCTGCCCGACCACGAGTTCGAGTAGGAGGGACGCAGCCAGAAGGGCTGTTTTCTCGCGGCTGCAAACACCGCTTTAGTGAACAACCTCCTTTAAATAATGTGAAGCAATGGATGTGAGTTGAGATAAGATCGCTATCAGAAGATTTGTAAATCCATGTTTTCGCTCACCGGAAACATCGGAGTTCTCTCTGTCGTTCTGGGGCGAGGGCAGAGAGCCGACGCGGGAACAGAATCTATCTGCCTGCAAATAAAGTATTCCATGGTTATCATTTCACATATTATAGACAGAAAGGCATACTACCTCCCGGTAGGTCATTTTCTTGTTTCCTCTGTGAGTGCATTTCCCAGGAACTGAGGTGTTTTCGCCGGAAGAGCATGTGAAGCGACTCTCTGAATTTTGTGGGGAAGTGAGTTAAAAATAAATCTCTCTAATACGCTATTCGTTCATCATCATCCTTCGACAAGAGAAGAGATAAGTGAAAGAGAACACACTCTCAGTTTAGCAGTAGACACGTACCATGGAGGCACATTGCCTTCTTGTAGCCAATTAAATTGTCGGCTTGCAAGTATTTGCTTCTCTGAAATGCAAAAAATATAGGGGTAGCTTCACAAGAAAGACTCTTTTACTCCTGTGCATTTTCTAGCCAGACAGAGGGATGAGAGTGTGTGCGAAAGAAGAGTGTAATTTCATGCGAAGTGGTCCCTATTTGTATGTGAATTCTCATAAAGTTCCTTACATCGAGGAACAGCGAACTCCACACGTGATTGGGGGCATTCAGGGCGAGTTTCGAACCCCGAAATAGCGTCGAACACAGGTTTGAAGCAGCTGCTACGTCGAGCTGAAGATGACGAATTTATGCCATTTTACAACCTTTTTATTGACCCACTAACAACAATGGATGGAACTCTCCTCACAGAAGTGTAGCGATGAAAGAGAGGGGATTCTGACTCCTTCACCATTTATTCTTCTATCATAGCTCCCCATCCCCACGTTCTCGCCCCCCCAATTCTCTATATCCCGCGACCCCGAGGAAAATTAATCGGAGGAGGTTACATGAGCATCAACGGCAAAGTAGCAGTTCGAGTCGAAGTACGCCGTGCGGTAGGGGAGAGCATCACACTTGATCTTGAGCGCGTCCGCTGTGAATACCATTGTGTATAGTTAGAAATTTGGGGCAATTGATTTTATATTATTTCACACACCCTGTCACAGATAGACGACAAGTACGAACTCTAATTTTCAGTAGTCTTTCCTATCAAAAACATAACCTCACTTTCATATTGATAAATCAATGATTTGTCCCACTTCACTCTGCGGCACTACACCGGATGAGAACCAAAAAATGGACCCTTCTGTAGGACCTTCACAGAAGCATTTTTGCCACTCAGGGAACCTACTGTGAATATGCTGAAGAAGGGTACTTTTTTTTGGTTCTCATCCGACGGTTCTCATTCGACCCACTCTGCATTTTGTTTTACTAGTGAGAGAACATACGAAACGAGAAAAATCCCTCGATAATTCAAACTCACAATAGTGCGGGGATATACTCGTACGCCATGCTGCGGAGGAGAGAGACACCAGCAAGGGGAGCAACACTATCGCCCGAGGCATCGCCATAAAGGGGAAGACGAGCTGTCATCCTTATGTACCACCTTTTATAATGCGCCTTCGAAAATCGTTTATAGATCTTGAACAAAGCGCCGCCAACATTGCTGAAACGCTATTTTATACAGTTCAGCATCAGAGATAGCATGTGACGCTTTAGAGATCCTGAAATCAAAAGCACATTCTGGTCGATTCTTGCATCGCAAGTGGCAGTGAAAGTTGAATAAACCCCGGTGCCACCTCCAAAGAATGAATATAATTGCTTTATCAACTCGTAATTGAACCGTTGTTACCTATCACATCGATTTTGAGCGTATCGCAAGCTTCTCATATCGATTTTTTCTTTTTAACGCAACCTTCGGAATTTTCGGAGTGTTTATGCAGTACCTACCGAGTGGTCGTAATCAGAGAGTATTGAGAGTGAGAGAGGGGGATTTCCGTAGCTTCCACGACATTTGACGTTTCAATTGCGAATTGTAGCGAGATGAAGCCATAGGATCGGGAAAGCCAGGGGAGAGGGAGGCATGCAAATGTCACGTAGGGGAGTAGGAAGGAGGGCACATTTACCCCATGACCAATTGCGGGGAGAGTACCAACAGTTTTACAATTCCGGACACTTGTTCTATGTTACTCCTCTTTTTCAAAATTTCAAGCTTTCCCTAAGCCAAAATTATGGAAAGTTATTTCCGAGCTTGTACCCTGCCATCTTTTCCTAAAGACGCAAGGCTTTCTTTCCTATTGCAGACGTTTCACTATCTTCCCCCGGCTTTATTCTTCTTCTTCAAAAAATGGATGCAGTCTGCAATCTGGATAACGATTCGGAGTTCGAAAGTCTTGGTGAGATCATCACTTCGTAGTGAAGCAGGTATTCCTTCCCATAAGAGCAGACGTACACACATACTCTTTCTAAAATTGGCTTTCATTATGCTCTCAACATTTTAGATTTCCCCACGAACAGCGAAGATGTTTCACCAGTCATTCGGAATCCCGGGGATAAGAAGAACAACCATAGAGGAAGCAAGGAGAAGGAGAAGAAGGATGAGGTGGGGAAAAAACGATTAGAAAACAATTCAGGGAAGAAACAAGAGATTGTCCTTCTTGTCGTAGAGATCGTTTGAATGCAAGGGAGACATTCTCACTCTGTTTCATTTCAAGGACTGGTTTTGTACTAGTCCTCGGGAATAGACATGCGAGAGAATATTAGTGTTGACAATACGTCTTTCTTCCATGGAAGATGAGAATGAGGATAATCCCTCCATTTCTTGCAGGACTGATATATGATAACTTTTTTGCAGTGGACGAGAGTCGACGAGAGCCCCTTCGACGTCTTCGACCCTCACTCGGAACCGCGCACTGTCATTCTGAAGAAGATGGACGGCCAATTAGGAATGAGGAGACAAGGAAACCTCATCGAAGAGGTTAGATTCATCGTTCCTCGTTAAAATCTCCCCGGATTACTCATTCGAATAGTTCCTGGACTAAATGCCGTATCTACTGTGGGAGTAGAATGCATAGAAACGTGGTGTGATGATAAACTTTTTGACGTACAACAACATTTACGGAACGGTTAAATCTACTGCGGATACTGTACTACAACATCTGGAAAAACGATCTTTTTTTCAGGTTATTCCTGGATCGGCGGCTGATCTGAATGGCGGAATATTCGCTGGCGACAGACTGATCGAAGTGGACGGCGTCAACGTGGAGAAGTATCTTCTTTATAGATCCAATATTGAACTGTTTACCTGATACAAATAAATTCACAATAAATGGAGGGCGTAAAAGAGAACTATGATGCTTCGCCCTCTGCTTTCAGTTCTTGATTTAGTACTGATATGCACCCAATAGGGTTGACAGTTCGAGGTCGCTTTGCAATGTTGCAACGTCTCCCCCAGTATTCAACAATACGTCGAGGGTGAGGCGCTACATTGCAACGCGGCCTTGAATTGCCAACCCTACTACTCCATGATGAGAGAATGAGAGAGAAAGAGGGCAGCACCATAGTTCTCGGCTGCCCACTCCAGTGTTCGACGCGTAATTGCAGGATGGGATCTGAGGCAATTTCTCGACTGCTAGGTGCGTCTTCTCGTTCAGTTACACTCGTCATTCGATTCGACGAGAGAAGAGCGGAGATGATGAGGAGAAGGAAGAGCGACCAGGGATGCACGCTGATGTGAAAGACAAAAGGGCGACTGAGCGCGTGAATGGTCCCTAATACTCATTTTTCGCACTATTCAATTTACTCTATTCAGTCGTTCGGTTTTTCCAATTGGCAAACATGTTGTTACAAGGATGAAGAAATTTCGTAAAATTTATTTTCTCACTTATACTTTTCAATTAGAGATGGCGAATTATTGAAAACAGATATAATTGATTCGCTAGCTTCTACATTAAGGCGAAACAAAAAAGAGATCATTAATTGATATTGGCTTTGAAAACAATTACATGAAACTTTAGAGGAAAGGGGAGGCATTTTCTTAAAGGGAACTCGTCGATCGACATCTCTTCAGGCGAGTTGAGGAAGAGAAGGGAACATCGACGGAAACCCTAAATTGCGAAGTATAAAATAAGAATGATGGTGGACGAAAGAAGTATATGCGAAGTATATATTGAGAAAACTGAACCACTATAGTGAAAAGTGATAGAGTCGCACTCAACTGGATGAGATACTCACCGACTACTGAGGGATGAATTGTGTGTAGTCGTTAATGGCGATATTGACATGACGGGGACTGGGCTCTGTAAAACAAAATTGTTTACAAAAATATGTTAGGAACTAACCCATCTGCTGGCACGAGATATATTTGCGAATCATGCCATTCAACGGTGCTTGGTTGGCGATCATGATCTTCGAAAGCTCGGATGAACCCGACACGGATTCATAGGACATCAGCGCGAGGATCGCGCGGTAGCGGATGATGAGATCGAGGAGATCCGAGTCATTGAATTCGAAGATCACGTTGTATGTGTTGGTACGAATTGTGTAGAATGCGTGCCCGTTCTTCTGACGATCGACCAAGTCCAGTCTTGATGCGAATGAGTTCCCATAGAATAAGAAGTCGACAGGGTCGATTTGGTGGATGAGTGTAGTGAAGAACGCCTCGGAACTCGAGTGATGAAAGATCTTTCGGTACACAGCCAGAGGATGACGATCGTCCTGGAAAGTAGGCTTTCCAGTAATTAAGTCAGAATAGATTAGGACAAATTTACTATTGCTCAGTATAACTATAAAGAGGTCAGAGCAAATAACTGACTTTGCAATCTCGTTCGCCGATCACTTGGTAGATGACGTTGAGCTTCTTACGGATAACCTTTGCACCCGAGGTCAACTGATCTTTGGGTTCAGGCTCTGCCGCCGTGAAGGATTGGAGTGACTTGTAAGGATGGCTCATGTTCCAGGTAGCACGTCCTTTGGGAATGGATGGGCCTTGAATGAGAAGGCGGTGCCCGAAGCACATCACGAAGAGACCTGCAAGCATGGAGTTCTTTAGTGGATCAGTTGGCAAAATCAGCATTATGCATAATAATGAAATAAGCGAACTGACAATGCAGTCTGTCTTCTGCATCTCTTGTCAGATGAGTTCCTTCGAAGGAATCATTGTATCGCATTTTTTCGACTCTTGACAGTTCATACGAGAAGATGTCACCAAGTGATTCGATTGCTCCTATAGTTCGTAGGCAGTTCGCCAGAGAGCAGAGGTGCCTCCAGGTCTACAGAATTTTAATTAAATAATAATAAAAATTTAATTTTGAACAAAACTAAAATATTAAATTAAATTAATAAAATTAATCATGATAGCAAATAGCAAGCATCATAGTGGGACTCCCTACCTCATCCAGTCCTTCTTGAGAGTGCCAAGACATCATCTCAGCAGGTAGAATGGTCTTGAAGAGTTCGTTCGGATCTCTCCATTGCTCCCGAATTCCCTTCTTGAACAGCAGGAAACTATAATATACAAATTAGGAACAAAATATTTTGAAATATATGAATGGGAAAAGCTAATAACTTACTTGACGAGGATGTCAGCGTGACATATTGTGTCCGATGCGAACCCGCGCTTAGTTAGTGTGGGCCATCTGTTCATGCTGAAGTTCGGACTGGAACGACCAGGAGCTGCAGTAGAGCTGTTCTCCTTTGATGGTGCCCTTAGAGCCGAATGGTTGGCAAGAGCACTGGCACAGATGACAAGGGCATGCAGAGTGACCCCGAGAGGAACGGCCATGACAAGAAAGAGGGCATCATCCAGGTGCAGATTGTGGAAGCTGCGGCGCAAGGCAACTGCCAGATTATTCAGGCGTGGAAACTGTGTTCCCGAGTCGTTCGCGAGGAAACCCTTCAAGTAAGTAATTTTAATTAATAAAAACTAAGGTAATAGGTGGGATGAGAACCAAAAATACTACCCTTCCTATTGGCTATTGTTTAGTACTGGGCTATAAAAATATGCTAGCTTCTCACCGTTTGCCATTTCGATTGAAGATGATCGTAGGTGTAGTCTCGCCCGATCATGGCCTTGGTCTCTTTATCGGAAGTGACAAGGCAGTAGTACCCATCCTCTACACGGCCAACACGCCCTGTTAAATTGATAATAAAATTATAACAACTAAAGAAAGTCAGTTGCACGCTTTATGCAAGGAATGGGAAACACGAGATAAACGTCACACAACATAGAAGCGTACCTTTCCGTTGGTGCATCGAGTTGCCATCCTACCATTTGATGAGAAGCTCTTCCACTCCTTGTCTATTCAGAACACTGGGTACTTTCACTGTACCCGTATCGATGATCCATTTGATTCCGAGTGGGGTGATTCCTGTTTCCAGCAAGGGAAAGCAGAATACCTGCCAATAAGTGCATACATATATTATATATAAAAATGTTCCTAAATTGCCTTACGATTCTGATCTTGCTAATCTCCGACTTGTGTTTCGCAGCCCTGAGAATTGGAAGATCATTTCTGAACTCACCAGAGACCCTGCAATAGAGTTTGTAGAGATAAAAATAATCCAATAAGAACTCACATGAAAGACTCAATTAGACAACGAATTCTTTGAGCATTCTCCTCTTTCGGCAGTGAGGCGAGCCAGCGATTGAACTCAGATTTAAGGGCAGCGACGTCGCTTGAACCCGGACAAATAACCATGACTCCAGCTCTGGCGAAATTGATCGTGTCGTTGGAGTGGATCAGTTCTTCGATATAAGTCTTGCGTTTTGCGATCACCCGCAATCTCAAATTACTTTTTTTTGTGGATTTTCTTTTACTTCATTGTACTGTCGCGCCTTTTACTTCATTGTACTGATTTTCTTTTACTTCATTGTACCATCTCTTGCTAATAACGTAGAGAATGTGCAGCGCAATTTTACGCGTCGTCTTTTCGCGCGTTGCCTCATTCCCTATTCGTCTTACCCCGAAAGAATCACGCAACTTTCCCTTCAAACACTTGAAAACAGGAGAGTAATTTCTGATCTTATCTTTTTGCACAAATCTATCCTTGGTTTATACTCATATGATCACACCAATCTATATAAATTCTCGCCACTCTCTCGTTGTCTTCGTAGAGCTCATTCTATGCGCGTCGTATTGCCTTTCGTTCCTCCCAAGTCTCACTACAATTTTGTGACTATAGTAATTGAAAGTTGGAATGCGCTTAATGCTGAATTCGTCAATAGCTCACCCAATCGTTTCCGATCTTACCTTCTCTCTCTTAATTCCGTCTCTTTCTCTTCTGAGTCTCTTTTACGTCTATAATCTTGTCCACCAACCTGCTGCCCCCCTAATGCCCCAATCCCCAAACCGACTCCCCAATACGTCGGCTATCTACCAAAACCTAAAGAACATTACCCTCTGCTACCCGGTCTTATTTTGTGGTGGATAAATAAATTGAAATTGAAATTGAAACGTAAAGACGCGTTAAGAAAATTGAAATATTTTACCTGATGATATGCATATTGGGCTGTTCCAGCTGCCATTCCTCTAAGGAATGATGTGCTTCTGCGGCAGAAAGCTCAGTTTTGATTCTTTCTTGCTCATAGAGGTCTTGTTCATTGCAAGGTAGACTCAGCCGACTGCAATAAAATGTATTGATTTTTCAATTAAAAGTGGGAATCATAGCTGTCCATGCCGGCGGCGACCCCCATGACCCCCTGTTCATGGTGTGCGGACTGCGCCCCTTTAAATGGGGCGCCGTCCGCACAACATGAGGGGTCATGATCAAAAATCGATTGGTAGATAAAGACTAAGTATTGAACCCAATCGATAGTACAGTATCCCCAAATACCGTATACCGCAAAAATAAATTTAGATTGCGATAATCGGGATTACGGTAGCGGTATACAGTATCTGGGGTGCTGTACTATCGATTGGATACGGTATTTACTCATGATCTACCGATTTTTGACCATGGCCCCCTATTCATTGTCTAACATAACCTCGCCGCCAGTGTTGGGCAACTATGGTAGGAATATGAAATAAACGCAATTTTACCAGGTATGGATGGTTCCCGGAGTAGCTCCATCTTCGAAAATTACAGAAGAGATGCCGTAATCACAGAAGAAGTTCGCCAGGTCGTTTGTCAACAGATCAGACATAGTGTCCGACATGATGATGATCGCTCCAAGCTTCCTCTGACTCAGTCGCTCTCTCAGCAGCCCAAGTAACTGAATAAACATATGAATTGACTATTAAAAATAGTTTTCTAATTAACACATAATTATTCTATTTTATTTAATTATTATTCTATTTCTCACCTCATCTACAGTGCCCGAAAGCTCGTGGACGTCATCGATGATGGCTACGTGGATGAATTGACCATCGGAGCAGTTGAGCATCTGAAATGGTTTGTGAGCATAGTTGCCCAGCACTGGCGGGGCCTTGTCCGTCCCCGTGCACCCATGAATCGATTGGTAGGTCAATGGTAGGTCAAGACTATGTACCGTACCCAATCGATAGTACAGTACCACCAGATACCGTATACAACTACCGTAACCCCGATTCATATTTATATCATCATATTTATCCTGACGTCAGGCACAATGGTCCTGCAGGAGGGTGACTTCAGTGTGGAGGGAATGGGGATCTTCGGTCTCAGAGCGTCGTTAGGTCAAGGGATGGGATCTTCTTTGGCTTCTCTGGTCAACTGTAGGGACGATCGTGAAGGATCTCCGTTGAGCGTCGAAGTAGATCATCCTGCCGCCGAACACCTGACTTGCGCCGGTTAGGAACTCACAACGCAGACAGCGGGGCTTTCTTGACGGTAGATCACTCGAGACGATGGGAATCCGTCCGTGCTCCTCCTCTTGAAGTGTACCAAGTAGGCGATACTCTCCGGGTTGCCCAAGCTGACGGGAGAGGATTCCCCAAACTAGGTCGGAAAAGAGCGGGGTCAGGGACGACCGCCCATCACGAGCGCTAGAATGGAGAATGGAGAATGGAGAATGGAGAATGGAGAACGGGTAACCCCGATTATCGCAAACTAACTTTATTTTTTAAAAAAAGTCCTGGTACCGCGTCCAATCGATTATACAGTACCCAAGTCACTACAGTAACAGATCCAGTTCCTTGGGTCAAACATTTTTCTAAAAATCGTAAAATTGAGCATACAAATATTTTAAAGTATAATACCGTATCCCTAATTACTGTAGAATCATTGTATAATAGGTTTAGGATTTTTAGAAAAATGCATGATATTTTTAGAAAAATGTTTAACCCAAGGAACTGGTGCTGACCGAAGGAACTGGGTTACGGTAGTTACTTGGGTACTGTATAATCAATTTGGAAGATAGTTTGCGATAATCGGGGTTATGGTAGTGGTATACGGTATCTGGGGTACTGTACTATCGATTGGTTATGGGTACTTAGTCTTGACCTACTATCGATTTTTGACCATTTTTTCTTCATGGGTGCACGGGGACGGAACTCATTTATTCCATCCCCGTGCACCCATGAACCCCGGGCCATGCTTTTTTTATTTCCTCCCCTTGCATTCAGCAGCGGCGTGGGCAACTACTAGTGTTGGCATTTCGATATGACGGTCTCGCTAAAGCGCGCCTCAGAATAACGGTCTCGTGAAACGCGCGGGAAAGTTAGCGGTCTCGTTATTCTCGTAATATCTCGCTACGTATTGCAGAACTCCTTTCCCTCTCTCCTCCGCCTCCCCGCTCTCTCTGACCCGGTGAAGTTAGAGCGCGCCGCGAGGAGATGATCGGGGGCAAGGGTGCGCGGGAAAACGAGAGGTAACGAGAATAACGAGAATAACGAGACCGCTACCTCTCTCCTGAATGTTACGAGCTCGGAATATCGCTATCGTTTAGCGGATGCTAGCAACTATGTTTGTGAGTGTGATGGAAAAATAAGAATAAATAAATAACCATGCAAATCCCAACTGTCTGCCGAAGAAGGGCGTCACATGAAGGTAGTTCGTGGTTTTGGGATCAAGAAGACATTTGTCAAATTCACCATTCTTAGAAAGAGATGATGATAATTGGCCAACATTGACCCCGCAAGCATTCTTCAGAGCTTCATGAGTCTAAAGAAAAATTGTCAGCGTAATGCCATGGAAAACGCAGTCTATGTTAACCGTAAAAATAGCTTACGTAATCATAAATTTGCTGAGTGGCTTCTCCGGTTCGGGAAAAGTGAACCACTTTGAACCCGTCTTGGGAATTGACGGGCCAGAGTCCTTTGCTGATTGCAGCTTGGGCGTGCTTCACTGCGAGAGATGCTGCCTGAAACGAACAATAAGCATTTGTAACTAAACATTAAGTATTCACGTAACCAATTAAAAGGGAACCATTTCAAAATTTTAAATTACTTTAGGAGTAAAGGAAATATTTTTAAAGCGAGTTACTTACAGCGACGGTTTTTCCAGAGCCAGTAGGAGAGCGGATAAGGAGAATGGGTGAAGATAGGAACCCGTTCAGCAACCCAGGGATGTACTGATCCAGATCCGTTTTGATTTCAGATGGGATTTGCCAATTCGGGCGTGGCCATTTCATTGGATTCTTGTTCTTCATCCACGCAACACAGATGCTGGAAATGCGACAATCAAAATTTAAATGGCATTGGCTGAGATCAGATTTGAACGAAGAAGAGAATACATTAATCAGGGATGGCTCATACTGGATCTTTAACACTTAGGTTTTACCACTAAAGACATAGATAGTGAAATATTGCTAAAGTTGCATGTTCTGAGTTATATCTCCGATCAGTCCTTCAAAAGAAATAATAAGAGGTTGAAAAAGGAAAGGCAAAACACATACGTGTCAGGATTCCTGTCGGTGAGATCTTCTTTCTCAATATGATCCCGAATTCGGTGCTGAGCAATGGTACTTTCACACTCATTCACGACGGATCGAAGATGGCCTGTAAGTACAAGATTTATTGGAAAATTTGAGCGAATCTGGATCACCCTTGATAGTAGTCGTCCCATTCTCAGTCAATCTGACGCTGAATTGAAGGACCGATGAATGAGCAGGATTGTACCCGTCCGGCAGCGTAGGAGTGATCTTCCGTAACTGGAAAGAACAAAAAAGCATTACTACTGCTCTGTCCCACGAGTCGCCCAGCGACTTTGCGACTCGTGCTCTGTCTCACGAGTCGCGCGACTCATGCTCTGTCCCACGAGTCGCCCAGCGACTTTGCGACTCGTGCTCTGTCCCACGAGTCGCCCAGCGACTTTGCGACTCGTGCTCTGTCCCACGAGTCGCCCAGCGACTTTGCGACTCGTGCTCTGTCCCACGAGTCGCTGCAGCGACTTTGCGACTCCTGGAACTGTTTCACGAGTCGCGCGACTCGGGGAACAATCTCACGAGTCGTTGAGTGACTTTGCGACTCGTGGAACAGTTCCAGGTGTCGGAAAAAATGAATAAATTTACAATTTTTAAAAATTAATTCAGGAAGCCTACGAATTCAACGGTGGCTACATGGGGTGTCCCTACGCGAGGAAACAACAAGAATTTCTAAATTCCTACACTTGTAAAGTAAATGTTACAGCGATAAAGATTGAATAAAAATCTAGTTGACACTATGTCGTGGAGAGGGTGTGGTGGGGATTCTAGATGCTCGTCGACATAGAGTGAATTAAATGTGGTTTGGGATGGGGCTTCCGGGAGTCAATTTCTTACATGCGCGTGGTCGTCGAGCACCTCGAGTAGCGGACGACGGACGGATCTGCTAATGAAAAGCACTCATATTTGACTTACTCATCTGATTATTTAGAAATTTTGTTCCTTGATAAAAAAAATGATGCCGTTTTAAATATTTTTATCCTTGAAGCCCGCCACGAAATGTTACACTTTCCTGCTGACCTCATTTTATCTCCTCGCTGCCACAGCTCTCGAATAATCCGTAGCCTCCTCCTGCTGGGTGTCACTGAAATAATGGTTCATTGTACATCATGACCTAAGGCTTGCGCTAATTTCTCTATTTTTTATCTGGTGGTGGAAAGTAGAAATGACACGAAGATCACTCCGTTTAAACAAAAATAACCTATCTGACCCGTCCCACTTTAGATTACTAAAACTTTAGAAGCCTTGAAGTTCTAAGAAGACTAAGAAAATGCTTCAAGCATATGTTCTCGCATATCAATCAATTCTATCGTTTTAAAGTCTTTTTTTATTACACAAAGCGGCTCTTGTATTAGTCTGACCTCGTTTTATCTCCTCGCTGCCACTATCCTCGCTGTAGCCAGTTCCTGCTGCCAGCTCCCAGTGGAGGAGGGGGCAGTGCTCGCTGGAAATTACACGACATATTATTGTGAATCCTGAACCTTCCTAAATTCTCGGTTCTTACAAGGATCTTATTTTCTCTATCATGAAAATAGCTAACCTGACATTATCTCCTAGTCACCATGCTGTCTCGTCGACAAAAAATCCTGCTGCGTGCCCTGGAATGAATTGCACAAATTCAATTATTTGTGGTCACTAAATGGCAAAAGAAACATTGTATAATAATTAGTTTAGTTACGTCAATGTTGAAAATGATGTACTGTGGATTGCAAATTTAGATTTCAACATGGAAACACTAACCTTAAGATGGTTTCAACGCGTGGCCAATAATGGAATTATCTGAATCTCTTTTTTTAGCATTGAGATATTCTTATTGGATGCTTAACCAATTATTGTGCTTTAAGAATGCAACAAATTTTCCCTTTCATTTCTTCATACAAATACTACTTGATAAATAATTAGACGGAGTGATGAGTGTGTTAGAAAGGGCAAAAACATCCAATTTTCACTGTGATAATATTGCAAGGGAGTGGGAGGTATGAGGGGATTTCTAGAGAGGGCAAACAATAGCTGAGAAGGGAGGGATGATGGGGAACTTCTAGGGGGTACAGATGGTGTTCTCTGAAATAGTGGGTTTGCGAATTTCTTCAAGTAGACAATAAATAAAATAGTGGGGGCTTCAAGTAGACAATAGTAGACAATAAACAATTACAATAACAAAAGGTGGGGTACTCGTTGTCATCGAGTCATTGGGGGAATACTTTGGAGAGCTACTCGGCGTCATCGTCGAGACGGCACGAGATGTCCTCCATGATTCCTCCGAATTGTTGCCAGCACCACTCGGTTGCTGCATGTTGATATTGAAGTTCTTGTTGTACTCGGCGACATTGGTGAAGCAATCTCCAGAAGGCTGAACATGAATACATTACAAGCAATTTCGGTGGCTTATTCAAATCCCAATAACGCTCACTAAGCCAGCTTATCTGAGCACATTTTATGAATTATGCATTGGAGCAATAAACTAACCATTAAACATAATTCGTACCCGACCCAAAATTATCGCTAGAGGACGGCGACTGACCACTGAGGCTGGGTGGAGAAGGGGGGGGGGGCACCCGCGACTCTGGCGCGACTCTCGCCACAAAGTCTTAGACGGAGTTCGCATCGTGTAAGACGGGGGAAAATCAGAACGATTTAAAATGATCGATAGAGGACTCAGTGCACCTAAGGGAAGCCATGGAGAAGTGTAGAAGCGAAACTAAGAGGTCGATATTTTCGGGGCGACTGACCACTGAGGCTGGGTGGAGAAGGGGGGGGGGGGCACCCGCGACTCTGGCGCGACTCTCGCCACAAAGTCTTAGACGGAGTTCGCATCGTGTAAGACGGGGGAAAATCAGAACGATTTAAAATGATCGATAGAGGACTCAGTGCACCTAAGGGAAGCCATGGAGAAGTGTAGAAGCGAAACTAAGAGGTCGATATTTTCGGGGCGACTGACCACTGAGGCTGGGTGGAGAAGGGGGGGGGGCACCCGCGACTCTGGCGCGACTCTCGCCACAAAGTCTTAGACGGAGTTCGCATCGTGTAAGACGGGGGAAAATCAGAACGATTTAAAATGATCGATAGAGGACTCAGTGCACCTAAGGGAAGCCATGGAGAAGTGTAGAAGCGAAACTAAGAGGTCGATATTTTCGGGGCGACTGACCACTGAGGCTGGGTGGAGAAGGGGGGGGGGCACCAGCGACTCTGGCGCGACTCTCGCCACAAAGTCTTAGACGGAGTTCGCATCGTGTAAGACGGGGGAAAATCAGAACGATTTAAAATGATCGATAGAGGACTCAGTGCACCTAAGGGAAGCCATGGAGAAGTGTAGAAGCGAAACTAAGAGGTCGATATTTTCGGGGCGACTGACCACTGAGGCTGGGTGGAGAAGGGGGGGGGGGCACCCGCGACTCTGGCGCGACTCTCGCCACAAAGTCTTAGACGGAGTTCGCATCGTGTAAGACGGGGGAAAATCAGAACGATTTAAAATGATCGATAGAGGACTCAGTGCACCTAAGGGAAGCCATGGAGAAGTGTAGAAGCGAAACTAAGAGGTCGATATTTTCGGGGCGACTGACCACTGAGGCTGGGTGGAGAAGGGGGGGGGGCACCAGCGACTCTGGCGCGACTCTCGCCACAAAGTCTTAGACGGAGTTCGCATCGTGTAAGACGGGGGAAAATCAGAACGATTTAAAATGATCGATAGAGGACTCAGTGCACCTAAGGGAAGCCATGGAGAAGTGTAGAAGCGAAACTAAGAGGTCGATATTTTCGGGGCGACTGACCACTGAGGCTGGGTGGAGAAGGGGGGGGGGGCACCCGCGACTCTGGCGCGACTCTCGCCACAAAGTCTTAGACGGAGTTCGCATCGTGTAAGACGGGGAAAAATCAGAACGATTTAAAATGATCGATAGAGGACTCAGTGCACCTAAGGGAAGCCATGGAGAAGTGTAGAAGCGAAACTAAGAGGTCGATATTTTCGGGGCGACTGACCACTGAGGCTGGGTGGAGAAGGGGGGGGGGCACCAGCGACTCTGGCGCGACTCTCGCCACAAAGTCTTAGACGGAGTTCGCATCGTGTAAGACGGGGGAAAATCAGAACGATTTAAAATGATCGATAGAGGACTCAGTGCACCTAAGGGAAGCCATGGAGAAGTGTAGAAGCGAAACTAAGAGGTCGATATTTTCGGGGCGACTGACCACTGAGGCTGGGTGGAGAAGGGGGGGGGGCACCAGCGACTCTGGCGCGACTCTCGCCACAAAGTCTTAGACGGAGTTCGCATCGTGTAAGACGGGGGAAAATCAGAACGATTTAAAATGATCGATAGAGGACTCAGTGCACCTAAGGGAAGCCATGGAGAAGTGTAGAAGCGAAACTAAGAGGTCGATATTTTCGGGGCGACTGACCACTGAGGCTGGGTGGAGAAGGGGGGGGGGGGCACCAGCGACTCTGGCGCGACTCTCGCCACAAAATCTTAGACGGAGTTCGCATCGTGTAAGACGGGGGAAAATCAGAACGATTTAAAATGATCGATAGAGGACTCAGTGCACCTAAGGGAAGCCATGGAGAAGTGTAGAAGCGAAACTAAGAGGTCGATATTTTCGGGGCGACTGACCACTGAGGCTGGGTGGAGAAGGGGGGGGGGGCACCAGCGACTCTGGCGCGACTCTCGCCACAAAGTCTTAGACGGAGTTCGCATCGTGTAAGACGGGGGAAAATCAGAACGATTTAAAATGATCGATAGAGGACTCAGTGCACCTAAGGGAAGCCATGGAGAAGTGTAGAAGCGAAACTAAGAGGTCGATATTTTCGGGGCGACTGACCACTGAGGCTGGGTGGAGAAGGGGGGGGGGCACCAGCGACTCTGGCGCGACTCTCGCCACAAAGTCTTAGACGGAGTTCGCATCGTGTAAGACGGGGGAAAATCAGAACGATTTAAAATGATCGATAGAGGACTCAGTGCACCTAAGGGAAGCCATGGAGAAGTGTAGAAGCGAAACTAAGAGGTCGATATTTTCGGGGCGACTGACCACTGAGGCTGGGTGGAGAAGGGGGGGGGGCACCAGCGACTCTGGCGCGACTCTCGCCACAAAGTCTTAGACGGAGTTCGCATCGTGTAAGACGGGGGAAAATCAGAACGATTTAAAATGATCGATAGAGGACTCAGTGCACCTAAGGGAAGCCATGGAGAAGTGTAGAAGCGAAACTAAGAGGTCGATATTTTCGGGGCGACTGACCACTGAGGCTGGGTGGAGAAGGGGGGGGGGCACCAGCGACTCTGGCGCGACTCTCGCCACAAAGTCTTAGACGGAGTTCGCATCGTGTAAGACGGGGGAAAATCAGAACGATTTAAAATGATCGATAGAGGACTCAGTGCACCTAAGGGAAGCCATGGAGAAGTGTAGAAGCGAAACTAAGAGGTCGATATTTTCGGGGCGACTGACCACTGAGGCTGGGTGGAGAAGGGGGGGGGGCACCAGCGACTCTGGCGCGACTCTCGCCACAAAGTCTTAGACGGAGTTCGCATCGTGTAAGACGGGGGAAAATCAGAACGATTTAAAATGATCGATAGAGGACTCAGTGCACCTAAGGGAAGCCATGGAGAAGTGTAGAAGCGAAACTAAGAGGTCGATATTTTCGGGGCGACTGACCACTGAGGCTGGGTGGAGAAGGGGGGGGGGGCACCAGCGACTCTGGCGCGACTCTCGCCACAAAGTCTTAGACGGAGTTCGCATCGTGTAAGACGGGGGAAAATCAGAACGATTTAAAATGATCGATAGAGGACTCAGTGCACCTAAGGGAAGCCATGGAGAAGTGTAGAAGCGAAACTAAGAGGTCGATATTTTCGGGGCGACTGACCACTGAGGCTGGGCAGTACTTCCGCTAAATACGAGGATGTTTCCATCACAAAAATCATACAGTACCTCAAACGCGTAACTGACGACAACAGATAGGTGTTTACCCACGGAAGTACTGCTCGCTCATTGTAAATATGGAGAATCCGCCCCAGAAGGCGGAACTTTGATAAAATAGATATCTTACCCAAAAGAACAGCGGTTGCCCTAAGGAACAAGGTGCTAGCCACTAATTAAACGATGCCCAGGCACTGCGGCTATATACGAGAATGGTTCCATCACAAAAATCGTACAGTACTTCAAACGCGTAACTGACGACAACAGATAGGTGTTTACCCACGGAAGTACTGCTCGCTCATTGTAAATATGGAGAATCCGCCCCAGGAAGGCGGAACTTTGATAAAATAGATATCTTACCCAAAAGAACAGCGGTTGCCCTAAGGAACAAGGTGCTAGCCACTAATTAAACGATGCCCAGGCACTGCGGCTATATACGAGGATGGTTCCATCACATAAACTTCCCCGGGTTTCCAGCAAAGGATGCGCGCCACTTTTTTAAAAGATTTCACGAAGCAGACGGGTTACTCGCATGAATCCGCGCCGCAACTTTTACGAAGATGCGTGGAATACTTTCGCGACTAATTCCTAAGAACTAGTAACTAACCATCGAGTACTCGATGCCTAGGAGCTGCGGCAAAAATGAATAATTTGGTGTTAGAGTAATAATAATTTACAAAAGGAGTTGATGATTAATTTGTCAGACAAAATATTTTAAAACTCACGTTCCGAGTGAATTCCAGAGAAGATTAGAGAACCCTTTTCTTCGTGGCATGAACCCCGTAGTCAGCGACGATCTGTGCACCTGAACATAGAGATGCACAATAACTGAATAAAACCAGATCTAAACGCTTTTAACTTAAATATCGCCCAGGTTGGAGCGATAAAGCATGTATGAACGAGCGGATTTGAATAAACTCACCTCGTTGTCAACAATCGTCCCTTTGACTTCGAATAACGCGTTGATAATTTAAATCCATCCTGGTCTCTCCCTCGACGACAACAAATGACCTGAAATAAGTACAGTTGACTTGAACGGAGCGGATTCCTGGGGCGGATTCTCCATATTTACAATGAGCGAGCAGTACTTCCGTGGGTAAACACCTATCTGTTGTCGTCAGTTACGCGTTTGAGGTACTGTACGATTTTTGCAATGGAACCATCCTCGTATTTAGCGGAAGTACTGCCCAGCCTCAGTGGTCAGTCGCCCCGAAAATATCGACCTCTTAGTTTCGCTTCTACACTTCTCCATGGCTTCCCTTAGGTGCACTGAGTCCTCTATCGATCATTTTAAATCGTTCTGATTTTCCCCCGTCTTACACGATGCGAACTCCGTCTAAGACTTTGTGGCGAGAGTCGCGCCAGAGTCGCTGGTGCCCCCCCCCCCTTCTCCACCCAGCCTCAGTGGTCAGTCGCCCCGAAAATATCGACCTCTTAGTTTCGCTTCTACACTTCTCCATGGCTTCCCTTAGGTGCACTGAGTCCTCTATCGATCATTTTAAATCGTTCTGATTTTCCCCCGTCTTACACGATGCGAACTCCGTCTAAGACTTTGTGGCGAGAGTCGCGCCAGAGTCGCTGGTGCCCCCCCCCTTCTCCACCCAGCCTCAGTGGTCAGTCGCCCCGAAAATATCGACCTCTTAGTTTCGCTTCTACACTTCTCCATGGCTTCCCTTAGGTGCACTGAGTCCTCTATCGATCATTTTAAATCGTTCTGATTTTCCCCCGTCTTACACGATGCGAACTCCGTCTAAGACTTTGTGGCGAGAGTCGCGCCAGAGTCGCTGGTGCCCCCCCCCCCTTCTCCACCCAGCCTCAGTGGTCAGTCGCCCCGAAAATATCGACCTCTTAGTTTCGCTTCTACACTTCTCCATGGCTTCCCTTAGGTGCACTGAGTCCTCTATCGATCATTTTAAATCGTTCTGATTTTCCCCCGTCTTACACGATGCGAACTCCGTCTAAGACTTTGTGGCGAGAGTCGCGCCAGAGTCGCGGGTGCCCCCCCCCTTCTCCACCCAGCCTCAGTGGTCAGTCGCCCCGAAAATATCGACCTCTTAGTTTCGCTTCTACACTTCTCCATGGCTTCCCTTAGGTGCACTGAGTCCTCTATCGATCATTTTAAATCGTTCTGATTTTCCCCCGTCTTACACGATGCGAACTCCGTCTAAGACTTTGTGGCGAGAGTCGCGCCAGAGTCGCGGGTGCCCCCCCCCTTCTCCACCCAGCCTCAGTGGTCAGTCGCCGTCCTCTAGCGATAATTTTGGGTCGGGTACGAATTATGTTTAATGGTTAGTTTATTGCTCCAATGCATAATTCATAAAATGTGCTCAGATAAGCTGGCTTAGTGAGCGTTATTGGGATTTGAATAAGCCACCGAAATTGCTTGTAATGTATTCATGTTCAGCCTTCTGGAGATTGCTTCACCAATGTCGCCGAGTACAACAAGAACTTCAATATCAACATGCAGCAACCGAGTGGTGCTGGCAACAATTCGAAGGAATCATGGAGGACATCTCGTGCCGTCTCGACGATGACGCCGAGTAGCTCTCCAAAGTATTCCCCCAATGACTCGATGACAACGAGTACCCCACCTTTTGTTATTGTAATTGTTTATTGTCTACTATTGTCTACTTGAAGCCCCCACTATTTTATTTATTGTCTACTTGAAGAAATTCGCAAACCCACTATTTCAGAGAACACCATCTGTACCCCCTAGAAGTTCCCCATCATCCCTCCCTTCTCAGCTATTGTTTGCCCTCTCTAGAAATCCCCTCATACCTCCCACTCCCTTGCAATATTATCACAGTGAAAATTGGATGTTTTGCCCTTTCTAACACACTCATCACTCCGTCTAATTATTTATCAAGTAGTATTTGTATGAAGAAATGAAAGGGAAAATTTGTTGCATTCTTAAAGCACAATAATTGGTTAAGCATCCAATAAGAATATCTCAATGCTAAAAAAAGAGATTCAGATAATTCCATTATTGGCCACGCGTTGAAACCATCTTAAGGTTAGTGTTTCCATGTTGAAATCTAAATTTGCAATCCACAGTACATCATTTTCAACATTGACGTAACTAAACTAATTATTATACAATGTTTCTTTTGCCATTTAGTGACCACAAATAATTGAATTTGTGCAATTCATTCCAGGGCACGCAGCAGGATTTTTTGTCGACGAGACAGCATGGTGACTAGGAGATAATGTCAGGTTAGCTATTTTCATGATAGAGAAAATAAGATCCTTGTAAGAACCGAGAATTTAGGAAGGTTCAGGATTCACAATAATATGTCGTGTAATTTCCAGCGAGCACTGCCCCCTCCTCCACTGGGAGCTGGCAGCAGGAACTGGCTACAGCGAGGATAGTGGCAGCGAGGAGATAAAACGAGGTCAGACTAATACAAGAGCCGCTTTGTGTAATAAAAAAAGACTTTAAAACGATAGAATTGATTGATATGCGAGAACATATGCTTGAAGCATTTTCTTAGTCTTCTTAGAACTTCAAGGCTTCTAAAGTTTTAGTAATCTAAAGTGGGACGGGTCAGATAGGTTATTTTTGTTTAAACGGAGTGATCTTCGTGTCATTTCTACTTTCCACCACCAGATAAAAAATAGAGAAATTAGCGCAAGCCTTAGGTCATGATGTACAATGAACCATTATTTCAGTGACACCCAGCAGGAGGAGGCTACGGATTATTCGAGAGCTGTGGCAGCGAGGAGATAAAATGAGGTCAGCAGGAAAGTGTAACATTTCGTGGCGGGCTTCAAGGATAAAAATATTTAAAACGGCATCATTTTTTTTATCAAGGAACAAAATTTCTAAATAATCAGATGAGTAAGTCAAATATGAGTGCTTTTCATTAGCAGATCCGTCCGTCGTCCGCTACTCGAGGTGCTCGACGACCACGCGCATGTAAGAAATTGACTCCCGGAAGCCCCATCCCAAACCACATTTAATTCACTCTATGTCGACGAGCATCTAGAATCCCCACCACACCCTCTCCACGACATAGTGTCAACTAGATTTTTATTCAATCTTTATCGCTGTAACATTTACATTACAAGTGTAGGAATTTAGAAATTCTTGTTGTTTCCTCGCGTAAGGACACCCCATGTAGCCACCGTTGAATTCGTAGGCTTCCTGAATTAATGTTCTTCAATTTGTAAATTTTTTACCGCGAGCGACTCGCGAGACTGTTCAGCGAGTCGCGCGACTCATGCTCTGTCCCACGAGTCGCGCGACTCGTGCTCTGTCCCACGAGTCGGCGACACTGGATACGCTTAAATTTTGTTTTTTGTTGTTCAGTTTTGAGATAAAGAATTTTAAACGGACCCCCCCCCCCAATTCACTACGACATCGATCCTCTAAACGTGAAGTTTTTACGTGGGTATTTTAGGAGTGACGGTGATTCCTAATGACCTGGTAGAGCTGTTGATAGATTGGGGCGTCGTAGTACTTCTGGTTGTCGATGGTGCTATACGGTAAGTAGAAGAAAAGAAATCCGTATCCTCCAGGGGTACTGTACCGCCGTATGATACGGTTACCCACGTTAGGCACTGGTGTACTCTACGGGGCAGGCTGCGAACAACTCGTTGATGGTGAGGGGGAAGCGGAAGCGATTCTTGTACTGGCCGACCAGGAGTACGGTAGGATTACGGCAGATCAGGGGATACTGTAACTTCCTGATTCATGTTTTGCACATTCTCTCAATCAGGAATACGGTAGTGCGCTGGGTCAGATTCTGATCTACCGTATACCCACATGTACCGGTTTTTGAAATCGTCCTTCCTGCACAGCTCGCGCTGCACGGAGATGGTACGGCGGCCGCGCGGCTTGCGGATCATGCCGTGCAAGCGGATGTGTCACGCGTTGAAGGCGGATGCGGACGGCGCATCTGGCAGTTCTTGAAGGCACATGCCAAAGTCGGGAACGTACACCTGCAGAGAATCATATTTCCGTAACCGAAATGGTACAGTACCGCATACAGTATACCTTTGTCTCCACCAACTCGGCGTGTCCCACAGTGTAGGTGCACGGCTTCACGTCCGATGCAGGATACTGAGGAGATCTGGGAAACTCAGATGACGATCGACCGATCAATTGAGGCTACAGTACGCCTTCGATTCCCCGCAAGCACTGGATGCCGACGGAGAGCACAGTGCCCAGCTACAAATACCCGCCCGGTCCTTCATTTCGTAGATTCTGGATTACGTTAGTTAATGGATGTTTCCCTTCGGACTACCGTATACCTGGAGTGATTTTCCAACGAAAGTCTTGCCTAAATACTTGAACGTGTCATATCGGTCATTGTCTTCGATTTTTGCAGAAGTGGCCTCCTCGCTTGGCCAGCTCAGACAGCACGAACACCTACATCTTTTGTACCTGCAGAGAGCAAAGATCAACCTGTGATGTCATCAGATCCCAATCATTGTGCTAGTTTTGGGATCGCTTGCAGTTGATGCAGATAGAATGGAGGGGTACTGTACCAACAGGTACGGTACTCCTATTGGACACGGTAACTGTGTCATAGAGGATGGAGGGTACGGTAGCTCTGAATCTGCTCGTTTACATCCTGGGTCTTCAGCTCGTACTCGCCTCCCTGTCCCGACACCTGGATGAGGAGTCTTTGATCTCTGTATCTTACAGTATCGAATACACAACACCGAAGCCTCCTTCTCACAGCTTCTTCACGACGGTCCATCTTTTTACTTGGATGGGAGTGAAATACGGCCCCGAAGGATACGGCACGTTTGGAAGGTGCAGCAACCCCGTGGGATACGGTACCGGGGATGGAGGGGGGGGGGGGCGGTACCTGCATTCCGTGTGTGAATCGCGAGAGATGTCTGATAAAGTTGGCAATACGAAGGGAGGTTACGAGCTCGTTACGCCCCCTCCTCCGATTGCGAAATAAGAGTAGGGTGAGGATAATGAGCTCGTACCCTCGTATTGCCAACACTGAGCTGAGAGACCTCTCTTGGAGAGAGGAGGAGCAAATAGTGCGTGGAGGACGAGGAAGAGAGGAGGAGACGAGAGAGGTGAGAGATAAATTAGGGTGAGAGAGCGGGTACGGATGCTCGAGAGAGTAAGTAATGAAGGAGAGGAGGCGTAGGCAAGGTCCTGTGGATTAGTCAGAGTGTGAGCCAATCAAATCATTTCTTTATCGTTCAATCGATACTACAATATTTCAATCGTTATTATTTTCGATGTATATCACATGGAAGTATAGAGTGATGAACAGACTCTCCTCATTTCTCACACTCTCTCACAGGTTAGGGAGTGCGAGAGAGCATGAAAACTGGAGAGATTCGGGCGTTTACTATCGTTGTTTAGTTGATAATCCGATTCAGATCCTCAGTGAACTCGATGGTGATGGTTTGTCCATTTTTGGAAACAGTGGTGGTGACTGAAATATGTTCATGTGATTTTTTTCATGCTTAAACTGGCGCTCCCTCAGCTTCATCTCATCAATCAATGGACTGCTAACCCCAGTGATCAATATCAGTATCCTCTTAAATTCAAATGCCCTCTCACCATCAACGAATCCTCTATCCATCGAACGGCGGCCATCGTTCAAGCCCTTGATCGATTCCCTGAGTTTCAGCTGAAGTCTCAGCCTTGTCGAAAGCATGTCCAAATTCTGTAAATAAGGCGCATTCTTGACCGATTTTGAAAACAATATCAAAATAGAGGCACTCTATTCAGAACGTGAAACCTTTGAAGACCAATGCAACCTATGCAACCTATGAAGAATATAGACACATCCTCATCTGCGCACACTGCCTGATTTGATAAATTGATTGATTCATTGATTGATTGATTCAGAACGTGCCACTAAGACCCATGTAATAGTATTTCTCAAAGTTAAAACATAAATTTCAACAAAAAAATTGTAAAATTAACTAGACTAACAGTGAGTAAAGCGTCGAATTCGTCAATTGTTATGCCGAGAAATACAAGATGAGCGTCGGGCAGAACGGATATGGCAGTGATTCCGGCATTGAAGAGAACGAGCAGAAAGTCGAAGGCGGAACCGGGCTGAGAAAGGAAAAATTGGATTTTACATTGTGAATTTAGAAAATGTGCCCGAAGTGCCAGTGGGTTCAACATTTGGAACTTTGAAGCCATTTTCTATCATTTCCAGTAGGAATTTCACAATTCTCAATCTATCATCAAAAAATGGTTCCTAGTTGCTCGAATGAACTCACTCTTAGAGGCATGGAAGTCGGATAGTTTGTACCGGAGAAAGTAACCGCACGCACTCCGGATTTCACAAGACATTCAGCGAATTTGCCTGCAATATGCCTATTTATTGGACAAATCGATGGTCTGATCACTTTATTGAATACCATTCTTGTGAAAGGTATTCAGTACAGTAATCAGTATTCCGACTTGCATAACACTCACCACACATGAAATGAGGGATCAAGTCTTCCGAGTCTTTCAACCTACGCAATAGGTGGAACTCTACATGCTTCACTTGGAGTCGAGCAAGAAATGACGGCACCAGATGCCTGCAAATTAATCAATGAAGGTATTCTATCATGGCTTGCACAATAATACTTTTTAATCGCTTACAAGTTGCTTATGCACATCTCATCGAATACGAGCGTGAATTTATCAATGAAACACCCGTGGAAGAGCGACGAGAGTTGATTCAAATTCGCCTCGTCGATACGAATAGGTAGGTTCTGCACATAATTTAATGAACTGAGCTTTTTCATACCGTACACTAACCTTAGACATCTCAATGTGGTCAATTTTGGCCTTCATGAACAACGAGAGCTGTCGAGGGAGAGGGAATGGAAAGTCCACGAAGACGTTAATCTAAATCGTATATTGATTAAAAGTTAGATCATTCATAGTCATAGTCAGTACTTCACTTGAAATCGAGCCCACCTTTCCTTCATCCTGTCCATTTCTCTTGTTCCAGCCAGTCGCATATTTCTGGGCCGGGACCAAGTGCTGCGCCATCGCGCGGTCCATGCACGTCGAAATTTTGATGGTATCTTGCAGCTTTAATGAAGAAATAACTATTAACATAATTGAAAAAATCTGAGTTTAATGGGAACTATGTCGGATGAGAACTATGACGTAACTATGACGGCATGACGTCATAGTTCTCATCCAACCTAGTGTAATGATTTAACCGAATGTTATTTCATTCATAGCATACCATGAAGATCTTGAGTGTGGGCAGTTCACACAATTCGGGAATGTGCAGGTCGGCCATTCGAGCCTGCACGAAATGGTTGAGACGATGTGAGGTCTGAAAGTAAGAAGTCCGCGATCAGATTAACAGTAATTAGGAGTAATACTTACCATTCTAAGAGCGAGTCGGTCGTTATGAGGCAGGTGATCAGTGATATTCTCGAGAATCTCAGAAGGAAGATCAGAAAGGGACACCATTGCTGAGTGGGAGTAGATGCAGAGTGAATGAATTATGTGAATCACTCTCTAATGGTCAACTGGTAGGATGCATCCTGCCGGATCGGAGGCTTCCAGTCTGAGGTACTGCTGATTGGACTCTCCTCGGATCCCCCCTAAACCTCCTGGTAGGAGGGGAGGGGCAATATATATCTATCGTGTGCGGGTAAGAACTTGGATAGCCGAAAATGTGGCCGAATTGCCAGAGGGGATCAACGCTTCAAACTTTAAAGGCCACTTTCAAGCGATTGAACTATGGCAACACCAAATAAAAAAAACCGGGAGGTTGTGATAGACACTTGAAATTTCGGATATACTTTCCCATATGTTCAGGCAGAAGATCCCCAAAGCTCAAACTTGGATTTGAGGTTGACCTGATAGCGATACCATACCCTCTCATTGTCAGGAACCTAAGGGAAGATAAAGGGCGGTTCACTCTGTGAGTGAATGTAGATAGTGGCGGTAGTGAGAGAGCAAAGATTGGAGAAGAGTGGGAAAGGGGAGAGGAATACGGAAGTGCACAAGGACAGAATTAACTAATTCAAGTAGATGGTTGATTCATGTCACATTACGGATAAGAAATTGAAATGTTTATATCGAACTTGTCTCATTCGTTCTCATTTCTCTCTCTCTCCTTCAAAGTCTACAACTTCGCTCGATTGGTCGAACATAGAGGGGGGGGGGGGATTCCATTCCCCATCCAGCTGAATGTGAGGATAGACTCAAGGAGAGGCGCCCAAGTTGGAATCAGCCCTGTTTTATCCCTGGGCGCCCCCCCCCCCCCTACGCTAAAATCAATTACAAGTTGGATCCAGCCCTGAATCCAACTTGTCCTGCCTTGGAACCAACTTGTAAAGCCACTTTAGCGTAGGGGGAGGCACCCAAGGATAAAACAGAGCTGATTCCAACTTGGGCGCCTTGTCACAGAAAGCGAGATATTCGGTCAGTTTATTTACCTATCATTATAACATACATTATAAGGCTAAAATACTAAAATGTTTTCCTTTAGATGCTCCGCCTCATGCCGATTCGCACGCGAATGGAGCGTCAGTGCAGCAGGCGCAACTCCATATCAGAAATTGCTGCGATCGCAGCAGCGAGATCGATCGGTTGAGAGATGAAAACGAGCGTCTCAAGCAGCTATGGGAACAGAAAGGAGCTCTTCAAGTGGTAGGCAGCTGCATTTCCCAGTTTTATTCTCCTCACTTCGTTCTCTTGCTTGTGCTTGATTATTGGCTTCGCTAGAAACAACTCTCTCAATTCGGTGTTCTCTCTCACCGATCAGACATGTGAGATACTGAATCCACAAGGTGCCGTCCACGAGGTGCCGTCCACAATCCCCGCCTCCACCCAAGAGCATGCTCAGAAACTTGATACATTTCTGAAACATATCCCCAACCGGATTTGAGTCTGAAACTCAACAGTTCCTCTCCTGAATTGTGCGAGGTGCCGTCCACAATCCCCGCCTCCACCCAAGAGCATGCTCAGAAACTTGATACATTTCTGAAACATATCCCCCTCCCGGATTTGAGTCTGAAACTCAACAGTTCCTCTCCTGAATTGTGCGAGGTTGATACATTTCTGAAACATATCCCCCTCCCGGATTTGAGTCTGAAACTCAACAGTTCCTCTCCTGAATTCTCTCTCAATCTCTCAATACTGAATTAAATAATCGTTTCTTAAAATGCCATACCTATACTTGATGTGATCGTAGTGAGGGCGAGTAGAATAAAGAAAGAAAACTCAGTCGAAAATCTGTTGTTGTGGGCCCGAACCACAGTCGCACCTTTGCTCCTAGAAGGAGCCTCAGTCGCACTCATTCCCCATGTTCTACCCTCACACTCTCCTCGCCGTCTATTCACTCTGCCCGCTGGCGTCGCCCTCTCCCCGCTCCCATCTAGGCTCCGCCCAGTCTGGCGGCGCGGCAGCGACGCCCTTTTCCCCTCAGTATTCCTTCTAGTCTTTGCCCTAGTCGTCCCCTCCTGGAGGTCCTGTGGTTGAGGACGCTAACGAGACCAGTGCCCGTGTTCCCTTCCCGTGTATGAGTCCCGAGGGATAGGTGGAACCCTTTATCGACTGGCGTCGGAGGGGACGACTAGGGCAAAGACTAGAAGGAATACTGAGGGGAAAAGGGCGTCGCTGCCGCGCCGCCAGACTGGGCGGAGCCTAGATGGGAGCGGGGAGAGGGCGACGCCAGCGGGCAGAGTGAATAGACGGCGAGGAGAGTGTGAGGGTAGAACATGGGGAATGAGTGCGACTGAGGCTCCTTCTAGGAGCAAAGGTGCGACTGTGGTTTGGGCCCACAACACTGTTCTAAAAAACCGGAGCTAATCATGTTTGAAAATACCCATTATTTAATGAAAATTGTAAGAAAGCATCCACCACTCTTTATTTAGGCCGACGAGAAGTCGCCGTTTCGAACCGTCGAAATTGAGAGAAAGGGAAGTAAAATCGGCATGAAAATCGTTGGTAATATTATTACTACAATCGACCCTGGATCGCTCGCCGAGAAGAACGAACTGAAAATCAGATTATCGCTGTGAATGGGGCCAATGTAGAAACCACGGCTCAGAATGAAATAGCCGATATATTTAATAGCGACCCAGAAAAGACAACGATGGTCGTCCGTTATAACCCTGAACGCCTGACGGAGATTCCAAAGATGAATTGCATACTCTGGTCCGGCTCCATTATTAGTGGCGTCATTATCTCGCCTCTTGGGAGCGATCACTATTAGTGGTATCATTAGTGGAGGAGAGGAAAATGGGTGGAGACTCCACAATTAGTGGCGCTATTGGCGCTCATAATAATTAATAATAATTTATCTACGCCCGAGGCGCGGCGAAACAGTAAGGTACATGAGTGATCAAATAGCAAGGAAATGGGAATTGACTCTCAGTAATTATTCAGTGTGAGAGAGTATGGCGATTAAGGGGTGGTTCAGTAATCGGCGCTTGAATACTCGTATGTTGGGGGCGGTTCGAATTTCTTCAGGGAGTTGGGAATACCATCTGGATGTTCTAACAGGAAAGGAATGAAATCTAGAAGTGCTAGTGGTCAGTTCGATATTGATACCAAATGTTGATGTTCGATCTCGCTGGTCTCGTTGAGGTTTGTATACATAGAATGACGAACGGGGAATAATAGTGGATCCAGTCATAATCATATGAGTCATACAAATATCACCTATGACTCTCCTCTCAGTAAGCGGGCGCAGGCCAAGAAGTTTCAAACGATCAGGGTAGGAGGGTAGAGAAAGAGGATAGGAAGGAGAGGGGAAGCAACGATAAAAGACTTGACGGGTGAAAATATGTTGAACTTTCTCAAGAGTTTCAATGTCAGATAAATAATGAGGATTCCAAAAAGGAGAAGCAAAGTCAAGGAGGGGAAGGACATACGCTTTGTAACTACGAAGAAGGATGGTGGGGCAGTTGAATGGGAGGGCTTTGAGAAGCAGGAATAACTTAGAGGTGGCTTTCTGAGCACGGTTTCTAATAGAGCAAGAATTCTTGAGGTCAGAGCGGACTTGAACACCTAGATCACGGACGTTATTCTCGAGGGGTAGCTGAATGGAATTAATATTGTAGCGAGGGGAGGATTGTTTGGAGCCTATACGAAGATGAGAGCATTTAGAAGCAGACAGAGACAATTGGTTGAGTTGGGTCCATTCAAAGAGGCAATCAAGGGCAGATTGAAATTCAGAAGTAATAGCAGATTTGGTCGACTTATTGTAGGAGATATACAATTTGACATCATCAGCATAACATTGGACGGATACGTTGTGAAACTTGGATAGGAGACGAGAAAGATCAGCTAGATAGATGGAGAAGAGAATAGGTCCTAGGACACTGCCTTGTGGTACTCCTGAGAGGATGGGGAAGGGGTCGCTAGTCACGGAGGGCAAACGAACGGAGAAAGTGCGGTTGGATAGAAAGGAGTCGATCCATGATAGTAGATTACCATGGATACCGTAGTGAGATAATCGAGCAATTAATTTAGGGTACGGAACAACATCGAAAGCGCGAGTGAAATCAATGTACACTACATCAGTTGTAAGCTTTTTAGAGTGAGAAGTAGTCCAATCATTTTGACAAGTCAATAAATTTGTAATAACACTAGCACCAGAACGGAAACCGTGCTGGTTGGAAGGGAGGATATTGAAGCGAGAGAGGTGACTGTTGAGGTGGTCTTTGATGAGACGTTCCATGGTCTTAGCAGCAGGAGAAATGATAGAGATGGGTCTATAAGAGGAGGGAAGGTTGCTATCTTTGCCCGGCTTAGGAATGGGAGTAATAAGGGAATGTTTCCAAGCTGATGGGACAGTCCCAGAAATGAGACTGAGGTTGTAAATATCAGCTAAGGGGGTAGATAGAGCATATGCACACTTAGAGAAAATAATCTGAGGAATGCCATCATAGCCTGTAGAGCAAGATGGGGACAATTTGCGTAATGCTTTGTAAACTGCATGAGGGAAAAGGGTGAATAGAGAGAGTGAAGGAGAGATGGGTAAGGAGGAGAGAGGGGGGAGAAGGCCATCATCTAAGGTGAAATGAGAAGCGAATTCAGAAGCAAGTAAATTAGACTTAGAAGAACTATCATAAACTGGTTCATTATCAGATGAAACTAGTTCAGGTATAGATAGCTTAGGTTTTGTGAGAGAAGAAATATGGCGATACAAATCTTTAGAACGAGCTAATTTCTTACGGGTAGAGTAACGAGTCCATTTGCCAATCTCGAAAAGTAATTTCTTACTACAATGGTCAAAAAGAGTTCTAACAGCCGGGATATGAATCTTAGCGAATAATTGATCACGATGCTTAATTAAGCGAGTAACGTGGCTTGGATATGAAAGAGAGGGAGGTCGAGGAGTACGGTAGGGGACAAAGAGGTCAATAGCTGAATGAATTGTAGAAGAGAAATGGTTATACACGGAATCGATATCAGGACAGTCACGAAATAAGGATAACCAGTCAATAGATAGAGGGTGGTTGGACAGAGCTGGATAATCGACACGAGAGAAGTCTCGAATTAAGGGAGGTTGAGGTGGGGATTGAGGAGACGAGAGGGAGAATGAAATACCAGAATGGTCGCATGAAGGGAAGGGAGGAATAGCGGAAATGGCCGATACTACGGTGGGATCGTTACCTAAGACCCAATCGATACATCTAACGCCGCGCGTTGGAAACATGTGAAGATGAGAGGGAAATAATGATGGGGTGTGGAGTCGATGCATGGATGTCTGATAAGCAATTAATGAGGGAGTCGGTCTTGGAAATGGAATAGCTTGGAGGACGATAGACTAGACATAATCTAATGTATGCACTCGAGTGGAAAAGGTCGATACAGGTAATCTCGTGTTCGGTGGAGGGAAGGGATACTGTGGATAAAGAGAGGTAATCACGAAGAATGATGCAGGTTCCGCCACCACGGGAGGATCGATCAGAGCGAATAATGGTGTACGGTAGAGATCCGATAATTAGAGATGATGGGGTCTTGCTTGATAGCCATGTCTCAGTTAGGAATACGATATCAGGTTGGGTTGCCATGAGGAATGAGCGGAAAGCATCGAGCTTATTAACGACTGAACGGATATTGAAATAGTGGCATGATAAGGAGGCCATCGCTGGCTCGGGCTGAGCTAGTTTAAAGGAAGGGCGACTGAGTTGGGAGTAGTAGTGATGGGTGTAGTGGGAGCAGAATCGAGGAGGGAAGGCATTTTGGGGAAGAGGGACTGAGTGGTGGCGGAGGGAACGAGAGTGGGATGGGCGGAAGTGCGAGACTTATCGTAGTTCTGGGAGCGAGGGTGGCGGAGAGACTTCTTCATTGCTTCAAGTTGTGACTTCTCGATGAGTGAGCCCCCGTAGATCATCATGTCCTTTCCGTCTGCTATCATCGACCGTTTCTTCACTCGCAATTGGTAGGCGGCTTCACGCTCAGCCTTGGTCATAGAGGGGCGAACATACACATTGGGGAAGTTGGCAGTAACGGTGCGGGAATGGGACAGGAAGGAGATCTGGGCGGAGCGGGAATGGAACATTACTTTGAGAAGGCGGGGGCGGTTATCCCTTCTCTCACCAATTCGGAAAACAGCAGCCGGTTTATGCTCCAGCTCAGCGAGGTCTAGCATGTCGATGACTCTGGCAGTGTCATCCGACAATCTCTCACTGGCCTTCGTCGCAGTAGACTCAGGGAGCCCTTGAACCACCACCGAGCGAATCCTCTTGTCCCTCTCAATGGCATCATCGATCGAGGTGGTCGATCTAGCCATTAGCTCTTTCATCTGCTGGGCACAAGTACCGAGCAGCAGAGCGAGGGAACTTCCCTTCTCATCATGAGAGAGGGAATCGAGGTATCTGCCAATACCTCGAAGGAGTTCACCCGGATCGGGAACAGAGACCGGCAGCATTTCGTCCAGGGCAGAGGAAGGGGAGGGGAACTTACGCTTAGTCATTAATTAATAAGAGGGAGTGAAAATATACAATAGAATTAGAAGAAAAACGAAACAAGTGCTAAATAGTCACGTAGTATCGATTGGGTCGCGCGAGAGAGAGGAAGAGGTCACCCTATCGCGGCGAGGGAAGAGAGGAGAGTGAGAGGAGAGATTAGTTTACGATTATCGATACGGTAGTTGTTCACAATCGACTGACACCGAGTGGCGCGCTGCGGCTGCGCTGCGTTCAACGGTTCATTTTATTTTCTTGGTTTGTCGTTCGTCTGTTTATTAAAATATGTTTAAATTTATCCCGTTTTTGGTTATTATTTGTACATTTTGCGTCCGGCGCTCGCCTATATTTTCTGTGCATGATGTTCTAATTATCGCGCGTCGGTTTTGTCTCTTTACCGTTTTGATTGCTTCGTCTTTTCATAAATTCAGTGTTTTTTTGAATAGCTTCTTATTTGAATGTTCTTTCAGCCTAGTCGATGGTTCTTACTTCTTCATCTCATCACACTACTTTTTCATCTCATCTTCGTCGCGTCTTGCAAATCATGTAAACTTTTGGGTGTTCTATACCTCTTTTTCAAAATAATAGCCTCAACTTTAAACATAGTTATTTTAAGTTTAAGTTTACTGACTGCCTTTCAATATCATTTTTTACAGATCGACCGCGGCGTGTTCACGTCGCCCCAGAACACTACCTTCTACCTTTCGAACTGCGGCCACACTTGCTGCAAGGAATGCATCGACAAAGGTATTTTCGCTTATCTTCGCTTTGTTCTATCCTATTCCCTAGTTGTTCGCAACTAATTTATGGTTTTCTTTAGGTCGATTGTCAGACAAGTGTAGCAGATGTAGTGCTGCTGCACCAAAGTTCGTCACCATCGATCGAAGTCTGGTCTCAAATGCAAGTTTCTTTTGTCAACATTTTTTGCTACTTTCTCTATTTTAAAGTTACCGAACAAGGACGAAATTTACCCGTTATTATTTTTCCTCCGTCGAATAGCCGATGTTTGAATTAGTATAGAATGAATATACAAAAATGCTAGATATCAATAATAGCCTCAAGGGAAAGCCGGAAATGATCAGCGTAATACCGCGCTCTCTCACTTTTGCATACTCTCTCGTACAGGCGACGGGATCAAGGTGAGATCAGGGTTTCGTCCTTGTTGGGTAACTTTAATGCTATTTCCAAGCTATTTTATACTAATTTTTAAAACTACTCGGCTTTCAGCTGCAAGTATTATTCAAGAGGACCTGCTTGTTGATAGCAGAGCACTCAGAGGAGCTCGCGTCTTCGTTACACTTCCAGGTTAGATAACAGTTTATTTTTTCGAAATTTGACCAATTTCTAGTCCAATCAACGAGCATTGCGCATCAAGGGACAGCAAGAACACATTAAACATCAAGAAGTGCAATTAGTGGAACTGCAGAGGTATTTAACTTTTACTATTCCTGATTTTTTTCTTTATTTTCAATAATTTTTGTAATTACAGCCAGGTCACAACGATGAGCGATGAGATAAAGATGGTACGGCGAAAGTGCGATGAGGTACACATTCTTACTTATGCACCTTATTGTTTCGGGCATAACGATGTTTAGAATATAGCTAGGGCATGAGCTTATTATTCTTGTTATCTCCATGTAATGATAGTGTAGTGGCGATTTACTCGTACAATCAGAGTTCTCTTGAGCGTTCAAGAGAAAATTATTCTTTGGGAATTTGATAAGATTCCCGAAGTTGAAAATTTGCATGCTAATACCGGCATGCCCACACGTGTTGCTAGAAAATCTGTTCTATCCAATTTAGATATATTTTTCTTTCTTTAAATAACCTTTTTTTCAGAATCCACGCGTAGATCACTTCGACCGCCCCTTCTTTCCCGATGGAAATCGACGACGAGATCACGGAGATTACTCCAGGTACGGTAGGGTGCCCTAATATTTTGGTTTTCTTTAGTCAGAAAATTTGAATATGTTATGGTGCATTGAAGTTGCATATTCTTGCTTTAAATTTGATCTTAATACCGATTATTGAAGCTTTATTTGAATCTCTAGTTTTTACCCAGGGAGGGGCTCAAATATGGTGCTCAATAATTCGTATTATATCTACCGTATCCCACTCAGACGTCATGCACGAAAAGTCGCGCCCCGCCGCGAAAATCCATCTGCCCACGACCACTCCGAAGAGCAGCATCAAAATGGTGGTGAGCGATTGATCGATAATCACCTAGCTCACTGCGTACAACGTTATATGTAATCTCGTATGAAATTAATGGAAGTAGTGGGGTGTGCTCAAGTTAAGCACATTTCCCACATCAGGATCCTCTGTTCTATGGTTACAGTAACCCTTGAATGGTAGAGTACTCGCAGGTGGACAGCGATTTATGGAACAAGGAGTGATAATTGCATTCGGTTGCGATATTAGATAATGGTCACTAGCTTTTTTTATTAGATCTGCAAATAGGGAACAGTGGTGGTGGCTCATTGTTGCACGTGTGCATCTTTCCATGGTCTTCGTCCGTATCCTGTAGATGTATGTAGTGAGTATCCACTTTGGCAGGAGTCTGACGATGGCGGAGCGACTCCCCTCCCCTCGTCCCAAGGCTCCGATGAAGAAAGTGGAGCAGCCAGAAGTGACGTCATCAACCACTCAGGGATCAAACCACCCCACCTCACTCAAGGTACCTTATTATTCTTTTGCTGAATATTAAGATCTAGAGCTGCTAAGCTTTTTATATTTGTTTTATTTTGAACAGGGTTGGCTTAAAAACAGTTCAAATTCCCTTGAGATTTGGCTTTCTGTTCGGTAGAGATAGTAACGAAGAATACAGATAAATTTGAGTCTAATATTCTGATTTCACTCCTACACTTGCTCCGATCAGGACGATGTATGGAGACAAGACGATGGAGCCGTGAGTTTAAAGTTTGCATTACCAAATTTCAACTCGTAGGGCAGTAGGGTAGCAGAAATGAGATCGGCAATATCGTACCCTCTGGAACCCTTCCCATCTCTCTTTCTCTCTCTCTCGCGAACTCGCACTAAAGAAGTCGCGATACTGTTCCCTAGCGAGATCTCGGTCAAAGGTGCCAGTGGGTACAAGATCTCGCACGTTAGCGAGATTTCGTCCCGTCTCTTCCCATTCCTTCACCAACGGGGAGAGAGCAAGTGGAGAGGGGGAAGATGGGAGCAGGGGTTGTTCTCCCGTGTAGATAGGGATGTGAAGATATCTCGCTCAGAAAGCGAGACCTTGTACCGCTGACATTTTGAATTGGCTCGCGCACATGCGTGTCCACGCCGCCGGCGAGTTTTGTCCGGTACTGCGGGACATAAGGGGGGATATCATGGATATTTTGTCCATTACTGCGGGTCCGGAGTAATGTCGAGCAAAGCTCAGATATGATATCCCCCGTTGCCTACGGCAACCCAGCATGCATATTATCACTACCATAACCCTCATTACCGTAATCTTGCTACTGTAGTTTTGCAAAATAAGGAATTTAATATTTTTATTTCATGGTAGAGGTCAAACAGTGGTCGGTGAGCATCACTGTCCATATCATAGATCATATACCATGTGTACAGTACCCCTGAAGTTGGAGATGTTTTAGTGCTATCGACAACAAATTTTTTTGGAAATCGGTTCTAGAAATCCGTTCTTTGTGCTTACGGTACGCCCCCCCCCATCATGTATGACTGCGGATTTTGTCCAATACTGCGGTCATCTGAGAGTCTCCCAGAGATATCCGTCGACCCACAGAAAATTAGAACGAACCTCCGAAAATTCTGACAGTTCAGATAATTTCAACGACCCTAAGAAAAGTTTTCCGGCGTTCAGAGAATTTCGACGACCCTCACAAAATTCTGACGGCCTGCAGAAAATTTCAACGACTCAGAAAATCCTGACGGCCTTCAGAGAATTTTAACGACCCTCAGAAAATTGCTATGGCCTTCAGAGATTTTCCACGTCCCTCAGAAAATTTTAACGGCCTTCAGAAAATTCGGATCGTCTTCAGAAATTTTCGACAGTCCTCAGAATTCCGCAAGAACTAAGAGATATCCGGAGGCCCACAGTCTGAAATCTCTGAGGGTCGTTGAAATTTTCTGCAAGCCGTTAGAATTTTCTGAAGGCCGTCAGAAGTTTGTAAGGGTCGTCGAAATTCTCTGAACGCCGGCAAACTTGTCTTAGGGTCGTTGAAATTATCTGAAGACTATCAGAATTTTCGGATGTTCGTTTTAATTTTCTGTGAAAGAACCGATTTTTAGAACTGATTTTTAAAATAAAACCAGTTATCGACATCATTTATCAATTCATGCACTCAAGGGTACTGTAGATACTTTAGGTGGGCTAATGAATGGCCATTCATGCTCACCTACCACTGTACGAACTCTTCCATTTATATCAGGCTGGTGCATAAGTTTTTTCCAATTTCAACATGTGAAGCTTTTCACATATTCTGTTCTTTGGCTCAAATTGATTTTCATTTTGATTATCATATATTATGAGTGCATGGATACTCTCTTAAGCGCACTTTAGTACAGACCTATTGAGATCGCCTTGTGGCCATAGTGCGAGGTCAAAGTAGTCTCGACTACGAATTTCGCTATGACTTTAACAGGTTTGAGCTTTCCAATGTGTAGTGATCAGGTGAAATCATCAACACTATCGTGAAGTGTGATGAACGTACATCACGAATATACACGTGAATCGTGTTTGGCGCAAATGACCTGCTCACAATATGAGCTAATGTCACTGCTGGGTTCAGTTCATCGTGACCAAATTCTCTTCCCTTCACCGTGCTCCCGTTAGCATTACCTTATCGAAACCAAACATATTTCAGCATAAAGTTACTCCCATGAGGAGTTTCAAATTGCGTTATTATGGACATTCATTGCTGCAACCAAAAGCTGCAGTCATCAACATTTTTATGACGAAATTTGAACATCGGAATCAATGTATTTCGCAGCTTCCTGATTAGATGATACATAGATGTCCCACGTTTTTGTGTTCGTTAGCGTCAGCTACCATTAAGCTATCACTCAATGGCTTCACATAATGGCGGCATTCCTGTGCATTCAGAAAATGGACTGTAAAAATAATCAACAAATGTCAAAATTTTGATCGGATAGTCCAATAATAGGATTTTGGAAAAAAATCTCTTATTGAAAAGTGGATGATGCGATGTCTCAAATTTCACTAATGGTAACGTAGCCCCATAGTGCAAGATTAAAGCGCCCCTATAAACAAGCCAGTCTCTTTAGCACATGAGGCAAGACAAATGAAACATCAGGTGGAATTTCTTTCCAGCTTGTATGATTAGCCACTCGCTAATTCTGTGATTAATTAGGCTAGCACCGATTTCAACCTATTATTTGAAAGGGCATTCAAGGGGCTTCTCAATAATGTGTGTGAAGATGTCCAACCAATTTTCCCTGCAAAACAAGAGCGCGCCCATTTTTTTCAATATTTATATTATACATTAACTTTTGGTTAACCTTTCATTTCTAGTATGATTTAAAAGCACGACACATTTCGGGCATATCATAATAATTGTGAACTATACCCCTACATTATGCTACAAATGTGTACTGATATGATTTGAGTGGCGGTTCATATGTGGCTTTGAAATTCACCTCCACAATTGGAAAAAACTTATGCACCAACCTAATAAAAATGTGAAATTCCACTTTTTGTAAAGCTACGGTAATTAGGGTTACGGTAGTCGAACTATGCATGCTGGGTTACTGTAGGCTACGTGGGGTATCATATCTGAGCTTTACCCGACATTACTCCAAACCCGTAGTCCCGGACAAAATCCATGATGCCCCCCCTTAGGTCCCCCAGTACCAGACAAACGCGCTGCCATAGCTGGACACGTATGCTCGCACGAGATTTAGGGAGAGAAAATGGCCAGGGAGTGGGAGAAAATCGATCTCGATCTCTTTTCTGCAACCCTATAGCGCAATATATTAACCAGTATTTACTATTTCCTGCACATCGATGCATTCAATCTCCATTTGTGGTTTTGTACAACCCTGGACCGGTAATTTGAGCTTCATAGATCATTGTTTCAGTCTCATACAAGACATCTAGAGCGACGGGGACGATGAAGGAGCTGGAAAGTACACTGGCGAACCTTCCAAGGTATACTTCGACCCCAACCTGAACGGGGGAAAGCCCTTCAAGCCTCTAATTTTGTTCGAATCAAACCCCATTTTATTGTAGTTTACTTCGCTCAAAGCCCCCCATTAGAAGATGTTTTTCCTAAATATCCGTATCAGCTAATTCAAACGATCTATAGCATCCTCTTATCACAACTTTTAAGGAAGAACGCCCCTCCCCCTCTGTATTTTTCGCTTTTAAATTCCCCCTTTCAATTAATCACCCCATAGAATCATCCGAAGTAATAATTGCATAATTTGATTCCGTGTTTCAATTGTACATAAAATTTGACGTTCTGCGGTTATATTTGCAATCTCAGTTCAATTGTTATCATCTTTTGTACATAGGATTTTGTGCTGTTAACATTGTTAGTGTTAGAAGGTTCTCGTTTTCTCATGATGTTCTGGTTTTGAAGTAAATATTATATCGATCGCATACCGTATTCTGAATGCAAAGAACGAATGGCTACAGTAATCCAGGGCGAGGAGGGGAGCAAAAGCAGGGGAAACCCACCATTAATGGCACTATTATCTCCACTATCATAATCATAATCATTTATTCGAGCGTCAAGGCAGAGGCCTGTCGAACAATGCCAGTCTTCCATTCAGTCGGGTTTTCCCTGTATACGCGTTGCCAGTGTACACCGTGTTCTTTAGTGAGTTCGTCTCTCCATCTGACTCTAGGTCGTCCAACGGGTCTTGTGCAATCCCACGGAATCCACTCGTACACTCTCTTGGACCAACGATCATCGGTTAAGGTGGCTAGTCTCTCCGCCCATCTCCTCTTCCTTATCATTACTCGAACTCGGATATCGGTTAAAGGGACACGTTGAGACAGCGTTTCGTTTGATATTCGGTCCATTCGGGTCACTCCAATCATCTTGCGCATCATGTTTCTTTGAGCAACAATGAGCCGTTTTCTGTCTCTTGCTGTGGTGCTCCAAGTTTCACTTCCGTAAGTTAGCGAAGGCTCGACGCACATTCGGAAAAGGCGTACTTTCAGCCCAACGGCGCATCTCCGATTCGTAAAGAAGTTGATGAACTTGTTATAGGCTCTCCAAGATCCTCCTATTCTTCTATTAATTTCAAGAGTGAGAGTTTGATCAAACGATAGACGCGTGCCCAAGTATATGAATGAATCAGCGTAATCTATTCGATCATTGCCGATGAACATAGGGACTCGTGTTGTATTGGACATTATGACTGTTTTGCCTATGTTGATCTCCAAGCCAACCTCTTTGCTTCTTCTTGATAGTTCTTGCAACATAGTATTGCTTTCGGTTGCACTGTGAGATATGAGAACCACGTCATCGGCGTAGCGAAGGTGGTTCATTCGCTGGCCGTTTACATTCACTCCATAGGCTGACCAATCCATTCTTCGAAATATTCCCTCCAATACTGCATTGAATAAGTGCGGGCTAATCGGATCCCCTTGGCGTACTCCTCTCCGAATGTCGACAGGTACTCGATCACTGCCAACTCTCACCGAGACTTTTGCTTTGGAATAGATTGCACTTAGAGTATTTATGATCTTGCTATGAACGCCTTGATTATTCAGAGCCTCCCAAACATGATGGAATTCTACCGATGGAATTCATTTCTGCACTTATCTTGTCTTGGCCTGGAGCTTTTCCATTCTTTAATCGAGCTATAGCCAACATAATTTCACTTGAGAGGATCGAAGGAAATGTGTCATCGCTACCGTATTTTGATTGGGCGATTTGAATAGTTGATGAGTATAGGCGGTTATAGTACGATTGAACTGTTTGGGATACTTGGCTTCTATTGGCGGCTACACTTCCATCATCTTTCATTAGTCTACTTAACGTAGTTCTTCCAATTTCTGATTTACGTAGAGCCAATTTCGTGCTTCTACCGTACCGTACCGCCTCCTCGACAAACAGCACATGCCGTCGATGAAGATCGTCATTGAGAGAGAACCTTAGAGCTTTGCTAGTCACAGCTAGATTTATCCTATTCAGTGCGGTAGGAGGTTGCTTTCGTAGCATGTTTCTACTTCTCATCAATTGTTCCGTCTTGTAGCTTAATCTCTTGGGTTTCGGATCAGGAATCATGCAAGTTGCCGCTATGTTTTTCATCGAACTCACGATCTCCTGGTAGTTTGATAGATTGGTTTGCTGGCTTGCCATAGATGCTGCGAATGCAGGAATTGACAGTCTCTGATTGATTCTTGGTGGTCGGTGTCGCTTTCGTTCTTTCTGATTGATTCGTATTCTGGCCATAATAAGGCGATGATCGGACGAGAACGAGTGAGATCCAACTATGGAGACATCAAGAAAAAGTGAAGGATCCTGGCAGAGTATGAAATCGATCAAATTTTTCGTTTTCATATCAGGTGATTGCCATGACCACTTGCGACTCTCTCGCTTGTCAAATCTCGTATTCATGATCTTCAATTTATTAGCACAACAAAAGTCTCCCAGAACTTGTCCTCTTTCATTACGCATTCCGAGTCCGTGTCTCCCTATCCACTCTTCATGTTTGGCCAGCCGTGATCCAACCTTGCAATTGAAATCACCGCAGACAACCACTCGACGTCTTCCAACACCCGGTAGGTGAGCACGACTGGAGGGAGCGTCTAACAGTGTCTGCAGTTCATTCAAAACACACTCATAGTCAGCATCGGGAGAGGCCCTTGTTGGAAGGTAAATTGATACGATCCTCAATCCCATTTTGTCGATATCGAGATATGAGAGGCGGTCGGTCAGATAGTGGAAATCGGCATGAGCTGCCCATTTCGAATGAATTAGAAATCCTGTTCCATATAGTGATCGTAAGCCGTAAGCGTGGAATAGATGGTTGGATTGCGATAGAGTCATAGAAGTAAAGCCAGTTCGGCGAGTCTCTTGAAGGGCGATAACATCGAACGACAATTTACTCACGGACTTCTCAAATTCCACTATTCGATCACTTTTGCATAGGCTTCGACAGTTCAAACTTCCGATCTTGAGCTTGAGTGGCATTGATTGGACAGATACCTCACCAGGTTGTCCAAGCTGACTGGGAGGGAGACTCCAGAGGGAAGAAGGGGAGAGGGGGCCGAGAGGCGACCGCCCCTCACCGACGATCGAATGGAGAAAATGGAGAAAAATTATATGAAAACTCCACTATTAATGGCACTATTAGCTAATGATGCACCATTAGTCCACTATTAGTTCCACTATTATTTCATGAGCACGTACGTTAGTTACGGAGATAATGATGCCACTAATAATGGAGCCGGACCAGAGTATATGTTACCGACGATACATTTGAGGCGTATTATAAGGTGTATCCGCTTCTTTTCAAGAAACGTGAGAATTATCAAAAGGATGCTGAACTTGGCAACATTGATGGACATATAAAGAAAGGAATTCTTGACAGCGATCGAATTTGCAAGATAATGGTATATGTCTATGAATGCCTACTGGTATTCTCCGCTTGTATTTGTGGCCTATGGATTGTTTTCGTCACTATTTCACATCGATAATCGGCCGCTTCTGATTGTACTTACTTTACTTTAACAGCTTTGTTTTCACGTAATTTTATGTATGAAGTTGATTCGATCTAATTTGTTGTGTCGGGGTGGGGGGGGGGGGGGGGGGGGAGGAGCCCGGCTTGAGCATTGGCCATCTCCGATTGCTTTTTTGTCTTGCATTACAACCATACCTGTCCAGAGCTGGCGGCGCTTGTCCACCCCCCGTTCACCCATGAACCCCGGGTCATGGTCAAAAAATCGATGGTAGGTCATGGGTAGGTCAAGATTAAGTACTGTACCAATCAATAGTACAGTACTTCTTGATACCGTATATAACTACCGTAACCCTGATTACCGCGAACTGATTTTTTTCAAAAATTGAAAATACCGTACCCTAATTTAAAAATCAAAGTACCGTAGCCAATCGATAGTACAGTACCACCAGATACCGTATCCCACTACCGTATCCCCGACTATCGCGAACTAATTTTATTTTCAAGATGTCCTGGTGACGTGCACAATCGGTCTTGTGTCGTGAACGATCAATTGTACAGTACCCAATTGACTACCGTAACCCAGTGCCTTGGGTCAGATTCAGTTCGTTGGGTCAAACAATTTTCTAAAATTTTCAAACATTTTTCTAAAAATTCAAAATCGATCATAAATTGGTTCTACACTAATTAGAGTTACGGTGGGATACTTTAAAATAATTGTATTATAGATTTAGAATTTTTATAAAAATGTTTGACCCAAGGAACTAGATCTGACCCAAGGAACTGGGTTACGGTAGTCAGTTGGGTACTGTACAATTGATCGTTCACGACACAAGACCGATTGTGCACGTCACCAGGACATCTTAAAAAATAAAATTAGTTCGCGATAGTCGGTAGTGGGATACGGTATCTGGTGGTACTGTACTATCGATTGGGTACGGTACTTTGATTTTTAAATTAGGGTACGGTATTTTCAATTTTTGAAAAAAAATCAGTTCGCGGTAATCAGGGTTACGGTAGCTATATACGGTATCAGGAAGTACTGTACTATTGATTGGTACAGTACTTAATCTTGACCTACCCATGACCTACCATCGATTTTTTGACCATGACCCGGGGTTCATGGTAGGACGGGGGGTGGGCAAGATTCGTGCCCACCCCCGTCCTACCATGAACCGGGGTCATGGATTTTTTGCCCACCCCCCTGCCGACGCCGCCGGCGTGGGCAGCTATGATTACAACTCCTTCCATTTCGCGCGTTCCCTCGCTAGTTATAGCAGAAGAAACAGAGTGAGAAATGGAAATACTCAGATGATTGAAGCAACAGAACAATAAAACATGATATATCTGGTAAACTTATAGCTCCTAAAGAGAACTGCATTATCTATTCAGCGCAACCGTATCTGATGCATGCGTGGTTTGGCATTGTGCCAATTTATGAGACCCGAGTAGACGCGCGTATTATTCAAACATGCTCCGGTATGCTCCTACGAACGGAACATCAATGCTGCAGCAGCTCGATATCAGAAAGCATTATGCCTATAGCAGTGAGATCTTTCGATTGAGAGAAGAAAACGATCGTCTCAAGCAACTATACGGACAGAGAGGAACTCTAACCGTGGTAAGCAGTCGGATTTCCTAGTCTTTTATACCCACTTTATTATCTTGCTCTGCTTCATCTGTGAGGAGCGAGTAGCACGGAGAAAGACAGAACGGTCCAACAACTGTTCTTACCAAAAACAAGAGCTAGACATGTTTTGAATCTTCGTTATATAATACAAATAAAAATGTAAGATAACACACACTTAGGTTGATGAGAAGTCATCGTTTCGGATCGTCAAAATTGAGAGGAAATTAGGAAAAATCGGCATCCGGATAACTGAGAATATCATCACTACAATCATCCCCGGATCGCTTGCGGAGGAGAAAGGACTGAAAATTGGCGATCAGATTATTGCTGTCAATGGAGTCAATGTAGAAGAGATGACTCAGACAGAAATAGTCAATATCGTGAACGCCAATCCAGAAAAGACGACTTTGTTTGTCCGTTATAACCACGAACGTGTGAAAGAGACAACACAGTACAGCCAATACGTTCCCAACGATAAACGTGAAGAGGAGTATGGAGAGGTATGGTGTCCGTCTTTTCAAGAAACCTCAGAATTCCCAGAATGATGCAGAACTTGGCAACATTGATGCAGTGAAGAAGACAGGATTCCTTGGACGAATATGCAAGATCATTGGAGTTGGCTTTATTTTCATAGTGTTCTTCTGTTTTTGCATTTGTGTCATTTTCATCATTCTCGTTTGCCCACATACAGGTTGTTTGAACTTGCGTCAATAATCTTCCGATCCTGATTGTATTCACCGTAACTGCTTTAAGTTCTACGTCACGTTATTCCATGTAATAAATCGATATAATTTATTATTTTTCTAATGTGTCCAGATGTTCTTGCGACAGGATCAAACATGACTTGGTTTACTTTCGAGAAATGCCAGGAGAAAGGGATTCCAAATGCCGATGTTCTAGGGACCGAGAAATGCCACGTACATTCGTATTGTTCATACTGTATTCCGGTGGTTCAAATCCAAATATTAGCATTGTCTGGCGGAGTGCCAATTGGCCAATTGCCCACATTAATTTATGAGACGCGCAAAGACGTAGACGCACATATTATTCAAACATGGCCTTGCCCACTTTGAATCGACTTTTTTTGTATATTTTTTCCTTGTTTATCCTCAGAATTGACGTACTATTTTTTTAAAATTTCGTACATTGATTATCGCTGTTTAGAATGGACGCTGTTGCTCATTCAATGGAAGACTCGTGTGCCCCCGAATCCGCTTTTGAGATCGTTGGTTAGTTGATTAACCTTCAATTTTATTCATGTGCGTGCCTATTCTTCTATTCCAGATTTTCCTTCTTCTGGCGATTCTCTCATGGTCGGAGTCTCAGTGCAGCAAGAACAGATTGCTATCGCAGAGCGCTTTGACTACATCAGTGAGATTGATCGGTTGAGAGAAGAAAACGAGTGTCTCAAGCAGTTATGCGATCAGAGAGGAACTCTTCTGGCTGTGAGAAGTAGAATGGCACTAGATCGGATGATCAGCGTCGGATGATAACCTTCCTCAACATAACCAAAAATAGTACATTTCTGTGGGACTTTGACAGTATGTTCCCGCACTGTCAATAAGTCTTCTGCGAAAATACTTTTTTTAGTTATAATTTTTGGTAATAATTTTTGGTAATTATACATCGGTGATTATCTGGCCTAGTGCCAGGAGAATTCGTAAAATGATTTGCATCGCTTTGTGTGCTCTCTCTTTTTTCCTGATTCCATGAGTATGTGCTAGTTGGTGTTGGTTGGAGTGGCAAAACATTTTTATCCTTCTCCCTCTAGATGGCCGGGAAGTCTCCGTTTCGGACCGTCGAAATTGAGAGGAGGGGAAGACAAATCGGCATCAGGATCGCTGATTATATCATCACTACGATCGTTCCCTTGTCACTGGCCGAGGAGAAAGGAGAACTGAAAATTGGAGATGAAATCATTTCTGTCAATGGGGTTAATGTAGAAGACATGTCTAAGGAAACATTAGTCGATATCTGTAATAGCAATCCAGAAAAGACGACGATGGTCGTCCGTTATAACCCCGAGCGCCTCAAGAACATTCCACAAAATTATTGGCTTCATGATTCTGACAAAGACGAGGAAGATAAAGAAAAAGAAGAGGTAACCACTACGATTGTTTCGATGAGCCTTAAACATCTTAGAATGGTGCTGAACTTGCTGCTAAAATTAAGGAACCGGCACTTGGCGAGATCGTCATCACTGGTCTTCTACTTTTCTTTGGTTTAATTTTTGTCATATGGATCGTTTTCGTTTGCCAATTTTCTGGTCGATAGTAACCTTTTTGAATTGGCAATTCACCGTTTCTGATCGTATTTACTTTAACCGCATTCTTTTCTATGTCACGTTGTTCCATGTCTAATAAAATGTTGATTTGGGTCAATCAAACTTTCGTTTCAGAAAACACAGTATAGATCAGTAAAATTTTCGAATGTTTCCCTGATTTCCCTGCGACGGGATCAAACCTGACTCGTTTGACTCTTGAAATGTACCAGTAGAATAGGATTTTCGAATGTCGATGAATTTTCAAATGTTGATTTTCGAATTTCGAATGGTCGTGAAAAGCCACGCATATTCGTATTCTTCATACTGTAGCCCGGTGGTTCAAATTCAAATTTTAGCGTTGCCAGGCGCCGTGCCAATTCATGAGACGCGCATTTACATAGACGCGCATAATATTCAAACATTCCATTTGCTCACTCTGACGTCTCTTTCTTGCTGTATATAAATATATTTTGCTTCTTGTATCATGTTGGTCATAAAGTTTTCTCCGATGTTGTCCATTGTGCATTCTGCCATCTCCCTTCGTTCGTTCTTGCCCAATCGTCTTAGGTATTTTAGTGGCATTAGGTTGGTGCAAAAGTTTCGCAACAAAATCACGATTTTCGAGATTTCCGAGATCTTCGGTCTTGAGCAATTCTCATGCGGTTCGTATGATATTAGTACATGTATGCTCTATATAGCGCACACTACAGCGCATCTCATTAATCATTTACACCAATGATAGAGCATTCCAAAATCTGAGATTTGCAATTTATTTAAAACTTTTCGATTGATTACTATTAGGGTGTCCCATAAGTTCTTACACTTTTTTTCGGAAAAACGTAAAATCGGCCGTATTGTGTGCTTCCCAAATGTTAATATTATTTAACAGAGCAACCATTACACAATCCCACTATCCATTGAATTAACACCAGCTGCTCTCCTCTCTGTTAAGCTAATTTTTATGTAACGGGTACTTTTTTCACCCATCGAGATTTATTTTTCCTACGAAGGAGCGCAAAGGTTGGTGCCACTAACTAACTATTTTGAAAATACACGATCCTACAATCCTTTCCGTGTACTTCACTTATGACATTGATTTGTATTTTATGAGTGCTAGCGTTCAATACTGACCACACTCACACGGAAAAAAAGCTAGGTTCTTTCTCTGTGCGCTAAAATCGAACCCTTATTTGGATATGCGCTAAATGGAGATATTTAGTGGTACTCCATATTACGTTGTGCAAATAACATTTGAAGAGATTAGCGGGAAATTTAATATCAATTATTTGTTTGATCATGAAATATATCATCGGCAAGGTGAAAAAAAATGGTTGAGTTTTTTAAAGATTTTTTTGTTTTTTTATTGTTGCATCAACATCAGTAGGCAGATTTCTTCTAGATTTAGATTAATATTAAGCTATTCATACACTACAAAACGTAGAAGAAAGAAATAATATTGCATTAAAAACTACTACAGTACCCTTTCCATAAACGTTTCTTAAAAACATATGGGAGCAGCTAAAACAAATTCAATGGATTGCGTGATTGTGTGATGGTTGCTCTATTCAACAGTATTAACATTTGCGATGCACGATTAATACGGTCGATTTAAAGTTCCTCTGAACAAAAAAAGTGTAAGAACTTATTGGACACCCTATTATCTTAGCACGGCAAAAATGGAGCCGCTTCATCACCATTTTCGAGAAGTATGATAGCTATATATTTTATTTTCGCGAATGATCTGTATCATCCTCAAAACAACGTGCCAAAATAGGCGCGTATTCCGGAAATGCGGGGTATTGCATCTGGCATTTTTAGAACATATTTACAGGAATTTTTTGCTCGGATTGATTGGGGTCTCAAATTAAACACAATCGAAAGTATCTATCATGAGAATGTTACAATTGAAAGTTGGTGAAGATTCACTTTTCCATTCGAGAGATTTCGCAATTATGGTTTTGAACCTTAAATTTTAACGACGAAATCGACCGTTTTCGCCACACATAGTGCAGAGCACTAAAGGACCATTATTTTTCGAAGGTGATAATTTCCTGATATTCCTACGACTGGAGCAAACATGCTTATGAGAATCGTCAGGAAAATAAAGAATTAACTAATGTGGAAAAAATCACGAGATACACAATGGCGGGGGAGGGACACGGGGGCATAGTCTAGTTTTCATGTAAGGACATGACCGGACTACACTGCATGAGTTGATGCCATTCAAGTGCCCTAATTCAAACATAATGTAGACCACTAAATGAACCATTCTATTTAATGATTTGCCTTCCACAGAATCCAACAGGACTCGATTTCTGTCGAAAAATGTAAGGAAATGTCTATTTCGAATGTCTATTTCCTAACAAAGGCCAGTGGAAAGCCACGCACTTTCGTAATGTTCATACAGTAGACAGGTTGTTCAAATTCAAATTTGAGCGTTGTCTGGCGCCGTGCCAATTGAACACAAAATAAGCAAAAATACACATATTTCGTGTATTATTTATATGTATTAGTCTTTACAACGTAAATACATTTTTTAAAGAATATTTCAGAATGCATCCGGACGCCCTCCCTACCAACGAGACAATTACTTTCGATGACGATTTCGAAATCGTTGTTGTGTACTTCATTTTTTAAATCTCTGATCCACAATGACCTCACCTCGCACTTGCCCGTTCAGACTCCCGGAGCACTGACGCACTCACTTCGACCGCAGATAATGTTGTGCACCAGCTACAGCAGAAAGCTAGAGAGGAGTTGAGCTACAAGACAGAGTGCGAGAGGCTGAAGTATAGCCTTGACTTGAAAGAACGCGAGTCAGCAGTGAGTCCAACAAGTGTCTTGTAAGAGTCTTGTAAGATATGTAGACAAAATTACAATATCATATTAATGACAATGAGGCGCGTGAGAGTGCTGGTCACTAGGTTTGAGCCATTGTTTGAGCTTCTTGCGCAAAATGAGAAACCAATACGACGTCATCCGCATATCTGAGATTGTTCAGCCGTTTTCCATCTATATTTATTCCGTAATTCTGCCAGTTCAGCTCACTAAAACATTCTTGCAGCACTGCATTGAATAAATGAGGGGATAGTGGGTCTCCTTGTCGGACACCTTTTGCTATGTCAATAGGAACTTTTTCCTTGCCCAATCTCACACATACTTGACTTATGTTGTACACATTTCTCATAACGTTCACAATTTTAGAATGTATTCCTTGTTTTGACAATGCTGCCCAAACCGAACCGAATTCGATGCTGTCAAACGCTTTGGTATAGTCAATGAAGACCATGAAACAGGGAAAGTCATATTCCATTGATTTGCTTATAATCTCGCTTATAGTAAAGGAGTGATCAAGTGTTGAATAATTCCTTCTGAATCCGGCTTGATCGTGAGTTTGGCTTGCATTTAACGTACACTCTATTCGTGTATCGATCGTGGATGTAAAAAACTTTGTAGATCAGATTTAGCAACGCTATCGGTCTGTAGTTTGTGATATCTAACTGATTCCCCTTCTTGAATATGAGTGAAATGAGTGAATTCGAGAGATTGTCGGGCACTTCCTCCTTGGCGATCCATTCGTTGAATAATGAAGTAAGAGGTTGGGAGATTATATCAATTCCACTCTTCAACATTTCTGCAGTAATCTTATCTGGGCCAGGAGACTTGCCATTCTTCAATTTCCTGATTGAGCATTCAACTTCACTTTTGAGAATAGGCAAGAAGGTTTCAGTTGATTTACACGTCACTCTAGACGGTCTTTGTCTGCTTGCAAATAAATCATCATAATAAGATTTCACAACATGTCTTAAGTCATTTTTGGAGTAGGCGATAGAACCATTTGGGGCTTTTCCAGCTGATTCATTTGAGTATTTCCGATTTGCGACGATCGTAGCGCTCTTCGTGTACTGTACCCGTATCTAACAGCTTCTCTCACCACTTCCAAATGCTTCTTTCGCAGATCTTCGGCTATAGAGAATCTTAGTAGTTTGTTTGTCTGGCAAAAGTCAATCCGATTATGAGCATTTGGTGTGACATCTCTAATACGCCTCCTTTTCTCGAATAGATCCTTTGTCGTCTTTGAAAATCTTTCGTCTTGATGCCTCGGAACCATTGAGTCGTGTGCGATTTCTCCTATAGTGCATGTGATCTTCTTGTAGCACATGAAGTCATCCTTAGACTTCGAAATGATCTTTCTTGTAAACAGTGTTCGGTCAAATTGCAGAAGAGGGCGAGGCTGATTGTAAAACCTCCTTGATTTGTTCAGAACTTTCAGACGAGCCATAACTAGTCGATGATCGGTTGTAAAGTTGAATCGACCGACCACATTCACATCTTGTATTATTGACTTATTGCGGGATATAATGTAGTCAATTTGGTTTCGTGTTTGCATGTTTGGGGACATCCACGTCCATTTCCTCGAGTCCCGTTTGTCAAATCGCGTGTTGTGAACGAACAGTTTTGACTCAGTGCAAAAGTCGAGGAGACATTGGCCTCGTGGCCCACAGGTATATCTTAATTGGCCATTGGCCATTGGCCCACAGGTATATCTTAACCATAAAGAACCCATTGCCCCTCCGCCCACAGCTCCCCTCCCACTTGGACCCAACCATTGCTCCAACCCGTACAGTATTCCCACGGCACCATACCACTCTGTGCACTACGGAATAACCAAGTGCCCGCGCCACTCCACTCCTAGTACACCTTTTACTTTCGATAAGCTACAGTAGGCCTAGAACTATCGGGTAACTGCACTACGTATCGTATCCGACCCCTCTCTCGGTGCACTACGGTATATCTGATACCGTACTCTGTATACGTAGTCTGTATACGGTATGACATCGGATTGATATCTGTAGGGATACGGTAGGCCATCGAATAGGTTTGTGTAGGGATATGGTATGCCATTGGATTGGTTTTGTGTAGGGATACGGTATTCCATTGGGTTGATTTTGGTAGGGATACGGTATGTCATTGGGTTGGTTTGGTAGGGATACGGTAGGCCATCATTTTGCTTTGTGGTAGATATACGGTAGGCCACGCCGCGGTCCTCTTCCCTCTCCACAACTATAGATCCTCGCTCGTCGACGCTAAGTCCGAATCGTCGCCTGGGGCATCTAAAGTACACCGATTACAGTAGTATCTGCCCTTGAACAACACTGATACCGTTCCCTGACTTCAAAGATCCTTCCCGCAGCCTCGCTGCTCCACTGTATGGTGCACGTCCCTTCGCGCCGCTCCCTGAACGTACTGCAAGTACTGTATCCTTCTCTCAAGAGTGCGGTATGTTCCATGCCAGATGAACGGTTGGTGCCGCCCCCTGTTTCGGTACCGTACCGTATCCTCCTCTCCAGAATAAAGTATGTACTGTACCGTAGTCTCCAGAGCAAGGTAGGTACCGCACCGTCCTCTCCATTGAACAGTATGCATCGTACCCTCCTCCAGGAGAGCGTCTTCCTCCTTGGGTTCTCTCCCCGGCTTGTAGGGCGTGAATCCTCACTACAGTAATCAGAGATCCTCCTCCTAGATCGCCGAGCACGGTATCGGGAGAAAGTGGTAGGTCCCCCCCCCCCCCCCCCCCCCGCTCTCCATCTCCAACTCACCCTCCTCCATTTATTTATTCTTGCTCTTCCTCCTCCTCCTCCTCCTCCTCCTCCTCCTCATCCGACCGTCCGTCGCACTCGCTCGTCTCTCGAATGAATGGAGAAGGAGAGAAGATGCACGTAGTCCCCCCTTTGTTCACTCGTAATTGAACTTGCCAATTCAATTATCCTATTGATCCTCTCGATGTTGGAATGCAAATTAGAATGCGAACGTGACAAAAGTTGTTTTTATATGTTTCGATTTCTTTTGAAAATCTGAACAAAAATGAATTTATGAATCCGAAATTTCCATGCCCTCTAAACGAATTCGCTGCTCTGGTTTCATTCTCAGAATTAGACAGCCTCTGCCTGCCATTTGCATTTGCATTTGCATTTGGCCATTTGCAGATCTTTGAGGCGAATTGGCTTCAATCAACGCTTCACCAGCACCACTATCTCCGGACCAGTTTATCATCTTCTTAGCATGATAAAACTCAACAACTGATCAGCATTTGATGTTCATTATCCATTCCTACTTGTGACATTGTCAGAATTCCACAGCCTTTATCAGATGCAGACTATTTCAATGGAGGCGAATAAATTTCAATCGCTTCATCAGCTTAATGAATGATTTAAAAAGCTGCGAATATTCCTTCCTAAGGCCCTAATCTGACTTATGAAAATATTAAGCACCACGTAAAATACGCCCGCGCGATTCTTCCCAGAATAGTTATTGAAATTGAGAGATATTCAAGAATGCGATTTATAGCGCAGCAGGTTGTGCGCTTGCTTTGCATTTTGTAAGTCGTGGGTTCGAACTGTCGAATGCACGAGTTTTTTGCGCATTTTTTAAAATACTTCATCCTTGATTTAAAGATGATACCTTGACTGCAGTTCGTGAATAATGATAGTGTTTCTGGTAAAACGATATATGAGAGGGATCGGGAGAGAATCGACCACCTGTGGGGGGTGGACCAAAATATAAAATCGATAATTTTAAAAATTCTGAAAAAAATAGGGAAAGTACTTCGAACAAAGCTCTTTCAAACTGCGTTGGCAGAAAATTTTTAAAATTTTATTTTTCGAGTACGGGCGTATCGAAGTTCTGATGTTTGGTGTGATAGTCTACCACTGTAGGTACTTTAAATCGGCGTATTACATTTGAGCCACTTTTTCCGATTTCAAAAGTTATGCGATTTTTTCACTCAAGCGACCGCCCCAATTCAGAGATTTGAGCTGGAATGAAATCGTTGGCATGAAAGTTGTAGAGAATCTTATTCCGATCATTTCTAAAAAAAGAAAAAGTTTCTAGCTCAATTTTAAAGCAACTTATGATCATTTTCGTGAAGTGCACTTCACTATTTTTAGTGGAAACCGTCAACTTCGATACGCCCGTACTCGAAAAATAAAATTTTTAAAAATTTTCTGCCAACGCAGTTTGAAAGAGCTTTGTTCGAAGTACTTTCCCTATTTTTTTCAGAATTTTTAAAATTATCGATTTTATATTTTGGTCCACCCCCCACAGGTGGTCGATTCTCTCCCGATCCCTCTCATATATCGTTTTACCAGAAACACTATCATTATTCACGAACTGCAGTCAAGGTATCATCTTTAAATCAAGGATGAAGTATTTTTAAAAATGCGCAAAAAACTCGTGCATTCGACAGTTCGAACCCACGACTTACAAAATGCAAAGCAAGCGCACAACCTGCTGCGCTATAAATCGCATTCTTGAATATCTCTCAATTTCAATAACTATTCTGGGAAGAATCGCGCGGGCGTATTTTACGTGGTGCTAAATATTTTCATAAGTCAGATTAGGGCCTTAGGAAGGAATATTCGCAGCTTTTTAAATCATTCATTAAGCTGGTGAAGCGATTGAAATTTATTCGCCTCCATTGAAATAGTCTGCATCTGACAAAGGCTGTGGAATTCTGACAATGAAGGAGTTGAGCTACAAGACAGAGTGCGAGAGGCTGAAGTATAGCCTTGACTTGAAAGAACGCGAGTCAGCAGTGAGTCCAACAAGTGTCTTGTAAGAGTCTTGTAAGATATGTAGACAAAATTACAATATCATATTAATGACAATGAGGCGCGTGAGAGTGCTGGTCACTAGGATGCCATTTATCGCGCGGCTGTGGAATTCTGACAATGTCAAAATGTAACACAGAACTGCCACATTTGCCCACCCACAAGCTCGCCCGAGCCAAAATGCCACCTGACCTCCTCATCATGCCACTCCCGCCCCATACAAGTGCTGGTGAATAAAAAATAACAATTACGAATAACAATGTATTTAACCTAGTATGTGCAGCACGGTGAATGAAGTCCCTAGACCATATGTATTACCATTATTATTTACGATCTCGATATTGCACTGTTATCTGCTCTATCCGCAAACATAAACGATAACTTATTTCGCAAAATTACATGATTCTAAGCATGTGTGGTCTAGAGACGAGTTAATAATTCAATAATAATCTTATGCTATAATATTTTAATTGATCCTTGGATACGCTTGCTAGGTTGTTCCCTCGTAGTAAGATGGGAATCAACCACTCTCTCATTTTCATGACAGCTGGTCAGTGGTTGCCAGTCTCCCGCGTTGATTAATCCTTCTCCAACTCGGAATGGGTGCCAACATTCAAACGGACGCGCTTTCTTAGTCGAGAGTAGCCACCCATTCATTAGATCCCGTATTTCTGCTTTCTTATCGAAATGATTCAGATCGCTCTTCCCTCTGATGAATCGACTACGAGCGACGACAGCTTTGAGATCATAAGTTAGTCCTGTGATCATATTTGCTTTCAAACAACTCATCAGTTCATTCATGCATCAATCAATCAATCAATATTTATCAGATCAAAAGTTAACGCTAGGTGAGGATAGGTCGGAATTCATCGGTCGTTGCAGACCACCAGATTCAGATTCATGCGGATTCATGCATACTTACTAACAAATATACGCTTGATAGACTAGCATGTAGATACTACATGTATGAAATATAAGTTCAGAAATTGCAGAGTGGGACGAGTTGGATTATGTTGATGCGAATGTTAACGCCGTACGAAAGGAAAGGGAGCGGAAGTGGGAGGACGTGATCGATATTGATGATCTGCAATTCAAGAACATTGATTGGAAAAATGTGAGAATTATTCACTTTTAGTGGGGTTATTCGTGCACATCGATAATGCCGGGAACGGTGATGCAGTCGCTATCCCTTGCACATTTACTAGACAGGATTGCCTGGTCTAATGGGGAAATAACTTCTGTCCCCTTACTTAATTTTCGTTTTTCTGATTCTCACTGTGGGAGTCAAGTAATTGTAGCATATTCAAGTTAGTAATTGACGGCAGCTTTGGATCATTGCTCGTGTTCTCCACACACAACGATGCGAATCGACTGTCCTCTACTATTTTAATTACAGTTTTACTTAAAAAATGTCCTTTCAGGTCAAGCTGCATACGTTTCATGCACTCTACCAGATCACCATTTTAATATTGTACACTACCTTCATCTTTACCCTCCTTTGCAGTGCTGGTAGAGGCTGGAATTCGAGTGAGTGTGATCAGGCAGAACCCTCAATTATTGAGTCATTCCAGAAATCACTCTTTCTTCAAATGGATTCGGATTTTTCTTCTCATTCAACTTCCTCTTTATCATTATGATTGGTGGGGTTGATCATCCGTTGTTCGCTTTATTTCCGCCGGTTTTCCTGAATATATAGTACGTTTTGTTGGCTACTCCACACTCTGCGGTCTCTGCATGCTGACGGTCAACCTCGATGCCATTCAATGCCTGCTCAGTCGGCTAATTTTGGTCCGCTCACTTACATTTAATTTGATTTTATACATCTCAAATAAAACAGCCATATATACCAAGCTTTTAACTAGTCTTAAAAGAAGAGCATGAAGTTCGTATATATTTTAATATATCGTTTTGCAGAAACGAGTCAGGGCTATCGACATCGTTATCGATCTTCTTTACACCTACACACCTGTCGGTAAGGTTTCAACGAACGATAACGATGATCGATATATTACTCGCCTACATAATGGAGTTTGATAATGGAGTTTGCATAGAGCTGAAATGTTGGAGTAGAAATTTGGTTTATTGCTTTTGAAAACATAGTAGTATAGTTGAACATTCCCAAATCCGAATGTGTATGTGTACAGAAGAAGAAAAAGTGAGATGAAGAAAAGTGAAGAAAATAATGCGGGATTTCCATTATTTTGTAGGAATGTTATCTTATGCCGTCTTGCATGGCTGCAATTGGTTGCACGAGTGTGCATGCAGAATCGTGCGCTCCAAGAAGCAGAAAGAAGTATGGTAACATACGTATCTGATACGTATCTAGACATTACTTAGTGATAAATGTATCACCGTAAGGAGTCGGTTGCAGATTGAAGGTGCTACTCTTCTCGATGAAGCAAGGGAGTGTGTGATTGGAGAGGTGATATATCGAGTAATATACTGCATCACGATGCATTCACTCAAAAATAAACATGCGATAGAAAATACTATCTTGCATCCAGCCATGAGCAGGATCAATTTGAAGGCGCCTCGAATGGGAAAACCAGAATGCGCTGAAGTGACGAAGACTTCCAAGAAGAGCAGGGATGCATTATCATTTGTATGCAAAGAGGAGAACAAAGATATGAATGAAGGCTCCTCACACATTAAGTACAAAGTAAGAATAAAAGAAGTTTACTCTATTCTCTGACAATAATGTACAACACCAGTAAAATAGATAATAAAGTACAACACAAGTAAAATAGTTTATACAGCAAGCCTTATTCCGCAAGCGTATTTCCGAAATGCACTTGGTATTCAGACGGACATCTGGAACAAACCCCCCATCAAGATCAATGAGATTGCTGTGTGCGGCGAGTTCATTCGTCTGGAGAACGAATCCAATGAATACTTCAGCCTGGCTGGATGGACGCTCAAGTCTCTCGATAACGGAAAAATGGTACCTAAGATACTTTAACAAAGCTCACGATAATTGTTTACACACTTAGACAGAGTTCACGTTCGGATCCCAGGATATCGTTCCAGCAAACTCGACTATTACGGTGTGGTTTGAAAAAAAACGATTTAGAGTTTTATATCACAATTGTATTGATTAGCTGCGGAGTTGTAGGTGTACAGCCACGATTCTGCAGTCGAGAAGAGAGTATCTGACTCGTATGTGATGCAGAAGTGTACCTGGCCTAGCGGAAAGCGTCCCTGGGTTCGTTGCAGAAAATATTGAATCATTGGATTTCCAGGAAGATAATGAGATTTCATGCTTGCAGGTAACTCTTTACAACGACAAGAGGCAGGCGAAGGCCTCTGTGATGACCATGATCGACTTGGATGATCTCCTGGAAAGAGCAAACTATAGAGAGACGTGCTCCATTATGTAACGAGGACCGATTATTCCTTGACTACCATCCGAAAACTGTACTTTCGTGGCCACTTGATACCCAATCGATAGGGCATTTAAATTATGTTTTCTGGCTAATCTACGGGCCTATAATTTTCGATAATTTGTCTTATATTTCGATTTCATGCCGCACTACTATATTAATATTGATTCTTCACCATTTATCCATACATGAATATACAATGTTCTACACTCACTGCAATCAATTTCGAAGCAATTGACAAATAATAATATGATGCTCTCCATTGTCATCTCATTCATTAAATTAGAGGACACAACAGCAATTATTTTGAAGACAAATGCCGTGCTCATTCCTTTCTGAACTTGAGATTGCCAATGTGCTTCTCGTTTTTCTCGTGAACACTCAGTATGTCCTCGAGACAGCCAATTACCTGCAAGTTATACAATAGTTTCTCTAGATCTCATTAATTCGATAGTCTAAATTATTCCGAAGACTAATCATTTTTTCACGGAAATTCAGCAGCTACTAGGGTTGGCAATTTGGGACAATGCATGCAGACCACTACGCCTCTCCCTTGTATAATTTCGAAATTTGAGAGGGGGAGGCGTAGCGATCTCATTATCTTGTCTCGAATAGCCAGCTAGTCGATGAGCTCACCTTCTCCATCTTCACTTCCTTCCTCTTCGATTTTTCCTCATCATCGATTCTCGGATCCTTTTCCTGGCTCTGCAATTTTTTTTGTTAAATTACTCTTCACTACATATTTTTTCCTGATTTGATTAGTGGGCGATGAGTGTCATGCTCAATAATTTACCGTGATCAGTGCAATGACTCCGCTAGCATAGTAGAGTGCTGTGTGAGGGAAGAGTAGGTCGGATAGGAGCAGGAGCTGCGAATATTTAGATGAGAGATAACTATTAGGTTGGCATGAAAGTCTTTGTCACTGGTTTTGTTTTTCCACTGCTCGTCGCAGATGGACTTTGACATTTCCTCGTGCCTAGTGAATAACAAGCAGTGAGGGGCCTTTAACGTAAAGAACTTCGCATTCCCTTCCCATCAGAAAGGGGCAAGTAGAGGAACGTTGTATGTCACAAGTGCCATCCACTTCAGTCATGTTCTGATTTGCATTTCAATATCTGACTTCACGATGAAGGATTCAGATACCCTACTGAATTATCTTTATGGCACACGTGCCCCCTCTACAACAGCATATGGAATTGGTTCCATCGCTTCGAAGAAGACGACTTGACCCTCAATGATCAGGATCGGTCTGTAAGACCTGGTGAGTTGGATTTGGAAACGTTGAAGGAAGTTGTGGAAACATACCCATTTCAAAGTGCCCGTGAAATGACTATTGCACTTAGAGTCCACCATAGCACTGTCAAAGACGGCTTGAGATCTCTTGGAATGAGGACATTTATCGGTCGATACATATCCCATGATCTGAGCCAAGCCAGCCGTGACCGTCGAGTCGATGATTCCATTACTCTCCTCATTTCCCAAGGCGGGGATCGATGGATGGAACGGCTCATAACGGGGAATGAGAAGTGGGTCCTCTACGATAACAACCACAGGAGAACCCAACGGGTTGGAGAAGGAGAGACTTCACGGGGTGTCCCAAAACTTGATCTGCAAGCCAATAAAAAAACGCTGTCAATGTGATGGGGAGTGGATGGCGTAATCTTATCGGAGCTACTACCTGAGGGCATGTCAATCACCGGGGTCAAGTACGTCACACACCTACATCATTTGAAGCTGGAAGTCGATCATTCAAGGCTGAAGGACAAGAAAGTGTATACTCAACAAAATGACCCCCGTCACCAGGTCTCCAATCAAATCAAGCAGGAACTGGCTAGATAGCGATGGATGGTTCTCCCTCATCACCCGTACTCTTCTGACATGGCCCGTAAGATTACGGGCTTTTCGCAGACCTGGCCCATGCCGTTCGAGGTAGGGCCTTCAATTCCCGTATATGTCTCGAGGTTGAACGCAAGCAATACTTTGCATCATGCCCAGGCGGGTTCTAAAGGGAGGGGATCCATACATTGCAGGTACGTTGTGCACATATTGTCAATAATGATGGCAAGTATAAATGAACTCATGCTTTTCATTTCTCCAAGAAATAAAGTTTTGAAAAAGTGACAAAGACTTTCATGCCAACCTGATATATTCCATTAAATTAAATATTTATTACCGTATCCAATGAGTAAGGCGCTTCGGCGCCATCTAGATTCTCCACGAGACTGTTGTACATCTCCTCTACGAGCATAGGAGTTGAGGCGCGTCTGAAAATATCGTATTTTCGTTATCATAGATACAATACTTATTGAATGTACAGCGCATTCGTTCTAACCTTTCTTCAGATGTAAGCGCGAAAAGCATAATCCTATGCAGATCCTCCACGCCGACTCCGAGATGAGTGCACTTAGAAAGTCGTTAAAGTCAGAATTCAAAGATTGATCTATGCCATAATCTAGATACAAATGGGGTTCATAACTCAGAATACCACAAATATACCTGCCAATCAAGAATCTCCGCGAGGTCTCCCGAATCCTTGTCGATGAGCACATTCTCCGTACGACAGTCTGGATTTTTTTTAACCATGAGAATGAGATTTGATGATACATTATCAGCCTGCTTGTATTCAAGAATGAAATTTGCGGTGCTTGATAAACTCACTAAGACACAGCTCACCTCCATTGACCAGCACTGGCCGGAATCCCATCTGCTTGTGAATGGTGCAAGGAAGATTGGAATTGAAATAGACGGGAAGGAGTTTGTCGATTTTTTCCATCAATTCCTTCGTTTTCTCCGAAGAGTCGAGGGAGAAAATGCCCTTGAACTTGCCCGAGAACGCCTGAACTATTGTATCATGCTTTCGTAAAATTGAGTATGGAATGTTGATTGTTGGTTTAGAATCAACCTCGAATGGGTAGTTGTTAACGTAAACTTCGAAGAAATCCTTGTTGAGCTCAGGCGCAGTTGGTTCCTTCTTCAGGGAGCACGCTTGCATCTTCCCAAGCGCTCGAGCGATCTGCAAAATTTTAGTTTATCAGAATTTGCTCTTCCCAAAACAAAACAATCTCTCCTCACTGACAATGATAATTGATCATAACTTCTAATTATGTGTGTGCATCCTACTGGAACTAACATTCGAATCCAAGAATCCTTATGAGGGCACTCAAAACCGTTCTTCCATTACCTGTCTCAGTAGTTCCACGGAATGTCTCTCGTGGAAGTTCATCATTCTCGAATTCTCCACGTACTCGAGACACAACTGACCGCCCACGCGGTTCTGTAATTATTAATATAGTAATTATCAAGATATCATTTAGTCGAAAAATGTGCGGTCAGTCCCTTCATTCCACACTTTATCAGAATTGAAGAGAGTGACCTCATGAGCTTATTTTCATGCTACAAAGGACTCGTTTGCATCAGTTTGCAGGTTAACTAACCTTCATGGAATGATCTAAGAATGAACAATTGAACCATTTTTTTCAAAAGATGTTGTGGAAAGTCATCACCTCATCGCAGAAAGCTTTGCTGTAATACTTCTTAGGAAGTGACAGCCCTTCGAACTCATCGAAGAACTCGTACGTGGCAACTTCGATGTTGTGCACCTGCGAAAAAAATGTATTTTGGATATCTTAATTGACTTTCTATGCTTTTGCAACAGTTACTTTCCTTTCTTTGGCTCCCACAGGATACATAAATTATTTCTTTACCTTCCAATATTCTACTAGAGTATATCTAGCTTCTGGTCTCACCTCTCTCATGGCTCGAACTGTTCTGAGATTCATTCATTCATTCAGAGCGATTGACTGACCTCTCTCAGCCTCTCCTCCATTGATGCCCATCTCTCCTCGCCCTCTATTATTCGATGGCCCTTCGGAAGGGAATCGTTCAGCTTACGAAAAGGGAGAGCTGAGGGAATCTTAAATTATCTTTAAAAATTTCGAAAATGACGATTACTTCCACAGTAAGATTCACAAACTGACTGAATTTCACCTTCAAAACAACTCTTTTGGGCAATTCCTCATCAGTTGAAGCTCCAATCCAGAAGCATGTAATTAAACCGCAACGAGATGCGTACCCCTGCGTCAAATTCATTAACTATTAGCATTTCCTATACAACATTTTTATACATCAAGAACAATTTAAGTACTTTTCGGAATGTTACGACATCTCTCTTTCTCATCAAACTAATCGATATCATCAAACTAATCGATAGAGAACACCAATAGTTCAAATGCAATAAAACTTACATTTCCCTCGCCAATGTCGACCACCGTCTTGTATTTCGCTCCCAGTCTTGCTTCAGTACCAAGGGCGGTCCTGAAAACCTTATTTATAATGGCCGTAGACAATATATTTTAGTCTACAGGGAGTGAAAAATCAAGTGTTCAAATTCATCATTGAGTTCAAGAACAAATGAAACACACCCACTCTCACTTCCTCCTCTTTCTCAATCAATCACATTGATAAGAGCTCAAGGAAAAAGAAAAGCGAGAAAATGGCCCACTTCAATCACTAACATGATGTTGCTCTCAAAATCGTCCCAAGTGACCGCAGTCTCGAGGAGACCATCGTAGATATCGTGGAGATTCATATTCTCAACAAACGGAGAACTATTTTTATATCGCATATAATACAGCAAAATTTGAATAGAAAATAAAAACGTTGTCAAATGGAGAAGGCGGCTTATAAATACCCTGAAGCAGCTGACTCAAGGGATGACGTCGTCTATTCACTCTGCGTAATCTCTCATCCATTTGATCGGAGAGAGTCAACGCATAAAGAAGAGACTTTCGAAGCGCAACCTAGCTCACACTCCACTGATAGTGTCTTATCAGTAGTGCTCAATGGAAATACGCGGCGAAATATTGCACAACATTTGGCGTGAACCGGACACGCCGTAGACTAGAGTGGAGTGTGGAATCACTACTCGTTTCAAGCTGCCAAAGTATACGGTGAGCGGCGCTGACGGTGTTTCCCTTTTTCACATTCTAGTGCAATGCTTTAGTATCACAAAGACGATACAATATGATGTTCGTGTAAGTAACAGAAGATGGAGTTGAAGAAATAGTTGGTCAGAATGCATACAAAGCGGTATAGAATGAACGAGTTCTAGTCATTTGAACGCTAGATTTCCGACATGCTTCTTGTTCTTGGCGTCGATTTCGAGCACGTCCTCGAGACAACCGATCACCTGGAAAATTAGGTCGATCTTTCAAGAACATCGTGTCGAAATTTATTTCTCATCGTTTTGGATCTTCTCTAGAGAAGGTGCGAATTTTTGTAACAAATTGTCTTGGCTAATATTTTGTTAAGTTTACCTTTGCCAGCTTCACTTTGCTTCTCGCCTTCTCCTCATCGGAACCGTTCTTCTGTCTCTTAATTTTTTTTATTATCTTCACTTCATTTGTCTATTTGAGCCTACTTATTTGAGCGTGATTGTATTGCACAGTTTTTGAACATACCAGATTGAATGCGATGACTCCACCAGCATAGTAGAGTGCGCAGTGAGGGAAGAGTAGATCGGAGAGGAGCAGCAGCTGATTTATGGGCAATTTAAAGGTAAATTTCGATTTGAAAATGCGGAATACCTTCTCCAGAGAGTAGGGCGGCTCGGCGCCATCAAGATTCTCGACGAGACTCTTGTACATTTCCTCTACCAGCATAGGCATCGATGCACGTCTGAAAAGGCGGTAAAAATCATGGATTTTTTCCATTACATGATCGCAAAACTGTTTAAAATAAAATTTGACTAGGAACAATGAAATAAATGCAAATTCAGACCTGTCCTCAGTTGCGAGTGCGAACAGTGCGATCCTATGCAGATCTTCCACCCCAACTCCGAGATGAGTGCACTGAAGTGAATTTATGGAAACGGTAAAATGCACTCTTCGATCGATATATCTGGAAATGAAAACGCAAATAATTCCACACGATGGTATTGTGTTTCTTAACCCACCTGCCAATCAATGAGCGCTGCGAGATCTCCAGTGTTCTTATTGGTAAGCACGTTCTCTGTGCGAAGATCTAAAATAATGAATGATGATTTCGATCGATTTGCCATCTTTGGTAAAGAATATTGGATAGTCAATAATCTCTAAAAAAATGCGGGGTGAGTAACCTGCATTGTGTGGACGCACAAAGTATGTTCACTTCTACGAATAGAGACCATTTGCATGATATGCCTACCTCCATTGACAAAAACGGGTCTGAATTCCATCTGCTTGTGAATGGTAGACACGAGAGTAGAATTGTAGTAGTCGGGGAGGACGGCGTCGATCTTTGCCATGAGCTCAATCGTCTTCTCCGAAGGATCGGCGGTGAGAATGCCCTTGAACATGCCGCGGTAACCCTGAAGGGAGTAAAGATAATGACGATTATGTAAAGATAATAATGAACCTATTTCTTATTGGACATGGAATGGTATTTTTGTAGAAATTGAAATTGCGAACCTCGAGAGTGGAATTCTTCGAGAATTCATCGACGAAGTCCTTGAGAAGTTCGGGTGCCTTGGGCTCCTTCTTGAGTGAGCAAGCCTGGATCTTGCCCAAGGCTCGAGCTATCTGAATCGTTAGCATTTTTACAATAAATACATTGAATATCGACGAAATATGTAACAATTGCGAATAACTGCGCACAATTTGATGCCCTGTTCGAACAGTCGAGTATTCGCCTCAAAAATCAAATTGTCCGAACCTGTCTCATCTGTTCCACGGAGTATTCCTCGTGAATGTTCATCATGCGCGAATTCTCCATGTACTCGAGGCACATCTGACCTCCAGTCTTCTCCTCAAAATATTCATTTTTTTTGTTAGGTTCGATCACGTCTCCGATTCCAATAACAGTAAGCTCTATTCTCACACTCACCCCATCACCAAACTGCTTCCCATAGTATTTCTTCGGCATTGCCAGCCCCTCGAATTCCTCGAAGAACTCGTAGGTGGCTACCTCGATGTTGTGCACCTGCAAACGCGATATGTGCGCGGTTCTAACATCAATTATGGACATTTTTCAAATGAAAAAAATAAGCGACGCGTTCCGTGCGCGACTTACCCCTCTCAGCTTGTCTCCCATCGCTTGCCACTTCTCTTCTCCCTCGATCATCCGATGACCGGGTGGAAGAGAGTCGTTGAGCTTACGGAACGGAAGAGCGGATGGAATCTGTGACGTGTTTAGTCTCATACACTCTCCACATCAGGGAAATCATGCACACTAATAACTCTGAGAGTGTCCAAGTTCAGTCCGTCTCTCCAAATCACTAAGTATTTTCACCTTGAGCACGACTCTCTCCGGCAGATTCTCTTCAATCGCAGCTCCCATCCAATCGCAAGTGACGAGAGCACAGCGAGAGGCGAATCCCTCGAATAAATTAATAAAAAAATATAAATTCGAATACGCAAAATTAGATAATTGCATTCACATTCATGCTCGAAAAACTCTTACGATTCCATCTCCGATATCAACCACGGACTTGTTCGATCCCAGCTTAGCCTCAGTTCCAAGAGCGTTTCTGAACAAACAAATATTACTAATATAATATATATTATACTGGTGCTTTGAAGGGATGTCAGCTGCCATTCTGACTAACTTCAAAACATCATTTCCTACTACCAAGCCTTGCATCCATTCTTGTGCATAAACACAACTCCCTGTGCTACTCAAATTTGACATGGGAAAGATATTGGGTGGCGATTTTCGGTACATCTGCACCAACCTGAGCTTGTCCTCGAAGTCTGCCCAGGTGACAGCAGTCTCGAGGATTCCGCAGCTTGGCTCGTGAAGGCTCATGATCTCCTAACGAAAGAAAAATTCAAAGCGAACAAACAAAGCTACTCGTATTAACGAATTATGAAGAGCATCTTAAATACTCTCCATCGTAGAAGGTGTGGGAATGGCTTATCAATATATGACGCTCTTCACTGTCAGTGCTCTCTCGCCGGCCATGTCAGTGAAAGAGCGTGCGGATTTAAGAGATCCTTTCTCTCTTCCATACCTAGAAGAGAGGAGGCGGAAATCGCAACTGATTAGTGACACGAAAAGCAAAGCACTGCGAAAGATTGCAAAATGCTTCGGAATCCGGGTACACAAAATGCCAAGAATGCGCACGGAAGATATGAGCTCCCCTAAACAATTGTGAGACTATCTCAATACCGTGTGCTCTCTCGCTCCACCTAAACAGTGGTAGAGTACGGGAAGAGAAGAGAGTGGGGATAGTACTCTTTCTCTCTGCCCTAGCGATCTTTCGCTCTCGCAATTTGTTTATTTGCTCGATAAGCACGGTGAGTTAGCGGGAGTTGCATCAGTCTTCGCTTTGCGGTGATCATCGAAACACTCGGACAATTGGTGGTAGTTTGCTCCCTTTTCATTCGCAGTGTTCACAGGAGATCAGTACTCCTCAGCAGTTTGGGTAAGCTCAGTTTGAATTTGTTATCGATTTACATAATAATATTTGCAACTATGAACATCCTTTACATGGTTGAAATGGAAAATATGAAAAACTAGAGCAATCTCCTATTTCTTTCTGAAGTCGAGATTCCCAGTGTGTGTCTTGTTTTTGACATCGTACACGATCGCGTCCTCTAGAGCTCCCATCAACTGTAATGTAATTTTCAGAATTATTACAACCTGATACTTATTTCTATTCAAAAATCTTCAAAAATGTTCAACAGATTGTGATCACCTTTTCCATCATGACTTCCTTCCTCTTTGCCTTTTCTTCATTTGAGAGTCTCGGGTCTTTGTCCTGATTCTGAAAAGAAATTCCCCGACTGATCATTTATTTGTTCGAATTTTCATATCATCATCAGAATTAATTTTTTGCGAATTTTTATTTGTAATTTATCTCTCACAGCGATGAGCGCGATGGAAGGACCTCCGAAGAAGAGAGCACAGTGAGGGAAGAGGATGTCGGAGAGGAGGATGAGCTGTCAATATTGTCTGAATAAGTGGCAACTACGTAATTCCTAGAGAAAATTGCTTCAATTTTGAAATATTGCCAAATTACCAAACTTGTGAGCGTCGCTCATCACACTAATGAAATAATATTAGTTGTAGAAATCGTTTGTTTGTTTATAAGACAACCATAGGAGATAATTTCGATCAATGCCTACCGTGTCCAGCGAGTAGGGTGGCTCGGCGCCGTTGAGATTCTCGACGAGACTCTTGTACATTTCCTCAATCAACATCGGGAAGTGGGTGTGTCTGAAATTATAATATCAGGTTGGCCGGAAAGTCTTTGTCACTGGTTTTGTTTTTTCACTGCTCTTCGCAAATGCACTTTGGCGTTCCCTCGTTCCTGGTGAATAACAATCAGTGAATGGTCTTTATAGTAAACAACTCCCCACCCCTTCCCTTCAGTCAGGCTCTAGTAGAGCAACGATGCATGTCACTACTACTAGACACTGCAAGCTCTCGGCTCTGACACTTCCCCCTCGAAAGCGAGATCAGGGGGACACAGGCTTCATTCGAAACCAAATCACTAGCTCAAAAATGAATTTCGAAGCTCTTTTCATCCTCTTTCGAATGAGCCTCCGGGACCCTTGAAAATCATTCTCTAGGTAGGTCAGCATACAAGTTTTATCAGAGCGACTTAGCTAGAAAACTATAAAACTCGTATGCTGACCTACTTAGAGAAGGATTTTCCAGGGTCCCGGAGGCTCATTCGAAAGAGGATGAAAAAAGCTTCCAAATTCACTTTTGAACGAATGATTTGGTGGCGAACTCATCATGTGTCTCTTCGATTTCGAAACGCGCATGGCTCGTGACTCTCTCTGCGTCCTCTCCTCCCTCTCCCTCCCCTCCCTCCACTCGTCTCTCACCCGGCGTGACTAGAGAGCGCCTCGCCTACGTGAAAGCTCGCTTTCTTTCCCTGTAGGGTTCGGCGAAGCTACCCGATCGTTTCGAGAATTGAACAGACAATAGAGAAATAGGCTCCGCCCCTCTTTCTCTCGTCTCGCTTTTTGGACCTTTTTTCGGCCCATATCTTGACTCAAACATTAGATATCGACCTAATTCAAAAAGTATGATCCTATTCAGTCCCATAGGGACACATTAAAGGAGGAGCAAAGCCAAAATTCAATTTTTGAAGCTTGCATATGTACGGCCTAGATCTCCCCAACGATAAGAAGCTCCGAAATTTTCACATTGATATCTCCATTCCGAACAGAGCTATCGGTAGTTGGCGGGGAGCCAAATCAGGGAAAGCTCAGGCAACGAGCGAAAGAGCACGCAACTTGAAGAGAGTTCTCCTCTAATTGAAACATATTTCAACCGGGCGCGCGTTTGCATTTACTCCTCCTTTAACCCCAGAAATAGGCCTGTGTGCTGAATTCTGTCAACCACCTTGCGGACCCTAACTACTACCATCCACTTCTGTCATTCTACAGTTTCACCTCTTCCTATCCTACACAATGATGAAGGATTCGGAGACCCTACTGAAGTATATTTATGACACACATGCCCCTCACTACAACACAGTCAGGATTTGGTTTCATGGCTTCGAATAAGGCGACTTTTCTAATTTTCTTAATTTTTCGATTTTTTCTTCTTTTTCGCGCTCAGATAGGTTCTACAGGGAGGGGATCCATAGATTCAAGGAACATTCGGCATATGTTGTCAATAATGATGACTCGTATACTTTAACTCGTGTTATTTTTTCCTCAAATAAATTTTTTTTTAAGTGGGAAAGACTTTCCGGCCAACCTAATACTTCTTAGTCACATTTTCACATAGCCAATCACCACCTAATCAACGTTTCTTCAGCATAATAGTTGTTGAGTCATAAAGAACAGGAAAACTTCGATAACTCTATAGATCTCTAACCTCTCCTCGGTGGTCAGTGAGAACATGGCGATTCTGTGCAGATCTTCCAGACCGATGCCAGGGTGAGTACACTTAAGAAAAGGAATAACGTTTCTTGTGCAACACATCGGTTACTAATTTATCGGAACACTACACTTCTTTCGTCGACTCGCAATACCTGCCAATCGATGAGGGCTGCCAGATCGCCGGAATCCTTGTCGATTAGAATATTCTCAGTGCGCAGATCTGAACTTCTATGCAATGACATTCATGGAAATGCTGAAATACTGAAGTTTTGTGCGCTACTCAGCAAGTGAGCACGCACCTCCATTCACCAGCACTGGTCTCACTCCCATCTTCTTATGCAGTGCTCCCATGAAGGTCGATCCCAGGTAGTCAGGCAGCATTGCGTCCAACTTCTCCAGAAGATCCTTCGTTTTTTCTGAGTCGTCGAGAGTCACCAAGCCCTTGAACATGCCCTTGAAGCCCTGAAATATGTTTCAACTAAGCAAAACTGCTTGTGTATTATGTATCCACTGTAACAACTGAGGGCAACGCTTTTGAATGTTATTTAAAATAATATATTGTGTAAATGAGAAATATTCTGCAGATTCAAGTATCGAACCTCCATATCGACGGTCTCGGCGAATTCATCCATGAGGTTCTTTTGCAGTTCGGGAGCAATCGGTTCCTTGAGGAGCGAGAAGGCGTTCAGCTTGCCGATTGCTCGAGCGATCTGAAAGGTACTGGTCAGTTAATTCCAATGGCCATTTCCGGTTGAACTTATTTCCGAAGAATATTCCAATATCCTTCCAAGTTTCAGATATTTCAATATCGATTCTACCCTAGCAGTGTTCTCACGCGAGCGTTGTCTCTAAATATATGACGGCGTGTTTACTTCAACGATTTTGCTTGTACATGTCTATCCATAGTTTGGAAATCTACCTGTTTCACAAGTTCAATGCTGTACTTGTCATTGAAGTTCATCATTCTTGAATTCTCCATGTACTCGATGCAGAGCTGGCCTCCGATCTTATCCTAAACATATTTTTTTCATAATATCTTCTGACATTTAAGAGACCGGATCGGTAAGAATCGACCGCCCCCCCCCGGCCACGTCCCACCGGAATGGGAACCAGGCCCCAATACTTTGTGCATGTACACCCCCTGGCCCCTTGTTGCACAAAGTACCACTGATTTATTAATTTAACTTGTATGCAGGAAAATACAAGGTCTCAAATTCAAAAAAATCTAAATTTCATAATTTCGGAACGGGACAAGATAGGCTCAAAATCTCTTCTGCATTACTCTAGGCATGCCCAATAACCAAAATTAAGCTACCCTGATCGAATCTCATTCAATTGTATTATCGAGTTTATGGTCACAAATTTCGGTTTTTGCTCAAATTTTTTACCATATGGAAAAACCAGGCCGGCTTAATATGCTTACAATGTATCTTGATGAAAAGTACATTAAAAGTGAAATGATCATGTAATTAGTTTGAAAGATCTCACATTAAAAGTGAAATGATCATGTAATTAGTTTGAAAGATTTTGAATAAATTTGATTAAAAATTCGTTAAAAAAGAAGGAGAGATTGAGCTTATTTTTACATATAATTGCTCATCTACTAATCTTCTATAACTCAAGTTAAGTAGGAGTTGATTTGAGACAGAAATCCCTTAATTTTACATGGGCAAACAAGGGAATAATCGAGAATCCGAGGATCTTTTTTTTAAAATAAACAATACGCATATTTTTCGGCATTGTTTTTGCATTTTCAGTTGTTTGATGATATGACGTCATTAAATAAACTTGATTTCAGTCGATTTAAATCGATATTTTTTTGTCGGCATGATCACTTTTGCATTGTTCGGTGATAAATATATGGATCTGAAAGTGTGTACAGCAGCTGATATGCAAATTTTCTTATTTACATGGAAGTATTATTTATTTCGTGCGGTACGCGCATCTTGATATTTTTGATAATCTACACTTTAAGATAACCAAAACTTAACAAAATCGACAATTCGAAAATCGACATTTTTGGAACTATTCAAACTCGGACTTTTCGATAAGTTTTCACATTCCCGAATATTAGAACTTATTGGTTCGTCGATTTTACTGCGATAAAGTAGAAATCATCACGGTCGGAATGAAAAACCTGAAATTCCAAAAATTTGAGCTATTGGGATCAAAAAGATAAAAAATGAATCAATCTCACAAGTGGGCATTTTAATGTACTTTTCATCAAGGTACATTTTAAGCATATTAAGCCGGCCTGGTTTTTCCATATGGTAAAAAATTTGAGCAAAAACCGAAATTTGTGACCATAAACTCGATAATATAATTGAATGAGATTCGATCAGGGTAGCTTAATTTTGGTTATTGGGCATGCCTAGAGTAATGCAGAAGAGAGCCTATCTTGTCCCGTTCCGTAATTATGAAATTTAGATTTTTTTGAATTTGAGACCTTGTATTTTCCTGCATACAAGTTAAATAAATAAATCAGTGGTACTTTGTGCAAAAAGGGGCCAGGGGGTGTACATGCACAAAGTATTGGGGCCTGGTTCCCATTCCGGTGGGACGTGGCCGGGGGTGGTGATTATGGTCGAGTCTTACCGATCCGATCTCTTAAAACGTGGCATTAAAGAAGGAGTAACACGAAAAAATAGTTAATTAGCCGTTATGTGTATGTCATAGAAGCCTGTGGCCCGATAATGAATCACTTTATCCGAAGTTTCACAGACAGCTATGAGGCTATTTACATACGCGCAAAGTTCATTGACAGCGCAGGGATGTGACTAGTTCGTTTATGTTTCACTTGCTCAACATAAGTTTCGCCTCGTTCTCGTGGTAAATTCGCTACAGTTTCCCATTTCGAGCGCAATATCTTCGTGGTGGGACTCCCTAGCATCCATTCGTGTTACCCCTTCTTTAAGGATTCGACCGTGCTCTAAAATCTTATAAAATTCAACGCGAGTCACGCGCAGTATTCTCGGGAAAGCCTAGTTCCTTCTTTAATTATTGCAAGAATAGATTCAAGGTTAATAGCTCAAAACTACCTGGTATTATTGACAGCAATGGAGATGTCCTTCTAAGTGATGCCGAGAAGGCTAATGCATTCTCTGAATTTTTCGCAAAGGTTCAAACCCCGCCTTTAGATATAAACCCTCCTCAGTTCCTCCCTCCCCGATCTTCATTCGACTTACCCTTTATTGGTCCCGAAATGATACTCTCCGCTATTTCGCAAATGATCCCTATGGTAAATGGTTCTCCCGACACGATACCCAACTTAGTTTATTGCAAGTGTAAGTCTTCCATAACCACTCCCCTCGCCATTATTTTTAACATCTCTCTTTCCTCTCGCACGTCACCCAATCAATGGAAAACTGCTCATGTAAAACCCATCCCAAAAAAGTCTGGGGATGCCTCTATCTCTAATCATCGTCCTATCTCTCTTACTGTCACTGCCTCTAAAATATTCGAAAAAAATTCTTATTAATTCCATTGTTGAATTTCTAGACGAATATAACATATTAGATGCTAGACAAACAGGCTTTAGAAAATGTAGAAGCACTACTTCACCTTTATCTGAAACACATTCATTTTATGCTAAGCAGCTGAGTCTGAAAAAGTCCGTTGACACAATCCTCTTTGATTATAAGAAAGCATTTGACTCGATTGACTTAAGGCTGCTTATCCATAAGCTATCCTCGCTGGGAATATCGCCCGCTATCACTCAGTGGTTTGAGTCTTATCTGCTGGGTCGCTCGCAACGCGTGTTCATTGGAGATTATTTATCACCTCCCTCACCCATTCAGTCTGGTGTCCCCCAAGGTTCTTCTATCGGACCTTTGCTATTCATTATTTACATCAATGACTTGGGTAAATGCATTCCTAAGACGATTCATTACAATATATTTGCTGAGGACCTCAAGATTTACGCGGTGGTCCCTGATTATAGCAATGACCTTCAAAATGCGATTTACAAAATATCTGACTGGACTATCCAATGGAATATGAGTATTAGCTCACCTAAATGTAATGTCCTACACCTAGGGAATCTAAAGAACCGAACTCAATATATTCTTAATGGCCAAATTATAACGAGCAAAGAGATAGTGCGAGACCTTGGTGTACTATTTACTAAAACCCTCCATTTCGGGTACCATATAAATACAATTAGTAAGAAAGCGCGATCAATATGTAATCTGATGCTAAGATCCTTTCATTCTACATCACCCGACCTTCTTTTAAAAGCATACAAAATATACATTCGTCCACTCTTAGAATCGTCCAGCATAATATGGAATCCGACTTCAGTAGGTCTTGTAAATGAACTCGAATCTGTGCAGAGAGAGTTTACCAGGAGAGTTCTGCAACGTTGTTCTGTCCCCCCACTGTCCTATCCCGATAGATTGAAAATTTTCACACTTGAAACCCTTGAGTATCGCCGCGCCTTACGGGATATGTTCTATGTGTATGAATCCATTCATAATACCGTTCACCACGACTCTGCTGACTTGTACACAATCACTCCGCTCACTCGTGATTTGCGCTCCTCAAATAGTTTACGCATTTCTATTCCCTTCAGAGTGCCGGTCTCGATTTCAACTTGTGCTAGTAGAGTCCTACCGCTCTGGAACACCCTCCCTGACCCAATAGTTATCACACCCCGTCCCATGTTCCGCAGAGAAATCAGTAAATTCCCCGACCTAGCCCTATCAATCTCACGAATTCGATTGTAACATATAACTGCCACATACCACCAACCCATTCCCCCAGCTCGCTGTGATCGAGCCCGAAGACCGACCTGCTCTTCCCTATTCTTCCCTCAACGGCTATTAATGCTGTCGGTGATAAAGATTAAAGATTAAAGATTAAAGACCTAGTGTCATCTTGGCATTATCGGGGGCAACGATTTACTTTTGCATTGAAACTAGAGACTGTGATTAGATAAGGAATTCATGGCCGTATTGTGATCTTTTTTTAAAGTAGCATTATTGTGACACGTTTTATCACCTCTTCTCCGAAAGGCTTGCCATAGTACTTCTTCGGCATGGAAACTCCCTCGAACTGCCCGAAGAAATCATAGGTCGCGACCTCCACGTTGTGAGTCTAAATAAAGCTTCGCTTTAACAATCTTCTTGTTCCTTTCTCATGCTGTACAGCTGGCTCGTGTCAAACTTTAGCCTGAGGACGATTTGGCTTCACGGGCAACGGTTTCATTCTGCGTGCTCTATGGCCTATGAGGTAACACGGTTCTTTACCAAGCTATCCCAACTTTCGAACACAATTTCATCATTTTCTTTCATCCTTCTTTCAAAGTTCATTTGTAAAAAGGTGTTCTAGCCTTCCTCAAATTGCCCTCCATCATCTCCCACATCGCATCGTCCCCGTCGAACATTCGCTGCCCCGGGGGAAGAGACTCGTTCAGTCGTCGGAAGGGAAGAGCTGAGGGAATCTGAAAATGATTGATGAACATTGTTCTATTAGAATTTCCAGTAAATGGGAAATTAAGGCGAGATACATATATTTTGAATGAATTTGAATGAAAGATGAGCATTGCTCGATAATGGAAATCACCTTGAGCACCACTCGGCTCGGTAGTTTCTCGTCAGCTGCAGCTCCGACCCAGTCATAAGCGATGAGACAACAACGAGAAGCGAAGCCCTGAATCAGGGAAGAGATTTATTAAAATAAAAATATTTAAAAAAATGTCCGAACAATCCACTCACGATTCCCTCTCCGATATCAAACACAGACTTGTTCGGGCCTAGTCGTGCTTCCGTGTTCAGGGCGGTCCTGAATTGTACAATTAGAACTTCTGTTGCGATTGTTCACGCTCTAGATATATTTTTTATCTTCGCGTTAAAACAACAAAAACAACAACAAGATCGTACCTGATATTGCTCTCAAACTCTTCCCAAGTGACAGGAGTTTCCAGGATGCCATCGCTCGGCTTCGATAGACTCATTTCTGTAAAGTTACATTTTTTAAAATTATTTTTGTGAAGTTATAACTATTTCTAAGCGAAGAATCGAGAAAAGATCCAAGAGTGAACCAAAAGAAATATTCATAAATGGCGAAAACGTGGGCTGAAATACTGCCAGTCTCTTGATAATTCCTTATCTATCTGACGCATCGGCTGGCGAAATCATGAGATAAAGACAGTTCTTTGGTTCTAAGTGTGTGCAAGTGCGCTCTTGAGTGGAGTGAATTGAGAATACAAAGAGAAAGAGATTGAAAATCTGATGCTCTCTGTAGAGAATGAAGTGGTTTTTGACTTCGTATGCATGATTTATCGTAGTTGATGGTTATAAATCGTATGGAATCTTCAACATCCCTTGTATCCTTCTGAGCATGGAGTGTACTCTCAGACGTAGGGGAATCCGGGTTGGCAATTTCAAGCGCCCCTGAAAAATATTGAAAATTTAAAAAATATGTTGAATGATGTCATTGTTTTTAGATAACAGTTAGATTACATGCCATAATTAGTAAAATGTGTTCCCAAGAACAGTGGAGAAATTGTGTTTCCAATAATAAGTCCATACCAAGGTAGGGTAGAGTTGGTAGTGACCATATATGCGCATTTCGAGACTGAAGACGTGCTTGGTTCGTTGACGTACCAATTCGTGTAGGGATCATTCGACTACAATGAAAAGTTTCAAATTATTATTTAGCATTTTCAAAACCTGATCCTCCCATTTCCATCCGCCTTCTCGTAACCGAGCCAGATGTAGTCCGATGCCGTCTTGGTCATCACTGAAAAGAAGAAAAAAATGAGCTGGAATAATGTAGGTTTGAATCGTTTCATTATTCAGTTGACGAAGTGAGCTCACACTGTTGGAACTACAACGTTATCTGGTTAGGCATCGTGGTGATTCTCGATGCTTTGGAGGCAATGGGAAAGACAGCGTTGAGTTTATGTGACGTAATTGTTTTTACATGACAATTTTGCCAAATGCGTAAGACTTCATTAGGCTGGAGCACTGATCGAGTCGTTCATCAGCGATGGAATGGGAGACGATTTCCTCATCACAGACCCGAATTCTCCCTTCTACACTTGAATTGGACTGATCAGTATGGCAAATACTCCCACGGTGACACATTGTTACACTTTTCGATTATTACACCAACATGATTAGGTCCTCTACAACCTCAACATGACCAAGAACGACAAAGTGCAAGGAAATTCCTCAATCAGCAAGGGAGTAAATCGATATCCAGGCGTCAGTTTTGATGACTAATTCTCCGTATACATCTCCTGCATTGTCGAATAATTTACTGCAGTGCCTCCGAGCATTTTCAACTCAGTCAACCCGATAGAGCAACAACTCGCACTCAAGGAATTGGCTTCCGACGGATACTACTCCTCGGATGTAAATTACATGGTTGCATCTCAATCATTCTGCAAACGTTTGTATTCACCCGTGTCTTATTGGGAAGGAATGATGCCATATTTCAGCTAATTGCTTCTGCAAACCCGACAAGAATGCTTATGTTGTACCCGATCCTGCCATGATTGCTTCCGGTCAGAATTACTTAGGATACTCATGATTTTGTTAGTATTGTTTTCTATCATGGATTGTTGCAAAACAAACCGACTAAAAGATGTATTGAACTATGTTCGGAAAAAATCGAGGCATTCAATTCAATTCAATTCAATTGTTTATCCGCCAGGGTAAGTATATAGGAAATGTGCAGAGAGTCTTCGATATCTTGCGGTGGATTTGGTTGTATAGCAGACAAGGGATACCACAAATCAAACGCCCCCAGGGTCGCTAGCGGCGCTGATTCGAGGGAGGGGAGAGATAGGTCTTGAATTTATTTTGAAAATGGGGGACTGGGGCTTGGGTGGGGGCAGCAGGTAGGGTTAAAGTCGCAAGAGCGATTCGGAAGTAAAGGATATTGCGGGTAATGAGAGAAGGTAACATCGGAAAAGTTTAGGTGAGCTTGTTACGATTTCATTGGAGAGCACGTTCCATCTATCGATAGACCTCGTCACAAAACTCGAGTGAGACTTAGGAGTAGTGAAAGGCAAAGAAAGACGCAACGCGTGAGCTCTACGAAGATTACGAGTGAGTGGCGAGATTTTATAAAGAGAGGAGTGATCGTAAGAGTAGAAGCCATGAATAGACTTATGAAGAAAGAGGAGATCAGAAATTAAACGCCTTTGCTCAAGAGTTTGTAAAGAAAGAAGGAAAATTCTTTGAGGGTAGGATGTGTACGGAATATTACAACGGGCAAAAAGACGACGCGTAAAGTTACGTTGAACGCTTTCTATCGAATTTGCAAGAGCAACCGCAGTTGGAGACCATACAACTGAGCAGTATTCGAGTAATGGTCGGATGAAAGTCACAAATGCGCGGCTATACAAGCAATGATCAGAGGAGTAGAAGCATTTGAACATAATGTTTACTTGGGCTCTTGCTTTTGAGATAATTTTGGTGATATGATCATTAAACTTTAGCGAAGGCTGCATAAGGATGCCCAGGTCTTTCATGGATGGTGACACAGATAGAGGTTTACCATTGATGAAATACTGGGTTCGGGGGGATAGGGGACCATAATTAACGACAGTGCATTTAGTTTCATTAAGGGAAAGATTCCACTCTTGAGACCAAACAAATATTAAGTCAATTGATGACTGGAGGAAATGGGAGTGAAGAGGAGCTTTTGCATAGATCTTAAGATCATCTGCATAAATACCGTATTTAACTTCAGAAGGAAGTCTTTTAGCCAGGTCATTAACAAATAGAATGAATAAAAGAGGTCCAATGCAAGATCCTTGAGGCACTCCTGAGGTGATAATTGTGGGAGAAGACATAATATTTTCGATAATTACGCATTGAGATCTATTCGAAAGAAATTTGCGATCCATGAAACTATATGCGTAGAGAAGCCAAGGTTTGCGAGTTTGAACAATAAAAGGCGGTGATCTATGCTATCAAATGCTTTTTTAAAATCAAAGTAAATAGTATCAAATGAGGATTTCTGAGAAAGGAACTCAAGATAATGTGAATGAGTCTGAACAAGCTGGGTGCACGTGGATCGGTGTAGACGGAAACCAGCTTGGTAAGGATCTAAGAGATTATTTGCATCTAGGTATTCTGTAATTTCAAAAATTAGAATTTTCTCGAAAATTTTCGTGACTGAGCATGTAAGACTAATAGGCCTAAAATTATTAATAGCATTAGAGGAAGTTTTAGGGATGGGTTTTACTATGGCTTTTTTCCAAATCTTAGGGGTTGAATTATTAAGCAAAGATTTGTTGAAAATTATTAACAAAGGAGAAATAATGGAGAATTTGCATCTAGAAAAGACAATATTAGGTATCCCGTCGGGGGAAAGATTACATTTAGGAGACAATGATCTGATTGCAATGAGAATTTGCGATACTGAGATAGACGGCAGGTCAAATTTGGGCGAACTATGAGAGTCGGCCAGCGGCAATAAAGGAGAACGGAGAGGAGAGGAAGAGACAGATGCAAAATATTTTGAAAAGGCTTGTGCCTTTTCCAAACTAGTCAACAACTTAGTACCATCAACATCAATGATTCCAGGCGGTGCTGAATTACCAGATTTGAGGCGTGATTTGCACAAACTGTAATACGCCTTTGGATTTTTCGACTCAATAACACGCGATTCGACTCTCACATAATGCGCTCTTAAAGCTTTCTCAAAACGTTTGGATAGCTTTTTTGCATGTACGCTATTCGGAGCAAGAGAAGTTGCTCTCTCAGATTGGATATGGAGATTATGCAGATATGGGGGATAGGCCGAGAAAGTAGAAGGGGAAGATTTAGGGACGAAAGTGTCAAGAGTGTAATTAACGAAATCGGAGAAATAATTGTAGGCTTCATCAATGTCAAGAGTAGAGAGGGCAATAGTCCAATTATGAGACGAAATGAGATGGTTAATTGAATCCCAATCAGCCAAATGATATTTTCTGAATGATCTAAATTTGAGTTCATGGTTACTAAATTTGAGGTGGATTCTACAACGCTGCTCCCTCTAGTTTTCCCTTCAGCAAGGCGAAATCAACATGTGCAACCGAGGGATGAATACTTGTGACTATCCATGATGGCGTCATCGGCAAATTCGTGCGGCAACGTAAGTTGGCATCAATACTTTATTGATAAAATAATGAAATATTAGGTTGATTCATAAGTTTCGCTCCAAGGCTTTTCTATAGTTTACTCGCTTGCGGTTGACTTGTGCCCAGGAATACTTTGGTATTATTTGAGTGGCATTAGGTGCACATAAATTATATGTTTTATGTGAATCAATTTCATTTCGTTCCGCAGTAAAAAATATTTTTCGAAAAAGTGACGAATTGACCGATTTTTGAGTGCTGTGTTCAATCCGCCGCTTACACAAAATGAATGTGATTCAACTGCTGTATTTTTGTGACGTCATTACATGAGGGTCAATGTCTCCGAAAAATACTTGAAATCTGAATTTCAGAATCTCTCGAAGAGCGAGCGCAGTCAAAATGAGCGAAACCAGCCAACAAATTTCGATTTTGCGATTCTTCCAAATGTGGCTTTTGAATGACATGCTGAATCTCCACAATTATTTAATGGTATCATCCACATGATATTCTCTTCCACTTCTGCTAAATTTAAGACCATTCGCTCGTTCACCAGAAATGTGCAGCTCCGAGAAACAAATTCTGCAAGATTCATGTACTCTTAACTATGAAATTCGTGCATATCTTCTCACGCAGTTTCAAGGCTGATCCGATGCAAGCCAATTATAAGAACGCCCACTCAAAATACTTTACGGAAATAGTGTTGTTGTGGCGCTATCATTATTACGCAAGGAGCACCATTTCATCAAATTATATGTCTCAAATTTCAAGTTTGTGGTATTTCGGTCCTTGGCATTCCAGTATAATCGCTTGATAATGAATGAGTATAGGTGCGCTATAGAGAACACACATGTACTAATGTCACACAAAAAAGAATGAGAGAATTCATTAAGTTCGAAGGAAATGATAGTTCAAAAACTTCAGGAGTTAATTTGGAGCGAAACTTATGAATCAACCTAATACCATGCAAATATCAGTGATGACCAAATCAAAGTCGGACTACATCTGGTTCGGCTATGATAAAGGAGACTGTGGAGTGTGAAGGTGGGAGGATCAGGACTATAAAATTTCCATAGAAATTAACGTATGGAAATACATTTTTTAATCGAATGATCCGTACACAAACTGGGACGTCAACGAACCAAGCACAGATTCTGTCTCAAAATGTGCATACTTGGACACTACCAATGCACCCTGCCTTGGTCTGTGCAATAAATTAAAAAACAATATCTAATAATATATCAAATAATATATGTTGTATGATGATTAGTTCAATATTGAAAAAAAAATGGAAAAAAACCGAGCTGGCAACTGCAGATTCCCCTACGTCTGTGAGCAAACTCACTGCTCAGTCGGATACAAGGGATGCTGAATAGTCCACAACCATCAACTACGATAAATTATCCATTCGCATACGCAGTTGTCGAAATATAAGAAAACTCTTAAAAAAAGCGCGCGAACGAAAAATGGATAAAAAATAGCCATCTATGGAGTTTGTATCTGCTATTGCATAATTTGAAGCATTTTTTACGAGGGCTGAATTCGAATCAACATGGGGTCTGGAATAAGAATTAAATTGTTCGCTTTTCCGTAGCAGCAGTCCCTCCTGATTAACTGCGTTGAGAAAATTTCATAGCTAACATTTTTTCCATCGATTTATCATTGCTCATCTCGATCTTCTTGGAAAGATTATGCGAATCAAGCCCATCATTTATCATGAATATCAGTGCAACGTTCACCAATTATTGCAGCATTTTACTACGAAATGTGAAGGCTGCTAAGGACCAATGCAAAGATTTTCGAGCGTTACATGGTTGAACTGAACGCTTACGCAAGTATAGTGATTTCTATTAGCCTGATTTCTATTAGGCAAAACGAAAAATTTGATTGAAAACAAGGGATTGCCTGTTATAGACGTGCAGATTCCTAGCTTCGAATATAGAATACGGCACTGATATTGAGATTATTCAATTAATTATTCTTAAAAGGTTCCAAGTTCAAATTTATATTTTCTTGAACGTGCTACAACTATGTAAAAATGTTGCAACATTTTCTAACGTTAAGTGTTTCTAGGTATCCAATTATGCCACTTTACCTAGGCTACTTGAACTTCTCTCGAAAATTTATAAACGAATACGTGCGATGGGCTAAACACTACGCGAGCATATTCGTATCTCGTACCTGCCCGCGGCTCTCTCTTCTCTGGAGTTCCGACCGTATCCAATCCACTGAAATATCAGCAGAGCTCAGAAAAAATCGTCCGATTTTCTGCAAACTGCCTCTATTCTGAAATTAGACTATCGACAACCCATTTTCTCAACTATTTACTCACGAAAGCAATGTCGATTAAACGATTCGAACCGACAATATAGTATGGAAAGGAAAAAGTTGTCATTTTCGAAATTATTTGGTCGTGTTCAGGAAGATCGTGAAATTTTCCCTGAATTGTGTTCACCAATTTGTGATTTGTTCTAATAAGTATCATACTCACGTGAGAGGCGTACGCAACGTTGAGCATATCTAAATGCTCGCATTTTCCATCTCGGAATATTTTGTGGAAAAACAGCATATTTAGTGCTCCGAATTGGAATGATCTTGCGTCAAGTGTGAGATACCGTGGACTTATTGATACGACCCAATCCATGAAACTGAAAGTATCTTTGATTGTGCATAATCTACATTATTCTATCGAATTCAGATTCTGATAAAGTTGTACATATGGGGGAATACGTTAAACATCTCATTGGAACATTCAATGATCAATTAATTGTTTTAATACGCAAAATTTGAAAAATTATCGTGTTTCTTACTCCGTGTATGTGAGAATATCGTAAGGGCCCATCGAAGGAAACGTCAGCCCGATTAGGCGGATAACATCAAATGATTGGCGAAGCAATGCGTTGTCCAAGTGCTCCACGAAGTCGCGATCGATATGTAACTGGACAGCACTTTCCATTCACTGAGTCTACTTTGAACAACTAGCAAAATCTCACATTTGTGAGCGTGACTGTAGAGATGCCAAAACGGATGCTCAAATAGCGAATTCGTTCATAAACTATGCAAGGGATTCGACGGGGTTCCAATAAATTGAGCTGTGTATGATTCTGTAAAGACCAAGAAAATATCAAAGCACGAAATTCTTCTAAGTGAAGCTAAAGGTGAAGCTGACTTAAACGACAGATATGTTAACAGTTTTCCGGTAAATTTAGCAATCTACATTCAAACGAATAAATCACTCACTCGGTAAAAAGAAATATCTCGATAAGTATCGAATTGCACTTTTTCATTGCCGTCTTGGACGTTCAGGATCATACGATAATTTGTACCACGCAGTCTAGTAAGTGTCACAGCATATATTCCGTTGGAAGTCTGAAACAAGATTTCGAATGAATTTCCGAAAATATTTCTTACTTGAGAAACCGTAAGTGTCAAGCTTGGTATTTTTCTCGCTCTTGGCCTTGCATCCTTAGCGAAGAATGCCATATTCTGGCTTGAATACGAAAGCAAATCCAAGGAATCACTGAAGATAAACATTGTTGTTTGCTACAATGAAATGAACTTACTGTTCTAGATAACCAAATATTGAATGGAGACATTTATCAGGAAGCTTTGATATGTAGTCCTGAATGATTTTTGTATTATTAGTGATAATTATACGCAATTGATCACCTGAGGCCCAATATCGGGAGGATAGACGAAGTCCGAATCTTCGTCAAGGAGTTCACAGCAGTCGGGGAAAGCGATCGAATCCATCGACAATAATAGAGTTGAATAAATTTAAAAGATTTTGGTACATTTAACATTGCCAGAAAAGTAAGCGACTGTCATGAATGTTACATTTTGTATTCAGGCCCGCGTCGCGGTCTGCTATTGGGTGACCTGATGAGAAACTTTGTTAGCCCATGTTCACTGTGATATAATTAGAGCAATATGATTATTTATTAACTATGCTAGCCAAAATCAATTTTTTTCTCGTATTTTTTCTCGCGTGATATAATTTATCGAGGAAAAGCATATTAATGGGGATAAATCGGAAGCATCTCGTGTCCAGCGATAAGAATCGCGGTCTCATCAATACAATCCAATCCATCAAGCTGAAAAGGTTGTTTATGTATTTTAAGTTTTTGCTTCTCTACCTATATATTTACAGACCAAACCTGCTCCTCTCCATATTCTTAGCAAAAATAATGCCAAAGATGTATCTGCCTACTTATTCATTTCTTTCCTGCTTTTCCTGGGAAAGAGCAAAAATAAATTAACTCACTCTGAATACGCGAATGACTCGTGTGAATCCTGCTCGAAGGTGAGTCCGCTTATGTGAAGGTCATCAACAGATTGACAAAGCAAGGAATGGTCCCAGTGATCGGCAAAATCACGACCAATGTGCAACTAAATTTTATTGTATCTACATGAATATTTGCAACAACAATAAAAACTTACGTTGACAAGCTTAATGAAGGATAGTTTAAAGCATCTGCTCAATTTGATTCGCTACCTAATTCGCTCGAACAGAGCGCAAGGAATTTTTCGAGGCTCCGTAACATTGGTCTTCAGATTATTCTTAAAAAAAACATATATATTTTTTCTTTCGTTCATCTTTCAAATTTTGCATAAACGCAAATGTGCAAATGCAAACCCATTTCGTGATGCAGCGATATGCCGGTGTATTTTTCATGTCTCACAATTTCTTTTTCACCCTCGATCTTCAGTGACATGTGGTAATTACAGCCTTCCATCCTTGTTAGATTTAAGGCAAATTCGTCAGTGGAATTATAAATTGAAGGTTTTTTGGAGGATTTGCAAATAATATCTTACTTGCGAAATATTCATCATCACAATAGGAAGTTTCTTCCTCATCATCATGCCTTTATTAACAAAATTTCCAATTTTCTGGCTCGTATACGAGAGCACATCCAAGAGATGTCTGCGAATAAGAATACTGGTAGAAGAATACGCAAAACACTTACACATCTAGGTGACGAAATACCGATGCAAGGCATTTATTGGGAAGTGTTGAAAGGTGGTCCTAAAATACAGATTACGTTGTACAAAAAACGGCTCTTAACCTGAGGTCCGATCTCGGAAGGATACACAAAGTCTGAGTAATCTTCTAGTAGGTCACAACAGTCAGGGAAAGAGGGTGATTCCATTGATTTATTATATGGATGAGAGAGCGTACTACAGATATAAGTGGGACGAACTTCGAATGAAATGGAAAGCGGGTGGCACACATCTTCAAAAATATGTTGTGCTTCGCGGTTATTCCTCCATTTGAAATATAATCAAAGCTTTCTTTCCAAACTGGTCATCACCAACTTACAAAACTTTATCAATTGTTGATGCATAATCCCAGTATTTTCAAATTGTCGATTATGTGTTTTTCATACAGTGATGAAATACGAATTATTCGGCAGGTAATGATCACAAATAAGTATGGATGTCAAGCACAAATAATATTCGGGTCAACACTTATTCCTCTCGGGCACTTTCGATTCCACGTATCTGTAATGATTTGTTTTGCTCAATGTTTTGCTCGTTTTTATACTTGTAATTATTAGGTTGGTGCGAAAGTTTCTGACTATTTTCATGTTCGGGCATTTTGACCTATCCCGTCCATCTCATTCAGCCAATCAACAAATGGATATTCATAGTTGATGAAGGCTTGGGAATACTTTTTACGCGATACAATATCGGGCAATTCGATCAGCAAGGATGACACTATTCACAGTCAAACTCTAAATTGTTCTTGATTTTCAATACTATTCAATTGATCGTAACTCCAAGGACAAATGAGATTGAGACAAACGTGAAGGATTATTGAGAAGCCTATTACACAGGAATATAATTTGACTCTTCAGAAATTCTGGTCCTCTGAATCCCCGCCTTAAATTTTGGCCAAATCAACAAACTGCGCTAATTGAAAAATGTTTGTTTTATATTTTCTGACACTGTACTCGTATAGATCGACCTCGAGAGCTCAATAGTGGCTCATTATTTTCTACTTTCTTATGTTAGTACACATTTATATTTAGGAGCAGATTCATAAATCAATAGGTAATTAGGATATTTCGGAACTGCGATGCAGAAATTAAAACATTGAAATCATCACGTTTTGTTGTGTCGCTCTTTTCACTTGCAATGAAGGCCGAGTTGTTCACGTTTAACTGAGCAAGCAACTCTTGCCCTACTACGTATATGTTGGGCAAATTCAGGAGGTATCAAATATTTGAGAAGTTGAGTTCAACCAAAAACACCGAAAAACACCATTTTCGGCAGTTTCGATATGAAAATAATGTTCTCACGTTCAATAACCGATATATCCAATGTAAATGTTTTCCGGTACTCCACCACTACTGACGTCACTAAAACTATAGAGGAATTGCAAGCAATCGAAATACGCTAGGAGAAATTATGAAAAATAAATAGTCAGAAACTTTCGCACCAACCTAATACTTTACAAGTATAAAAACTAACCTCGTGTCAATGGCTTTCTTCAATTCGTCAGAATACGACTTGTATTCCTCCTTCGCTATCACATTCTTTTGCAGTTGATCTGCCGAAGTACACTCCAGCACTATCTACAACCATATATTTTAATATCACTTGGATTGTGCCAGCCTCTTCCCATTCTTACAAAGAACACATTTTAATTTTAATTAATAATCTTAAATGTTCGAAATATATTTATCATTTGTTCTGACTATTTTGTAACATTTGTAAATTAAAATGCAATTTGTTTAATCTTCTGGCATTATGTTTTCATAGTAAATGCAAACGGCGAATTGGCTCATTCCCTACCGCTTTGGTGAACTCCAATCTGTATTAGTCTGCGATCTTAAGCAATTCGGCGTTGGAAAAATTATGTTTGGATCAGTCTGCTAGAAATATTTCGCATTTTCCAGATAGCTGAAATCTTTATATTATTTGCATAGAATTATGCACAATTTCTTACTGAGGGCATAATGAATCGATCAGCCAGTTTAATTAGAGTCATCGCGTTCCATTGATTGATCGGCTTGCTACTGGGGAATATGACATCAAGCATCTCCCGAAAGTCGGCGACTTCACAATCCTAAGTGATGAATACTATATCGATCATGCCAAATTCGTTTCAATATTTGTAATCAATATTTACCTCTACCGGATACACTCCATCAATAGATTCCTTCATTGTCGAAGCGAAATCCTTGAAAAAGTTCAATACATTTTCCTTCGTAAATTACATTTTCGCTGTAAAATTCCTTTCATCTCTTATTCTATCTCTTGCGAGAAGTTTAATCTGGAACCTCTCGACCATCGTCGCAATTTATCTTCCTTCAAATTTGTTCATTCATTATTCTGCCCACAATCAACTGTTTCCCCTTCATTAATATTTGATTTCAGAGAATCTCGCACTCGAGGTTCGTCTCGCAAATTATTCCCCCGTTTTAGAGCTTCTGATAATTTATCTAAACAATTTATCTCTCATCGCACCTATTCCACTATTAATTCTTTACCTCAAGGAACCCTTTCCCTCTCTTCCAAATTGTTCACCAAACGTATTTCCCCTAAATTACCCCTTTCATACTTGTTTTAACTATCTCTATTTCTCCTTATTTTCTCGAATTTTCCCTACTACATTCGGGTCGTCGAAACGCGGCGACTACTACACTTCACTTCAACTACCACACCGTCATTTTAAATTGTTCATGCCAGTTCCTAGCTACTGGTTTTATGTATTCGCGCATTAACTTGCTGCGATAAAGATATATATTTTGAAATAACCACCAAAATATTCCGACCACGCAGAAAGGTATGAGATATTTACTGGAATTATCTGAAAGTATTAGGATATTTTCGACATTTGTTTATAGCTGAATTAGTAGTAAAGGATATCTCGTTTCCACGAAGGCAAACCTAATTCAATGGGTTTTTTTAATTATACAGGGTGCGCCAAAATTACCCGAACTTTCATTTGTATATGATTCCCACCTTTGGAATGGGATATGGGCGATCCGGTTCATGATAAAGTTTACCAACAATATGGGCAATAGTAAAATACTAGCTAATTTTGATGGGACCTCATTTAGCTCTGACAAAGGCCTTGAGTCTCTGCTCATATCCAACTGTCAATTCCCGCAGGATATTTTCATAGATTTTGTTTCATGCTTTGAGAAGTGCATCTTAAAAGGAGATTATTATCGAGTTCTTGGTAGAGGACTTCTTGGACAACAACAGCCCCAAACAGTGAAGTCGAGGGTTTGAGATCGGGGGAGTTCGGGGGCCAATCAGTCAGCATGATTAATCGGAGGCATGATTGTCGAAACACAACTTTGACTTGTGAAATATAGCAGAATCTTTTTAAAAGGTTCAGCGCTCCTGACCCAAGTGTGCTCAGGGTGGAAGCGCGTCTTCGAGGCTGTGCTTCATGTAATACTCCGTGTTGATCTAGACGCTCGGAATGGCAAAATGAGAGGGAACTTTCATGTTGAGCAAATTCCATCCCCAACAATTATGCGGAGGGGATAGCTGGTATTACCAGTGACTTCACAACTATTTTTGGTTTCTTCAGGATCAGAGGCAGTGATTATGCTGTTTTGCCAAATCAGCTTTCCTTCGACAGAAAAAAATATTTGAATTGCTGAACAACGTACGAAAGTGCGCGGACCTGGCACAATGTAGCAAAAGTTTTGGGTACCGTTCTCTGAGGAGCTTGATCTGTAGCTCATATAGTCCATGTAGTTTACAGAACTTTTGAAGACAAAGAGCCAGCTGGGGCTTGATAAGACTACGAACGGATGTGTTAGAGATATCGAGAATCATTTTCATCTTCATGCTATTTCGAAGCACCCTCTTTCGGTAGCGATCTCGGTTCTTAGGGGTGGAAACAGATACCGGTTTCCCTCAGTCCGGATGCATCTTGTCAGTATAAAGCTGTTGATACATGATAATGGTATGGGATGCAAGCGACTTGTGAAAGTAGAGTCAATGAGCGATGTCACACTGTCTTGTACAGGTCCAGAATGCGGATTGGATGCTACTAGACATCGCCATTACTAGATGACTTGACCAACTGATATGAAACCTTGCATAGTGAGAGACTAATGGCCACTCCTCATGATGATGCATTAGAGGTAGCGCATATCGATTGGGCCGCGAGGCCACAGAAAGATGAAATCAGTTCGGGTAATTTTGGCGCACCCTGTAGTAAACCAAACCTCATCCTTGATCTGAATCCGCGCAATTTCATCTTTATCGGAAAACGGAATCAAGTCGGCGGATCTTGCTGATTTTATAAACTTCACTTGTACAGTAATAGAAATCGATGATTTGCAGTCCTAAAATTAAATTACTAACATACTAAAATGTCAAACAATCAAAAATAACTTGTTACGAAAATGATTTTGTAATTAATCCATTGAAAATGTAAACATTATTAAAACACTAGTAATTAGACGTCTCTACATACCTTTATGTTAGTGGAAGGAATCAGCCCTGAACGTGAAACACAAACTCCGCCAATTCGTATGAATTCAGCACGAACTGGTTCATCCTGTGCTTTGCTTTTTTTAAGTTACTGTAAACAGTGCATTTGATCAATTTAGGAAACAAGTCAAATTAAGAAAATTAAACATCTTTAACATGGGCAAACCCAAATCCAGACTTGGAAAATTAAATGAAACATTAAACTTGAATCATACTTGATTCTAATTTGTGTCGAAAACATACATTAACTTCGGTGTCGTTCACATCATCCTTGTAGCTGACCCTCGCAAGTATTACTGTGTCATGCTGAGTGGGAGATACCAATTCGAACCATCTCCAAGATACAGCTTTCCCGCGCTTTCGTTGTGCACTTACATGTAAAACATGCGATCACCATTTCTGTCCAACTTGTATGCCCCGAACATTTGCACTGCTACGCCTCCCATCTGAATTTCCACACTCACTTTGCAGAAATGATGAGAAGCATTGTAAAAAAGATTAAACATGCCAATATCGGCTCAGCATTGATGGGAGTGTCTAGCTTCGCCGTAGGTGCCGCATCTAGTGTGAATTCAGCTTTCGAAGCGCGAAAAGCATCCGAGGACAGCCTCTGAAATACAGATTATATACGTAGCAAACAAGAATTTTACAATAATCTCATTGAGGACTCCGTTCTCTCTCTTCAGTTGGACCACCTGTGCATTCAACATCATGTTTTCTTCGCGTAGTCTGTGATTAATTCAAAATATAAAAAGTGGCATTTTAGTTACATGAAAAATACTTATTTTTCGTTCTCAGAGGCTTCATCATTTGTAAAGCGAAATCAAAATGTTAATCTCTCAATTTCATCGTTGTCCACGTTTCCCATCGCAAAGACGTTGTTCTGAGAAAATACGCGTCACACAAATAATTTGAAGTGCATTCATACATCAAAAGCGAGACATACACAAACAACCACTTGCCAGACCAAATTAGCGAATCAGCAGAATTACGAGGTAGCACGAATTTCGAGAATAATCTCGAAACGTACACGTAACGAGAATTAAAAGTATACCTTTGTCCTTCGAAGTTTGCGTGTTTTCCTAGCCACTGCTGAAGAGGAATGGGTGCAAGTAACCCCCTCTCCCCTCTCTTTTTCCCTCTCCCCACCGAAGTTTGTTATTCACTCGCGTGTTGTTTTGATCCCATGAACACGGCAATCCTTCCGAAATATTTCTGGCAGAAATGGCTCTCAATGTATCCATCATGAATAGGGTTGTCAAAATGAAGAGCCATTTCGGCATTTTCGGATTTCGTTGATCGGTTGTAGCATGCAAACGAGATGGAAAACATAGTGAAGAGTTGTTTCGAAAAGTTTCCCTAACCTATCTAGAAAATGCTTACGCTTTGAACCGACCATAATAGTTATGTTCTTCAGTTTTATTAAGGCTCTTCATTGAAGAGTCTTCTGTTTTTTCGTATTTTCAAGGTTTTGTGCTCTAAAATCTTAATGCAAATTTTCTTATCACCAAATACCCAACGAGTGGGTGTGGATAGGTCCCTTGAAAACATATCTACATTAAAATGAGAGGTTTCTCATCATATGCCCGTGTGAGACCGATTTATAATTTTGAGGAGCTCTTCATTATGACAACCCTAATCATGAATGATTTGGACTTTCATGTGAGTGCCCAATACTTTTTACAGGGTGCGCCATAATTACCCGGACAACAGTTTTCATAAAATTCCCAACTTTAGAATGGGATTTGAGCGATCTGGTTCAGAGCTAAGTGTGTCTGCAATATGGGCAATAATAACATACTCCCTAATTTTGATGAGACATCATTTGGCTTTGACACCGACATTGAATATCTTCTCAGATCCGACTGTCGATTCCCGCAGGAAATTTTCATCGATTTCGCCCCATGCTGTGAGAAGGGCAATCTTGATGGAGATTAGTGTCGAGTTCTTGGTAGAGGACATCTTGGCCTACAGCACCCCCAAACGCTGAAGTCTAGGGGTTGAGATCGGGGGAGTTCGGGGGGCCAATCAGTCAGAGTGATTAATCGGGTGCATGCGTGTCCAGTGAGTACTTTTTTCATGTGAATGAAAGGAGAAGCTTGCTGAAAGGTCTAGTGGCCCAGATCGAAGTGGGAATGGACCCAGAGTAGAAGCGCGTTTCAGAGGATGTGCTTCATGTAATATTCCGTATTGATCTTGACGCCCGGAGTAACAAAAAGTAGTGGAAACTTGCCTGTTGGGCAAATTACAGACCAACTCCTGACTTAAAGGGTATGGTTAGAGAACCAGTGATTCCACAACTATTGTAGGATTCTTCAGGATCAGGGTCAGTGATTATGTTACTTTGGATATTCAGGTAACCCTTGACGGTAAAGATATCAACATGGCTGAATTGCATACAAAAGTGCGCGGACCTAGCATAATGCAACAAAAGTCTACGGTATCGTTCTCTGCGAATCTTGATCGGCCGTTCATGTAGTCCGGTCAACTTAATGCGCGTGTAAGGGCAAATAGTCAAGTGGGACATGAGAAGACCACGAACGGATACGTTCGAGCTATCGAGATTCTTATCCATCTGAATGTGGTTTCAAACCACCCCTCTTTCGGATGCGTTCTAGGTTCCTGGTGGTGGAAACAGAGACCGATTTCCCACAGCCCGGACCACCCTGTTCAGTTTCAAGCCTTTGATATAGAAAATAGTTATCGGAAGCAACCGAATTGTGAAAGCCGAGTCGATCAGTGATGTCACACTGTTCTTGTACAGCTTGATAATGCTGGTTGGAGGGGACTAGACTTCACCATTACTAGGAGGCTTGACTAGGTCGCATGAAACCTTGAATTGGGAGAGACCAATGACCACTCGTCATGATGATGCAATGGGGATCCCACATATCGATTTGGCTTCGGGGCTTCAGAATGAATAAGTTTGTCCGGGTAATTTTGGCGCACCCTGTAGCTGTTTTTTCATTGGCTATATTTTATTTTCATAGATGATCCAATAAATCATAATTCAACAATAAGAACGTTTAAGGGATGTATCGGTTGCAATCACAAATAAGTACACAGTACGTTTCCAGTGGTTATGGTAAGGCATTTTTTCCGCAAGTCCAATTTTCATATTAGCACTTATTCCTTTCGGGCACTTTCGATTCGACGTATCTGAAATGAAAGAGGTAAAATTCTAATCCGTATCACGAAAACAACCTCGTATCGATAGCCTTTTTCAATTCCTCAGAATATGACTTGTATTCCTCTTTCGCGATCACATTCTTCTGCAGTTGATCTGCCGAGGTACTCTCGAGAACGATCTACAATTTATCGATTTTTGAGCTTCCCAACCCACATCTGTGATGGCAAAATATGCGTAGATTTATGTGTTTCTTACACCGAACAGCTAGTCGCAGAGCTCGAAAAATATTCAATTGATCGATCGATAGCATACCGCTTTCGTGAACTCCAGTCGGTACTCATCAGCGATCTTGAGAAGTTCAGCATCGCTCAGGGTGTGTTTGGTGCGCTCAGTAAGGAAGATCTCACACTTGCGTGAGAGCTGAAAATTGAACAATTATTCATGAAAAAACATATTATTTGTCTCCCTCCCTCCTTCATCCACTTGCACACTACATCAATTAATTATTTTGAAATGTTTTTTCTATATTTTTTTTCTCCCACCGAAGGCATGATGAATCTATCAGCCAGTCCAATCAGACTCTTCACATTCCATTGAGTGATTGGCTTCCAGCTGGGATGAATTACTTCAAGCAACTCTCGAAATTCAGAAGCGTCACAGTCCTGAAAATGATGACGTTATTGCATCAGATGGATTCTCAATAAGTAGAGTTCGTAATTCGGGCCGCCGTCTCTTAATTTCACATACTCTCTCGACCGATGATCGGTTAGAGAGTACACAGAATTAAGAGAGCGTCGTATCGTTTCTCGAACTCGATCAATAAGAACTCAATAATAATTATGGTCTCTTTCTACTCTCGAATAAGGAATATTGCTCACCACGTTCAGATGAAAAAGTGGAAGAAGACTCACCGACACTGGATACAATCCATTAATCGACTCTCTCATTGAAGAGGCGAAGTAGCCTCGGAAGTACTCCGACCAGGCTGAGAGGTACGATATGTTCACGGGAATCATCTGAAATAGTTTTGATTAACCAAAAATTGTTGATTCAATCAGTTCTGAGTTAACTAGGAAGTTCATTCGCTATACTCTGTAAGTTGTAAAGTTGACTCATCCGCACTTTCACCCAACTTTCTTGTTTTTACTACAGACCTCATCCTGGATCAGGACTTGGGCCGTTTCGTCTCTATCAGAGAACGGGGCGGAATCCTCTCGCTCCGCTTTGATGAGCTTCGCTTGAACTGTCACGGCGATCGAGGATTTTGCATTCTGAAAACGATTTTTCTTAATTTCAATCTCAGTTTCGAGATCAAAACACACAATATTGATAAAATTTCATTAACTTCGTCGAGTGGGGGTGTACTTACCTTTATCAATCTAGCCGGAATGAAAGAAGATTTTGCTGCACCATTCCCTCCGCAGTGCAAGAATTCAGCAATGACGGGTTCCTCCTCAAACTAATTATTTGTATTTTAATTATTTTGCTAATTAAGTTAATTAGCCCACTTCCGTGCTCACTTGATTGCCTCCCGCGACTCGATAGCTGATCCTCGCTAGCAGAACTGCATCCAGTAGAGAGGGAGAGACCAGCTCGAACCAACTTCAACCGTATATTGATTTTCACATGCTTCGACTAACAAGCCTTTGTTAACAACCGTTTCACAGTTGATTCCATACAGTTGATACCTACTTTCCAGAGGTTAAGCTCTCATGAATTTCACTGACATCTGAAACTGCCTCGCGCCCTCATTGTCGAACATGTAGGCACCCAACATCCTGACGTCAACGCCTCCCATCTGAATATCGACCTCATTTGTGAAATACAACTTCTGCTGAAGGGTAATCTGATAAGCATTAGTGAAGTTAGATGAAGCATTAGTTAGATGAATTCAGTGATTTTGGATGCAAAAAACCTTTTTTTATACAGGGAATATCTACCTTGATCGGTTCGGTGTTAACCGGAGTGTCGATGCTCGTCGTCGGAACGGCAGTCAATGTAAAGGCGGCTTTCGACACTCGAGAAGCCTCGTGGGAAAGTCTCTGAGGAGTCTAGCTTTCAAGGAAATATTGAGAAAGTCTACTCCATTATTCACCTCATTCAGGGTGCTGTTCTCCCTCTTCAATTGCTTGTTCTCTGAGCTGAGAAGACGCACTTGCTCACGTAGTCTGAGAGATACAGTGCTTTGTAATCATTTCATAATGGGTGTTTCATTGTTTTGTATAATATTTCTAAAAAAACGAAAAGAGATGTAACACTTCTCACCTCTCAATCTCATCGAAATCCGTGGTCTCCATGGTAGAGATAATCTAAAATGCACAATCATCTGTAAAAAAAAACAAGCAAGTAAATGGGAAACTGGTGCATATGCTTGGGGAGGAGTGGCGACAGGAGAAAGCGAACATCAATCGGGATGACAGAGTGTAAAGCGATCGGAGATGAGGATCGGGGGAAAAACTAAGCCGGAAATCTCGAAGTATTGGCAAATGTGAATTTCACATGCTATTCGAAAAATATATTTCCTCCGTAATGAGCAAATTGTAATGGAAATATTAGTTCGCTCATCAAAGAATACTGCAAACGAATAAGCTGACTGTGACAGAATGGCCGAGAAAGAAGAAGTATAGATATTCTAGACACCTAACTAAAGGAGAGTTGTCTACCAGCTGATCAGCAGTACTCTTCAAATCCTGACAAACACTCTCTGCCCGTGAGTCACTCCTGCGAACAGCTGTTTGCATTCCACTCGAGTGTTGTTTTGCTCTTGTTAACGCGTCGCTCTTTCGCTGTCTTTATCGCGGAAACGGCGCCCAATAAATCCGCGAGCGATTAATGATCCTATTCAAGTGAAATCATTATATAACACTGAATTTAAAATATAATACACTAAAGAGAGAGTCGAGATACGAGAAATGTAATCGAGAAACGAGAAATGTAAGAAGAAAGAATGAATGAATTAGAAATATCTCGGCGAAATCGTAGAGCTAGAACTATCGGATGGGAAATATTCCCGAACATCCACTCATTCATTGTAAAAGCATTCAAAATCCGATAGATTGACAGTTTATTATGAATTTCACACAGCTTTGATTACGGTAAGAATACTTTGTTGATATCTTGAACCCAGACTCCAACGAAATCATGCATCTGACTCAGCGTCTGACAATGAGTCAACGCTACGGGATACTGCGAAATTCAGGGTGAAGTAGCAGTAGCGAGTAGAAACCGGTAAATGTATTATTTGTTTCACGGCAGACGACAAAATAATGTCTTAATCGATGACCAATTGATTGATTTATCGATTGGCCAATCGATAAATTATATGGTCGCAAAAGGCTGCAAAAGGGACATATTGACTGGGAAATGATGAGGCAAATGAGGGAGTGGTTAATCCAGTAGTAAATTATACTCGATTGAAGCAATCGCTTGGAGGTATTCATATTATTATTAATCAAAGAGCTTTATCAGATCAACTTACACCCTCAGTATGAAACACAAAATGCGTGAAATGATCTAGCGAGGCAAATTACTTTTAAGTCATTTCTATGTTTCAAGACCTTGAGTCATATAGTACCCCATTTGGTGATGAGGACCCATGTGGGTATCCAGAAATAAAATCTGATCGAAATCGAGTAGGTCGATGTCCGGCCGTAACAGCAGGACCCTCGATTCTTACCGAGGCGGTCTCTTAATGAGTTTAGTAAGCTTACCAGAGTTCTTTGAATACATGGGAAATAATCAAAATAATAATATTAAAAATAATTTATCATGTTTATGAATGCTAGGAATCGAGTAAGATGAAGTTCGATGTTTCAACAAGGAAACAGAGGAGTGAGGTGAGAGCGTGAAATACATAATTAGACCATAAATTGTATGATTGACTTAGGACTCAAATAGGCCACGATTGAGCTACACTCACTGATTGCTTACGATACTTGTGTGCACATTTAGGAGGATTTCGATTTTTGGCCAACTGGCAAGGGTTTTCACAAGCATGTCCACGGACTCGAAACGTCTCTCCTAATGAGAAGCTTAACATACTTGTTAGAATGCATGTGATTGAAGACCAATCTACAATGTTCAATTCATTTGTGAGATGTGAAATTGCGCCAATAGTGAAATTTAATGAATGTTTTAGTATATTTGTCATGTCAAATAAAAATATTGATTCGCACCTGTTTCCAGCCATATCAATCAGACATTTGTGTTTCTGCAGATAATCCAAGCCAAGAATAACATTGAATGATGCGATCTGTCTCTGAACATCAAACCTGACGTCGAATTTTGTCGTTCCAATCTCAACTGAACCTGAATTAGGATGATAATGAAAGAAAAATTGTTAAAAAATATAGCGCCAAGAAAAATAGAGATCCCGTGGGACCATTAAAAATAATGTTCCCGTACTTTGCAAGTATGATGGTCTCGAAAGTGGAAAATATACATAGTGTTTCCACGAACTATAATGATTCACACATCTCTCGCAGCTTCCCCTGCATGGCTGTCACTCTAGCTATTCCTCTGCGTCTTTATCCGAATTTGACGAGGTCAGTCTCATTTTCGGAAGACCGCTTTATTCTACTAATCTCGCGCGAAATTAATTTCAGAATACCGATAGTGTTATGAAAGAATTTATGAAAGAATATACCCCCCCCCCTCTTGCCTCACATGAGTGGATGGTTCCCCTAGTCTTCATCGTTCCGCAAATTCCTCTCACAATATGCGACTGTTCCATATCGATCAGATCTGTTAATCCAGCTTCCTCGGCAAACGAAGATGTGACGCATGACCACGTAGAACCTGGAAATCCATGATAAGTTTCAAGTGACTGTTATAAGTGAAAATTGCAATTATTGTGAGGAATATAAAGGGGTTGGCTCTTTATCGTGAAGGGAATGAGTTCGCGCGCTTTTTCGAGTAGGCCTACGGTATAATTTGGCCCAGGTGCGAATTCGAAAACATCCGAAAGCTCGAATATGTGATTATTGTGATTGCTGTGATTGATGTGATGGAACTCTAAGAAGTCAATACAGTATCCCATCGATAACCCTTTTCAGTAAGCAATCATTTTCTCTTTAAATCAACTAACTCAAACTATTGTCTTACTATAAAATATATCATGTGTTGTTCTCGAAAAAATTACAACTCATTGCGTAAACCTCACCTGAATCAATAATAGCAACTGCAGGAGTTCCATTCACAATAATCTTGACACCGGCGTGTGCAGTATATTTGAATGAATGCGGAACCCTCTCATGTGCCTTTGAAATTCATAATGAGAAATGTTTCTCCTCAAGTATTTAAAAATAATTGGCGAACTTTTTAAATAATATTATCTAATTTCTTGATTTTTATGCTTCTGAGTACAAGAGCTTTTCCAATGTCAGATTTTGGATCGTTAATCAATTCCAATCTCTCTTTGATCGCCACAAAGAACTTTGCGTATTCCTGTTCGAAGTTATCTTAAAGATTGTGTTTAACATTGCGATAAACCTTTCTCATACGCAGCATAAAGTTGTTATATTTCACTAAGGATTTCATGCAAAAACATCAACCCTGAATTCATTCAACAATTTTGCAAAAATTCGATCGGAACGTCTTCTTTAAATGAAAAAAAAGATAAACAATTACCGTAGTCCAATGGATTTTTTAGATATTGATCGAGAAGGGGATGCCAGTCTATGGCCCACTTAAAATACTGTTAATAAAATATTGGTAATATTTCAACCAACTTTTTGTTTGGTTTCCAGTGCACTCATAGCCTCGAATGCTCTTCTGCAACTCTTTTTCAGTTCTTCCACCATTGCATTCGAATATATTTTGAGATTTGTAGCTCTCGAAACTGATGTGATTTGTTTCCCCTTCTTCTGAGCACGGTAGTAGAGTTCTCCAATTGCCATATGGACATCGTTTAGAGCTACCTAAAAAAATACTTATAATTTCCCATGTGTAGGGACCGCGTGTTTCCGAGTGTTTCTTCAAGATACTTCTAAATTAAAATGAGCGTGGAATCCAATTATTTAGGAGTAGTCGATGCAAATTTAAAAAAGAAAAGAAATTGTGAAATCATTTAATTATGTGATTTTATAATATTGTCACTGAGGCTATTGTACAGTACACCTCCGAATTCGCGCTTAGCCGAGATAGCAACTGAATTTTTCTCCTTATTTTTTAATTATGATATTTTTTTCCTAAATAAATGTGTGTTATGATATATTTTCTAATGTCCACAAATGTGATCAGGAGTTGAAGGATCGGAAATGAAAAAAACACGAGTGACGTCTTAATAATCTTGTTATGGGAAGAAACAAAATCAACATTCAGAATTATACAAATTACCTTTAGCGTTTTTTTGGCTTCTTTTCCATCGAATCCCATTGCTTTGAGTGACTTAATCGTCCTCTGCTCAACGTAGACATGACTACCTACAATCCTCTTTTTGGGCTTACCTTTATTCTGATAACTCGGTTCGAGAGCTATTCGAATGGTAGCAAATATTACCAAACTGATTAAGCTTGATTTCTTTATCTACTTCTGCATAGGAAAGAAATTCAACGTATTCATTCTCGCCGCAGATTAGTCTGAAATTTACGAGTTGCATTTGTGATATTATTTTTCACAGCAGTTGGATGTGAAGGATGCATCATGCATACTTTGATATAGTGTAAGATGTATAAATCACACTGTAGTTTTGATTCGGATAAACGTTGGAACAAAGATTTTTCAAAATTCTGTTTTATAGGGGCTTTTTTGCATGCTGACGACAATGGTCAATTTAAATTGTCTTGTTTAACATCTTTTGGCGCATTGTACAGGGTGCGCCAAAATTACCGAGACTCATTTCATTATTCTGACCATTTTTATCTCACTATTCAAGGTATCGTGCCAGCTAATCAGGTTTTCCAGTAATGACGATGTCTAGTCGTCTCCAACCCTTATTCTCAGTCAGTTCAAGGTCGGTGTGACATCGCTCATCGACTCGGCGTTTACAAATCTACTGCTTCCGATATCGTCATAATATACCAGCAGCTTGGTACTGATAAGGAGTGTCCAGACATAGAGAGACCTGGGTCTGTTTCCACCAAAGGATTCGAGCACGCATACGAAAGATGGCGTTCGAAACCGTACTCAGGTGGTCAAGAGTATTGATATCTCGAGCACTTCGGTTTCTGGTCATCTCAAGTCCCGGCTGACTCTTCGCCCTTACAAGTACATTAAGTTTCTTGGACTTGATTAGCGTCAGATTAAGCGTCGCAGAGAACGGAACCGTAAACTGTTGTTGCAGTTTGCCAGGTCCGCGCATTTCAGTACGTTGTTCAGCGACATAAATATCATTACCGTCGAAAACATGCTGAATATCCAAACCAGCGTAATCACTGCCTCTGATCCTGAAGTGTCTTAAAATTGTTGTGGAATCGTTGGTTATATAATTCATCCCGTCTACATCAGTGTTATGGCTGCAATTTGCCCAACAGTCAAATTCCTTCTGGTTTTTGTCACTCCGGGAGCTAAGAACAATAAGGAGTATTACATGATGCGCATCCTGGAAGACGCGCTAACACCCTGATCTCAATACAACTTCGGCCAGGAAAACTGGTCGTTTCAGCAACAATCAGCCCCATGCACAAGGCAAAATCGATGCCGGACACCCATCCACCCGACCAAACCACTCTCACTGACTGGCCCCCGTATTCCCCCGATCTTAACCCCTCGACTTCAGTGTTTGGAGGTGTTGTAGGCCGCGATGCCCTCTACAAATAACTCCACAATTATTCCACTCAATGCTGCCGTTCTCAAAGCAAGGGACGAAATCGAAGAATCTTTCATGCGGGAATCGATAGGTGTATCTGAGAAGAAACTCATGACCTGTCTCCGGATAAATGAATGCCCCACCAAACGTAAATAGTATATTACTATTACCCATATGGTTGGCAAACTTTGCCATGAACGATGTACCTCAAGTTCGATTCCAAAGATGGGAATCGTTTGAAAACAACAGTCTCTGTAATTTTGGCGCACCCTGTAAGAGTAGTTGGAATCTCATTATTAATCTATAGTAAGAATCACGTTAGGAACACGAACATAATTGTTAGGCGTACGATTTCATTCGCTAAATGAGGAGCTTATTTTCTAAACCTACGCCTTTATTGTTTTTGTGACAGAAACTTCGGTTGAATCTCAAAATTGAATTAAGCCCTTTGCATGTATGTGACTCACATAGAAAAAAAAATTATTGTCCGCTTCTAAGAAGTAAGTGTCCTATGTTATAGTCAGCATTACGCGATAATTTTTATCTGACCTGGTCCCACATTTCACTAATATTTTGTATTTTTGAGATTACTTAATACAATCAAAATATCACCTGTTCTTCACACAATCTATCACACACTTGTAATTGCGCAGGAAGTCGAGACCAAGTATGACTTCGTGCTCATTGTTAGTAACATCAAACTTCACTTCGAATTATGCGCGTTCGATGTTGAAAGCACCTGAATGATTTATGAATGTTTTACTGATTTTATAAATGCAAAAGTATCAATCGTGAGATCATTGTCGACATTACGATATGTCTAATCATACTTACACAGAAAGATTCTTCCCAGCGTATCCTTATTCCCTCCGATTCCGGAGTAGGTGTAACGATACCTTGTATCGATCATGTGCTTCAATCCAGCCCTCTCAGTGAAGGATAAGGAGAATTCTGAGCTATTCGCACCTGAGTTAAGCATTTGCATGAATTGGAAAAAAATGAAACATTCTACACGGACCCAATAGATTTCAAACATTCCTTAAAGAGTAAAGGCGATATTACTATAATTTCAATTAATATTGATTTCGGTTAACCTGAATCGATGAGCGCTATTGTAGGAACTCCGTTCACAACGATTCTGATGTATCGGAGTGGGCAATTCAATTTTTTTTCATTTGGCCGTCGGTAGATGCAGCTTGCATCATTTCTAAGACATCTTGATTTTTTTAAGAAAATAAGATTAACGGGGGATTAACGCTCGATTCAATGCGCGTAGCGAGGAACAAGAAGACGCACTCTCATTTAAAGGAGGTGTAAATGCAAACGCGCGCCCGGTTGGAATATGTTTCACCTAGGGACGCACTCTCTTCAAGTCGCGTGCTATCTCGCCCCTTCCCTGAGTTTTATCTGGCTCCCAGCCAACTAGCTATAGCTCTGTTAGGAATTGAGATATCAATGTGAACATTTCGAAGCTTCTTATCGTTGTGGAGCTCTAGGCAATGAATTTTGAGTTTACTCCCATTTAACTAATAAATTATCTCCGCCCGAGGCGCGACGATAGCACGAAAACAATCAATGATCGCAGGTGTGGGACTCCGAAGATTGGAAGTTATGCAATAGCATGAGTATGGAGGTGGAGCAATGCCAGAAGGGAGCAAATGCTTTCACTTCGGGCATGCCAATGGGTAGCCCTTCACCGCATTTTACATCGATTGGAGGTCAGCCGCGAGAGAATGCAGAGAAAGATAGAAAATACATATAGACTAAGAAAAATAACTTGTTGATATTTCTAAAATGTGTATATATTTCTAAAATGTGTGAAATATTTTTTTATATTTATTTCATTAAAATTTATCGCAGCTGTGTACATTTAGTGAACGATCGGTGTGAGAAAATTCATATCCTTTCTCATCAACACTTATTCCTCTCAGGTACTTTAGATTCGTATCTAAACGGGGAGGGATATTATTCATTCGTTCGAACAAACCGCGTGTCAATTGCCTTCTTCAGCTCCTCTGAGTACGGCTTGTATTCCTCTTTAGCAATAACATTCTTGTGCAATTGATCAGCGGACGTGCACTCGAGTAAATTAAATTGTAAAAAGTATTTTAATATTCATTTTATCGTTTTCATGTAAGCCAATCGATAATCATCAGCGAGCTTGAGCAATTCGACGTCGGAAAAGGTGTGCTTTGAGCGGTCAGAGAGGAAGACTTCACATTTGCGAGAAAGCTGTGAAAAATTGGGTTTTCCAATTAAATTATCACTTTTCCCAATTATGAGAAGAATACTGTCGGTTGTGATGAAGACCTTGACAGTTTTGACCATTTTGAGAAAAGAACTACTATATTAGATCTTATCTCACCGATGGCATAATGAATCTGTCAGCCAATTTGATCAGACTCTTAACATTCCACATGTTGATTGGCTTGCTGATGAGATAGATCACATCGAGGAGATCGTGGAATTCGTGTACTTCGCACTCCTATGAATCAAATTCTGGGTCAAAGAAAGATAATTTAAATTTTATGTGACTTAACTAAGAAGATTCAAGGATGAATATTCATGTTCTGACTCACATCTGAAACTGCCTCGCTCCTTCGTTGTCGAACATGTAGGCGCCGAACATCCTGACGTCGACTCCTCCCATCTGAATAGAATTGCTTCTCCGCGCATAATTTTTATTATTTCTAGATCTTAGATATGCAGAAGGGTAATATGCAGGGGTTATTATTTTAGAATCTTAAGAATTCTCCAGAGAGTGAGAAATATAATGTTCCAGATCTACCGGCTTCAAATACAAAGAGTTTTAATTGATCAGTTCTAAAATGATACACCCCCGGAAACAGGATTGTGCGATACAATATTCAAAGTCGATTTGATTCATTCAACGAAATCTATTTTTCATCGAACTAGTAGCAAACAATTTCCATGACCAACCTTGATCGGTTCGGTGTTAACCGGAGTGTCGATGCCCGTCGTAGGAACAGCAGTCAGTGTGAAGGCTGCTTTCGATACTCGAGAAGCCTCGTGGGAAAGTCTCTGAGGAGTCTAGCTTTCAAGGAAATGAAGTGGAATAGCAACGCAGTATTCACCTCATTCAGGGTGATGTTCTCCCTCTTTAATTGCTTGTTCTCTGAACTGAGAAGACGAACTTGCTCACGTAGTCTGAAAGATACAGTGCTTTGTAATCACTAGATTACGGTTTTAATCGACTTTTCTTCGTGTTAAAAAACCATTTACAATTCTCACCTCTCGATCTCATCCAAATCAGTGGTCTCCATGGTCAAGGTACTCTGAAATGGATATTCAACAGGAAAAAACAAGCAAGTACATGCGAAAATGGTGCATATGCTATGGGAAGAGTGGCGATGAGGAAAAGAAAACAGCAATCGGGATGACAGAGTGTAAAGCAATCGGAGATGAGCATCGGGGAAGACACGCAGGAAATATCGAAGTATTGGCAAATGTGAATTTCACATGCTATTCGAAAAATGTATTGCATCCGTAATGAACAAATTCTTGGTGGAAGCATTTGCCACGATAGATAATACCGCATACGACTGAGTTGACAGTGACTGAGTGACAGAATGGCCGAGGTTGTGAAAGATAGGAAGGGAAGAGATTGGCCTAACTAATGGAGAGTTGTCTACCAGCTGATCAGCAGTACTCTTCAAATCCTGACAAACACTCTCTCCTCTCTCTTCTACTCATGAGTCACCTTCACTGAACAGCTGTTTGCATTCCACTGGAGTGTTGTTTTGCTCTTGTTAACGCGTCGCTCTTTCGCTGTCTTTATCGCGGAAACGGCGCCCAATAAATCCGCTAACGATTAATAATCGTATTTTAGTAAAATTTTTGTGATGCTAAATTTAAAATATGATACACTCGAGGGAGAGAAACGAGAGACGTAATGGAATTAGAAATATCTCGGCGAAATCGTAAAGCTGGAACTATCGGATGGAGAATATTCCCGAACATCCACTCATTCATTGTTCAAGCATTCAAAATCCGATCGATTGACAGGTTAGTTTGCATTTCACGCAGCTTTGATTACGGTAAGAATACTTTGTTGATGTTTTGAACCCAGACTCCAACGAAATCATGCATCTGACTCAGCGACTGAGTCAGACTCAGACTCAGACTCAGCGACTACGGGATACTGCGAAATTCAGGGTGAAGTAGCAGTAGCGAGTAGAGACCGGTAAATTATTTCTTTCACGGCAGACGACAAAATAATGTCTTAATCGATGACCAATTGATTGATTTATCGATTGGCCAATCGATAAATTATATGGTCGCAAAAGGCCGCAAAAGAGACATATTGACTGGGAAATGATGAGGCAAATGAGGGAGTGATCAATCCAGTAGCAAATTATACTCGATTGAAGCAATCGCTTGGAGGTCTCTATTATTCATCAAAGAGCAACTATCAGATCAACTTACAATCTCAGTGTGAAACACAAAATGCGTGAAATGATCTAGAGAGGCAAATTACTTTAATGTCATTTCTATGTTTCAAGACCTTGAGTATACCCCATTTTTAATACCCCATTTGGTGATGAGGACCCATGTGGGTATCCAGAAAAAAATTCTGATCGAAATCGAAGGGGTCGATGTCCGGCCGTAACAGCAGGACCCTCGATTCTTACCGAGCCGGCCTCTTAATGAGTTTAGTAAGCTTAACAGAGTTCTTTGAATACATGGGAAATCATAAAAATAATAATAATAATAATAATTTATCATGTTTATGAATGCTAGGAATCGAGTAAGATGATGTTCGATGTTTCAACAAGGAAACAGAGGAGTGAGGTGAGAGCGTGTAATACATAATTAGACTATTGCGGAAATTGTAACGACTGACTTAGGACAACAGGCCACGTTTGAGCTACACTCACTGATTGCTTACGATAATTGTGTGCACATTTAGGAGGATTTCGATTTTTGGCCAAGTGCCAAGGGTTTTCACAAGCATGTCCACGGACTCGAAACGTCTCTCCTAATGAGCTCATGAAGTTTTAACATACTTGTTAGAATGCATGTGATTGAAGACCAATCTACAATGTTCAATTCATTTGGGAGATGTGAAATTGCGCCAATAGTGAAATTTAATGAATGTTTTAGTATATTTGCCATGTCAAATAAAAAAATTGATTCGCACCTGTTTCCATCTAAATCGATCAGAAATTTGTGCTTCTGCAGATAATCCAAGCCAAGAATAACATTGAATGATGCCCTCCATCTCAGAACATCAAACATGACGTCGAACTTAGTCGTTCCAATCTCAACGGAACCTGAAATAGGATGATAATGAAAGAAAAATTGTTTAAAAAAAATAGCGCCAAGAAAAATAGAGGTCCCGTAGGACCACTAAAAAATAATTTTCCCGTACTTTGCAAGTATGATGGTCCCGAAAGTGGAAAATATATCACGTGTCTTCTGAGAGATTGCATGAAATCGAGACACCACCTTTACAAAATGTTCAAAGTGCATTAATCTCAAAGCCACTATGATGGTAGATGCCCCTAAGGTCACATAAGTTTTTGTGAAGACAGAATTCCAGAAATCTCAAAACTGCCTAAAATACGGCTCCGGTCAGTTTGAAAATTGAAAAATTCCTAATTTCTTTAAAAGTTGAGGAAAAAGGTCGATTAAAAAAGCAAAATGTTCAGTTCGTCGAGACCAACAACTTTTATGTTCATCACTTTTACGATGGAAAAGGTCTAATATATGAAAATGTGAAAATCGAAAAAAAATAATTATTTTTGACCTGAAAATTGAATGCCCTGAAAAATAAAGTTCCACATCCTGTTGAGATCTCTGCGGATTCTGAATCTACGTACCTTCTTACCCTAAGGAACTTATTTTCAGGAAATTTTATGATGGTATATTTGCTTTTTTATCGCCTCAAACATGCTGAAACTCGTGTTTTCGAGTAAAATCGAAAATTTCACTTTTTTATATTTACGTAATTATCGCTCGGGGATATAATTTCATTCAGTTTTCAATGTTTACTGACCTATGTTTGTAAATTTCAATTGAAAAAGCCGAAGATTTCAATACTTCACAAAATCATAAAATTTGAGAAATTTGGTGAAAAGTATTGAAATCCTCGGTTCTTTCAATTGAAATTTGTAACAATAGGTCAGTAAACATTGAAAACTGAAAGAAATGACATCCCGAGCGATAATTACTTAAATATAAGAAAGTGAAATTTTCGATTTTGCTCGAAAACACGAGTTTCAGCATGTTCGAGGCGATAAAAAAGCAAATATATCACCATGAAATTTCCTGAAAATAAGTTCAACTGGGTAGAAAGGTACGTAGATTTCGAATCCGTAGAGATCTCAACGGGATGTGGAACTTTATTTTTCAGGGCATTCAATTTTCAGGTCAAAAATAATTATTTTTTTTCGATTTTTCACATTTTCATATATTAGACCTTTTCCATCGTAAAAGTGATGAACATAAAAGTTGTTGGTCTCGACGAACTGAACATTTTGCTTTTTTAATCGACCTTTTTCCTCAACTTTTAAAGAAATTAGGAATTTTTCAATTTTCAAACTGACCGGAGCCGTATTTTAGGCAGTTTTGAGATTTCCGGAATTCTGTCTTCACAAAAACTTATGTGACCTTAGGGGCATCTACCATCATAGTGGCTTTGAGATTAATGCATTTTGAACATTTTGTAAAAGGCCACCTGCGATCTCTCAGAAGACACGTGATATATAGTGTTCCCACGAACTATAATGATTCACACATCTCTCCCAACTTCCCCTGCATGGCTGTCACTAGCTATTCCTCTGCGTATTTATCCGAATTTAGCGAGGTCAGTCTCATTTTCGGAAGACCGATTTATTCTACTAATCTCACCCAAAATTAATTTCAGAATACCGAGAGTGTTATGAAAGAATTTATGAAAGAATATACCCCCCCCCCCCTCTTGCCTCACATGAGTGGATGGTTCCCCCCCTAGTCTTGGTCGTTCCGCAAATTCCTCTCACAATATACAACTGTTCCATATCGATCAGATCTGTTAATCCAGCTTCCTCGGCGAAGGAAGATGTGACATATGACCACGCAGAACCTGGAAATTCATAATATGTTTCAAGTGATTGTTATAAGTGAAAATTGCAATTATTGTGAGGAATATAAAGGGGTTGGCTCTTTTATCGTGAAGGGGAAACGTGAAGGGAATAAGTTCGCGCGCTTTTTCGAGTTGACCTGCGGTATTTTCGCCCAGGTGCGAATTCGAAAAAATCCGAAAGTTCGAATACGTGATTATTGTGATTGTTGTGATTGTTGTGATGCAACTCTAAGAAGTCAATATTCCATTGATAACCCTTTTCAGTAAGTAATCATTGTGTATCTAAACCAACTAATTCAAACTATTGTCTTACTATAAAATATATCATGTGTTGTTTCTCGAAAAAATTACAACGTATTGCGTAAACCTCACCTGAATCAATCAATCAATCATAGTTCCATTCACAATAATCTTGACACCGGCGTGTGCAGTATGCTTGAATGAGTGCGGAATCCTCTCATGTGCCTTTGAAATTCAAAATGAGAAATGGTTCACGTCAAGCATTTAAAAATAATTGGCGAACCTTTTTCATAATATTATCTAATTTCTTGATTTTTCTGCTTCTGAGTACAAGAGCTTTTCCAATTTCAGATTTTGGATCATTAATCAATTCCAATCTCTCTTTAATCGCCTCAAAGCACTTTGCATATTCCCGTTCGAACTTATCTTAAAGATTCTGTGTAACATTTCGATAAACATTTCTCATACGCAGCATAAATTTGTTATATTTCACTAAGGATTTCATGCAAAAACATCAACCCTGAATTCATTCAACAATTTTGCAAAAATTCTATCGGAATGTCTTCTTTAAAAGAAAAAATATATAAACAATTACCGTAGTCCAATGGATTTTTTAGATATTGATCGAGAAGGGGATGCCAGTCTATGGCCCACTTAAAATACTGTTAATAAAATATTGGTAATATTTCAACCAACTTTTTGTTTGGTTTCCAGTGCACTCATAGCCTCGAATGCTCTTCTGCAACTCTTTTTCAGTTCTTCAACCATTGCATTCGAAGATATTTTGACATTTGTAGCTTTCGAAACTGGTGTGATTTGTTTCCCCTTCTTCTGAGCACGGTAGTACAGTTCTCCAATTGCCATATGAACATCGAATTGCTCTCCAATTGCCATATGAACATAGAGCTACCTAAAAATATACTTATAATTTCCCATGTGTAGGGACCGCGTGTTTCCGAGTGTTTCTTCAAGATACTTCTAAATTAAAATGAGCGTGGAATCCAATTATTTAGGAGTAGTCGATGCAAATTTAAAAAAGAAAAGAAATTGCGAAATCATTTAATTATGCGATTTTATAATATTGTCACTGAGGCTATTGTACAGTACACCTCCGAATTCGCGCTTAGCCGAGATAGCAACTGAATTTTTCTACTTATTTTTTTAATTATGATATTTTTTTCCTAAATAAATTTGTATTATGATATATTTTCTAATGTCCACACCTGTGATCAGGAGTTGAAGGATGAGAAATGAAAAAAAACACGAGTATGACGCCTTCATAATCTTGTAATGGGAAGAAACAAAATCAACCTTCAGAATTATGAAAAATAACCTTTAGAGATTTTTTCGCTTCTTTTTCATCGAATCCCATTGCTTTGAGTGACTTAATCGTCCTCTTCTCAACGTAGACATGATTACCTACAATCATCTCTTTGGGCATACATTTATTATGATATCTCGGTTCGAGAGGTGTTCGAATGGTATCAAATATTACCAAAATGATTAAGTTTGATTTCTTTATCTACTTCTGCATCGGAAACAAGTTCAGCGTACCCGTTCTCGCTGCTGATTAGTCTGAAATTTAGTTTCATTTGTGATATTATTTTTCACAGCACTAAGTTGGATGTGAAGGACGAATCGTGCATATTTTGATATCATGTAAGATATATAAATTTGATTCGGACAAACGTTGGAACAAAAAATTTTCAAAATTCTGTTTTATGGGGGCGGTTTTGCATGCTGATGACGATGGTCAATTTCAATTGTCATGTTTGACTTCTTTTAGCGCATTGTAAGAGTAGTTGGACTCTCATTATTAATCTATAGTAAGAATCACGTTAGGAACACGAACATATTTGTTAGGAGTACGATTTCATTCTCTAAATGAGGAGCTTATTTTCTAAAACTACGCCTTCATTGTTTTTGTGGAAGCTATTGAGGGATAGTTCAAGTGTCGCTGATGCTGACAAACACAAAAACGTGGGACATCTATCTATCATCTAATCAGAAAACTCTGAAATACAATGATTTGGATGTGCAAATTTCATAATAAAAATGTTGATGACTGCAGTTTTTGGTTGCAATGAGGAAAGCCCACCATAACGCAAATGTAAGCTCCTCATGTAAGTAGAGTCATGCTGAGATAGATTTGATTTGGATAGGATAATGTGTACGGAAGCGCAGGGAATAAAACTCATTTTGGTCACGATTAACTTAACCCAAATATGTAATTAGCACCTATTGTGAGCAGATCTTTTGCGCCGAACCCGATTCACATGCATATTTGTGATATAAGAGAGACTGTCTGAGAGGATTCACCATAGGCCGTACAGCGAAAAATAAAGTTCTGATTTTAAGATCTCCCTAGGGGTAACTTTTCGAAGCTATTGAGGGCGTAGAGTTCGAAAATCGACCTTAGAAAGCCGTATCTCTTACCCCTCATTTCGAGTGTTGCTCTGAATTTGGGCGGTCGGTTTTCGTAAATCGTGAACGGCTCATCCAAACCCCACAAATGCATAGTAATTCTGAAAGATCTCGACGAGATAAGCATTTTCACTGTTGGAAGTAATAGTCTAGCTCATCTGTGAAAAAAGTTATGACCAAAGATGTGAAAAAAGTATTCTCAAAAATACCGCCCTGAAAATTTTTTTTGCGCGTTACGTAAAATAAAAGTTTTCAAATGATTCCTCATCAAAAACTACCCCTAGAAATGTTTCTCTCATTTCGAAAGGAGTGATTATTTTGGTAGTTCTGGCTAGCGGAACAGTCAGAGCTCCGGTTTCTTCAATTTTTCAAGTCGGCTGTCTGCAAATGTAGAGCTCAGAATTTACTCCCAGCGCCTGAAATATTTCATAAACACATTATTCGGAACGTTTCGACTCAGAAATACGTCATTCAGACTGACCAAAACCAATCATGGTGGTCCTATAGATACTTTTTTCGACAAAGCCTTGTCACGCACTTTGACGATATGTTTTGGCAATCATGACGCAACAACAAAAGGTTCGACAGTTGATAGATGGTAAATATGGAATAGCTAAGCTATATTAAACAATAATAATTTGTTTTAGGACCACTCCTACACTTTTCAAGTATGCAACAATCCGATAATTGTAAATTTCGTGCCCATGTAGCATGTATCCCGAACCACAGCAGCCTAAACAATAACTTTTAAGCGTTCTAGTGTGAAAATTCGGATTCTACGAGTGAAAATACACAAAGAAATATTGATTTCATATGTTTCCGTCATATCGACATTTTCACCCCCTACTGCTCCAGGGGGCAAAAATGAAGAAAAAAAATTTTTCTTAAATGTTATTTCGTGAATATATTTTCTAGTGTATTTTCACTCGTAGAAATCGAATTTCCACGTTAGAACGCTTAAAAATAATCTTTGGGCCTGCTGCCGTTGTCGAATCATGCTACTGGGGCACGAAATTTACAAATATCGGATTGTTGCATACTTGAAAAGTGTAGGAGTGGTCCTAAAACAAGTTATAAGTGTTTAATATATCTTAGCTATTATCAGGTTGTCTCAAAAGTTTCTATTTTCTTATTTTCTTTTTTTCATGTTTTCGCCTCTCCTGTCCTTGGATGTTGACCGATTTGTTTTTGGTCTTCAACCATATATAAGGGCTTGGGTTCTCTATCTAGCGCACATTACCTCAGTCCTAAAGAGCTCGTAAGATTCTCGCCATAAACTCTGAAATTCAACGAGATGACAAAGAGACTTACTTTTTCATTTCCAGTATCGCTACAATTAAGCAAATATGTTTTCCCGGATATAATTCGATTGCGATCACGATAGCATTCTTATTTTTTGATTATTTATTACTATAATTTTTATAATTTTTGTAAATTCTTTGAAAATAAAATGTGTATCACGAATACAGCCTAGATCGGTTCATTATGATGCGGAAAATCCAAAACTATTTTTCTTTTTCCAAAATATTGTGTACTTTGTAGTGAAAATGAATTAATTGTGAGAAAAAAACGAGTAAGAGGAGAAAGAAGCGAGAGCGCAGACGGTCAGAGTACGTAGGGGGAGGGAATCGATCAGAGAGATGGCGAGTGGACTCGGGGTAGATCAAAGGAGGAGGTCAGCTGTTCTCTCTCATTTTTCGACACATTTAATTCATTTTTACTACAAAGTACACAAAATTTTGGAAAAAGAAAAATATTTTTGGATTTCCCGCATCATAATGTCTAGGCTGTCTTCGTGATACACAATTTATTTTCAAAGAAATTGCAAAAATTATATAAATTATAAAAATAAATTGTCATGAAATAAGAATGCTATCGTGATCGCAATCGAATTCTTCCCGGGAAAACATGTTTGCTTAATTTTAGCGATACTTGTAATTAAGATATCAGCAAAAGTCTGTTTTCGACGCAACGTCGTCTAGCTTCAACGAAGAATTTTCGTGAAAAATTAACGTGATCATCGTTGTCAGGACCCTCGAAAACCCCCGTAGCTAAAGTTTCAGAAAACCGACCTTCTTTGGATGTGCCAGATCTGCTCCGATTTGTTCGATTCTTACATGAACGGCCTCATATGATAGTTTCAAAAATTGAATTTTGATTTTACTCCCCCTTTAACTAACAACTTATCTACACCCGAGGAGCGACGATAGCACGAAAACAATCAATGATCGCAATTGTGGGACTCCGAAGATTGAAAGTTATGCAATAGCATGAGTATGGAGGTGGAGCAATGCCAGAAGGGAGCAAAAACTTTCACTTCAGGCATGCCGAGTGGAGGTGAGCCGTGAGAGAGTGTAGAGAAAGATAGAAAACACAGATAGACAAAGATAATATTACACTTATTTCTAAATAAATTTATATTTATTTTACTGAAATTTATCTCAGTTATTTACAATTGGCAAAAAAGATTGGTGCGAGAAATGAAGAACGGAGTCCTCTCTCATCAGCATTTGTGGGGGGGTGACAAAACGGCAACGACATAACGGCAAGCGACAAAACGGCAACGGAGCATAACTCAGTGGAGAGTTGTCCTAGAACATCAGGAATGGTCTGTATCACATCAGTATATTTTCTTCTTAATTATCAATAACATCATCTTTGATCTTTTGGAGGTTGACGACAAAACGGCAACGAGCAATAACACCACTCAGATTCATCCCACAGTTCTCGGGAAGGCAACAATCGATAGCTAATGACTTGCCCTGTCCATTCGACATCTGGTCTTTGAACTTTGAGCAACTGACGACAAAACGGCAACCAGCCATAACACGGTTCAGAATCATCCCACAGCGCTCAGATCGGCACCAATCGATAGCTAATGACGTGCCTTATCCTTTCGACATCTGATCTTTCATATTTGACGAACTGACGACAAAACGGCAACGAGCTATATCTGAGTTAACGCAAGCTTCTGGATGATTCTGAGTAGTGTTTTGGCTCGTTGCCGTTTTGTCGCTAGTTGGTCAAAGATCAAAGATCATATGTCGAATGAATAGATCCGATCATTAGCTATCGATTGGTGCCTACCTGAGCGCTGTGGGATGATTCTGAACCGTTTTATGGCTCGTTGCCGTTTTGTCGTCAGTTGGTCAAAGTTCAAAGATCATATGTCGAATGGATAGGTCAAGTCATTAGCCATCGATTGATGCCTTCCCGAGAGCTGTGGGATGAATCTGAGTGGTGTTATGGCTCGTTGCCGTTTTGTCGTCAACTTCCAAAAGATCAAAGATCATGTTATTGATAATTAAGGAGAAAATATACTGATGTGATACAGACCATTCCCGATGTTCTAGGATAACTCTCCACGGAGATATGCTTCGTTGCCGTTTTGTCGCTTGCCGTTATGTCGTTGCCGTTTTGTCGTAAATAAGCCGTGTTGCCGTTTTGTCGTTGCCGTTTTGTCACCCCCCCGCATTTGTTCCTCTCTGGCACTTTCGATTCGACGTATCTGAAGGGGAAGGGATATTCATAACATCACTCTTTAGAAAGTAACCTCGTATCAATGGCCTTCTTCAATTCTTCAGAATACGATTTATACTCCTCTTTCGCTATCACATTCTTGTGCAGTTGATCAGCAGCAGTGCACTCGAGCACAATCTAAAATAAATTTCAAAAAGTAATTTAATTTTCATTTTACCGTTTTCATGTAAGCCAATCGATAATCATCAGCGAGAAGGTGTGCTTTGAGCGGTCAGAAAGGAAGACTTCACATTTGCGAGAAAGCTGCGAAAGTCTGTCTTCCAATGTATCGTCCTACCAATTTTGAAATAAAATATTGTTAGTCTGATCACATGATTTTGTTCGGTATCTATTTCGAGAAAATAACAAAATTCGATGATAGATCTTCTCTCACCGAAGGCATGATGAATCTATCAGCCAATTTGATCAGACTCTTAACATTCCACATGTTGATTGGCTTGCTGATGGGATAGATTACATCGAGGAGATCGTGGAATTCGTGTATTTCACATTCCTGGGATTTCAAATTTTGCTCGTTTAAACATTGAACTATTAGTGAAATATTGGGGTGCCCGGAAAGTTCGTATAATGCTTCGGAAAAAAGTCAGTTCGCGATCAAATGCAGTGATTGCGCAATCTGTTTGTCAACCATGTAGTAGTCGATGCAAATTTAAAAAAGAAAAGAAATTGCGAAATCATTTAATTATGCGATTTTATAATATTGTCACTGAGGCTATTGTACAGTACACCTCCGAATTCGCGCTTAGCCGAGATAGCAACTGAATTTTTCTACTTATTTTTTTAATTATGATATTTTTTTCCTAAATAAATTTGTATTATGATATATTTTCTAATGTCCACACCTGTGATCAGGAGTTGAAGGATGAGAAATGAAAAAAACACGAGTATGACGCCTTCATAATCTTGTAATGGGAAGAAACAAAATCAACCTTCAGAATTATGAAAAATAACCTTTAGAGATTTTTTCGCTTCTTTTTCATCGAATCCCATTGCTTTGAGTGACTTAATCGTCCTCTTCTCAACGTAGACATGATTACCTACAATCATCTCTTTGGGCATACATTTATTATGATATCTCGGTTCGAGAGGTGTTCGAATGGTATCAAATATTACCAAAATGATTAAGTTTGATTTCTTTATCTACTTCTGCATCGGAAACAAGTTCAGCGTACCCGTTCTCGCTGCTGATTAGTCTGAAATTTAGTTTCATTTGTGATATTATTTTTCACAGCACTAAGTTGGATGTGAAGGACGAATCGTGCATATTTTGATATCATGTAAGATATATAAATTTGATTCGGACAAACGTTGGAACAAAAAATTTTCAAAATTCTGTTTTATGGGGGCGGTTTTGCATGCTGATGACGATGGTCAATTTCAATTGTCATGTTTGACTTCTTTTAGCGCATTGTAAGAGTAGTTGGACTCTCATTATTAATCTATAGTAAGAATCACGTTAGGAACACGAACATATTTGTTAGGAGTACGATTTCATTCTCTAAATGAGGAGCTTATTTTCTAAAACTACGCCTTCATTGTTTTTGTGGAAGCTATTGAGGGATAGTTCAAGTGTCGCTGATGCTGACAAACACAAAAACGTGGGACATCTATCTATCATCTAATCAGAAAACTCTGAAATACAATGATTTGGATGTGCAAATTTCATAATAAAAATGTTGATGACTGCAGTTTTTGGTTGCAATGAGGAAAGCCCACCATAACGCAAATGTAAGCTCCTCATGTAAGTAGAGTCATGCTGAGATAGATTTGATTTGGATAGGATAATGTGTACGGAAGCGCAGGGAATAAAACTCATTTTGGTCACGATTAACTTAACCCAAATATGTAATTAGCACCTATTGTGAGCAGATCTTTTGCGCCGAACCCGATTCACATGCATATTTGTGATATAAGAGAGACTGTCTGAGAGGATTCACCATAGGCCGTACAGCGAAAAATAAAGTTCTGATTTTAAGATCTCCCTAGGGGTAACTTTTCGAAGCTATTGAGGGCGTAGAGTTCGAAAATCGACCTTAGAAAGCCGTATCTCTTACCCCTCATTTCGAGTGTTGCTCTGAATTTGGGCGGTCGGTTTTCGTAAATCGTGAACGGCTCATCCAAACCCCACAAATGCATAGTAATTCTGAAAGATCTCGACGAGATAAGCATTTTCACTGTTGGAAGTAATAGTCTAGCTCATCTGTGAAAAAAGTTATGACCAAAGATGTGAAAAAAGTATTCTCAAAAATACCGCCCTGAAAATTTTTTTTGCGCGTTACGTAAAATAAAAGTTTTCAAATGATTCCTCATCAAAAACTACCCCTAGAAATGTTTCTCTCATTTCGAAAGGAGTGATTATTTTGGTAGTTCTGGCTAGCGGAACAGTCAGAGCTCCGGTTTCTTCAATTTTTCAAGTCGGCTGTCTGCAAATGTAGAGCTCAGAATTTACTCCCAGCGCCTGAAATATTTCATAAACACATTATTCGGAACGTTTCGACTCAGAAATACGTCATTCAGACTGACCAAAACCAATCATGGTGGTCCTATAGATACTTTTTTCGACAAAGCCTTGTCACGCACTTTGACGATATGTTTTGGCAATCATGACGCAACAACAAAAGGTTCGACAGTTGATAGATGGTAAATATGGAATAGCTAAGCTATATTAAACAATAATAATTTGTTTTAGGACCACTCCTACACTTTTCAAGTATGCAACAATCCGATAATTGTAAATTTCGTGCCCATGTAGCATGTATCCCGAACCACAGCAGCCTAAACAATAACTTTTAAGCGTTCTAGTGTGAAAATTCGGATTCTACGAGTGAAAATACACAAAGAAATATTGATTTCATATGTTTCCGTCATATCGACATTTTCACCCCCTACTGCTCCAGGGGGCAAAAATGAAGAAAAAAAATTTTTCTTAAATGTTATTTCGTGAATATATTTTCTAGTGTATTTTCACTCGTAGAAATCGAATTTCCACGTTAGAACGCTTAAAAATAATCTTTGGGCCTGCTGCCGTTGTCGAATCATGCTACTGGGGCACGAAATTTACAAATATCGGATTGTTGCATACTTGAAAAGTGTAGGAGTGGTCCTAAAACAAGTTATAAGTGTTTAATATATCTTAGCTATTATCAGGTTGTCTCAAAAGTTTCTGACTATTTTCTTTTTTTCATGTTTTCGCCTCTCCTGTCCTTGGATGTTGACCGATTTGTTTTTGGTCTTCAACCATATATAAGGGCTTGGGTTCTCTATCTAGCGCACATTACCTCAGTCCTAAAGAGCTCGTAAGATTCTCGCCATAAACTCTGAAATTCAACGAGATGACAAAGAGACTTACTTTTTCATTTCCAGTATCGCTACAATTAAGCAAATATGTTTTCCCGGATATAATTCGATTGCGATCACGATAGCATTCTTATTTTTTGATTATTTATTACTATAATTTTTATAATTTTTGTAAATTCTTTGAAAATAAAATGTGTATCACGAATACAGCCTAGATCGGTTCATTATGATGCGGAAAATCCAAAACTATTTTTCTTTTTCCAAAATATTGTGTACTTTGTAGTGAAAATGAATTAATTGTGAGAAAAAAACGAGTAAGAGGAGAAAGAAGCGAGAGCGCAGACGGTCAGAGTACGTAGGGGGAGGGAATCGATCAGAGAGATGGCGAGTGGACTCGGGGTAGATCAAAGGAGGAGGTCAGCTGTTCTCTCTCATTTTTCGACACATTTAATTCATTTTTACTACAAAGTACACAAAATTTTGGAAAAAGAAAAATATTTTTGGATTTCCCGCATCATAATGTCTAGGCTGTCTTCGTGATACACAATTTATTTTCAAAGAAATTGCAAAAATTATATAAATTATAAAAATAAATTGTCATGAAATAAGAATGCTATCGTGATCGCAATCGAATTCTTCCCGGGAAAACATGTTTGCTTAATTTTAGCGATACTTGTAATTAAGATATCAGCAAAAGTCTGTTTTCGACGCAACGTCGTCTAGCTTCAACGAAGAATTTTCGTGAAAAATTAACGTGATCATCGTTGTCAGGACCCTCGAAAACCCCCGTAGCTAAAGTTTCAGAAAACCGACCTTCTTTGGATGTGCCAGATCTGCTCCGATTTGTTCGATTCTTACATGAACGGCCTCATATGATAGTTTCAAAAATTGAATTTTGATTTTACTCCCCCTTTAACTAACAACTTATCTACACCCGAGGAGCGACGATAGCACGAAAACAATCAATGATCGCAATTGTGGGACTCCGAAGATTGAAAGTTATGCAATAGCATGAGTATGGAGGTGGAGCAATGCCAGAAGGGAGCAAAAACTTTCACTTCAGGCATGCCGAGTGGAGGTGAGCCGTGAGAGAGTGTAGAGAAAGATAGAAAACACAGATAGACAAAGATAATATTACACTTATTTCTAAATAAATTTATATTTATTTTACTGAAATTTATCTCAGTTATTTACAATTGGCAAAAAAGATTGGTGCGAGAAATGAAGAACGGAGTCCTCTCTCATCAGCATTTGTGGGGGGGTGACAAAACGGCAACGACATAACGGCAAGCGACAAAACGGCAACGGAGCATAACTCAGTGGAGAGTTGTCCTAGAACATCAGGAATGGTCTGTATCACATCAGTATATTTTCTTCTTAATTATCAATAACATCATCTTTGATCTTTTGGAGGTTGACGACAAAACGGCAACGAGCAATAACACCACTCAGATTCATCCCACAGTTCTCGGGAAGGCAACAATCGATAGCTAATGACTTGCCCTGTCCATTCGACATCTGGTCTTTGAACTTTGAGCAACTGACGACAAAACGGCAACCAGCCATAACACGGTTCAGAATCATCCCACAGCGCTCAGATCGGCACCAATCGATAGCTAATGACGTGCCTTATCCTTTCGACATCTGATCTTTCATATTTGACGAACTGACGACAAAACGGCAACGAGCTATATCTGAGTTAACGCAAGCTTCTGGATGATTCTGAGTAGTGTTTTGGCTCGTTGCCGTTTTGTCGCTAGTTGGTCAAAGATCAAAGATCATATGTCGAATGAATAGATCCGATCATTAGCTATCGATTGGTGCCTACCTGAGCGCTGTGGGATGATTCTGAACCGTTTTATGGCTCGTTGCCGTTTTGTCGTCAGTTGGTCAAAGTTCAAAGATCATATGTCGAATGGATAGGTCAAGTCATTAGCCATCGATTGATGCCTTCCCGAGAGCTGTGGGATGAATCTGAGTGGTGTTATGGCTCGTTGCCGTTTTGTCGTCAACTTCCAAAAGATCAAAGATCATGTTATTGATAATTAAGGAGAAAATATACTGATGTGATACAGACCATTCCCGATGTTCTAGGATAACTCTCCACGGAGATATGCTTCGTTGCCGTTTTGTCGCTTGCCGTTATGTCGTTGCCGTTTTGTCGTAAATAAGCCGTGTTGCCGTTTTGTCGTTGCCGTTTTGTCACCCCCCCGCATTTGTTCCTCTCTGGCACTTTCGATTCGACGTATCTGAAGGGGAAGGGATATTCATAACATCACTCTTTAGAAAGTAACCTCGTATCAATGGCCTTCTTCAATTCTTCAGAATACGATTTATACTCCTCTTTCGCTATCACATTCTTGTGCAGTTGATCAGCAGCAGTGCACTCGAGCACAATCTAAAATAAATTTCAAAAAGTAATTTAATTTTCATTTTACCGTTTTCATGTAAGCCAATCGATAATCATCAGCGAGAAGGTGTGCTTTGAGCGGTCAGAAAGGAAGACTTCACATTTGCGAGAAAGCTGCGAAAGTCTGTCTTCCAATGTATCGTCCTACCAATTTTGAAATAAAATATTGTTAGTCTGATCACATGATTTTGTTCGGTATCTATTTCGAGAAAATAACAAAATTCGATGATAGATCTTCTCTCACCGAAGGCATGATGAATCTATCAGCCAATTTGATCAGACTCTTAACATTCCACATGTTGATTGGCTTGCTGATGGGATAGATTACATCGAGGAGATCGTGGAATTCGTGTATTTCACATTCCTGGGATTTCAAATTTTGCTCGTTTAAACATTGAACTATTAGTGAAATATTGGGGTGCCCGGAAAGTTCGTATAATGCTTCGGAAAAAAGTCAGTTCGCGATCAAATGCAGTGATTGCGCAATCTGTTTGTCAACCATGTAGTAGTCGATGCAAATTTAAAAAAGAAAAGAAATTGCGAAATCATTTAATTATGCGATTTTATAATATTGTCACTGAGGCTATTGTACAGTACACCTCCGAATTCGCGCTTAGCCGAGATAGCAACTGAATTTTTCTACTTATTTTTTTAATTATGATATTTTTTTCCTAAATAAATTTGTATTATGATATATTTTCTAATGTCCACACCTGTGATCAGGAGTTGAAGGATGAGAAATGAAAAAAACACGAGTATGACGCCTTCATAATCTTGTAATGGGAAGAAACAAAATCAACCTTCAGAATTATGAAAAATAACCTTTAGAGATTTTTTCGCTTCTTTTTCATCGAATCCCATTGCTTTGAGTGACTTAATCGTCCTCTTCTCAACGTAGACATGATTACCTACAATCATCTCTTTGGGCATACATTTATTATGATATCTCGGTTCGAGAGGTGTTCGAATGGTATCAAATATTACCAAAATGATTAAGTTTGATTTCTTTATCTACTTCTGCATCGGAAACAAGTTCAGCGTACCCGTTCTCGCTGCTGATTAGTCTGAAATTTAGTTTCATTTGTGATATTATTTTTCACAGCACTAAGTTGGATGTGAAGGACGAATCGTGCATATTTTGATATCATGTAAGATATATAAATTTGATTCGGACAAACGTTGGAACAAAAAATTTTCAAAATTCTGTTTTATGGGGGCGGTTTTGCATGCTGATGACGATGGTCAATTTCAATTGTCATGTTTGACTTCTTTTAGCGCATTGTAAGAGTAGTTGGACTCTCATTATTAATCTATAGTAAGAATCACGTTAGGAACACGAACATATTTGTTAGGAGTACGATTTCATTCTCTAAATGAGGAGCTTATTTTCTAAAACTACGCCTTCATTGTTTTTGTGGAAGCTATTGAGGGATAGTTCAAGTGTCGCTGATGCTGACAAACACAAAAACGTGGGACATCTATCTATCATCTAATCAGAAAACTCTGAAATACAATGATTTGGATGTGCAAATTTCATAATAAAAATGTTGATGACTGCAGTTTTTGGTTGCAATGAGGAAAGCCCACCATAACGCAAATGTAAGCTCCTCATGTAAGTAGAGTCATGCTGAGATAGATTTGATTTGGATAGGATAATGTGTACGGAAGCGCAGGGAATAAAACTCATTTTGGTCACGATTAACTTAACCCAAATATGTAATTAGCACCTATTGTGAGCAGATCTTTTGCGCCGAACCCGATTCACATGCATATTTGTGATATAAGAGAGACTGTCTGAGAGGATTCACCATAGGCCGTACAGCGAAAAATAAAGTTCTGATTTTAAGATCTCCCTAGGGGTAACTTTTCGAAGCTATTGAGGGCGTAGAGTTCGAAAATCGACCTTAGAAAGCCGTATCTCTTACCCCTCATTTCGAGTGTTGCTCTGAATTTGGGCGGTCGGTTTTCGTAAATCGTGAACGGCTCATCCAAACCCCACAAATGCATAGTAATTCTGAAAGATCTCGACGAGATAAGCATTTTCACTGTTGGAAGTAATAGTCTAGCTCATCTGTGAAAAAAGTTATGACCAAAGATGTGAAAAAAGTATTCTCAAAAATACCGCCCTGAAAATTTTTTTTGCGCGTTACGTAAAATAAAAGTTTTCAAATGATTCCTCATCAAAAACTACCCCTAGAAATGTTTCTCTCATTTCGAAAGGAGTGATTATTTTGGTAGTTCTGGCTAGCGGAACAGTCAGAGCTCCGGTTTCTTCAATTTTTCAAGTCGGCTGTCTGCAAATGTAGAGCTCAGAATTTACTCCCAGCGCCTGAAATATTTCATAAACACATTATTCGGAACGTTTCGACTCAGAAATACGTCATTCAGACTGACCAAAACCAATCATGGTGGTCCTATAGATACTTTTTTCGACAAAGCCTTGTCACGCACTTTGACGATATGTTTTGGCAATCATGACGCAACAACAAAAGGTTCGACAGTTGATAGATGGTAAATATGGAATAGCTAAGCTATATTAAACAATAATAATTTGTTTTAGGACCACTCCTACACTTTTCAAGTATGCAACAATCCGATAATTGTAAATTTCGTGCCCATGTAGCATGTATCCCGAACCACAGCAGCCTAAACAATAACTTTTAAGCGTTCTAGTGTGAAAATTCGGATTCTACGAGTGAAAATACACAAAGAAATATTGATTTCATATGTTTCCGTCATATCGACATTTTCACCCCCTACTGCTCCAGGGGGCAAAAATGAAGAAAAAAAATTTTTCTTAAATGTTATTTCGTGAATATATTTTCTAGTGTATTTTCACTCGTAGAAATCGAATTTCCACGTTAGAACGCTTAAAAATAATCTTTGGGCCTGCTGCCGTTGTCGAATCATGCTACTGGGGCACGAAATTTACAAATATCGGATTGTTGCATACTTGAAAAGTGTAGGAGTGGTCCTAAAACAAGTTATAAGTGTTTAATATATCTTAGCTATTATCAGGTTGTCTCAAAAGTTTCTGACTATTTTCTTTTTTTCATGTTTTCGCCTCTCCTGTCCTTGGATGTTGACCGATTTGTTTTTGGTCTTCAACCATATATAAGGGCTTGGGTTCTCTATCTAGCGCACATTACCTCAGTCCTAAAGAGCTCGTAAGATTCTCGCCATAAACTCTGAAATTCAACGAGATGACAAAGAGACTTACTTTTTCATTTCCAGTATCGCTACAATTAAGCAAATATGTTTTCCCGGATATAATTCGATTGCGATCACGATAGCATTCTTATTTTTTGATTATTTATTACTATAATTTTTATAATTTTTGTAAATTCTTTGAAAATAAAATGTGTATCACGAATACAGCCTAGATCGGTTCATTATGATGCGGAAAATCCAAAACTATTTTTCTTTTTCCAAAATATTGTGTACTTTGTAGTGAAAATGAATTAATTGTGAGAAAAAAACGAGTAAGAGGAGAAAGAAGCGAGAGCGCAGACGGTCAGAGTACGTAGGGGGAGGGAATCGATCAGAGAGATGGCGAGTGGACTCGGGGTAGATCAAAGGAGGAGGTCAGCTGTTCTCTCTCATTTTTCGACACATTTAATTCATTTTTACTACAAAGTACACAAAATTTTGGAAAAAGAAAAATATTTTTGGATTTCCCGCATCATAATGTCTAGGCTGTCTTCGTGATACACAATTTATTTTCAAAGAAATTGCAAAAATTATATAAATTATAAAAATAAATTGTCATGAAATAAGAATGCTATCGTGATCGCAATCGAATTCTTCCCGGGAAAACATGTTTGCTTAATTTTAGCGATACTTGTAATTAAGATATCAGCAAAAGTCTGTTTTCGACGCAACGTCGTCTAGCTTCAACGAAGAATTTTCGTGAAAAATTAACGTGATCATCGTTGTCAGGACCCTCGAAAACCCCCGTAGCTAAAGTTTCAGAAAACCGACCTTCTTTGGATGTGCCAGATCTGCTCCGATTTGTTCGATTCTTACATGAACGGCCTCATATGATAGTTTCAAAAATTGAATTTTGATTTTACTCCCCCTTTAACTAACAACTTATCTACACCCGAGGAGCGACGATAGCACGAAAACAATCAATGATCGCAATTGTGGGACTCCGAAGATTGAAAGTTATGCAATAGCATGAGTATGGAGGTGGAGCAATGCCAGAAGGGAGCAAAAACTTTCACTTCAGACATGCCGAGTGGAGGTGAGCCGTGAGAGAGTGTAGAGAAAGATAGAAAACACAGATAGACAAAGATAATATTACACTTATTTCTAAATAAATTTATATTTATTTTACTGAAATTTATCTCAGTTATTTACAATTGGCAAAAAAGATTGGTGCGAGAAATGAAGAACGGAGTCCTCTCTCATCAGCATTTGTGGGGGGGTGACAAAACGGCAACGACATAACGGCAAGCGACAAAACGGCAACGGAGCATAACTCAGTGGAGAGTTGTCCTAGAACATCAGGAATGGTCTGTATCACATCAGTATATTTTCTTCTTAATTATCAATAACATCATCTTTGATCTTTTGGAGGTTGACGACAAAACGGCAACGAGCAATAACACCACTCAGATTCATCCCACAGTTCTCGGGAAGGCAACAATCGATAGCTAATGACTTGCCCTGTCCATTCGACATCTGGTCTTTGAACTTTGAGCAACTGACGACAAAACGGCAACCAGCCATAACACGGTTCAGAATCATCCCACAGCGCTCAGATCGGCACCAATCGATAGCTAATGACGTGCCTTATCCTTTCGACATCTGATCTTTCATATTTGACGAACTGACGACAAAACGGCAACGAGCTATATCTGAGTTAACGCAAGCTTCTGGATGATTCTGAGTAGTGTTTTGGCTCGTTGCCGTTTTGTCGCTAGTTGGTCAAAGATCAAAGATCATATGTCGAATGAATAGATCCGATCATTAGCTATCGATTGGTGCCTACCTGAGCGCTGTGGGATGATTCTGAACCGTTTTATGGCTCGTTGCCGTTTTGTCGTCAGTTGGTCAAAGTTCAAAGATCATATGTCGAATGGATAGGTCAAGTCATTAGCCATCGATTGATGCCTTCCCGAGAGCTGTGGGATGAATCTGAGTGGTGTTATGGCTCGTTGCCGTTTTGTCGTCAACTTCCAAAAGATCAAAGATCATGTTATTGATAATTAAGGAGAAAATATACTGATGTGATACAGACCATTCCCGATGTTCTAGGATAACTCTCCACGGAGATATGCTTCGTTGCCGTTTTGTCGCTTGCCGTTATGTCGTTGCCGTTTTGTCGTAAATAAGCCGTGTTGCCGTTTTGTCGTTGCCGTTTTGTCACCCCCCCGCATTTGTTCCTCTCTGGCACTTTCGATTCGACGTATCTGAAGGGGAAGGGATATTCATAACATCACTCTTTAGAAAGTAACCTCGTATCAATGGCCTTCTTCAATTCTTCAGAATACGATTTATACTCCTCTTTCGCTATCACATTCTTGTGCAGTTGATCAGCAGCAGTGCACTCGAGCACAATCTAAAATAAATTTCAAAAAGTAATTTAATTTTCATTTTACCGTTTTCATGTAAGCCAATCGATAATCATCAGCGAGAAGGTGTGCTTTGAGCGGTCAGAAAGGAAGACTTCACATTTGCGAGAAAGCTGCGAAAGTCTGTCTTCCAATGTATCGTCCTACCAATTTTGAAATAAAATATTGTTAGTCTGATCACATGATTTTGTTCGGTATCTATTTCGAGAAAATAACAAAATTCGATGATAGATCTTCTCTCACCGAAGGCATGATGAATCTATCAGCCAATTTGATCAGACTCTTAACATTCCACATGTTGATTGGCTTGCTGATGGGATAGATTACATCGAGGAGATCGTGGAATTCGTGTATTTCACATTCCTGGGATTTCAAATTTTGCTCGTTTAAACATTGAACTATTAGTGAAATATTGGGGTGCCCGGAAAGTTCGTATAATGCTTCGGAAAAAAGTCAGTTCGCGATCAAATGCAGTGATTGCGCAATCTGTTTGTCAACCATGTATTGCATCATTCTGACGTTGAGTAGTGAGAGGATTTAATCAGTCTCCTAGTTGCTACATTGATTCTTGTGATGGACTCCCATCTCTACCTCCGAGCAGTTTTACTTCATTACTACCGTCTTGGCCGATCCGTAAAGGAGGCCCACTCTGCCCTGGCCCAGTCGGAAGGAGCTGACGCCCCCCTCCATACCCTTCTGCTATAAGTGGTTCTCCCGCTTCAAGAAAGGGGAGTTTGGTCTCGATGATCAACCCCGCTCTGGACGCCCTCCCTCCCTCGATCAGCCTCTCGTTCTCCGCAAACTGAAGCGCAAGCCCATGGCCAGTGTGCGTGAGTTGAAGAAGGATACTGGTACTCCCAGATCAACGGTGTCCGATATCCTCCATCGATCTGGGAAGAAGCCGAAACTCCCACAAGTGATTCCCCATGACCTCTCCCCCGAACAGCTGAAAAATCGTGTTCAAGTCTGTCGGGAATTACTCCATCGTAGATCCAATCTTCGATGGGTCAATTCCATCATCGCTACAGATGAGAAATGGATCACGTACGATAATCCTGTGAGGAGACTGCAATGGGTGGATGCAGATGAGAAGCCCACGCCCGTCCCGAAGAAGGAAGAGCACGGAAAGAAGGAACTCCTCTGCTTCTTCTTCTCAGTGCTCGGTCCCATCTACTGGGAGATCCTCGCCCCTGGCACCAGCATCAATGCCGACCTCTTCTCTGAACAACTGGAAGATGTCGCGATCAGAGTCCTTCCCAGACTCCTGAACCAGGGCAAAATTCTTCTTCTGGTGGACAATGCTCGCCCACATCGAGCGAAGATGACCCAGAAGAAAATGGACGAGCTGAAGATCGAGAGGATTCCCCATCCACCGTATTCCCCGGATCTCTCCCCATGCGACTACCACTGCTTCCGCTCTCTCTCTGACTTCTGCAAAGGAAAGAAGTTCAAGAATCGAGATGAAATTGTGAGGGCTTTCGTGAACTGGGCGGTCTCGAAGAAACCCGCATTCTGGAAGAGAGGAATCGAGACCCTGCCCAATCGCTGGAGGGAGGTAGTGAGAAAGAAGGGGGCATACATTGGTCACTGAGAATTGTAAAGCATTGAATAAAAAATAAAAACAAAAATTATACGAACTTTCCGGACACCCCAATATAATACCTCTATCGGATAAACTTCCTCAATCATCGACTCCTTCATTTTCGAGGCGAAATACCCGCGAAAGAACTCGGACCAAGCCGAGATGTACGAGACGTTCACAGGAATTATCTGAAATTTTTCAATTGAATTTTAAATCTCCACTTCATATTCTTAGATCACAGGGGAGCAAGAGATCACATGGTGAATTGACTTCCGATTCTTCAATTTTTTTACCTCATCTTTTATCTGCACATTCGCCATCACATCCTCATCGGCGAACGAATTTCGGCACTCCTTCACAGTACGAATGAGCTTGGTGTGCACAGTAATCGAGACTTGAAAGCCCTTCGTGTTCTGAAATGTATGATTAGAAATGGTTAGTAAGGTATTCTAAAACATCGATTTATGCATTTTTTTCACAATCTAAAGAAGGATATTCAATGTACCTTCATGTGAGAAGCAGGAATCACGGCCGATTTAGTGGTCCTGCCACTCTCAATTTGTAAGTACTCGAAGTGAACGGGCTCATTCTAAAAAGGAAAAGATTGAAGCAAAATTTTGAGTTTGACCTATCCAATTTATGAATTCTTTTACATAAGAAAATTTTCCATAAGAAAGAGGCGGTATATCAAACATAATATGAGAAAAAGGCTGAATTTACGTAAGCAAAAGTATCGACTTCGAAATAGACGTTCACAGGCATCTCAGCTTATTCTTGCCAGAAATGCCGCATTGTGATGAGTTTCAAAGACGAGCTCGAACCACCTTCAAATCTCAAGTTTAATGTAGGTTATTGTTATTCAACAAACATGTACAGCAGTCGATTGCCCTCGTTGTCCGGCAAGTAATTCGCCAGCATTTTAACTTCCACTCCACACATCTGCAATTTTCTCGACATTTTTCGCCATTTTCTGCTTATCTACCAGGTTTTCTATTACTCGAATTTTAGAATCATGGTAATATTTTAGTTTTCGTTACGATGGATTCAGATAAGTAAATCACCAGGACTGGTTTGGTGGCAACGGGCGTCTTCAGTGCTTCGGACACGGGCATCGTTGCCTTGATCGAGAAATTCGCCTTCGAAATCGTCTCCAACGTTCCCGATGAGAGCTTCTGAACTCTTCTCTTATTATTCTTTTACGCGACAATGAATGCACATTGAAGTGAACTATAATCAGTAAACAGGGACTGAATGCAGCTAAAATTAGGAGGAACAGTGTTTCGACATCTCAGCACTATTGGCAAAAAGGAGGGTTTTATTCAAATCCAAAGGGACTCGTTAGATACTGATTTAGCATAAGGCAAAAAATTGGCAGATCAGCTTGCGGTCTCTAACTATTGCAAACTCTTTTAGAGTCTTCACTTCTTGCGTCAGTGTGATATTCTGAGCGATGAGCTGTTGAACTTGCTCTCGCAACCTGAAAAAGTCAACCAGGACTTGAAAAGTAGATTCTCACTTACGTTTCCACTTCGTCACTGTCCATTTTTTCCTGAAAATGACTAAACTTGGCGTGAAATAATGCGAGCAAGTGAAAAGATGCAGGAAAATGTGTGATGACTGGCGGCGAAAGCGTAAACAACAAAAGAAGAAGAACCGCGGTTTCGCTCCGCAGTGGAAGAACGAGAGGATACAAATAGCACGAAATCTCATAATCAAGTGTTCGTAAGTGTGAAAAATGAGAAAATCATGCTCAGTATCTCGAAATTTAGTGGGGGGAGAGCGTTATCAGCGTGGTCAGGCGGCTATCGCGTTTCTTTCCATGATTCCATTTGTTTTCCGCATGCGTGTTGTTTTTCACTTGTGCGAGCGACGTTGTGTTCGTTTCCCATATCTTTATTGCAGACGCGGTTCCGAATTGTACAGTGTGATTGTTACTCCGGATAGAATCTTTTCATTTCGAATTATTTTCTCCGTAATGATAACATCATTTAAGTGAATGAGCATATAGGAAGGAACCGCTCAAAGGCACCCAAACATCAAGTTAATTCTTTAACAGTACCTATGAACGTGGCAGGGGAGCACGCGAGGATCGCGAGTGAGTGAACAAAAGCGTGCGGGATGATCAAACCCATCAACAGAGCAGAAATCACCTCGGGTCCGATTCCCGGTCCGAGCATATCCTCTGTAATCCCGCACAATGACTATACCTCTTGAGCATACTCGCCAATAACCAGAGCTTACTCAGATACTGAACAGTCAATCTGAGAAAAGGTCAAACCCTAGCACTAAATCTGGCCCTCCACAACACAGTGATGCGTTGTATACGCGCAATGAATGGATCATTGAGACGATTATAGAAGGAAGAACACTTTATTGTTACCTAGACAAAGTGAGATCAACAACTCAAGCAAAGACAAAATGGGCAATGGAGGGAGCAATTGGAGAGGTGAAAAAATATGTAAATGATAACAGGGCGAGATGTAATTCACGTGAGCAATTGAGAAAAATATGATTATGAGGATTGGGGAGGTCGCCAAATGGGTACGGCGGAACAAGCATAGTGGAGGTAACTAGAGGTGAGGAAATGTATTGGACAAAAAATTGAACACACTAACAATATGTGGACATTCAGATTCGGAGAGGTTACGCTGATATAATGAGGATCATCACATCAACTACTCAATAGAGGGAGCTCCCGTCGTCTAGACATTGACCTCGCCTGGCAGTCAGTCTTTGCTGTCGTCGTTGTCTTCGAGGAAGGGAGTTCCGATCGGAGGGAGATCGATGGCAGGCAATGGAAGTCCAAAGTATCCGAGACGGCGATGCAGCGACTCTACGTTCACGATCTCAGTCTGAAGAGAGCACTTTCTCAGAGCAATTTGTGACATTAGCATATCAATGTTTTCCTTGCATAACTCACCTTCTTCTCACTCTCCAAGGAGTTCTCTGCATCACCGACCTCTCCCTTCGTCCTTCCTCCTCCATTCCTCAGTCTTGCCACCTCCTCTGCACTATCCTCCTTCGAGTGGATGTAAATGCACAACTTGCGACGCTCCGGAGCTCCTTAAAATACGAAGGGAGAGATACACATCGGAAATTGCTCCACTATATTTCTTTATCTCATTTATCAATTTGTCTTTCTTTCACCAATTACCTAGCTGCACGGTAGAAATATAACATAGAGTGGAGTTCGACAGTTGCAACTCACCAGGCGCGATTTTCTTCTCGTAGAATGCGATCAGCTCTTCCTTCGTGATCGTCTTTAGTTCCGCGCGTTGTTGCTTACCTTCAAATACATATTAGGCATAACTTTTAATATTTACTGGTATGAAGGGGTAGGGTAATGAAAAATAAGAGTAGCGATAACGAATGCAAAAAAAAACTCGCACTTGCCAAAATCATACGTTCTCGAGCAGATTTGTGCACTGATATCATTGAATCCAACTGGAAAAGGCGCAGTTTTCCATGTGGGCCTACATATATCTCCCCATGCACACGCCTCCACATTCTTCGCGAACTCCTCTGCACTCATTTTAGTGAGCAATTCCTGAAACATGAGATTTGAATAGCCTTTTAAAAGTATCCATCATAACAGCCGTCGTGCAATCTCTCCTATCTACATGTATGATTAAAATTCAATAAATACGAAATATTGTATAATTACTATGCAACAGCATGATCACGTTTTGAAAACCTCTACATTTCAGTTATTGCACGCAACGGTACGTCAGCACAAAATCGCAATAGGTCCTCCTCCGCATTATTTACGGTATCTACCGTACCTTGAGTGTGCTCTCGAGGAAGCATTCGATTCGCTGTTCCACCACGTCGGGTTGCTTCTTGCCCTGTACGAAGAGACGCAGCGACTGAGCAGAAGCCGATCGTAGTACCGACGTGGAGACGTCGTACCCTTCAGAAGAGCAATCGATGTAGGTCAACTATTCAAATGCTCAAAATGGATGCCCGTCCATTACCTATCACTTCCCTCACCTAGTTGCTCGTTTGTCCTCAGTTGGTTGAATGCCGGCTGCTGCATCACCTGATCGAGAAGCATGAGCAGGCAATTCTCGCGCGTCTTACGCTGCCCAGTTTGAAGCAGCATCTGGACAAGATAATATATCGATCGAGAAGGTTCTGCTCAACACATATTAAACATCAATCTAGACATCTTGAACGTGCATTCGCTTAGAACATGTAATCATGCACAGTTGATTGTGCCAATTAAAAGTATAGCTTTTCAAAAGGAATAACCACATAGTATCAGGTTGTCTCAAAAGTTCCTTCCTTTTTTTCATGAATGGGCATTCTGCCTCATATTGTTCTTCAAGTTTAACCAATCAACTTTTGGTTTTTTGCAGTTGATGTGGGCTTGCATACTCATTATAGCGAACATACTTTAGGCCATACCAATAATCGAGATTGCTACCCTTGAACACCTAATCCAGCCGACTCGAAGAACTTTTCTATAAGTTAAATGTTCATAGTTCCTTGCAGAATAGTAACATGTGCAAATTTGACCTACTATCGTAAAGAACTACACATAGGGATATTATTGAGCGCGATTTAATTATTGTGCCACTTGATACCTACTCTAGGCAAGCATCGAATCTGCACATCGCAATATCCTGCATTTTTCATTCGGAGGCTAATGAGCGTTGCTTTTTGCTCGGATAGCCCAGAGCTCAGATTGTGTTGTTTTTGCAAAGTACATACTATGATTGGTATATTAACCAAGATGGGTGATGGTTCATTAATCTATTCGTGAGCAGTACGCTTCCAAATGTTAGTACGAAAATTCATTGATCGAAATGAGTCGAATTTGATATATAGCGTTTCCCAAAACGATTGAGGGTCGGTTTTGTGGCTTTTATTTTTACAATCTATTCGTGTTTTATCACATATTAACTGACCAGATTGTAAAAGCTATCGAGATTCTAAGTACGTGTTCCAAGAAAACATACTGAAAATCGTCGTTTTTTGGCTATCAAGGGATTTTGTTATTTTACTCGTTTCCAATGCAATCGGAAAGCGATTTTTATACAATACATAACTCTACTAGCAAGACCCTAACTCATGTCACGCAGAAAACCAGGGCTGTCGAAGTTCACATAAAGAAACTTGAAAAATCAAAAGGAAAGAAACTTTTGAGACAACCTAATAAATCATTAATAAATAATAGCTTACATATATTATATATCATATATTTGGTGCCATATGATTACGCAAATGTATGTTACCTGTACACAGCTGACTTCGTGCGTGTCTTGCCTATGACGGAAGACGAACGAATTGCCTGTGACACGACTTTCTCCTTCCCAGTTCCCTTATCTTCTCCCCAATGCCCAGATCCATCTCCCTCCTAATAAAAAAACTCGTTGGAGAAGAGTGGTCGACAACGGGGATTGAGAGATCGAAGCTGAGTGATGCAAGTGGAGGCCACAGAGAGAGTTTCCTGAATGGAAGAGAAGTGATAAGGAAAATGAAATGGTAGAGAGGGTACAAGTCCTATCATAATTTATGAGCACTCCCGAAATCGGTTAGTTCTGCTTCCTTCCTTTCTATCACCTCTTCCTCACCTGATCGCTCATATTGCCGTACACGATCATCTCCACGTGGAATGCAGCTAAGATTTGTTTGCAGGCTGCGGCAGCATCGTCGAGAGTCATCTCTGCAATGAGCCAACCATCGAATTTTAGAAAAGTATTGGGTATTTTTTAAACCGTTAAACTGTTTTTAATTTAAAATATGTATCCACACACTAACTCTTGGCGCAAGAGAGAAGTTGCTCCACGCTCCATATTCGCTCAGTGATCAACATTGTCATCAACGACTGAATAAAAAGCGATTATTATGATTGATCTCCTGTGTTCATGACTTCTCTCTCTCTCCTCACCTCCGATAAATCAAGTGGTTCTAATTTGTTGACGTCGCGAAGGCGCCCGATCAATTGCTGCTTCAAGATCGTGAATCGATCTTCCTCTGCATTTCCTTCCATTAGAAACAATGATCGTTTATTTCAATGCATAGATTCCACAATTGATTCTGTGGAAAATGTCGAGAAGAGGAAATATTTGAATTCCCACAATTTCATATCTCGGCTCCCAGTAGTGCTATCGACTTGAATATTGGAATATGGGGTGTAAATGGATTTTCCAAACCATATTTCAATTTTCAAGTCGTTAGCACTACTGGGAGCTAAGATATGAAATTGCGGGAATTCAAATATTTCCTCTTTTCCTCGACTTTTTCCACGGCATGAGGTTACATGATACCGTTACCCACCGGGCTTGAACTTGGCTAGCTTATCAAGGATATCGTGCAGGAAGAGAGGTAAGTGTTCGTCGAATCCGTGAACCTGAATGAATTCACGCTATGATTTTGTTTTCCAAAGATAATTATACTACCCCGTCCAATGAGATTTCCCAATTTAGAAAAATAGCAATTTATGTTTTTCAAATACGTATCAGTACCCTTATTATATAAAAAAGCTATAACGATAGTCAAGCACAGTTATTCCGTCCAAAATTTCTACTCGTCCTCTTATCGTACCGTGATATCCACTCCAGAAGTCGTGACCTCCACGTCGTACAAGAGTCCAGCCAATTCGGGATTGTACGAGAATTCGGTCAACGAATCCTACATTATTCACGACATATCATAATAATACGTCCAATAAGATGAATAAATGAAGTAAAATAAGAATTCGAAATGCAAAAATGGCAAAGACCGGATATAATGGCATGTGGCTAGAAGGAGAGGATCAAAAGGGGGTTGCTGACTCACTCTGAATATATCCATTGTAATCCCGGTCACAACACTGCTCATCGGGTCGAGAGAAACAAATGGAGACGTGATAGCGAGCTGGAATGATGCAATGTGGTTCTTTTCGTCTTTTCTTTTCTTTGAAATAACCAGGGTAGTATAGCACCTGAATTACGGCTTTTGGCCGATTCGAGTAGTAGTCCTGCTTGAACCATACACGTGCCCATCGATCGTCTTGCAGCAACGTCGGATGATCACTGACAATCATTTTTCATTGACAATCATTTATTTTGGGAGACAAATCTCTGCATTTTTTTCACTCCATGCACACTCTGTTTAGACAGATTTTGCTATTTTTCGCTCTAATCACTCATTCGAAAGCTCTACGTTGATATGCGTACACTAATCAGTAACCTGTGATCTCCGCATTGTGCTTTCAGAGTGATCCTCTCAGCGATGTAAGGATTGGGAGTGGGAAGGGCGAGATGGGAAAGACTCGTTGTAGAGGAGAACGCCTCTTCGAATCGGGAAATTATCGAGGATGGAATAGGAGAGACAATGAATAGCGTTCCATAGATTGGCTCCTTCTGAAGAGCGAATTACTGAGAGTTTCGGAGTAAAATGGTATCCATATGATGAAGATCTTGATTAAATTTAGATCAGGAGCAGATCTCATGTTCCAATATCAGATTATCTATTCGTTCTTTAGTACATGCATACTATTTGCACAATCCCTCCCGGTTTAGCATGCGCTCTTCCCCTCTCTCTCTCACCTTCAGATTAGGGAGGCTCTCGAATTCCTTCGCCGCAATTCTGTACCACATATTCGAAGGGCGAATATATTCGGTCAGTTCCACGATACGAGCTACAATCGATAAGTTGACCATTTCATCTGTAGTTTCTTTCAAATCAACAGAGGATGCGCAGGACAATTTACAAATTGCCCATATTGCTGTTTACAGTCTACCGTAGTCCTAGCTAGATATAATCTACCGTACCATGATCGTAGCTGTCCAGGAGGTCATATGAGCTGAGGATATCCTTGAAGGGGCAGTGATGAAGCTTGGAAACAGCTGATTCCGCCAGCTCCCGAGACAACTTCTCCTTCTGCAAGTAGATGCTGGTGAGCCATTTTAGACCTCTTTGTATTTTTAGTCTGTTATTGATTTTGTACACGTGTTTTGTTCACTATGCACAGTTAAAAAATGATACACCCCACAAACAGATAATAGCTACTGTTCATGATTTCATTCATTATTGCTCCCTACCTCTATTGCTTCTTCCTTCACATTGTCACAAAATATATTCAGCACTCTATCTCATACAGAACGATGAAGGCTCCTATTCAAAGGAGTATACCTTGAATTCGAAGTTGATGGCCCTCCTCTTCCTCATTTCCTCGTGTATCCACTCTTGAGGGCCCGCAGCTCGAATCAGTGCGATGGCATGGAACACCTCCGTGAGAATGTCGTCCGTGCGCTCGAGACCATCTGAGAAAGAGGGGGCGGAGATTAAGATGAATTGTATTTAAGTACGAATTTCTTTATTAATTTGTTTTTTTCTAGTGTATTGAACATATGGGAATCAGTACAGTACTGGTGTATTGAAGGTTCGATTGCTTAGGACGATATGACAGACTAAAGTAAGAAACCTCAAACTCGCCCAATGTTAAGCCGATGGATACGACAAATTCGCCGAAGCCAGGTGCGATAGTGCTGCCCCAGGCATCGATGGAGGAGATCCAACCCTCCTTCTTCAGATGGGACATCAACGAGCCCTCTCCTTCGTGGCAAAGAAGGTTCGCTGCGAGGAGAGAGAGAACAAAGTGAAATATGAAAACAAACAAAGAATACTTACACAAGAATCCGCAGGGATGGCTCTTGTAGTCGGAGTGGAGATCGGGCATAAGGAAGCGGATGGAGAGAGTACGCGTATCCTTGAGCGGTACCACCTGCAATCTACTCATCTGCGAACTGTTTCCTTTATCGTTTCAAGAGTGGCGCATGGAACAAGCAGCGAACCATCTCTATGTAGTCGAGTTCGAGAAACGGCACCACGCTCTCTTCATTCTATACACTCTCTCACCGCTCGACCGGTCTAGAGAGTGTGTGAAATGAAGATACGAAGGCTCGTTTCTCGAACTTTAATATGCATGATAGACCAAAACACAAATTGATTTCCTTTTCGAAGAAGATCTTATCTTAATTGGACTAAAATCCTCTTTCCAACCTGTACAAAACGAGAACACTCCTCAGGTCCATACGCCTGATCGTACACATCCGGTGTTACATTCTGTTAATATATTTATTACTTTCGCAATTCTTATCGTTGCGAATCGACGAGAATGTCGCTTAACGATGGACAGTGGGTTGATGCATATCATAAAAAGTAATTATCCATTCCAATGTACTCACCTTATTCTCTATCTCCGCAAATCCCAGTGTGCACACCATCTCCTCCAGCTCGGTCAACGAGTTCCTTCCAACCACGACGAGAGCCATACTGCAACCACGCACATCTTCTATCAGAACACTTCAATACGTGATAACTCGAAAGAACTATTGCCGAAAGAGTGATGAAGAACATCTGTCTCCATTCCTTCTTACTCTTCCCCACACTCACACGTTGCTCGAGTAGTGCTTCTGGTAGAAGTCGAGTAGAGCATGTCTAACCACGATTCCCTGCAACCAATCATTTCAATCCTACCGTACTCCTAATATACCTTCTCGTGCGTAGCAACCATCAGAGTATGCTTGTTACCAGTAGCAAACTTTCTGTACGGGTGACCAGGCTTTGCCATGTTTCTGAAAATTCGGTTTAAGGCTTGGGGCGAAACCTCTCAATAAGCAACAAAAATTATGTTTTGTCATGTAAAATCATAAGAATCGTGTAATAGGTGATGTAACTCACTTGTGAATCTGGTAGAATCGCTTGTTATCGTTTCTCAAATAATTCGAATGCTCGTTGTCTACTGCGTTCACCTGGCAAGGAGACGTCGTAGAGTGTCCATGGAGTTACATAACGAGACCTAGCGCATTCGAAAGATGAGACAGTTCCAAGAACTTGTATTTTTGTCAAATTTTCTAAACGATCTTGGGGAAAGGCCAAACCCAGATTATTTCAGATGCTGCTCATAAATTTCCGTACAGCCCAGACCTCCACTAGATCGTTTAGCAAATTTGAAAACAATACAAGTTCTTAGAATTTTGTTCCCTTTCGAATGCGTTATGTCTCGTTATGAAACTCTATGGACACTCTGCGACCACCCCTGATGATGAGAGATCAAAGAACGAAGTTTAATTATCAAAAGGCGATCTGTAATTTACCTCCTTATCGGTGGCGCTCTCAGTGAATTTGGGCGATAAGAAAAATTGGGCAAATCTGTCCAGTGCACTCTGCAAGTCGCATTTAGTTAGAGACATATCAAATCATAGAGAAATAAGCAATCCTAGACGTAGTTTTTAGTGTTCCGTTGCGTAATGACATATTGCATACCTCTAGGGTTTCCGCACTAACATCGAAAAGAAAGTTGGTGGAACTAGCGGAAGTAGCCGCATTTGACGAACCACCGTTCTCACTCACGAATCTGCACATCATTTCATTGTGCTGTATTCATTCTTGAAGTTCTACTGGCTATCGTACCCTTATCTTCCTCTACTTACTTGGCGTACTCATGCTCCTCGGGGTACTTCTCTGTGCCGAGGAACAGCATGTGCTCGCAGAAGTGTGCGAGACCCGGCACATCCCACGGATCATTCAGATGGCCTGAGAGATAGATTTTTCTTCCCACTATTAATAAAAAGCTTACAAATTGCACATACCACCTTTTTTCTTCCTATCTAATGTACTCTGCAACGATACAATGGAGCTAATTCATCATGAACGATGAATGGAAAGGAGTATACTGACCGCACTGCACGGAAAGAGCTGCAGCTGCCTTGCTAGCGTATCTGTTCGACACTAGCAGCACCTTGAGGCCATTGGCAAGCACGAGGCCATGGTACTGCAATCCGACCAGATCTCTAACCAATGACATAATTTCAGGATTGTATAATATTCATTACAGTTATAATTCAAGATGGAAGATCTGCTAAATAATTCGATTGTTAGCGTTTCATTTCGATTACGATACCTCACGCGTGTCGAGTCTGCTCTTGATGATGTCGTCGAAACGCTGAACCACGAGCGACTCCATCAGTCCTGAGGAAGAGAGAGAACGGAGCGCTGTAATTTTCAAGATGCTTGTGAGAGGAGTGGAGAAAAGATTCAGATTGTGGTGTGTTCAGTACAAGCTAATCAACAGTGACCCATTTTTTTCTGTCGCTTTGGTTCCGACAGTTTTACAGGAGATACGTGATAAGTAAGTGGAGAATCTGCCTCTGTGGGAGGAGGACAAAAATGTACATTCTGTCCGCACATTGAAGGGAATAACAATCTGTATTTCGTCGTCTTGAAGCTAGTGAGTGAGTGTGTTTCCGTTGGAGAGATAAGACATCGCCGATATAGCGTTCATTTTAGCGACCTCTGGGATCAAGTTATTCGAAAAACTCAGATTTCGACGTCATGACTTCTGGAGCCAATGATCGTTTTTGGAGTATAATGAATATGCAAATCGTCATCAGCGTGTCAGATAAAGATACACAGAGTTTCAGAGATTTTACATTTTTGGCCGATGCCAGATATTCTCAGAATTGTCCTATACTTATGATGAACAAGTACACTTACCTTTGAATGGCTCTTGATCCTCTCCCTACTCACTCAACTATCCTGGTCGACACACTCTCAGATCTGAATGATCGAGAATGATGTATCAGAACATCGGAGAGAATAAACAGATGATTGGAGCAATTGTACAGTGAGGAATGTTAGGGGAATCAGCTGGAGGTGATGGGGGAGAAAGGGGAGACATAGGTCACATCCGTGTCCACCGACATACTCTGGGGGCGAAAATGACCTCCCGCTGAATCTGAGCACAAGGTCCTCGATATTGGCAAATTTAGAAGAGAGAGACAAAGAAACTGAGAGGCCTTGATGTGAGCTGATTGAGTACAAATTTCACATTAACAAAACAGTTACGAATGAAAAGGTGTCGGCATATGGGTGGTGTGGTAATGATGAAATGGGCGACAGGCAAACTTCAGGGGCGATTGGTGTTCTTTAGGGACGAGTGATCAACTTGTGACATAACGTGGAAAAAGATGCAATAAAGAATAGAGAAAATTAGTAGAAATATTGAAATGAAAAGAGAGGGTGGAAAGGTAAGCGGGAGGCAGGGAGAATGGAAGGCGGAATGTTCTGAACAATGAGAAGAAGATTGGGAATTTCGATCTCCAAGTTATCAGATCATCTGAAAGAAGGATAGGAACAGATGATCCGATAGATTGTGCAACGAAAAGTGACAATCTGAATTTTGCAGCTGAATAAGCCCTTCTCCGATGAACGGTGTAGAGTGGTATGCTCACAAGACAAGTAATATGCCGAAAAGAGATATAGAAGAGATTAGCCCCAATGCCGATCTCATGTATCTGCCCTGTACAACGGAACGGTACTCAAAGTATTTCTGGGATTTTCGGGAAAGGCCCTTCAATTCAACTCTGACTAACGAATGAGAAGATAACGGAAAATCGAGCCGAGGGGAATGAACAAAGGGGTGGCCAGCTGATTTCTCGTGGATAAGAGACATGGTTCACGGTGTAATGGGAGAGAACTATCGCTCAACTCTGACCGAACAAGAAATTGGATGATCTGGCTTCTCTTTGATCTTTGATCTCTCACAGAGTACTAGCAGAGGGGAGAAGTGAAGATCGGTCTGGGAAAAAAGCGTGAACTAGATTCACTGAGTGGAAACCAATGGGAATCGGCCGAATGATATTTCGGCTGAGGAGTGGTGGGAATAGGAAGAGAAAAGTCGGTTCGGAAAAAAAAGTCGGTTTATTTTACTCTCTGATCTTTCAGATGATAACGATTGGGAAACGAGTGAGTCAGTGCGAGAAGGGGGGGAGAAGGATGCCATGAACCATAGTGGTTCGAGTATGGAAATGTGAATGGGGTGGGGTAGCAAATTTCCAAAAAAAATAGAAGAATTGAACGGCAGTACAGCGGGAAATCTCGTGACGAATCTCAGACGGGTGAAAGGGATCCACTGAGGGGGGGAGACATTTCGGCAACGGAGCGCCCTTCGCTGGAGATTCGACGAAGCTCCTTGGGAGTTGCGTCATTGCAACCTGTATGTGCTACCCTACATTTGCATATATAATTCTTGTTACCAGGCGAACCTCAGTTTCAATCCATATCTATGTATAGGGGTTCATGGTCCAAAATTGAAAATTTGAGTGGAAAATCATCGTTAGATAAACACCAAATATCGTAACCAATTCATATTCCAGTTTTCCAGTAACTACTGTAACCCAGTAACATGGTTGTCGATTGATTACGATATTTGGTGTTTATCTAACACTGATTTACCACTCAAATTATCAATTTTGGACCATGAACATAGATATGGATTGAAACTCAAGTTCGCTTGGTAACAATAATTATATATGAAAATGTAGAGTAGCACACACAGGTTACAATGACACAACTCCCAAGGAGCTACGTCGAATCTCCAGCGAAGGGCGCCCCGTTGCCGAAATGTTCGCCCCCCCCCCCCTTGAGGGGGGGGGGGGGGTATGACTGAACGTCATAATGAATTGCATTTTATAAACAGAGAATAGTCATTAGAGAATATGAAAAGCATAAATCAATAAATCGTTGTTTAATGCACGCTCATGTTGTTCATTCCGACAGGATGATCTCTCGGAATGCGAAGGATTGAAGCGAGAATCCTGACGATAGTTGCCCTGAAATGGCTTGTATTTCCCCGACATCAGCGTATCACTTAGTAACGAGAACATACTGCGTTCCCATCCAGTAGTTTCAATTATAATACATTACACTTTTTCCTCACAAAGAGAATATTATAAAAAGAGAAAGAAGTAGAGAAAAAGGAAAAAAATAAAGAAAAAATCAAAGGCAGATCTTTTTCTACCGATGAGCGGGGGAGCACGCGAGGATCGTGATAGAGTGGACGAAAGCATGCGAGCTGATCACACTCATCAACAGGGCAGAGATCATGGAAGCTGCAATTACTGATTAACTGTTTTCAGTACATTTATTTCGATTTCTCAAGCAGAATACTGTTGAATACCGTAACAATCTAATGTGTGAAAGATTACATAGGCGTGATGGTACAAAACAATGTGTACCTGTCTGGCTTTCAGAATCGCACACTTCTTCCACTGATTTCTGCGAGAGATGAAGAATAATCAGGGCAGGAACGATGATCGTATCACTAGGAACAGCTCCCTTAAGAGTAGGATTCGATCATTCAACATCGTCTTATTCTGCACACCTTCTCTCTCACACACATGTGATAAAGCACAAAATGAGAATAAAAATTTTCAACGAATTTATGAGAGTTATGAGATAGTTATGAGTTATGAGAGCCATAGAAGCATATTAAAATGTTTATTTTAAAGGTAAATAAATTACTATCTACAACTGCTGAAAGAGAAAATATTACAGGGTGCGCCATAATTACGTAGACTGATGTGTTCAAATGTTTCCTACTTTGGAATCGAACTTTAGGGATATATTTTCTGGCAAAGTTTACCAGCCATATGGGTAATAGTAACATACTATATACGTTTGATGGGGCCTCCATTTGCTCTGAGACATGTCTTGAATGTTTTCTCAGATCCACCTGTCGATTCCCGAATGAAATTTTCATAGATTTCGACTCGTGCTTTGAGAAGGGCAGCCTTGACGGAGATTATTGTCGAGTTCTTATTAGAGGACATCTTGGACTACCGCACCGCCAAATGCTGAAGTCGAGGCTTTGAAATCGGGGGAATACGGGGGTCAGCCATTCAGAGTGGTTTAGTAGGGTGCATGGGTGTCCGGCAATGAATTTGTCTTCTGAATGGAGATGATTGTTGCTGAAACGACCAGTGTTGCTGGTCGTAGTTGGATTGAATTAGTGGTGTTGGCGAGTCCTCCAGGATGTGCATCATGTAATACTCCTTATTGTTCTTGGCTCCCGGAGTGACAAAAACGAGAAGGAATTTGACTGTTGGGCAAATTGCAGCCATAACACTGATGTAGACGGGATGAATTATATAACCAACGATTCCACTACAATTTTAAGATACTTCAGGATCAGAGGCAGTGTTTATGCTGGTTTGGATATTTAACATGCTTTCGATGGTAAACATATTTACATCGCTGAACAACGTACTGAAGTACGCGGACCTGGCAAACTGCAACAACAGTTTACGGTTCCATTCTCTGCGACGCTTAATCTGACGCTCACCTAGTCCGAGCAACTTAATGTACTTGTAAGGGCGAAGAGTCAGCCGGGACTTGAGAAGACGAGAAACGGAAATGCTCGAGATATCAATACTCTTGACCACCTGAGTACGCTTTCGAAGCATCGGATGCGCATTCCTTGCCTTGTGGAGGAAACACACCGAGGTCTACCTATGTCCGGATAGCCCTTATCAGTATCAAGCTGCTGGTGCATTATGACGATATCGGAAGCAGTCGACTTGTGAACGCCGAGTCGATCAGCGTTGATGTCACCGACTTGTGACACCTACTTGTGACTGAGAATGGGGGCTGGGGAATACTAGACATCGTCATTACTAGAAAACCTGACTAACTTTCACGAGACCTTGAATAGTGAGAGACCAATGGTCACTCGCCATGATAATGCTATAGGGGTCGCACATATCGATTGGGCGGCCGGGTCACAGAATAATGAAATCAATCTACGTAATTATGGCGCACCCTGTAGGTTGTTCGGAAAGTTTCTTTCTTTTATTTTTCTCATGCCAATTCTGGTGGCATTCGACCTCAATTATTTTGTCTATGGTATACATTAGGGCCTTGGTGGTGGAATACTACAGCATGTTCAAATCACATCTCGGTCGTATAGCAGGCTAGAGAAAATATCAAAAGTTAGCAAATGTCAAAACACCTCAAAAAGCAGAATTTCAGTGTTTTTTGTTGGGTCATTTTTTTCCCGAGAATTAGATGCCTACTGATACTTGCCGAATAATATGTGATAGGGCAAGAGCTGATAATAATTATAACAAAGAAAAGCCAGGCTTTCAACCATCGAGAGAGACGGGAGATATCAATATGTCACCATTTCGATGTTCAAATTTCGGCATAAATTTTCTGAAAAATCCTGTTCATGAATACGTAATTGGAATCCCACCTAATTAGGGATAGCAAGTGACCATGTAATGTTCTTCACAAATAGCAATCGTTTTGTTCTCTAGGTTGACCGGGTGAATCACAATAAGGTCAAAATTATGCTCTAAAAACCCATCGTAGTGCGGATTACTCCATGAACTCTTCGTTAGATTGGGGAACACATCCTAGATTTAAAGCTTTACGTTTAATAATAACCCTATTTGACGATCTTCACAATAGTGGGTCATTTGTATGCCAATCTCTGTTCTGCAATGAAATGTGCGCCGTTAAAAATCTGGGAGAAAAGTCGACTAGGCTAACTTCGGACCTCCATTGCTCAAGATCTATTGATCGAAAAGTCATGTACTACTGGTTGTCATAGAGAGTATCCAAGCCCACATCAACTACAAAAATCATAAACTGACTGGTCATGGTTAAATAAAGGAGAAGTGAATAGTGCCCATACATGAAAAAAGAAAGAAACTTTCCGAACAAACTAATATTATTGTCAGCAGCCTATTCCCCTCTTTCCTTGAATCCTCCCCAAAACATTCCTCTTTTCACCTGCATTACGATCGAGAAAACTGCTCGCCTTTGATATCTGAATAGGAAAAATTAACAAATTATACAGTGAAGATTTGAGTAGCCACTCACTTTTTGGTTGCACGACTTGAATTTGTCATTCCTCTTCTCACTTCGAGAATCAGTTGAAAAATCATAAAAAGCAATGTTGATGTAGCGATAAAAATACAGATAATTACATCTGAACTTGTCCTTTGAAAATGTGAGTGAATACGAGCTCTCACAAGCGTAGAGAGCAAGCACGGCATTATCAACGGCAGAAATTTCAACATTTAGAAAGAGAAAAGCGGGTTTTGATTTCACCCAGGCAATCCTCGATGGAATTTCCTGAAGATTTACAGTAAGCCCAACCACAACTCACAGTAACCTGGTCAGCACTAGGCAATATAGAAGACAGGAACATTGTTGCAGCGAGAATTTGCAACACTCCAAACTGACAAACGACGATAGCTAATGGATACCACCACCCATGACATAAGCAGATGGACTCTCGAGGGAGCAAAATCTTCAAATAGAAAAACACAGCTGAGAGAGCATGTTGATTTTCATGAAAATTAAAGAAAGGGAAAAGGAGAGGATATCCTCATTTACCTTTCTCCGATATATGATGCAAGCAGCATATGAGAACGCCATTTCAGCGAGACATGCGAAGTATATCATCTGTACAGACAATCACATTTACGAAAATGTTATTTTAATGCAAAACAAAAATCTAAAAATAATAATAAAATTGAATGCTCACACTGGCTGGGATTACATTGATGACTTTAGCGAGTGCGGACTCAGAAAATACGATTCGACAGTTAATCTGCACTATGAAGACATACAAACTGAGGAAGAGGTCGCAGATTGTTGAGGAAAACTGGACAAAATTGTTTTAATGGGGGGGTTTAATGTTTTGATTTCTGAGCATTGTTACCTGAAGCGACAACAAATATTTTCGGTAGTCCTTCCCTCGTCTATCTCTGTCACAACCGACAAGGAGGCAGACGAGGGCGTTGAAAATAAAGAACAAACCACCTGGGTCCATACCAAAATGTCCCCCACCTCCCTCTGGCAGTACCCTCCTCTCTCCTCAAATTTTGGAGTTATAATTACATAACTTAATTAATTTTGGTAAAAAAGCTTCGTTCTTTTTTTGATTATTAAAGAGCTTGAGCTGTTCTATCTGTTGAATGTTGATGCCTAAGACCGCAGATTCACAGGAACTTCGCTACACTATCAAATGCGATAATTACTACATTTGATAGCATAGCGAAGTTACTATGAATTTGAGCTCTTAGGCATCAACATACAAAAGATAGAACAGCTCAAGCTCTTTAATAATCAAAAAAGAGCGAAGCTTTTTAACCAAAATTAATTAAGTTATGTAATTAAAACTCCAAAATTTGAGGAGAGAGGAGTGTACTGCCAGGGGGAGAGGGGGGACATTTTGGTAGGGACCCAAACCACCTCAAGTACCAGTTCATCGTCGAAACTAATATTTCTTTTCTATGAGTAGGGACCACAAGGGGTGTAGCCGAAATGAAGCTATGCCATACTAACTATGCTCAAACTGCCCGCTTGGATCCCAATAAGATCATGCTTTTGGCCGTTTGTCGATATCTTTTCTTAGAATCGCACTAGAGCTCATAAAGCACGTGAAAAGGTGTCAACGGAGAGCGGTAGGAAAACGAGACGAGGGAGAGAGGGGCGGAGCCTATTCCGATCCCTCCCCAATCAAAATGCAAAAATTTTGGGCATGCCTTCGCCATTTCCCGGTTGTGCCTCACCCCTGCGAGGGGAAACGAGGGAGCGATACATTCGCGCTCTTTCGTATGAGCGACCGCTCTCTACACGCGCCGGGGCAGAGTCCAGCGAGAGGAGAGGGAGGAGAGGGAGAGAGGAAAAATGCGATCATTTAGCGCAGGCACCGACTGGTTTTTTTCGAATCACAGAGCTGAAAATCAATATTTTTCGATTTCCTTTGGCCAACTTGTTTGAATGGTTGCTGGCTATCACATTTTCACTATTCGAACAGTGTATCATAATTTCACTGCTCAGGCATAGCAAAAATCTGGGATAAACGACAAATCGCGCTACAAAGTTCGAATTTTCAAAATTACAACTTCGAAAATTGAATTTTGAATAGTGAAATATTGAAAGCACATGGGAAGAGCTTTCGAATTATTTTTTGATCAAGTCATTTGGTTAAGAATGAACGCTGTGATTGTTCTGTCTCGCTTTCAAGGGGGCATCCTGTCAGAGGAAAGTGGGCGGACCTTGTGGTCCCTATCTATGAGTACTTTGTTTTTTTCGCAGTGTCTTTCATAGAGTGAGAGAGAAGCAATACGATGAGAATCACTTCTCACTAGAGTTTGAGAAATGAAACCACGGTCTCTTCATTCTACACACTATCTCGCCTTTAAAGGCAGAGAGAGTGTGTAAAAATTAAGAGTCGGTGACCCGAATTCCACTTCTCACCACTAACCACAGATATGATTGGCAATCGTGATCGATGAAAAGAACGACTCGCTGAGTTCAGTCGAATACATCGTGGCGAATTTATTCATGATGCTATAATAATATTTACTAGTATAATCTAGGCTATAAATATGAGCCCGTTCGCGTAAGAATCGAAGGAGGCCCTGTTCAATCCAAGATTACTGGCTCAAATAACATGTAATCACAACTCGCAAGAGTGGGAGTGTACTGAACCACTCGCACTCTCACGTCCCCTTTCCACCTGCCTGGCACATACCAGGGAGAGACAGGTGAAGACGCAGTTGATGTGAAAACAATGGGCAACATTTCGTGATCAACGTGGGTTTATCACTTAACTCGTTGCATTTGAAGTCAATGATCAATTTGCAACACTTCGTTTTTCACAAGCTGAACCTCATTAAGATTTCATTAATGCCAATCATTAGTTGGTACTTCATAACGTTTGGTTATTGGTGTCAAAATCTTGGGCTACGCTGATCTGATCAAAACATTGATCAAAACAACAAATATAAAACAACTACCCAATTTACATACTGATCTAATTTGATCAATTCCCAGACAATGGCCCATTTGCATCGATATTTGTTATCGAGACTCGATCTTCGTCCTCTTCCCCTCACTCTCTCCTCTTTCCCTGCTCGCGCGCGGCTGTAAGGAGAACATCTCGTGGTGGGTATTTTCGAAAATATTTGTAATAGTGTATTTTTTGATAAATCAAATCGTTTAGATGGCCGGATTACTGGGTGGTCTATATCTCCTCTTCAGAATTGGTGGAGGCGAAGAAAGATATGTAAGCGCTAATCGAAGAATCCTCAAGGGGTTCTAGTAACTTCTGCTATGATCAGTTCTCGATCAATCCGAGCCGTTGAATACTGTAATATAAAGGAAATGAATTCAGAACAACGTGAACGGTCACATGTACTGCCTGAACCAGGCAGACCAGTACCAGCCCATCGAGGCGCACGTCTTCCTCTATGAAAATGACTGGGGCTGGACTGGAGACAAGCATGACTTCATGAGTAGAGCACTCACAGGAGCCAAGGGGGAGTTCCAGTTAAAGGGAGAGGACACGGAGGTATAAAGTTATTCATTCATTTATTTTAAATTAATTTTCATTCAGCGCATTAGCTGGGGCCCCGAATTCTTCATCAAACTCGACGTCCTCTGTTGGGATCCAAACACGAAGCAGATTTCATCTATCGCAGCAACGTGCAAGGACAAGGAACTGCAAAAACGGTGATTAATTAATGTATTATTTATTTTAATTTTATAAACATTTAATTAGATGCGCCGAGGCAATGAAAGACAGTGGAGCGAAAGGGGAAGATGACGAAGGCAAGAGAGCGTACATGGATTCTGATGGCTACGCCTGGGCTTCCTTCACGAATCGATTCGAATTCGATCCAGTCGGCCATCGTAGATCGAAAGTAAGTTCAAATTTATTTATGAATTTTCATTCTTTAATTTTGCAGTTTGGAAAGAACAACTACGATTTGAACTGCACACTCGGGTTCAAGAGACATTTCGGAGGTGAACTTCGATCTTTCTGTTTGACTATAATTAAAATTAATTAATAAAATTCGAGATGTGATGGACGGACTCAGCTGCACCGGAGGCCTCTGCCAGGAGGGACGTTGCGGCTACGAAGTTGATCCTAGATAATTGAAGAAGATGTCGTGTGACCAATTTTATATTATGTAGATGTGCAAATAAAGGCCCGATCTCCACAGTTCCCGTGCACTGAATGATGTAGGGACAACAGTAGAAATGGAAAACACGAGTTGACCAAGTCTAGTCGAAATGCGATCGAGCAAGGAAAGTAGACATCGATTTGCTGATTTCCTTCTGTTCGGCACTCCTATTTAGTGTTCTGCCTGTTTCAGTAGTCTTTAATTACTGCGTTATAAGATGGTGTTCACATGAAAACATAGAATTCAGAAGACAATCGAATTTTCGGACAAAATAATGCACTATTTTAAAATTGACCGTGTTTTCCCGGCAGTCGGAATAGCTACAACACTGTTGCTAGTTGAAAGGAGACGTTTCTGAGTCCCTACATTGAGGGGGAGCTCTCAGTGTTCCCTAGTCGAGAATGTGTTCTCCCCTCTCGGGAACGTTCAAATCGTAGCCAGTTCAGTTTCACTTTCGCTTACCGGTTCGTCCTTTTGACCAGTCTCGGAGGGGGGACGAAGGGGAGACAATTGGAGAGTGAGGGGGAGATCGACCTCACTTCCTAACCTGGTCGGGGCAAGCGACTGCTAAGGTTCTCTTCTGCCGTAAGGTTCTCTTCTGCCAAATCGCCGGGTCGCTCTTCTTGGTTTGCATGCTATCTCGTCGGTCTCCTCGGAGAAGGGTGGTTAGAAGTTATGATAGGATGTTATGATTGTCGTTGATGGAATCTCAGCATTCGCGATGAAGTTCTGATTTTCACGACTGTGATTTTCACGAATCACTTTTATATGTTTTTTTGCCTTACAGCCCAGAATTCGCAGATAATCATTATCATCCATTCTCCATCACCTTCAAACTCCCTCTGAAACTCATCCGCTCCCGCGATCGATCCCCTTCCTCTTCTCTTTCCCTTTCGATTCTTTGTTTCGTTTCCTAATCGCTTCCCTCTCCTCTTCCTTCTCCTTTTATGTCTGTTTTGCATCTCCTCTCCTCTTTTCGTTCTTCCCCACAGTATTCCTCCCCTCGTCCAATCGGAATGGAGAGGGGAGAGAAGGGAACGAATGAGTGATTGGAAGGGAGAAGAAGCTGTGATTGCCCAGTGCGACAGGCGAGCTGATCTTTGGTCTTTGAACTGTTAGTTACATGCGTAACCCTGTGAAATCTCCGGAGCAATTTTCTCGAGAGGAAAGTGCAACACTCTATCTCTTTCCGAGATTTGTCGCGATAGGAGCAATCGATTCACAGGGACTCCATTTCGATTCGATCTCTTTGTCAGTCAATGTTTCACTTTCTCCGAGATGGCATCTCAGTTTCCCCTAACATGCTTAAGTAATTGGCGCGATTTTCACTTAGGAAATCGTTGAAGTGAATGAAGTGCGTATTTTAGAACGCTACTAGTAGGGTTCGCATTTCTTGTAATCGTCTCTTCTGGCATTTCCTCGATCGAACATAAAGTTTAGGATTCTAACAATGGAAAGCTTCGATCGCGATTATCGATTTATCCCGGTCGCTACAATGAACTTTAGCAGGGTTTTAGAATTCAAATCGTACTAATTTCTTAAGCGCTTTTAAATGGTATATAGCTCATACCCCAATTTCCTCCCAAGGGTATGCACCTCCCTTGTAAGAGACGATTGCATAAGTTGTAAATTGGGAAACAAATTATCAAAGATCAAAGATCAATGCAAAGCGCAATAGCAGCAACAAAAGTTTCGAGTAAATTCAACGACAAAAAATTGCCCACCTGAAACACAGACCCCTCTCCCTCAATCGCAACACCCCTCTGCTCTTGGTCCCATGGTCTCTTTGTGATCCATTCCAAGAGTGGATCAAAGAGGAGATCCATGATCGCCTCCATTCACCCCCACTCTCTCCAATCTGCACACTCGCTCGCACTGTCTGGAAGACTAGAGAGTATTGAGAAGGAGACAGTGCTCATTCAATCCAATCGACACGCACACATTCACACACACACATTCTACAAGGTCCCTACATCTCGCAATGGGTAAACAGCTCCCCTCAGGGCCTGCAGAGATGAGTCAGTCCATTGAACACGAAATGTTTCGAAACGTGGAGAAATGTTCTTTCCCAATATATGATGACATCGAGGTAGATAGTACAAGGAAATGCAGTGATCCATGATAATTCATTGTTCGATGATTTCAAATTACGAAGCGCTGTGCTCTCCTCGAAGAAGTTACAGTACTGCACATCATAATCATCATTCATTGTGCTCCCTCTTCATTCGATGAAATGGTATCGCTGGATTCGAAACATCAGACTCATCAAATCATCAAGTTGTTCAACTTCTGTCATCATAACTCTACGAACTGCAGCATCCACATGACATGCACTGCATATTTTCTTTCATATTGTGATATCAGCATTGATCTCCAGGATACCCTCAGCTCTGCATGTCCTCTTCCCTCGATCACCTTCTGCATGCAATAATTTCTGCTCTAATATCAAAGACAGTGGATGCTCCAGGAAGTGCTCCTCTTCCTCTCTCCTTCCCGTGCCCTCTTCCCTCATTCTCCAGCGCTCCCCGTTTTTCTCCCCTTCTTCCCCGTAGGCAGCAAACAAAAGGAGAACTGTGAGGGAACGAACTCCGTCTCTCTCCATTCAGCTCCCCCCCTCCTTCCCCTCCTCCTCCCCTCTCCTCCTCTCCAAACTCGGGGACTAATTCTTCTCAGTGGCGCTCCCCATTCTGATCTTGAAGAGAGGGGAAGGAGAGCGAGGAGAAAAGCGCGCGGCGCATAAGCAAACATTGCGCGGCCACGGCGCGACGATCGGTGGCATGATATCCTAGAAGGAACACAATGAGTAAGGGGATACTGTAAGGATCAATCATCGATCCGATCGGGGAAGCTCGTAGATCATCGGTATCAGATCTGCAGATTCGCTATCGCCTCTACGATCGTATGGGCTTCGCAGATGAGTTGAAGTGACGTAGCAGCATATCGAAGAGAGTCAGACTGCCACTACAGTAGTCGGGAAACAGTAGTGCATAGTGTAACTCTTGATGAAAATCGGCCCATCCCCATCCATTGCTTGATTTGATAATCGAACTATCATTGAGTGGTTGACAAAATGCAGGGAAAGACGTGATCGAAGAGTAGTTGGTCGTATCTTGATTGGCTCAAAGATTGGGAAGAGTAAAGGTATCCGATTTGTTGCATTCATCACGCCCCTCTTCGTCATTAACCTCCCTAATTCGCGCCTCTTCCTCGTCTGAATAGGCGTAACCTTGGTCGCCTCGAACAGATCGGAAGAGCCATTGTATCTCTCGCCTGAAAGACGAGAGAGCACGCGGAATGAAGAGAGTGCCAACTCAAGTAATCGCGAACGCTCTGACCTTCAAACGCGATTTCGCATCTCTCTCCCACTCTCCAATAGATAATTCCACCCCTTCCCCTCCACTCTTCGACTCGCAACGCAACACTTTCGTCCCCTCTTTCGATCGGATGACCACTGGGATTATGCGAAAGATTGGCTGCTCTCTCCAGTTCACGTGCTCTCTCGCCTCCTCTGGCCTACCAGAGAGTGCCTGAGTGAAGAGAGAGAGTTGGGCGAAGAGCAGTGAAAGCCGCTTGCGGGCGATGGCTAATAGCTCGCCTGCCGATGTGATCGACGAGAGAGCACGTGAAATGAAGAGAGTTGTTGTTAGTCATCATTCTTCCTCCTGAGACAATGGCAGGTTCATGAGTCACTGATTGATCGTTGATCTCTGCTTAGTCACTCCCGGATACTGTGCTTTTCTCGCGAGGACTCTCTACTCCGAGTCGAGGAGAAAGAAAAGAAATGAGAAATGAAAGGAGGCTAAAGAAAAGAGAGAAGAAAGAATGCAGGGAAGAAGACGCATCATAAAGCTACAGTAATACTTCAAGAGGAGAAGGAGGAGTAATAGTCTGACTCTCTTCAAAGAACACGCTCTCTCGTCGACTAGACAGAACAGGAGATAATTTGGAATGGAGAGAACTCTGGAGTAAGAGGAAAAAGTCAAGGAATGACAGACACACGAAAACAATAAAGTGTGCTAATTGCTGTGTGCAAGAGGGGGGCGATTCGTATTGTAGTGCAAGCAATATCGGCATCTTCATTTCACGTGCTCTCTCGCTTCCTCTAACCTACGAGAGAGCATGGAAAGTGGAGAGAGTCACTACTGTAGGCTGAGCAATTTATGATGAGATCTAATTCGAGACAATTGCTCATTCTTATGAGATTGAAGCACTCTCTCCATCCCGAGTGCTCTCTCGTCTCTCTGATTGGAAAAGAGTACCGAATATTAGATCATCTCATCATCTCCGAAATGAGGGCACATTTCGCAGGATGTTTCGCGTCAATCATCCTGGGGAGATCCCATATCAAGGAACGAAATGGAACAGCCTAAGACAAATAGATAAATTGAGACTATGAAGAAGAAGAGGAGATGGTGCAAGGAGTTGTTCACTTTCTCACCACTAAGAGAGGGCGAGAGAGCACGCGATATTGAGAGACGAGAAATTCTTTTGGTTCCCCCATTTCGAGCTGTTAGTGGAACGAAACGAGGGAATTACTGAGAGGATGAATTAGAGACTCAGTCAGCTGAGATGGAGAGTCGCCGCTAATTTGGATCTCCCCTGCGAGCACTCGCGCAAAAAAGTGGGAAAGTTGGCTTTGCGCTTCCCGGATCTTTGCGCAAATCGCCCTCGATTTGGCCATAAATTCATCAATTTCCAGATGATGAAATGGTAAAAGAAGAGGGAGAAACTGAAGAAAAGCCAGACATGGAAGGAAAGCCGAGAGGTCAAGAGATTCCCCCCTCCAGACAGCACACAAACACGGGTTGAGACAGACGATTGGGCAAAAAATTGAACGAGATCGAGGGGAAACTACACTCGATTTGGAAGGTTTTATCCTATCGAATACTTTGCTACTTTGTCTCGGTAACTGCTTACTCTGGTAAAGAACTTTTTGTAGTTCAACCATTTTAAGTTATCCGATATGTTCCTTTGGAATATTTGCGCGGACAGATGATTGAACATCATTGGACAGTGATTTATGTCCCCTCAAAAAAACACAGATTCATCTGATCGTCAGTACAGTAAATGGTCATGAGATTTCGATCGCATGATGAATCGGACTTTGACCAGGGAAGGAATGTTGGAAAACACCCATCGAAGAGTCAATCGATAGCTGTTTTTTGCCATGATTTCATGACGTCAGATCATTCTTTGCGCATGAAGGGCCATGCGAATAAAAAGTGGCATGAATTTGAATGTAAGATCCCATGAATGGAGCACAGCGGTGGTCATGCAAGTTGAGCACGTGAATTCGATGACAGTCCATTCTATTAGATCCCTAAAGTGGAATGACAGCGGCAACACAGTTACTGGGACGAGAACGTCAAATTATAATAACTTACGTCCTATCACAAGCAATTTGTATCAGTATCGAAACGCGGACCGCGCCATCGTAAGCGACATTTCAGAGCTAAAATTTTCGAGAAGAGGTAATTCTTGGGAAGATTCCAAGAAGTGCAATAATCATGCATGGCTCAAAAAATCAGGAACACCTACAGAGTAGGGCCAACAACTTTGAAATAATGCTGTCAAAGCTCGAGCAGTTCTTCGCATCCGTACGATCTTCATGACATGCGCTAATGAGAGCTAATTGTAAGGAAAGTCAACGGAAAACGCTCATGGCAGCGCGCAAGAGTACAGGGAGCGAGGAGAAGCAATCACAGCTGATACTTTCGCAGGACACGGACAGCTACAATCGCCGCAGATAAAGTCGAAAGAGAAGCAAAAGCAGCAACATGAAGCCAGGAAATTCCTGAGAAGAAAATGCACCACAAAATCTATGTTCATAACAGCCTCCTCCACTCCGCGCGCACTTCGGCAAAAATATCAGAATACAGCCAGAAACGATGGGAAAAGGCGAAAGCTCGGGAAATCAGAATCGACTATCATCACATCCTCCTCCTTCACTACTGCACTCCAGAATTTTGACAACAATTGACCGTATAATCGGAAAAGCAGCAGAATGGGCTTGGAAATGACGAAAATTCTACGAAAGTTCGCAAAAACGCAACCGACACATCCTCCACCTCCACTGCACGCGCACTCTCCACATGGTGATGCTGCCAGCCGACTGCCGCCTTCCCCTCCTTCCCCCCTCTTCATCACTATTAGAACTGGTTGGTTGCCCTCCCGTCCGCCTCTCCTTACCAGCCTGTTGCACCCTCGGCGGCCCCGGAACCGGAACCCGCGTGGCGTGCCCATCTCCATCAACCGGTCAACCGGTCCCACGGGGTCAACTCGGATCCCCCTCTCCCTCGTTCTCTCCCTCGCCATCGCGATTTCCCCACTTTCGATGCGAACTCCAACTCCCTCCTCTGATCATGACCCCTCTGTTCCCTCTCTCTACATGCAATTTCGTCCTCTTTTCTCGGCCACAAAAGTGGGCGTGGCCCCTTGCTCGAATTCCCCTGGAGAGAGAGAGACAGAGAGAACACTTTACCATCTCCTCTCTCTCTCTCCCTCTCCCCTTTCGATCTCTCCAACCGGTTGTGATCGTGCTCCCTCTCTCTCTCTCCTCCAGCCCACCGTCCGTCCCTTCTGCAATTTCGTTCCCCGAGGCGGGGAATGAGTGAGAGAGAGGGAGGGGGGGGGGGGGATGAAGCTCCGCCTCCTCCGACCCTCCCCTCCCCGCTCCCACACTGGTTTTTCGAGTTTGGCCGGCGGCGCTTTCCCTCTCTGCTCTTCTCCTGGAAGGGATTGGCTCCGCCCCCTTTCCCTTTTCTCCCTCTAGCTTCTCTGCGCTCTCCCGCTCCGCCCGCCTCTCTCGCTCCCTCCAGCCCCCAGGGCTCTCTCCCTCTCTCTCTCTCCTCCATACAGTCGCTTCTCTCTGCTCGGACCGGTCCCTCCTCCTGACCACACCGGGCCGGTCCCCGAGGGGGCACGCTGCCGCGACCTAGGCGCGCCGGGGTCGCGAACCCCAGCCTGTTTTCGGGGGGTGCCCAGATGCCGACCGGTTGTCTCCATCCAGAGTGTGCCATCGTTGCTCGCACGCTCCCGTAAACCTGTCCATGTGCCATCTTGATCGTTGCCCCCTGTCTATCGTGTGTCGCAACATTTTGGAACCTGATTTTACCTATGTCGCGATGCGTCGAGTGCTGACCTCGTGTGTGTCCACAGCGAGCGCAAAAAGAGAATAAACCGTTCCGTTCCGTTGCAGACGCCCAGCTGAGAACTTACGGTCGTTAGCGACGATAGGATAGAGTTGCTCATCGGGATGTCGTCGCAGTACGGACTCGAGACGAGCGTGATCAAGACGGCGCCGCCGGTTCGTCAGCTGGTCGATCCCTTCCCCAAGTCGGAACCATTGGATCTGGCACCGCTTACGCAGGTTCAGGTTCGGCCCCCTTTGCTGTACCCACACTTGGTACTTCCTAACACTCCTGGTACGGTACCCTTAGATCCCCATCACGAATGTTTTGCGCAGTCTCCCCGTCAACCCCTCACTTTGAATCTCCCATCCATCTCAAAACGATAGCGAAAGTACCGGAGAGAGAGGGATGCATGCGAACACGATAACAACAGTATGTGTGTGGCTGCTGTGTGAAATCGATCGATCGATGGATCTACCGTAATCTCCTCCCCTCCTTGCAGGATATCTCCTCGAAGATGCGCGACTTCAACGGCCAGTACCATACTTTTGGGTATGACGGCACGTATCTGGTCGGTCAACAGCCGACGACCATTATCTCCGCGCATCCTCAGCAGCTCTACAGCAACTACGGCATCGAAGTAAGCGATTACTGTAGGCAGTCAGTTTGCGATTCGTCGAGAAATGTCAACATCTTCCTTACTCATGCGCTGTCCCTTCGATCGATTGACCATCACCCCCTCCCGATCGTCGTCTCTCTCTTCTTTCTCCATAATTCCCGCACTGTTTCTCTCATCGCCCGTACCTTTTTCGCCGTCGTTTTCCCCCAACTCTCATCTCTCCCGCTCGACTCGACTATTTTGGCATCCAATCATTCCATTCGCCCCCCCCCCTTGTGATAATTATCCTCCAATCGAGTGAATCCATCGCGTCATTAGGCCATTTCCCCCCCTGACGTCAGACATGTTTCAGGTGAGATTTGAGGTGGCCATACTTGCTATCTTAGAGCTTCAAAATGTCTTAATCAATGAGGAGGAAAAGCTGAAAATAGAGCATTTATCTTATTCGGTTTAGTTGCAGGAGTCGAATCTGGATCAGTTTTTGACGCTGAACCACTATGCGAATCTGCCCGGCCACCTCCAAGACGCCAATGCATGGTACTATTTTTATTAATTACCTTAATTAACAACTCTAATTAAGGTCGAACGGGTACGGTGCCGAGGCGCTCGGCTACCCGACGCAGTCTGCCGCTTCGGGCGCGGCAGCGCCTCGCGGCGCGTACGCGAGTGAAGCGGACGGCCGCGGCACCTCCATCCACTACAAGAGCTCCGTGGATATGCCCAGCCCCGTGGATTCGGGCATCGGCGCGGAGCTATCGATGATCACTCCGAAGCAGGAAGTGAGCAGAGCTAATTAGTGGCATCATTCGTTAAGTAAATTAAAGTTGTTTGAGGAGTTCTACTCTGGCGACTGCTCTCTGGAGCGACCAGAGCGCGCGCTCTCCCATCGAGACTCGCCCGTTATCATCCCCAAACTGTGAGCTGTGGTCTTTGATCCTTGAAGATTGCAATCGTAGTTGGCGATCCTGAGGGTCAAATAATATTATTGTTGATTTTGGATAAAACGACGCTATTCAACTACTAGGACCATTTCCCATTCGTTTTACGAACTCCTTAAACTCAACCGATCCCCTTCAGAAACAACACGCTCGGCTTCCAATACGTGCTCGAGGCGCCCATTTCGACGTCGATTCGGAAAGAGGACGACCGCATGACCTACGTGAACAAGGTACGGTAGCCGGACAATTTCCCGGATTTCAGAATTTGCCGGATTTCATACTACCGTAATGTAATGAAGGAAGTGCCTCAATTCGATCGATTCTCACCCCTTCCTTCGATCTTTCACGAGACAAAATGCACTTTCGATCCAATTTCGCGCACTTTCCAGGGCCAATTCTACACGGTGACGTTGGACTACATCCCGGACCCGCACAAGCCACTCAAGTCAACCAATCAGAATGGCCTGGTCAAGGTTTGATCTTTGAACTTTACAAATTTGTTTCGAAGGGGGATTCGAATCTCGCACTTTCACTAGCTCATCTCTGAACTCTTTGTCACCTCTGCAGCCTCACTTTCGCTCTCATTCTCCTTCTCCTTCTTCAATTCAGTTCCCATCCATGAATGAGTCTGACCTGGATTCGATCTCTTTCAATTCTCCTCCTCTCTTCCACTCTTTGATCCTCCTCCTCCTCCTCTTGCGCTCCCTCTCGAGACCCATCATCATCATTATAATTGCAATAACAATGCATCGGGGACAGTCGGGAGACATTTCTGCGCACTGTACGATTACGACGTTTCCCAAGTGTCGGCGGTGAAGCGCCGCCGCGCACTACGGTAACGTGCCAATCGCCGGCTCTAATAGCTTGACGGATGGCGGCACAGTGGAAATTAGCTGTTTTTCGTGTGCGGCGGCTGACGCGCTGAGTGATTGACGGGCGGGGGGCGAGAGAGTGCGCGAAAGTGAGAGAGTGCCGATACTCAGCTACCGTACTCCTTCCTTCCCTTTTCTCTGGCAGTTTCAGCTCGCAGGCAAAAAGTCACAGAGCATCGCTATACGACTCTCGAGTGCTCTGCTCTCTCCCTATTGCACGCTCTCTCGCTGACGAGAGAGTATGGAAAACGGAGAGAGTGGGGGGTTCTATGGTTCTCGTCTAAGTCGAGTAGTCCTCTGTCTGTCACATGCACGTTGAACTCCCTTCCTCCTCTCTCATAACCTCCCTCAATGAACGGGGGTGTGAAAGGGGGGGGGGGATCGATTGATGGCGCATGTGCTCTGCTCCTTCTCCCTCGGGTCCAAAATAGGCGATCAGTCTCTCTCCAGTTCCCCTGCTCTCTCGTCGATCAGAGCAGCCAGAGAGAGTGTGCGAATCGGAGAGAGTGCAGGGAGCGCCCCGAGGGGCAGAGAGCCTATTTGCTAAGCGCCGCCGCCACCGTTGAGAAGAGAAGAAAAGAGCAAACGCGGAGGGTCTTCAGGGAATTGAATCGACCTCCAAGTGGAGAACAGAGAGAGGGAGCACAAGGGGCTTGGTGCATGATCTGAGTGGAGCAATGAGCCATGGAGAGCACAGTGTGATACATCCAGGGACACTAAGCACTTAGGGATCCAGGGAAAGGTTGAGACGTTTATCGAGCGAATCGAAGTCTGAAATCCGCCAATAAGCATTGCGCATACGGTAGATGGACATATTGTGTAAGCTGCCAGCTCGATTTGTCCATGAATAATCGCTGAAGCTCTTCTCGTATGGTTGTTGTGACACCTTGCACCCTTTCCCTTTCTACCGTTCCCCCGACCAGGCTGGCACGAGGGGTAGTTTCCCTTTCGGATACCTTCCTCTTCCCCTCAGGGGATATCCTTGTTGTTGCATGTTGCCCCTTCCCCTCTCTCACCTCATGCACTTGGAATGAGTGCGCATCCCATCAAGAGAGAGACAAGGTGAATCGGAGAGACAGAGAGATCTTATCCTGGGAGAGATATTATCCTACTGCATCCATCTCCTCTCCCCGGGTGACAGATCCGGGCTATTAGAGGCAATGGGAGAGGGACTCATTGAAATTTATGTTTAAGAACGGAGTTGCAAGACATTGAAACAAGCTGTGATAGAGAGAATATGGGAAAGTGATGAAGCACAAGCGAATCAAAAGGCAAGCAAAGCAACAATGGAGCACGATTTCGAAAATGTTAATTTTTTTCACACCTTGCACGCGAACGCGACCAATCGAAAAGATAGTTCACGTGCAGTAAATGAGAACGATGTGAAACGCATCTGAAATCCACCAAATGTGAAACATTTCAAATTTCAAAACAACAACATCAAAGCATCAAAACAAGCCCCGTTTGCAGAGTCAGATGCTGGTTGTCTTCCGCGAGGACAAAACATACGAGGAGGAGATCAAGACGTGGAGGGGATGGCACGCGAGGCAGCACTCCGCCAAGCAGCGCATCCTCGAAGTAGACCCCAAGAACTCCAGCGGTCAGTCGCTAATTAATTAAGCTATTAATTAGTCACTATTTGCGAATTGCTCCATCAACCGCGCAATCAATAATAAGCCGCTGCTTTTTACTCATCCCTTCCGAATTGCTCATTGTTGCATCACAATCAAGTCATTGTCTCATATTCCTCTCTGACTTATCACCTCTTACCTCTTGCTCGTGACTCACTAGGAAGTTTGCTGCTACTGTTCCACTTCCTCTTCGTCTTCAGCCTCTTTTTTGCTCTCCCGCTCTCTTGCCAGTCACCGCATTGTTGACCTACCTCTCTCTCTCTCTCTTTCCATCCTCTTCTCCGATGTCTGAACTTCTTCTTCAATCAACCCCGTCTTTTTCTCCCATTTTCTCACATCACCCGATCTGTTTGCGCACCCTGAAGCTATTGTCTTGAGAGATCGCCTGTGCTCTCTCAATTCTCCCTGATCTCTCACCAATTAGAGTAGGCGAGAGAGCACGCAGTTTGAAGAGAGCGCAGCGCGCGCTCTCTTCATTCGCTGCCTTGAGAAGGGATGGTCAGTGTCCCTCTTCGTTTCCCACACTCTCTCGCCGTCCTGACCCAACACACACCGTTTCGTCATTGTTCCAATGCGAAATCGGCACAAACACTCAATCGCTCTTTCCTCCCCTAAATCGCCCGAGGGTCAGTAACAGGAACGGGATTGGGAAGGGAACAGTACAGTTTACGATGTTGTTTGGATCTCGACACGATTAGGGGAGTACGGTAGTGAATGGCGATCGATTGCAGGCTTCCACGGGCAAATCGAGGAAGTCGGCCACAACTGCATTCAGTTCTGGTGGAATCCGTCTGAGCACGCCTCCGTAAAGGTACGGTAGGAGGATACTGTAGGAATACAGTAGTCAAGAAAGTACAGATAGAGCATTTATGGACCGAAGTATGGCATCCTGCATTGATGAATTATTGATTTCCCGATTACGGTGGACTTAGATGCGATTATTGATTAAATAACGGAGATTATAGATCAATTTACAGATCAGCGTAGCCATCCAATGCCTGTCCACCGACTTCTCCAACCAGAAGGGAGTGAAGGGACTGCCGCTGCATCTGCAGGTAAGTCGGCTACAGTAACCCTCGAGAGGTCTGGTGGGTCGTAGGGGGTGTCAGAGTCGTGATTCATCAATGGATTCCAGGTTGACACGTACGACGGCGACGGCGACACGGTGCCCTTCCATCGGGGCTACTGCCAGGTCAAGGTCTTCTGCGATAAGGTGAGCATCGTAGCTCAGTTTGCGATTGCAGCGTTTGATTTACGGTAATGAATTTCGTGCTTGTGAAATGATAGGTTTCACAACGAAGATAGAATTGTAGAAAAATGAGTTATTTGATCAGTCCAACACTTCGGGTAGAAACACAAATTGTTTGCAGCAAAAGGTTTTAGATTGATTAGCTTTTCGAAATTCGGAAATATCTGAAAAATACGAAACTCTCTGTAGGGTGCGGAGCGCAAACTCCGTGATGAGGACAAGCGAGCTGCCAAGCGAAAAGCAACAGGTACCAGAGCGTCCACGAGTGTCACTGTGTCCTCGTCCTCTGGTACTCTGGCACCGGGCACCGCGTGGTATCATGGTTCCATGGTACCGCCCGGCGCCCGACCCATAGTGTCCTGTCCGTCCACACTAGAGCTCATTAACGTATCCTCTAACGCGCGCTTAGAAGTAAATTGTCCAGTCCGGTGGTAGCTATCTCCTCAGTTCCGTGTCTTCGTCGTCCGCAGCAAAACCCGGTCCGTGCCGCCCCAATTCCCGGTTCCGGCTGCGTGTCCATATTCGTGTAACTCTTGCAGGGCGCTAACAGGAAGATGCTGCACGAGAATCGGCGGGACGAGAAGAGGAGGATGCAGGGCGGCAACTTTGCCTGTATGTTTGAGCTCCGCGATGATGAGTTCGGCTTTGTACTCTCTCCAGTTCACACGCTCTCTCGTCGGACGAGAGAGCGTGGGAATTAAGGATAGTCTCAGTCCGAACTGGCAACATCGAGCTCCACGTCGTAACCGAAGTCCTCGTCCTTTCTGTCTAACATCTGAGTGAAGAACATGCTTAGCGCCCTATTCGTTCCTGAGTTGCAAGTCGTTGGACAGTTCAGGAATTCTAATCTGGCTGTCCGATGACTTCCGCCTAGTCTGTTCCTATCTGTCCTAAGGCTGTCTGGATGAGATATTTTTGGCTATCGATTAGAGATCAAGAAATGACTCTATATTTCCTAATTGATAATCTCATCCTGCCAGTCTACCGTATCCTTCTCTCGCTTACCGTGCCTCCATCAACCCTACGAACTTCGAGTGATCTGCTGAGTAGGTGTCGTTGTAGGCCGCAAGAAGAGCGACGGGGAGTACCAGGAGAGCTGTGACAAGAGCGAATTCTACCATATGAGGGAACTGGACAAGCCAGCGGCCATCTTCATCGCCCCCGACGAGTTCGACCACAGGTGAGAGAGGGGTGCGGTCTGGTTCATGGTACGGTGCGGTACCCACTGGTATCGGGCATTGGTCACCTGGTCAAAAATTTTATAGCGTTAAAACTGTTGGATCATTAGAGCCATAACGACTAGTGCCGGGCATTGGTGGAAGAATGGGGCACCTTGGTACAATACAAGTTGGTACAGTACATGGTCCTCGGACTGCGATACTTACTGTATTTAGTGTCAGGTTCGCGGACCCTCTCAGCTACGAGATGGACGCCCTGGAGCCGACGAGCAAGAGGCCGAGACTGAGCGAGCGGGTCATGCTATACATCAGGTACGCTCAATTCCTTTCAGCTAGTTATTCCGTTTCTGATGATAGAGCATTCGAGATATTACAATTAGTGATGTTATTCCGAGCGCTCGTCGTTCGCGAGCGGGTCGAATGATTCGCTCGCCGAGCGCCGAGCGCTCGCAATCGATTATGCAAAATGATACGCGAGCGCTCGTCGCTCGGCGAGCGATCGAAATGAGCGAGCGCTCGGATCGCTCGCTCGGAGGGAATTGAGAGGGGTGGGAGAGAGTTTCGATGGCGAGCTTCAGTTATGTTTCAGTTGGCAATGTAATTATAATCCGTTCTACATGGTCAATTGAAACATATCTGAAATTCTCCCTCGAAACTCTCTCCCTCCCCTCTCATTTCCCTCCGAGCGAGCGATCCGAGCGCTCGCTCATTTCGATCGCTCGCCGAGCGACGAGCGCTCGCCTCTCATTTTGCATAATCGAGTGCGAGCGCTCGGCGCTCGGCGAGCGAAATGAGAGGACCGCTCGGGCCACGAGCGCTCGCGAGCAATGCTCGAGCGAACAACACTAATTACAATGAATTGGTGTTGATTCGCCTGTTTCTTTTTTTTCTATATTTTAGTGTTTTTCGTATCGTTAGTTATCAGAAGGCAATACATTAGTAGCAATTTTGTATACTCTGAAAGGATTTCGTTCTTTTCTCGGATAAGATGGGTAGTTAGAAAATCGATATTCGACCAATCGCCAATTTCGAAATTCGCAGAAAGCCGACGGACACGATCTTCACGCCGCTGCACGTCGTCCCACCCACGCTAGTAGGCCTCGCCCAGTCACTCTGCCACAAGTACAACGTCGACGAGACCAAGGTATGACCTTAGCCTTAGCATTAGCAGGATAACACGACCTTAGTCACTCCTTGCTCCTTAGTCCATAGTCATTACTTACTTCAGATGAGCTTCATGATTTGCTAACGAGGTGGGTTTCTTTCGTAGTCTCGCTGTCGTTTTTGTGAACATTTGTGTTTCGTGATTGGTACTAGATTGGAAGTGGGCGAAACCTGGCGATTGGAGCTAGTCTAGCATTCGCAAAAAATCAATAATGGTGAAAAAATCGATAATCGCAGGTGACGGCGATCTACAAGCGGTGTCTGAAGGGCGTCACGGTGAAGATGGACGACGACATGCTCAAGTTGTACTCCAACGAGGGTAGGTCATTATCGATGAACTTATTTATCAATAGATCAGATATGAGGAGCTAACATTGATATTCCTCTTTTTCTGAATACAAATATGTTTGCGACTGTGCATTTGGAAAGTGAATTAGCGTCGTGGACTGTAAAATCGCTTGTCGCGGGTTCACCTTTACCTTTCCTTTTTTTAATTTTGGAAAATCGATAATATTAGTATTCATTACCGTAACTTGCAGACTTGGCATCAGTCGAGATCGAAGCAGTCGAGGACGGTTCCTACGCCATCTACCTAACAGAGGAGCGAGAACCGAATCTCCACTTCGCGCAGCAACCTAGTCAATGATTGCGTCATCCCTAGGCAATCTCCTCCTCTCTCTCAAGCCAAATAGCCTCCCCTCCCTCTCCCTCCTGACCAAATGCCTCAGTGTACAATCTATTGCCAGTCCTCCGTAGCAGGGATGGTGTCGAAGGAAAATGGCTCTCTTCATAAAGCGTGCTATCTCGCCTATCGGTGAGAGAGCGTGCAGAATGAAGAGAGTCGTCTCTCGCGAAGCCATCCCTAATCCGTAGCCGTCGCCTCTCCCACAGTGTCCATACACTTACAGTATTCCTCCTCCTCCTCCTCCTCCACGATATTGACCTACCACACCTTACCTCAACCGACTACAATCTGACTGCAACCACCCCACAACCTTCTCATTCGCTAGGCAATAATGATTAGTGTGCGGCGTGCGCCGACGTTTACTAAGCGTCGCCGCGCGCCGCACTCTGCGTCCACACATAGACACTACGGTAGATCCCGAACAATATCTGCATTACTCTCCTCTCCCTCCGAAGAACACCAGAGATGCGTACCACGAGATATAAAAGATTTATTATTTTTTTATTTATGAAATCATCATAATAATGTTGTGCATATAACCATAGATCACCGATTAGCGTTTGTTCCCCTTCCTCCTTCCTCCCGGTTCTAGGCCCCTTTCCAATCGATAAACTACCGTAACCACCTCCTCCACCGTACTCTTTGCCCACCAGTTTTAACGTCCCGATGCGGTAGACTACATTCCTTGTCTGTCTAATAACACTCACACCCGTCTTCTCTCTTTATCCGATACGGTACCGACGGGTCGATCGATCCGATCGATGTTTGCCTATTCTATTTCTGTATATTATTGTGAATCTTTCCCCTCACTCTCAAGCGAAATCTTGTCCGTTTCCTAATCAAAACCCGCTGCGATATGTCAATGTTCCCCTCTCAACTTCGTTCTTTCGTCCGCCCACTCAGTCCGAATATTGCCTTTGCATCATTTTTCCGTTCCGTGTTCATTTCCGCTTCCACCCTCTCCGCTAAGATCTTCAACTTTTCCTCACACACATTTCACACCCTTGGGCCTATTTTCCGTGCTTCAGATTATCGACAGAGATACTATCAGATTGTACACTCATTGATTATCCTAATAATATTGTACACAATGGATCGAAATAAACCATTGCACTCTTGGCCTTCGATCTACCACCGACCAAGAGAAGTGACTCACACAACAAAACAATCCCATTCACCCGACGCAATGGTGCGCAGAGGCTGACTGCTTGTGTGTGTGGGACAAGGGGTGATTTGCTAATCGTCGTCCCACCACCAGATAATCGATTAGCCCTCGCTAACAACAGCCAATCTACCGTAATCCCATTTAGTCACCATTACTCGTGGGCTACTCTGCACTTGAGATGCGCCGGAGTAGAAAGAGTCTTCGCAATTGGGCGAACGCTCTGATCGACGAGGGAGTGTGGAAAATTAAGAGAGTGCTGGTCAGCCGAGCAGAGGATTTGGGTCATGCGGCGTGGAAGCGGCTGGAAAGCGAAAGTATTTTGAGCCGCGTGAGAGCGCCTCTCTCTCTCTCTCTCTCTCTCTCTCTCTCTCTCTCCCCTCTCTAACAACCCCTTTCAATCCCCTCTCTCTCACAATCGAAGTGGGTCACAATCCTCTCACATCCGTGTTCAGCCGACCCGTGCTTCTCCCCTGTGCAATTCCTCACGTTTGGGGGACCAACCGCGGGACCAGATGAGGCTCAGATCGCGGAACCAGGGATACGGTACCAGGATCCAACCCAGGTACTAGGACGATGGATGTGGTAGCGCGGGGTCGGAGGGATCGAATGATGTCTCGAGGAGTGAAAGTAAAACGAGTGGGGCCAGACTTGTTTGAGCGAGAGAAGATGATCATGAGGAAAGTGAAAGGAGGAATGGAACACACTGCACAAGGTGCAACTCGAAGTTGAACGATGAAAAAGAGGCTGCGATATTCCATTGCATACTCATTGGATGTATTGCTTAGATGATCTCGAATGGATTTTATTGCGTAATCAGCAAGGGCCTACCGTTCAATAAATTGCAATCTTTCTTTCAAACTGCAGTTGGGTTTGTATCTACAACGAACAGGATGCTTCTATCGAGCAGTAGAGTGTCGAAAACAAACGACTTGTTGACAAATTTATGAACGACTTGTTGTTTTGAACTCGCGCTCAATAAACAACTTGTTGGATAGGAATCTAATCGACGTGCTGTTTATTTGTCAACAAGTTGTTAATTCACTCTTCACGGTGATGGCCAATGTTGTGAGGCAGTATTTTTCTGAAACACAATTCAAAAGAGGTACATTCGATCGATTTTATTGAGATTGTTTTTGTTTCAGACTAGATTGTTTTTGTTTTCGATCAGTCGCGACTTGTTGACAATGAAACGACGCTTTGGATATTTGATTTGATTGATAAACAACTTGCTGTATAAAATCATTATCGACGTGGCGGATTTGATCAATCAGTCGTTTTCGACACTCTATCGAGCAGTAATCTTTCTTTCAAACTAATGAAATTTATGACCCACTGGATTCTGTAATCTAAGTACTTTACTATTTGCGAAAAAAAATGGCGCCGATTGCGATGTCCCCCGATGTAATAGCACGGCGAAAAAGTGTGAAATCAGGAGATTTGGATATCAATTTGTCGCATTTATTGTTGGGTGCAATTGAGATAACAATTTGATATCAAGAGTGACTGGGTGCGGAAATATTGAAATCAGGTATTTAACTGGCAAAATATTGATTTTTTTTCAAACCAATCGCTTTTGAACCTTTTTATTTTATAAATCGAGTTACATCGAGCCAGACCTATCCAAAGTTCTGGCTCGACATAAATCGATTTATACAATAGAAATGTCCCCCCCCCCTCGTTCGTTCAAAAACTATGAGAGAATATGAATTTTGGAGCGCAATGAGTGGATATAATTGAATTAACAACTTGCTTTCAATCTTGGTCAATATCTGAAACACATGACTGACTGACTGGGTGCGGAGATATTGAAATCAGGAGTAAACGAGGTGTAAAGGCAAACGAGCGCCCGGTTGAAATATGTTTCAATTAGAGAAGAACCCTCTTCAAGTCGCGTGCTATCTCGCCCCCTTCCCTGAGCTTTCCCTGATCTGGCTCCCAGCCAACTAGCTATAACTCTGTTCGGAATGGAGATATCAATGTTTAAATTTCGGAGCTTCTTATCGTTGTGGAGTTCTAGGCAGTACATATGATAGCTTCAAAAATTGAATTTTAAGTTTACTCCTCCTTTAAATGACAAAACATTGAACCAATCGCAGTAGAAAATTTCTAATACTCCATGTATGTCGAGCCAGACCTCTCCAGATTTCTCCAGTCTCATGGAATTGCTTCGTCTGGCTTCGGCTGACTGTTGTTGTTTCTAGAAGATGCACCTCTCGATCATTACGCTCTGGAACTCAATTCCCCACTCAGTAGTAACCATGCCCCGTTCCCCTTGCCGAAAGCTCATAAAAACAACTCCATCTTTTACAACTCAGTCTTCTAATATAAAAATGTAACACCGAACTGCCACACATCCCCCATCCCACAAGCTCGCCCGAGCCAAAATACCATCTTACCTAATCATCACGTCACTCCCGTCTCATATCAATGTTGGTGAATAAAGAATAAGAATAAGAATTACAGAGAACTATATTTTTCATACTTGTACGACTAACACTGTCTAACTGACTGACTGACTGGATGCAGAAAGGGCAGGGAATAACTTGTATGATCAGTCATTTCCCTTCTCGTTCATTCAAAATCTACGAAAGAATTTGAATCTTGAATAATTGCAGTCTACTCGACACGCGGATCTCCTCCTCTCTCACGAACTCACCCTCTCATTCTAACGATTTAGACACTGGTGCAGAATATTTTAATATATGAGACGAATCGCGAGAAAATCACCCATTTGAGGGGGGTTCGCGGCGGTAAAACCAAAAGTCATCGAGTCCTGATAAAAAACATGATGTAAGGTATTTCAAATGATGCTCTTTCAAACTGCGTTGTCAGAATTTTGATAACTATCGTCCTCTTCGAGATTCAGAAGGCCAAACTTGGGACACTCACATTTTGGGGGTCAAATCGAGCCCACTTAAACGGCCATAAGTCCGCTTAAAATGAAGAAAGAAACTCGTTCTTTATTTAGAACGAAAGCTGAGAACAATCTCTACAACTTTTATGTTGAACATGTCATTCCTTGTGTACATCCCAGTTCGGGGTGGTCGGGTCGATCAAAAATAACCGAATTCTGGAAATCGGAAAAACTCGGCTGAATGAATACGCGCGATTGATAGATATTATGAGTGACTAACTTGACGCCAAAAATTAGCCAAATCGAAGGGGGTAAAAAAAATGGGCGTGAGTTTTTGTCCGGCGACGTCAGAATGAGTCCCAGACCAAAGTACCCTCGAAGCTCCAACTGGCAGCTATTAGACTCAAATCTGTCCAAAATCATCCAAAACAACATTTAGAATTGTTTCCGACCTAAATACAGTACTCCAATTGGGCACAATTTACAACCGGATCAGAAAATTGAAAATTGATTTTCAGACCCTTCTCAACCTGGGAGCTTGGCCCATATGCGTCAAATCTCTTTCAAATAACGTAGTAATGTCCCTCTAAACTTATCAGAGAGTGGATTCACCTATACATACGAAATTTCATCTTAGAGAACCAAGGAAAGGAGCGAAACTGTACTTTAGGTCACCATTGTCATAGTGGTCCGATTCATAGCTGGAAATGTAGAGCACGATGAGCTAAACATTTAATCTGTTGAAAGTGAGCCTCTATCTTTTCGTCGAAGCGCGCTACAGATCCAGGAAGTTGGCAATAAACGGCGAGAGACGAGCGCGGGGGAGCGCCAAATAGAGGGGAGGGAGAGGGAGGTCAACCGGCTATCCCCAAATCACGTGAAATCAGAAAATTGACAATTGTTGCTGTGCCAAGACTTCAGATCTGCTCGATTCTTAGGCAAACGGCCCCATACCAAATCCTAGGTCTTCAGGGTCTTTACGAGAAAAAGGGTGAAATTATGGCACATTTCAGAGCAACTTCTCAGGATCGCTGGTCTTCCTCTCGATGCCAACTCCATAAATTCCTCCGCGATGTGAGAAGATCACCTATTTTTTCAAGTCTAATGAAGGTCTCATTCCGGAGAAGAAGTAAGATCTAGGCATTATTTTTCAACTAGTATAACTGTTATTCTTTCGTTGTAAATGTTTTAGTTGTTCTTACGTTATCACAGACATTTTGTGTAAAATATCCCCATCTATGCTCACTTTTGATCGTTTATCACAGGTATCATGAGTCAGTGAAGGAAGCCGCGAACAATTTTTTTCAAACCCATTCAAAATCGACCATACTATGGTGGGATGATATACTAGTGATAAGATTTCGAACGAGTAGGACCATTTGTCCCAGAGCCGGCTTTTAGGAAATTTCCGGTTTTACAGCCGGATGTGCTGTATTTCAGCTCCCAGATGAGCTACAGAGATGGCGTTGAGCTCAAAATGTGCGGAAAATTATTTCCTGAAACTTTTATGTTAAAAGGAAAGCTTGAAACGCAGCCGTTAAGAATGTAGATCTGAAAAAGTGGAATCGGAACATGAAAATTAATATTTTCACCATGACAGAAGTCGAGTCCATGGAATTTTATTGCATATTATTGAAGGTAATGAGTCCTCATGCACAATACAAATATAAAAATGGAAATCGATTGAGGCATGTTTTTTGATATTTCACATTCAATGTTGATCAGTGGCTATTTCGCACAATGAAATTGCTGGTTCTCTTTTCCCGCTTATTCAATGCACATCAATGCAACAAAAACGAGAGTAGCTAGGCCACATAAGTTATATTGTGCTCCAAGATCGAAGTTTTATTGATATCTAAAAAATCGTATTTCAGAACCTCCAAAAATCCGAAGTTTACGTATCAATAATTCAAGATTCTCAAAAGAGTAGATGCTGATTAAATATACAAGTTGTAATAGATATCGCCATAAGTTAAAATTTTTACAAAAAGGCCGCGTAAATCATACATAAGGTATAGATATTGTTGTCAGAAAATGGAAAAATCGGAGATGACTTATGTGAAAATAATTATTTTTGAGGGGGTATGACAGAACCGCAACGACAAAAGAGCAACTAGGTTTAAAAAATCGCCAACGACAAAAGCGCAACTCTAAATATCTTAGTACTGAGCGGTGATAGTACTTTGTGGTTGGTATCAATTAATTACTAATGACGAGCACTATTTGCCCTTAGGGCTAATTAATGACGTCACCGAAAAAAGTGATGTCACTATTTTTATACGTATAGGGGTTCATGGTAAAAAATCGTGATAAAAGTTTGCGTTCGATCTAGACGACGTATCAATGCCCACACAATCTACGATACCCTCTCATTAATTTGTCGGCTACCCTAATCCCCCCGATACACCATAATCTAGCTGAGATATGCTCGCAAGTTGATGGAGAACACCCCTGTTTTCTTTGTCATATCTCAGCTAGATTATGGTGTATCGGGATACGGTAGCCGACAAATTTAAGAGGGGGTATCGTAGATTGTGTGGGCATTGATACGTCGTCTAGATCCAACACAAACTTTTATCACGATTTTTTACCATGAACCCCTATACGTATAAAAATAGTGACGTCACTTTTTTCGGTGACGTCATTAATTAGCCCTAAGGGCAGATAGTGATCGTCATTAGTAATTAATTAATACCAACCACACAGTTCTATCACCGCTATGCACTAAGATATTTAGAGTTGCGCTTTTGTCGCTGGTGCTTTTGTCGGTTGCGCTTTTGTCGTTTTTGGCACTTGGCGCTTTTGTCGTTGCGGTTCTGTCATACCCCCATTTTTGAGCTTAGTTTTGTTACAATTGATAATCTTTGTAGGTTAATAATTAAAGCTGAACGAGATAATTCAGAAAACATTGCGGAACGCGTGAATTTTATCAATTCTAAAAAATCCACAAATTTCAACAGTGAATATTTTTTTAAAGTTGTGTAATCATGTAAACTGCCAGTACTTCGCTGCTATGCGATTACACTCCCTTACATATAATTATTGAATTACAAAGATTATCAATTGTAACAAAACAAAGCTCAAAAATAATTATTTTCACATAAGTCATCTCCGATTTTCCATTTTCTGACAACAATATCTATACCTTATGTATGACTTAAGCGGCCTTTTTGTAAAATTTTTTACTTATGTTGATACCTATTACAACTTGTATATTGAATCAGCATCTACTCTTTTGAGAGTCTTGAATTATTGATACGTAAACTTCGGATTTTTGGAGGTTCAGAAATACGATTTTTTAGATATCAATAAAACTTCGATCTTGGAGCACAATATAACTTATGTGGCCTAGCATCTCTTGTTTTTGTTGCATTGATGTGCATTGAATAAGCGGGAAGAGAGAACGAGCAATTTCATTGTGCGAAATAGCCACTGATCAACATTGAATGTGAAATATCAAAAAACATGCCTCAATCGATTTCCATTTTTATATTTGTATTGTGCATGAGGACTCATTACCTTCAATAATATGCAATAAAATTCCATGGACTCGACTTCTGTCATGGTGAAAATATTTATTTTCATGTTCCGATTCCACTTTTTCAGATCTACATTCTTAACGGCTGCGTTTCAAGCTTTCCTTTCAACATAAAAGTTTCAGGAAATAATTTTTCGCACATTTTTAGCTTAACACCATCTCTGTAGCTCATCTGGGAGCTGAAATACAACACATCCGGCTGTAAAACCGGAAATTTCCTAAAAGCCGGCTCTGGGGCAAATGGTCCTACTCGTTCGAAATCTTCTCACTAATATATCATCCCACCATATTATGGTCGATTTTGAATGGGTTTGAAAAAAATTGTTCGCGATGGTGCTGTTTTTGCTTCATCGACTCGTGATACATGTGTTATGTTGTTCCACCAATTTTTAGAATATTGGCGACTTGCTAGAATTTTATTTGCTTTCTTTCAAATTGTATGTTTAATATCAGTTGGCTCCGTCATATCGATAAATCAGAAGTAGCAAGTCATAGTCACGACAAAATACGCGACAGAAGGGAAAGAGAACTACCGTAACCCACTCGCTCTCGAACGAGTAATATGTCTGGCATAACGTGCGCCCGAACGCTAGAAAGAGTACTGTAGCCTGACCTGGCGAGAGGGCATTCCCAAGTTGGGATCAAACAAATCCCCAAGTGGCGCACAAGTTACGACGCCACTTGGGGATTTGCTTGATCCCAACTTGGGCGAGCACACCAGAGGAAAGCGGCAGACGGTTAGAGCGCGCGCTTTTGGGGGATTCTAGTCTGTTTCTTCTGAAATTCTAGGCTCTGTAGCGTGCTTCAACGAAAAGATATAGACTCACTTTCAACAGATGAAATGTTTAGCTCATCGTGCTCTACATTTCTAGCTATAAGTCGGGTCCCTAAGACAATGTTGACCTGAAGTACAGTTTCGCCCCTTTCCTTGGTTATCTAAGATGAAATTTCGTATGTATAGGTGAATCCACTCTCTGATAAGTTTAGAGGGACATTACTACGTTATTTGAAAGAGATTTGACGCATATGGGCCAAGCTCCCAGGTTGAGAAGGGTCTGAAAATCAATTTTCAATTTTCTGATCCGGTTGTAAATTGTGCCCAATTGGAGTACTGTATTTAGGTCGGAAACAATTCTAAATGTTGTTTTGGATGATTTTGGACAGATTTGAGTCTAATAGCTGCCAGTTGGAGCTTCGAGGGTACTTTGGTCTGGGACTCATTCTGACGTCGCCGGACAAAAACTCACGCCCATTTTTTTACCCCCTTCGATTTGGCTAATTTTTGGCGTCAAGTTAGTCACTCATAATATCTATCAATCGCGCGTATTCATTCAGCCGAGTTTTTCCGATTTCCAGAATTCGGTCAGTTTTGATCGACCCGACCACCCCGAACTGGGATGTACACAAGGAATGACATGTTCAACATAAAAGTTGTAGAGATTGTTCTCAGCTTTCGTTCTAAATAAAGAACGAGTTTCTTTCTTCATTTTAAGCGGACTTATGGCCGTTTAAGTGGGCTCGATTTGACCCCCAAAATGTGAGTGTCCCAAGTTTGCCCTTCTGAATCTCGAAGAGGACGATAGTTATCAAAATTCTGACAACGCAGTTTGAAAGAGCATCATTTGAAATACCTTACCTCACATTTACATCTGGGTTGGATGATTTGTGTTTTCCGCCGCGGGGAAGGTGATTCTCTCGTGATGTCTCTCATATTTGTTTGACAAATAACATGGACACAAGGAACATTGAATGAAATTGCTGAGGAACTTGAACAACGTTTGAAACATGCCACTGCCTATTTGTTGTCAGGAATGCAATTACCATCTAATATCTCATTTTCCATCCTCTGGCTGCGAACAAGATTGAATCTGAGCTGTGCAAATGTTGTCGATTCGCTATCCGACCGACCGACTGGATGCAGAATACCAAAGGCTAACTCGTCTGATCAGCCATTTCCCTTCTCGTTCATTCAAAATCTACGAGAGAATTTGAATCTTGAATTATTGCAGTCTACTCGACACGCGGATCTCCTACTCTCTCACGAACTCACCCTCTCATTCTAAAAATCCAGCTAACGATTTAGAAATTGGTGCGAAATATTTTAATATATTTGTTTGAAAAATATCAGGGATCCAAGGCGGATCCAAGGCGAAATTTCTGCTGAGAAACTTGAACCATCTTTGAAACACTATTAATTTCTCGCACTTTCTCGTCTAGATAACCAGACGCCTAAAGGAAAATGCATCATCTGTCGACAGTCGCCCAATAAGTGCAGGAAAATACCCCGTGGCAATCCTCGATTGAGATGGATGGGCTAAGACGGCAGAGCGACAATAACTTTAGTATCGTTTACTTCCATACTGCAGTATTGAGCACTTCAGTCGTCAAGAAAGGTCCATTCTAACTTTCTTCTATTTTTGATTGTATATATTTTCATAAGATTTGTATAGTTTTAAATAAGTAAAAAATCGTAAGCGACCTCTGTCGTACATACTTTCTCAAATGGGAAACTGTGACTTGTTTTTTTCATAATGAGGGCTACGGTCGCTCTTCATGTTGCGTATTCTCTCGCTGGTCAGACGGATGAGAGACTCCTCTGGTAGAAGTTTCCAAGTGGGATCCCTGCAGGCTGCCAACCGGGAAATTCCACTGGTATCCCATTGGGAAAGTCTGTTCAAGTCGGATCACTAAAAATTCGACCTGCAGAGGTCCCACTGGGAAACTTTTACCAGAGTCATTCCCTTCAATGCCATCCATGCCTTTCGCAGGGACCGGAGTGGGCAATATAGGGGAAGAGTATTGCTATGATTATCACGGCATTAGGTCGGATGAGAACCGTCGGATGAGAGCAAAAAAAAGTGCAAAAAGTACCCTTCTCCAGCTTGTTCACAGAAGGTTCCCCAAGTGTCACAAATGCTTCTGTGAACGTTCATTTTTTGGTTCTCATCCGACGGTTTTCATCCGGCGTAGTGTCGCATATCACGTTCTAACTCACCAGAGTATGATTCTATTGATATTAACAACGTTTACGATTAGGGTTTTCCTTTTCAGGCGTTCAGGCTCCTGATTTTTGGGCACTCGTATATCGAAATAGTCTGCTATTTTTGGGGTTTGAAACGAAGCCAAAAATTGGAAATACCCAGAAGGGGCTACCTTATTTCCGGTCACGCGCCCTCTGGGCTAGATCCTGACAGGGAGTCTCGTATCCGCTTCCAGTCTCACGAGGTCTTCTCATTCAGATGTTCTCGTCGGAATGCCCCGACCTGGGCTTTAGAAATTATCGCATTGCTGAACCACACTCATTGTGCATCCGCTTATTCTGGCGGTCGATCACTCTTGCTTGCGCGATTTTACTTGCACTAATATTTTTTGTCTTTTTCTCATTTGCATTTTTTACTCTAATGATGCAACGCGCGTTTCTCAATGAAATATTGGCTTGCATGAAATTCACGCATCTACAGTCGCGCCGGAAAGTATCCGTACGATTTGAAGTTTTGCCATAACTTTTGTTCTAGATTAGATCTAATTCCGAAATTTGGCAGATATGTAGCAAATTCATCTAGGATTACGATACTCATATTTCGGTTTCACAAACATTTTTTAAAGATTGCATAGTGATGACGAAATCGAATTTCACTTTTTCAAACATGCATTATTCTTACAGAGATTTTTTTCCAGCTGGCCAAACTTTCTGACGTTGGAGATAGGACCGAGGCCTAACCAGAATAAATTTTTGAAGTTGCTGCTCAGTCGCACATTCGCTGTAGCCGTCCTGCAAAAACGGGGTCTAAAATTCTGAACTCTGCTTCCAGAGTAGTTAGAGACCCGTTCAAAGCGTCAAAATGGTCGCCATCGTTAATGCAGGTGATTCTGAGAATATGAAAACAATATCTTATAATTTGCCCTCAGGGCATGAAAAAATCACTTTTTCACATGGGCACTTTTTAGAGGTTCATAACTTTTCGGGAAATGCATATTAAAATCTGATTTTTGCTTAGTCATGCTCATAATGTTCTAGATATATGATTTCCAACTTTGTAGAGCGTTTGGATATCTTTTATGTCCACCGTGATCGGTTTTCGGAGGCACTATCGATTCCCCGATCCGCTATTTTCGTCAGCACTCAATCTCCAACTTTACCCAAAGTTAATAAAACATTTCAAAAAGTTGGAAATCAGTTCTCCAGAACATGACGGACTTGTACACACAATAACAAATGGTTTCCTTAACTTTTAAAACACAAACTTTTTTTCGGAGGGCCATGTACTCAGGGCCACGGTGCACCTCCGAAAGACGATCGCCGCGGCCAGGAAAGATATCCAAATACTCTAAAAAGTTGGAAATCACATATCTAGGACATTGTGAACATGACTAGGCAAAAATCAGATTTTAATATGTATTTCCCGAAAAGTTATGAACCTCCAAAAAGTGCCCATGTGAAAAAGTGATTTTTTCATGCCCTGAGGGCAAATTATAAGATATTGTTTTCATATTTTCAGAATCATCTGCATTAACGATGGCGATCATTTTGACGCTTTGAACGGGTCTCTAACTACTCTGGAAGCAGAGTTCAGAATTTTAGACCCCGTTTTTGCAGGACGGCTACAGCGAATGTGCGACTGAGCAGCAACTTCAAAAATTTATTCTGGTTAGGCCTCGGTCCTATCTCCAACGTCAGAAAGTTTGGCCAGCTGGAAAAAAATCTCTGTAAGAATAATGCATGTTTGAAAAAGTGAAATTCGATTTCGTCATCACTATGCAATCTTTAAAAAATGTTTGTGAAACCGAAATATGAGTATCGTAATCCTAGATGAATTTGCTACATATCTGCCAAATTTCGGAATTAGATCTAATCTAGAACAAAAGTTATGGCAAAACTTCAAATCGTACGGATACTTTCCGGCGCGACTGTAGGTAGTAAGGCTACTAGATTACGGTTCTCAGCATTGCGCGAGGGTCTAACAAGTGTCTAGCCTTCACTCGAGCGGTCAAAGGAGTATCCATTCTTGGTCACCAAGGGAACGCGGGGGTAGGGGTAGTGGTCACTACAGTCCATTGATTAGCGAAATTGTAAGGATGTGTGAGGCCCGATACAGAACAGTTCCCGAAGATCGTAGCGCGAGACACCGGATCCGAAGGCCGTTGGTTCGATTCCTCCCGCCTACAAAATGTCTTTTCGCTCCTCTGACAATCTCACAAAATCTTCGATTGGGAAATGACGCACATCCCTGACTACTCTAGCATAACGTTTTATGTTAATAATTTGCGCTCGTTCTCTTCTCATTTTTCATACTTTATGCGTGTTTTTTTTCATTCAGAGCAAATTCAGATCTAATCAGAGCGGTGTATGGAGAGGAGAAACCTATTGATTAGTTCGCATGTGCGAGCTCCGAAATACCAAAGATCAATACTATCTTCTCAATTCCAATTCTTCGCTCCTCTCTTGACACCAATCGGCATCCGATCTCGCGTCTAAATAGTCCAGAAAACTGATAAATCTTTATCTCCCCGGTGGCATCCCTGCTGACTGTTCACTGGGAAATAATAGTGCCAGGGGGAAGGCTCTATCCCACTTAGATGGCTAAGGGAGATTTTTCAAAGGGAGGGAGACTTTGAAATTGCCCAGAAGTCATACTGCAGGAGGGAGGCAGGTATCCAGTCTCTCGAGGTCGGGCCCTTCCGGTCTCCTCGTCGGAATTCCTCGTTCTGCGCCTAATAGATCTTGCGGATCACAATCACTTCTTTGGCGCCACCGTTTCGTGATGTTCTTACTTTTTTGCTCTCCTGTTGAAACCATTGATTTTATATATATCCTTTGATACTCCCTGTTGCTATGAAATATGGTATCATGCTACTTCAATTGCGTAGAGTGCAGCTACCAAGAGAGATACGATGGCACTTTTCCCCACTAAATCCCTCCTCTACCTCCCCCCATTCTCTCACCGTAAGGAAATTTGGCTATGGTTGGTTGAATTTTTTGGTAGGGTTTTAGCGCGAGATGAGAGTGTTCGGAAATCATTCAAATATGGGAGTACTGGAACGGTCTCACATCGAATATTTTTGGTACAGTGCCAGACGAAAACTTTGAAATTATTTGCTTGCGTTGCGGTCGCAACGCGGTTGGCGCAATCAAGTTCATGTTAGCGTATGCTCATTTTGTTAGTTTGCAGTTGCGTTTGTTTTTCTCGAGTTGTTGTTGAGAGGAAGAGAGAGCATAGGTTTTGATTCACATTTTCCAATTTGAGATGATCACTCACCCCTCCTCCTCCAAAAAATATCCAGTATTGTCTAGGCACAATTGTCTCCTTTCACACAGTCCTCAACTCTTCCGCTTTTTCTCCACTTTTGTGATTTTGCGACAGTACTTTTTCCGTACTAGAGCCTATTAAGTTTATCCTTCAGTATGAAACATTTTTACCATTTCGGTAAAGCGCGCGGTTTTCACACTTGCCGTGCGGTTTCAATAAAAGTTCGATCTTGGAGGAGAGAGAGCGGAAGATGGAACCTATATTTTATTTATTCACTTTTTGATTTTTTGATTTCATTCTCGCAGAATAATTACATTACCCGAACAACAATATTGCGCGCGAATAAAATTCAAAAATTGAAAAATTAGTTTACGGTTCGGGGTGTGTGCGTTCAAAATTCACTTACAGTAATTCTGAAACCTAAATTCGCCAATTTTGTGTTTCTCTGTTTCGATGTTGTTTTACTGCTTGTTTTACCATCTTATCGATGCTTTCAGCTAGTGGTATAAAATGGACGAAGAAGCTCTGCTTGGAGAGACCGCCGGAACTATCGGCGACCGTCTGATCAGCAAGCAGGAGGAGGACGCGCTCCTGAACGACGCTGAGCCGACGACGTCGCTCTCGGTGACGACTGCCGTCACTGCTGCAGTCGAGCAGATTCCGGCCGACCCCGGTCATGCTCCGCCCAAGACAGAGGCTGCCGAGGTCGACGAGGACGAGTCGATGCAGCACACGGTTGGTAGTAGGACATTTTTATAATTAGGAGACCCGATACTTCTCTTTTATGGCTTAAGAATGTCTTTATTGTAATCTATGTTATAAAATATTTAATTTAATAAGTGCCAAGCGTAGATTTAACCTAACATAATTTAAATCGGTCTATTGCCAGGACACGGAGAGCAATGAGGCCTCGGAGACCAGAGAATTAGAGGTATTAATTTGCGCCTTAATGTTTCGAGAACTTCCCTAGTAGCTCTCGTGGTTTGAGCCTCAAATTTTTATTGCTTAACATATTAATCTTAGTTCGCAAAATAGTTTGTTCTTACAGAACAACGATTTGGCCGCCTCTTCAAGCAACAGTGGTGAGCTTTATCAGTTTTTGCTCTTTAAGTGTTGTTCTTGTGAGAATAGAATGCGTAGCAACGTGGTGTACATGATAAACTTCTTAAAGTACTGCAATATTCGCGGAACGGGAAAATATTCACGGCTAAATGTTTTCCCGTTCCTCGACTATCGTAGTACTTTAAGAAGTTTATCATGTACACCACGCTGCTACGCATTCTATTCTCACAGTATTCTAGATAGTATTAGCATCTTATTTGTGCAGTTTCTCTTTTAATGTTTGTCCTTCAGAATCGAGCAGTCAGTCTCCGGCGCCTACATCTTCCTCTTTCCCGAACAAGTACTGGCATTCGGTGAGTTTTGTAAGGCTTTAATTCTTGCATTCCCTTGTTAGCTTTTTGAAGCACCAATTTGCATTTTTTTTATAAATTGAACTAATTGTAAATAAAATTTTAAAATTTATGGGATGAAATTGGCTTTATGTCCAGATGTTCACCACCGTGCGGAAACAATTGGCCAAAGCTGAGCAGAAGAAGGACGAGCACACGCGAAAGAAGATGAATCGACTGATGGAGTACTCGGATGTGCAGCGCAAGTACGATTCCATTTACTTTACTCGTTAATTTTAATTCGAAATTGAGAAAATCTTGAGCTCTTTACGAGCACAAATCGACCCCATTCCTACTCCATCCCCAATGAGTACAACATCACATGCTGAATGGCGGACAGATGGCACTAGGTCGTATGAGAACTATGACTTCACGCCCTTTTGATATGTCATATGCGGCATGATGTCATAGTTCTCATCCGACCTAGTGTCAGTATAAATGGAAGGCGATGCGTGCTTCTAAAGCGAAGTGTTTTGTCTATTTTTGTTGATATATTTTGCAAACCTTCCATGACCGCGGATAATGAGTCCGTTAAATCTTCAGCGAATTAAGGAGAATCGTCGTCATGTCCAACTTGCAAACCAGTCTCGATCTGAAAGTCAAGGTGAGTATTTTAAGTTACAGTGAAACCTCCAACACACTTGCCTCTTGCCAATCTGATTTTGCTATGCAGTTCTCATAATCACCGCTCAAAATCGCGTGTTTAACATTTTGTACTGCTAAAAATACTGAGCATGTTCAGGAGCTCACGACGAATTACGAGAGGCTGGCTGCGCAACAAGAAGTGTAAGTCGTACTTCTCGATATTTCTTTAAAATATAATTTGAAACCGGAAAATGGCTTGTCTTCATTGGCCTTTCTAACATTAACATCTTCTTATATGCTTCAGTTTTCTTACATATTTGGGTAGATCAAGCATGATCAATTCCTTGTTTAGCAGCCCGGCAGTGTTTGCCTCGTCGTCTATGCAGCAGACTCCGCCCATCGAGTCGGGCGGCATCATCAACAACAACTCGCGCAAGAGACGCGGCGAGCCAGTAGTGCAGCCGCAGCCCATCAGACGCAGGTGAGATGCTGTTTCAGGCAATCTCTTCATCGCGCTCAACATTCCCTTGAACTGTTATGTTTGCCAAGCAAACGACGTTTCGCATGCTTTTCGTTACTTTGTGTAACACGAATTCGGCGGTGTGGACGGTAACATTGATCGCTTGCAGCAACACGGGCGCGCCGGCTCCTCCACCGCAAGGGCTGCGGCGACGCAGCAGCAACGGCGCCCCCTCACCGGTCGTGCAGCAGACGCAGCTGCAGCAGCATCGGTCGATGCATCCGCAGAGAGCGGTGGGAATGACTTCTTTTATACAAATTGAGGTTGCTGGATGTCCCTGGTCAGCGAGAGAGTATTGTATGCGAAGAGGACCCATCTCACTTGTCCACACTCTGATTCAGCAACATTGTACCCCCGGCAATTCCTATTGTTCCCTGTAGGCTAGACGTTCAAAAGGAACTAATGAATTAGTTTTGTTTTTATGGAAATTACTTCCAAATATCATCATTTTGCGCATTCTTTTCATTGCAGAGCGGTCAAGTACTGTAAAAAGGGGAACTAGTTCATTAGTTCACGTTGAAAGTTTACTGTAGATGGTATTTTCGAAAACGCCAATCATAATGCTGTCTTCAGGCAACTCAGCCGACGCCTCCGGCGCAGCAGCGCACGACGGTGCGCATGAGGCAGCAGCCATCGACGCCCATGCCAGACCCGCTGCCAAGAGTGAGTGAGGGGGGGGGGGGCTATTCATGCAAATTAGTATTACTACGCGATTGCTTCTTTTCACCAATTCTGTCACGACAAGTATGCTTGTTTTCTTGGCTCCAGGAAGTGGGTTGAAAGAGTGTTTTACGTTAGGACGAAGATAGCAAGCTATCGATTCTTTGGCTCTATTGTCTTTTGCAGCCCGGCCAGTACCAGCAGGCGCCCTCACTCGGCAAGGTCGGGCCGAAGGGTGCGCCCGCCACTGCTAAGGTAATTAATTAGCATTCAGAATGATACTTTTATCTCTTTCTCTGCTTGGATAAGGTTTCACTTCCAATTGATAATGATGAATTGCAGACCACCCCGGCGGCAGTCGCGCAGCACGCCAACGGCCAGCGACTGCAGCAGGTCGCGCAGCAGCACCAGCCGACGCCCCTCAGGGCACGTTTATTAGCTTTTATATTATTATTATATTAATTGGTTAATTGATGTCTAGATTTACCCCGATTTGAGTAGTGGTAGAATGATTTTGATACGCCTCAAATCTTGCATTTTTGTTTAATTTTTTAAATTATCGATCAACTTTTCAGGCGCCGCAGCACTCGATGAACGGCGTGGCTGGAGCTGCAGCCGGGCCCTCTCCCTCCGCGGCTGCACTGCAGCGTGCAGCGTCGACAGCGCTGCAGCAGAGCAGGAAGCGATCCCATCCCGTGAGTATTGTGCTTCATGGTGTTGACTTGATTCAGCCAGATTTACGGTTGCTGGATGTTGTCATAATCCGCAGTGTATCACGTATTTCATTCGATAATCGGCACAGCGAATGGACATCGTGCTATGGTTGTCTAGACTGGGTCGAGGAAGATGCCCCTTGAGCCAATTGGATGTCTCTTGCAGCAGTCGCAGCAGCAGCTGGTGCAGCAGGCGGTCGCAGTGGGCAGCTTCAGCGGCAGTGCTGCAGAGATGACGACGGCCCAGAAGCTGTACTGGTGCGCGCTGGCGAGTGCAGTTCTCGTCCCGCAGTCGGAGCCGATGACCAAAACGCTGAAAACGGTGGGCGATTGCGCACTTGTTATCGCATGGTTATACTTGGAATTTGAAAATTGTTGATGTACATCTATCGAAATATGCATTGGATAACAGCGCACTCTTTCAGCTGCTCCAACAGACACAACACTCGCAGAGGATGGAGATAGAGCTGAATTTGAATGCAGCCGATCAGCGCCCCGCCCCCACCTTCGCCCCCCGACGCATCGATCGGAACTTTGTCGTGCCCGTACGTTGATTGATTAGTTAATTGGCATAATTAAGTCTTAATTATGAACGAAATTGGTATATTTATAATAGTAATAATGTATCTACGCCCGAGGCGCGACGATACCATGAAAAACAAGTAATTGATGATTTCATTGTAATTATAGTTTCTGATGCGTTGGGCTAGCCACCAATGATTTGCTCGACTTATTAATTAATGTCCTAATTAATTGCAGGGGCCGGTCGATAAGCGGAAGATCGAGATAAAGGTGGAGAAGCAGGCGATGTCTCAGCCGACCATCCGCCCCAGCAAGGACATTCCCTACCTGACGGACGCGGAGAGCGGTGAGCCTTTTGAGGAGCTCGTGAAACTCGGCTGTCCCTGGATAATAACTGACCTTTAAACCCTCGTTCTTATGAAAATCAGCTTGTGATTCATTAATCTGGCGTGCACGTGAATGATCCTAGCATGGTTGTTATTTGTACGTTATTGCTAGATCCAACTCCGATTTTTCAACGCAGGATGGGCAAAAGCAAAAGTGGCGCGCATCCTGCGATGAAAAACCGGAGAACTTTTATAGAAAATAGCAGAGAAATTTATTTTTCCAATCTATATTTGTGCTGTCGATTACCATCTTTATAATGGAGAATTCATTAGTAAATCTGAATGTTGATTGCAGACCAATTCGGGCCGCAAATCGAGCTGAACACGGATCATGAGGGTGAGTTTTTTTTAAAAACTAAATGAATTATTATGTAAATTTATGCATTTAAAATGCTGAATCTGCAGATTTCACGGCTTCCGGAAAGGTAAGCGGGAAGATCCGCTTCATTCCGTCCGTCGCATGGCCCGAGGTGAGCAAATGGTTCCAAGACGAATGTCCTACTTTTTGTGCATTTGTGAAACCTAAATGAGCAAATGCGAGATGATTCGCAAAGTGCTTTAGAAATTTTTCGATTTTTTGATTTTTTTTTCTTCGCAGAGCTCGGCCCGAATCTGCGTCTGCTACTTCATCGGAACGAGGAATTCCGAAGAGTTCGTTTACTGTTTTCTTCATCTATTTTCGCTACAATATTCGCTGGCCGATGTAGGTCAAAAAGGTGGTATGCTGACTTGTCAGATTTTTTTCGGGAAGTTTAATTTTCGAAAAACTCCAGTTGGAAAATTGTTTTTGTAAAAACTCATTTCGTAATTGCATTCTCGAAAAGTCCGTTTCGTAAATATTTTCTGGAAACCGCTCGCTTGGGAAAGACGAGGAATGAGAAAACCCATTGTGAGAGAGTGAAAAGAGAGGGAAATTGCCATAGGGAATCTCATTATCAATAAAAATTTACGAGATGGGCTTTTCAATTTTCTCTTTCTCTCTCATTTCATTCCGATTTTAGAGAGAGCAGTTCCGAATAAATTTTGCTGAAACATCACTTTCCGAAAAAAATTGACATTTCAGCATACCACCGTCAAAAATTGCATGACTATTTGTTCGGGCAAGTGTAAGTGCAGAAATCGTGTTTCAGCAATGTTAAAAAAATTAAGGAAAAGTCCATTTTCAGGAATTTCCTGTTCAATATGTATGTTTTCTTTGTAATGGTAATACCTAACTTGCACCACTTTCAGATGGACTTGCTCGGATTTCGCGACGGTCGAAGTCTCTCGGGACGACGAGGGCCACTTCAAGGAGGTCTCCGTCCGATTCATCCTCAGTCTCGGCCCCCGTCAGTTTTGAGCTTCACCGCATTCTATTATGACGTTCCTCAAAACGCCGCAGACTCATATTTGCACTGTTCTAGTCTACTGATCGGTTCACGGAATCATTTAGAATGATATCTACTTATCTTCCTAGATGCAACAATCGATTCCAAAAAGAGTAATTTTGGTGCTTCAGAGTACTTCCTGGCGCAGGGGAATGGTACGACGGCGAACACGCTGCACCCCCTGATATGGAAAGAGGTGAGCTCGGAAGATGAGAAATGTCTCTTTTTGCGATTTGTTCAATCCGAAAAAAGTAACGATTTCCTCGACTGCCCGGTGTTTTTGTGTATCTGTCCTCAGCCATACGCGTTGCACTTATCAAATTACGCGGCGGAAAGTGGGCAGCAAGTCGTTAATCTGTCCTTCTCTCACAGACGATCGGCCTGGTGGCGTTTGCGTGCGCTGGCGACTCCAGAATCCGCGGCGATGAGCAGGTCTACGATTTCGGAATCAAGGCGAGTTAATACGAGCTTTTCTAATAACATAATTATGTCTGAGGGTAGGGTTGGTGATACGAGGCAGCGAGCTCACTGTCATGTCTCGAATTGACACGACCTCTACTAGGGGCAACTTAGATTCTCGAAGAAAGAGAAGTTGAGCACTCCCGATTATCACCTTTTTCTCGTGGGCCAAAGTGAATATACGCTACTATTATTGCATTACAAGTAAAATAATTGTCTTCATCTCACAACCTCCCCTTGCAGAAGGCTCAAGCTGAGCGACGCAAGATGGACCGCTACGCCAACAACTTTGCCGGGTTCTACCAGAGGCACGCGGCGACTGTCGAACAGAGCGCGTCGCCTGAAGCCAGGAGGGCCGTGCAGGCGCAGATGCAGCAGCAACAGCAGCAGGCCCATCAGCTGCAGCAGCAGCTGCTGCGGCTGCGCGCGCAGGCTGCAGCCGTAGACGATGACGATGATGACATCGCCATCATCGAGTAGAGGCGGAGCGTCGCCTGGCTCCTCCCCTCCCACGTCCTTTCCATGGTTAGATCATGCCCCCGCTCAGCCCTCTCACAATCGTCTCTCATTTTTGTACCCTACCCCAACCTAACCCCACCTCTCGCTGCTACGAGTATGCCATGTCCTCAACGTTTTCCCATTTCGCATTCTTGCTAATTATTGATTCTCTCTTTCACATTTGCTCACCATTTCGCAAAACATGAATCACATTACCGTTAATTCGTTTCCTGGTGGATTATCCGCTTCTATTCCCGTACTAGTGTTACATAGCTTTACCCCCCGCCCTGTTTGGTATGAGAAGTGAAACAGATCTCATGCAGTTTCCCCGCCCCCATGTTCTTAACATTCCTTCTCAACATCCGTTATTTGAAGGCTCCTGTAAAATGATCCTTTCTGTAATTACAGTCCTTTCCCAGATCCCACTTCAGGTTTATTCTCACTTCTGAATTCTTTCAGAAGTGATTTCCTTTCCAAATCAATCAAATATCCTGCGAAATTTTATTTCGAATTTTAGACGACCTTTGAAACGCCCTGTAACCAATCATTAGTTTAGCCTTCTGACGTAATTGTTGTTGTTAACTAATTCATAAAACAATAATTTCGTATCGAAGCAGAATTCTTTGTTTTTTACTCTCGTAATCCGATAAATGTTTCGTGGTAATGCGTTGCTTTTTTCTGCGAGTTATGGTCGTCGACCATCCGATATCGTCGTGGTGTGAATCGTGGTGCACTGGGATTACGGTAGCCGACCCGTTCTAGATGCTGCTGTACCCGAAAGCAATCGCTGAGGACGAGAAGATCGTCTACGAGGAGTCCAGCTCGGAGGACGATGAGCATGAGGTAATGTACCTGTCTTAATACTGGTAGACATCGCGTGATTGGAGGACCGGTGAAACACTAATCACCGAGGTGCTGTTGTAGCTGCGACAGGTGTTCTAACTCGGAGATCTAAAATTCTCATCCTCTCGGGGTACGATAGTTCGCAATGCAACATTTGTTTTATGTTGTGGTGCTTAATTATGTCTTGCAGACGCTGAGTGTGCGCAAGCGCAAGGGCGCGAAGGCGGGCACTGACTTCGCCGTCGACTTCTCCTTCCAGATGGACGGAGTGAGCAGAGAGGACCAGGAGATGAAGAGTGTCAGGAAGTGAGTCGGTTCCCCCATTGGAGGAGAATGATAAATCAATAAACCATTGATTCAATTACCAATTTTCTAGGTACCTGAAGAAGTCGGTGGCGTCGACTCTCGAGGACAAGATCGCTGCAGAGAGGGAGCGACTCAGGGAGGAGAACGGAGAAGAGGTACGGTAGCCTACCGTCGGTTGAAGAGGGGAGTGGTGAATCGAGAACTGATTTGGGAAGGAATAGGTTACGGTAGATACTGATCGGTGGCACGGTAGGAGAGGGCAGCGTGGAACGGGGAAATTAATTGGTCCCTGGAGGCAGTATTTGATCGTTTTCCAGGAGAATATGTGAGTGGTGTGAATTAAGGCAGAGTGGATGGTTACTGTAGGATACGGTATGGATTGATTAATCTCTCCAGGACGCGGATGAGTCGAAGCTAATGGAGGTTGACGAGGAGCTGGAGCAGCTGGAGGTCGATGCCAAAGGTATGACCTCTTTTTTGATTTCTGCTGAGATTGGATATGATTGCATCTACGAGACTATGAAGCGACTGTGAAACTGGAAAGGGTCGAGTAAATGTTTTTATTGTAAAATCGTCGGAAAATTGTCTACTAGCATTTGTTTGTTAAATGTCACGCTGTGACCTAAGGGAGTATTAGTATTTGTCTTTAATTATTGTTAATGTAAATGGATACAACTTTAGATCGTCTGCGCGAGAAATCGAAGGTGGGCGGTCGCAAGGGGACGAAGGAGCAGGAGGAATTCTTCTCGACGGAGGGGAGGGACGAGGACGACCTCCTGCCCGCCACCTTCGAGGAACTCATGCTGAGCAGACCCACGCTGAAGGTGAGGGGGTTACGGTAGATTGGGAAATTACGGTGGGCATGCGATAATTACGGTGGGCACTGTGGGCATGCGATCAAGGTCATCGTGAGCAGAGTACGGTAGAGTGGGAAATATCATAATTCTGGTATCATTGACGGGTGAAGTTGTGCTTCAGTGCGTTGTCATGCTTAGTTTTTTTTTGCGTTTGGTATTATGTTGGTTTACCGTGTGAAAATATTTTGTAAACCAGAGCAGGCGAGTGGGTGCTTCGGAAGATGATTTACTATTCTCGTATTTTCATTGCTTTCAATTCCGCATCAATGTGCACTTGAAACAATAAAAACATCTTTTTCTGATAGTCACTACAAATCACGCTGCTTTTCAGGCGATCTCAGCCGCGGGTTTCACCGAGCCGACGCCCATCCAGGCGAGAACCATCCCCGTCGCACTCGCTGGAAGGTACGGTAGCAGGGGGTAGTATCGATTGATTGGTCATGTAAAAATATATAAATTAATTTTTAAATGCACAGAGTAATGTTTTTTGTGACCCTAATTGGATATTTGCAACATTTTCTGAGGTTTAACACAGAATGTTGCTATAACTATATTAATACGAGTTGTAACGGACATTTTGCAGGGACATCTGCGCGTGCGCCGCCACAGGTACGGGAAAGACGGGCTCGTTCGTGATCCCCATCGTGGAGAGACTGCTGCATCGGTGAGTGCGGAAGATAGTAGATCGATGTTTACAAGACAATGAACCAGACAAGGGGTATCCATGTTTTACTGAAGCGTTAAGGGTTGTCACGCGATGTTATCTGATTTTTGATCGTGAAAGAAAAATTATTGCACTTGGTTAATTGGTGCTGCTGGAATCAAAGGAATTAGTGAGGAAACGGGAGGCAATGATAAAACTTCATTTGATTTCTTTCGAAAACAATTATTATTTTTTGGGTCACTGATTCTGCACATGTATTTTACAATTTTTATAATTATTATTGTAGTTCTCGCGCCTCTCCGACGACGCGCGTGCTCGTGCTCGTCCCCACGAGAGAACTCGCCATCCAGGTGAGATCAGAGATCAAAGATCAATCGAATGTCGAAAGCTGCCTCTGAAGATAATTCAGAACTAAAAAAGGGGAAAATCGAAAAATTCTAGGCGTATCCCGGGTTCACAAGATCATGCTATGAGATCCGAAAGAAGCTTGAACAATAAATGTTCGGTTCACGTGCAAACAACCAAATATGATAGTGGATTGCATTGTCGGTATTAACTGCCTCGTTTGCAGGTGTTCCAAGTGTTCCGCAAGCTGTCCGTGCACTCGCAGCTCGACATCTGTCTCTGCGCTGGTCAGTTTCGAAAATAACCATCGACTGACTCTCTCTCTCATTTTCTTTTTTTTGTCTTGCTTGTATAGAGTATAGATTGTAACGGTTTTTTATCATCGTATGATCGAAACAGTGGCCGGAAATACTGGTACCAACAGGGAGATATGTGGACAAATGATATTGCTAGAATAAGATAATGGTTTAAATGCACGACAAACAAGTACCGGGAACGAGAGAGAGAGAGAATGATTGGACGGGAGTAGGACCTGGCTCGGGAGGAAAACGGGGAGACTGTCTAGGCAATGGCGCTACTGGGGCACGGAAGGAGGGGAGTGCTAATAAGTTAATTAGTTAATAGATCTAATTAATTAGTAATTAGCGGTCATGGAGGGCAGGAGGGTCTCCGCGCGCTTGTTCGTGTTCGTCGCGAAGAGAGTGACGTACGTGAGAGTGCCCACGCTGGAAGTGGAATGATCAGTTATTATTGCATCCCAGAATAAAATTAGGCCATGGAACTCCCGAAATTCTACGAGTACATAATGCAATACATTTACCTCGATTCTGCACTTTTTGATCAAAATTATGCCGGAAATTAAATTTAATTAACTATCTATATGAGAGATCAATTCCCCCTGTGGTTTGATGTTGTTTCTCTACCATAGGTGGGCGGGGGTTGAAGCTGGAAATCGAAAACCGGGGGTGTTTAGGGACAAAAGGGGGGGGGGGGTGATCGTAAATAAACGTTTTTGTGACAAAATTTTCCAAAAAACAGGCGGTATCCAATCCGAAAACCGGGGGTGTTTCACAGCTGGCTTCGATGGTGCCCACCTATGTTCTCTACTATATGTCACAATCTGCAGCTACTGTGCTAGTCTGAAGGAACAATTCAAAAATACAATATTTTATATCTAGCGACCTCCCTTGCTAAAGTCGCTCTTTCCTGCCGTTATTTACTGCCGTGCCCCCAGTCTCACCTGAGCAGGGCGGAGGTGTAGAAGGCGTAGGTGTAGTGCCAGTGCTGCACGACCTGGGAGGCGTAGATGGGCAGGGCGAAGTGTACGAGCCACTGGGCCATCGAGGCGAGACCAGTCGCCTTGCCGAGATCAGTCATTTCGACGGCTCTGCAAGGGAGGGATGATTGGAGGGGATGGATAATTTGTTTCTAAGAAGATGCTCTACATATTGTTGTTGCCTAGCGAAAGGTGATATGTGAAAATATTGAAGTGCGAATGTTGCGCCACGAAAGAATTTTATTATTTAAAAAAAAAAAATTACAAGCTTGTAAGTGACGATTGGTGCCACCACCCTACGGGAGTTAATGGACAAATTTATGCGTATAGTGCGACTTTCGAAAAGGTATTGATATTTGCGGTGAAATTATTTTATTTCATTGATCAGCTGACGTCGCATTATTGTTGCAGTCTGAACGAGTAATTGTGGAATGAGTGCGGCGTGAATTTTGCGGGTTTTCTTATTTAATTTTTTTTCATTAGAAGTGGAATCTAGCTATTCACCAATTTTGTGCTGATGGGACATGGGTGTGCAATATCTGCAGCCAGGATGCGCTACGCACATAAAAACAGCCACAGGCTGTGATAGCTGGCAGTGGAACGAGTTTCTCCCCTACTATCAGAGAATAAGGAGAGAGTGAAAGCGAAAGTGGAAGGATTGCGCTTGCGAGTGCTTACGTGGAATGCCCCCTGCTGTTTGGCTGCCTTCCTTGCAGCTAGAGGAGCTAGTATTCCCTTACTCTCTTCCCTTGGTACACGATCAACTCGGTTAGTGATAACAAGAAAGCAGGAGGAATGAAGAGAGCTGGGAATTGATGGTTTTTGTATGGGAAGAGGCAAAGATCAGTGCTTGCGTCACACGAATAGGGGGCTAGAAGGGCGCCTTTTTGCGGCATTCCAAGGAGCAAAGGAGGACGATGAGCATTGCGTTGTTTTTGCACCTGCCTTGTTGTATACCTATGATTCGCCCTTGTCTATGGCATTCCAAGGATATTTCCCTTGCTGGTCATTGATCAGTACAAGCAGAGAATGTCCCTGGGCTAGGGGATAGACCAGTTGGTCAGTCAACTAGAGGAGGAGGATACGATGGGGTCCGGTAGAGGGCAGTCTGTGTTGCAACGAATGGCGAAACAAAACCTGGCACTTTTGTGGTTCGATAATGTGATATATTTTGCCCTAATTGGTTGTTTCAATGCATTCAGTGGTCTCTTGTCCATAACAAAAAAATGCGAAAACCGTGCTAAAGTAGTTGTAACTGTGCTCGAATATTTCGCTTTTAAATTTACTATCATGGTCACCTTCGTCTTCAATTTTTTTGCTCTCGTTGCCTTCTTTAAACTGCATATGAGTCGATGTGAAGGGAGCTCACGTGGTGATCTGGGTGGAGCTCTCAGCGTAGGCGACGGCGTACGCGCCCGTCTGGAGGGCAGTGATCACGAGGAATTGCTCGAAGGAGGTGACGAAGGAGACGACCACGTACGAGAGGATCAGGGTGACCATCGAGACCTGGGAGGGCAGAGTTTGTACCAGGATAACGGGCAGAGCATGGTGCCACGTTCCAGAGGGGTTGGTACTGTACCAGGAAAAAGGTACCTGGAGCAGGGACTTGGGCGTGGTGCGCCTCTGGAGCGCGGGCAGGACGAGGAACTGCATGACGAGCAGAGAGGCGGCCATGACGAGCAGGACCTGAGAGGGGGAGGAATGGCGCTCGATCGGATGAGTACTTCTTCATGCCGCCTTTAATATATCACAGGCGGCGGCCGGCCTTCCTCAGCCAGTCTAGTGCCGGAGGAATGACTATTGTCAATTCGTTCGCTGATGAGATAAATCTACTATGGTATTAGAAAGTGATCTGTGGCTTTATTAGAAAAGGCCTTCGTTAGTAGGACAAGGCTGTAATTAGATAGGATTGGCTGACGAAGGCGGAGTCGTTGGTGGTCTTCATGAAGGAGCGGAGGAGGAAGTTGCGAGAGATCATCTCGTAGCAGACGTAGGCGGAGACGATCATGCATCTGGAGGATTATTGATGTATTGATTTGTTTCTGTTTCCGTTCTACTGTGTAGAACTATGGAATTTAGGCGGTTGCCAATCGTTTTCTGAACTAGGAAGTGTCCGGTTCCACGAGTGGCTTATGAAATTTTCGGACACTCTTGATCCGATTGATATGCTGTTGTTCCATCTATACTTATATCACGGATCTCCTGTAAAAATGTAGGAAAATGAGACCCCTTTACGACAAAAAAAAATTGCGGATCACCGATTTCGATGTAAACGTGAGAACTGACCAAAGTGAGGGCGGGGAGAACGCCTATCCACTTCATTCCTCGAAATTTGCATGTTGAACGGAGTTATGACCTACCGCTTTGGAAGGCCGTATATCGGTCAGTTTTTGACCTACAGCGAGCGGATTTTTTTCAATCGACTCGTAATAGAGAAATCTACAAATAAGTTCTCTTACGCTCCATGCGGAAATGACGTCTTCACATAGTTTCATGCGAAAACCCGTTTTTCTAGTCTCATTATGGTAATTTTCTACCCTTTCTGATGAAAACATCACGATTTTTATTCTTGATTCGGATTCCCCATCTCCGAAATGGGGTACGCGCATAGTTCATTGGTCGTCGTAGGTCGACTATCATATCTGCACTCAGTAGGGAGAATTTGAACATAGTGCAATTTTTGAATGAAACGTGTTTTGGTACGTATCTCCCCTCCAACTTATGCAAATGAACGAACTTATACCACTTTTGGATACCTTTCCAGTAGGTCTCCAACAATAACGTTTTCGAGATACGGAGTAAACACCCTTTTCATTGGATCTCACAGAGAGAATTGAATTTTCTTCAAAAAATATTATAAGTCCTAAATATCCCTACTGAGTAGCGATGTCTACATCCCCATGTCAAGACAAACGAACTGTGTGCATAAGTCAATTTCAAGGTGGGGAATCCGAATCAATCATAAAAATCGAGATGATACAATATTATAGTGGATTTTTGGGAACATTTCGACTCAAATTTCTGAAGAACAGTTCAATACAACTAGTTTTTACTCCGTATCTCGAAAACGGCTAACTTCAGGGTTTCGTACCCCGGAGTTATTGTTGGAGACCTACTGGAAAGGTATCCAAAAGTGGTATAAGTTCGTTCATTTGCATAAGTTGGAGGGGAGATACGTACCAAAACACGTTTCATTCAAAAATTGCACTATGTTCAAATTCTCCCTACTGAGTGCAGATATGATAGTCGACCTACGACGACCAATGAACTATGCGCGTACCCCATTTCGGAGATGGGGAATCCGAATCAAGAATAAAAATCGTGATGTTTTCATCAGAAAGGGTAGAAAATTACCATAATGAGACTAGAAAAACGGGTTTTCGCATGAAACTATGTGAAGACGTCATTTCCGCATGGAGCGTAAGAGAACTTATTTGTAGATTTCTCTATTACGAGTCGATTGAAAAAAATCCGCTCGCTGTAGGTCAAAAACTGACCGATATACGGCCTTCCAACTCTGTAGGTCATAACTCAGTTCAACATGCAAATTTCGAAAAACGGAGTGGTCAGACGTTGTCCTCGCCCTCACTTTGGCCAGTCCTACCGGTTTCAGCTAAATCCACGACCCAAATTGTTTTTTGTCGCATCGGTTCCTGCATTTTTACAGGAGATCCGTGATATATGAAGCGCAGTTTTTTCCTCACCGGATGAACAAACCCTCTCGGAGGTGCTTGTTGTTCTTGATGAGATGGAAGAAGTCGAAGGGACGGAGACGGGCAGAGGCCAGACGGGGAATCGAGTGGGTGGTGGGCAGCATGAAGGCCAGTACCGGCATCAGGGCCAGGAACATGACGATACCGCAGGCTCCCTGAGAGGGATGCGTTACTGTAGTTATTGATTACGGCATGAGGGGGATAGTGTGTCATCAGAAGCTGGGCTATTGGTCGATGGCAGATATGTTAGAAGAAGATCGAAATTTTTGTTCGGGCTTTTCACTTGCACAATTCGCTGGGTGGTTCGATGCTGCGAGAAAGGAGTAAAAGATCTTTGGAATGCGCATCAATGAGACATAGCTGATACATAATATCTAATGATGCTAAAAAATATCTGATGGGCTTTTTCTTTATCTCGTCTCATACCTGGGAGACGCGCAGCGAGGTCCATGCGGCGATCTTGGATCCGAGCACGGGACCGAAGAACATGGCGGCAGCCTGGAGTTGGAATTGAATAAGTTCACTTGTTGTTGCCAATCAAGAGTTGTGCTAATGATAGTGCAGGTAATTTGGCTGGATGATAAGTGATAATTTGTTCACCTGGGGAACGGTGAGCTTCATGAGGGCGCCGGTGCGCTCGCGCTCAGTGGTGACGGTGGCGAGGTACATCTCGGCGGTCGAGTCGAGCTGGTAGCCGAAGCGGAGTACCTGCAGTTCATACAAGTGATGCCAGCATCGGTGAATATGTGTGTTCGAGATTTGAGGACTATTTTTTCACGTTGCGTTCACCCTGTCGAATGCGCGCCGCAAGTTGTGTATAGTAGTCCTAGGTTTGCCAGGAATTCAAAGATCCCGAGTCATTCAATAATAAAATAAGTTCGTACCTGGAGGAAGAAGAATCCATACCAGGAGCGGGCGAGGGAGATGCCCGAGTAGTAGATGGAAGTGAAGACAACCGAAACCATGAACATCGTCTTGGGTCCAGTGGTGTCGGCGATCTGCAGAGTCATTGAGTCATGCTGTCTCGCATTCCATTAGGATATGGCATCTTTTTCCATTTTATAGTGAAATTGACAGTATAAGGTTCCTCGGTGATTCGAGGTGGTACTGATATGGAGGGTAGGCTTCGATGATGATGCTGCTGCGAGTGCAAATTTAATAAACTCGATAAGCATTCAATTTCAACTGATGATGCGCGGCTTTACAATGGGTTGATGAGCTTCTATGATCATCAAAGTTTGATTGTGAAGATTATGATCACTATTATTGACCTGTCCAAAGACGAGCGATCCCACGGCGTTCATTAATGAGCCGAAGGCCTGGATGTAGCCGAGATCGACGATGGTCATCACCTGAAAGTAAGGTGGATGATCTGATTCTCTCTCTCTCCCTCTTTTTTGGACTCGCTCTATTTTCTCGAACAAAGCGATTCACAGCCATTTTAGTGGTTGTGGAGAATCGTGGTTTCGAAGAACCTTCAATCGCGCGAATAATTCTTCCTTTTTGATAGAGTATCGACTTCAGTAACACCTAATTCTATAAATTTATAAAGCGATGTGATGTTTCTTGCCAGGCGCTTTGTTGATGAATATGCATAGGATCACTGGGGATTCATCGGCAAGATATACGTTTCCGCTTTTTGATTTTCATTGATTTATTCGGCGATTTCATCTTATATGCTCCTCAATAAGGAGTCCTCATTCCCTCATTCCTCCCCCTCCCTCACCTCATCAGTATCCCACTGGAGGAAGGAGAGGAGGGTGGTGGTCCATTGCGTGCCCATGTGCCACAGGAAGAAGATGAGCATCAACACGAACATCACCTGCTGCTTCTTGTCGAGCACACCCATGGTTGCCTGATAAGTATCGATTGATTTATTGATTGATTAGCTAATTAATTTAATCAAGATGAGATGGTCGCGTGGTCATCGCATGATGATAATAGGATGCACTAAATGATCAACGAGAGGGTTGAGCGAACTCGGCAAAGTGCAATGGTGATTGCCAACGTAATCATTGTGATAGTTGTGCAAAAACGAGGAGTTTCGGCGCTCGATGGCCTAGAGAGAGTAGGAGAGATAACCAGATATATGAGCGTAATATTGCGCAAGCGGTGGCGATTAAGCCGAAGACGGGCAAAAGTCTGCAAAAAGGGTGCGGATCGAGGAGAATGAAGAAAGGAATTGCAAGAGAGAGAAGAAGGAAGAGAGGGGGATCACCCTACTGTGCCGACTTGGGAGGAAAAGCCGGATATGCTCGTCGCGCGAGTAGAGAATGGGAAGAGGAAAGGGAAAACGTGAGAGAGGGGGAGAGGGAATGGCCGATAGATAGTTGGAGAGAGGAAGAGTTTCGAGAACGAGCGGATCAAGGACGAGTGGACACCGTTGGCAGAGGGTGAAGATGGGAGGAAGGAGCGAGAGAAAGCATTCTGCTTGGCTGAACTTTAGACTTGACGAAGGGTTCAGAAGCGGTGAAAACATTACAAACTTTGAATCAGTAGTAGATTTATAGTTGAGCTTGCCTAGGGGATAGTTTGATAATGATATAAACGCACACGGAGCAAGATGTCTGGCTAGCGCGGCGCTAAACTGTCGTGTGGACAGCGGCCCAGAAGAAACATTGCATTGCGTGAACGCAACAACCGGTCAATGCACACGGTGCGAGAGAAGAGGGGAGGGAGGGTGATTGAGGGGATGAAGTGGCAAACGAACACTCGAGCTATGTTAGTGAAGGGAATGGGAACAGTCGTTCGTCCTTTGCTTGCGGCGAAAGAGGGAGTTGTATACTGGCTGCCTTGGGGCAAGGTTGGAGGAATAATGTGATAGGTGTGAATGAGGGAGAGGAAGGACAGGCAGGGTGATCTCTCTTGAAGGTGAAGGAGAAGCACGTGTGTGCGGGGGTTGCCAAACAGAAGCAGGAAGGAGTGCGAACAGGGACAGAGCGGGAAGTACTTCTTAGGGAGCGCACAGGGGGTTCCGCTCGGAGATGTGAGAGGCAGCAGTGGGGTTTGCGTTGCGCTGTTTTTTATGGATAGTCGTATTTCATTAAAAGGCAATAAGCGTGAGAAGAAAATCAGAAAATACAACTCGCGTTATTGCATCGAATATTGGACATGCCGCAATATTTATGAGCTGGAGGTGAATGGTATTGAGCATAAAGAGCCTACTGAAGCGATTCGCCAACTTCATGCGTTCCACAAAACTTGACATGACCGGACAAAGTCTAGCGCATGGATTGAACACACTAATTCATTGTGTGCGAGAATCGCGAGAGGGGGTGAAGAGAGAAGAACGCCCACTTGTGGAAGTGAGATTGATGGACATACTCGGGATGGAGTGAATGGGGTGCACGAGACAGTAAACATGACGCGAGATTTGGAATCGAACCGAGAGCGAGAATAGCACGGGGGAGAGTTGTGATAGGCTTGGCCGATAGTTGTAGGCTATCAAGACAGAGGCTTGCATGTGCTTAAGCATAAGCCTGAGAAACCAATGGCAGCCGAGAGACGAGCACTCTAATCGGATCGATATTCGATATCCAGCTGCCTGCTCGGAGAGGCTATAGCTCGGCTAGCCCCTGCTGCCGATCGCAGACCTGATCTAATCCTTTCATTCTCTCTCTCTCCCTTCTCCTCCCCTCGGCCTTCTCTGCCTCCTCCTCCTCCCCTCTGGCCATCCCTATGCAAGAGTCAGAGATGAGAACCGGTCGAAGGGGAGAGAGCAGGGGGAGGAGGCAGAGTTGCAGCTCGATTGATCGTGTCTTGCTCTAGCTCTTGCCTCGGTCAGATCGTGCAATCGTGGGTAGATAGAAGAGTGCAGAACAGTGGTACAGTGGTGGGGGAAAACGGAATTTTGGAAATTGAATGATCGGTCCCATATTGGGCGGCAGGGAAGTGTTATTTTTTTATTTATTTTTTATTTTTAGGCTCTGATTTTGGGAATGGGATTTAAATGACCGGTCCCATATTGGGTGGCAGGAATGCGAATTGAATGAATTTTGTATTTGTTTTCCTTTTCCTTGAGACTCTGACTGAGTAATCCTTGAATCAAGAACTATAATGATTCACTGAAACAACGATGCGACAGAGAATTTGGGAAATTTCCAATCAATTGTGCATAGAATGTATTCAGTAGATTCGGTTAAAATACGAATATTCTTGCAGGTGGTCTTGATCTGAAGACGCAGGAGGCGGGTCTTCGCGCCTCTCCCGACGTCGTGGTCGCCACCCCTGGAAGACTGCTCGACCACCTCCACAACACGCCCACCTTCACGCTCTCCACCATCGAGGCAAGTGCTTGTTTGTTTGTTTGTTTTTGTGAAGACCGAATAGACGGTACATCATTTTGGTGCTTGGCGCTGGGATTAAATGAGATTCGCGAAAACCGAATGCGGTAGGCTAACAGAAATAGGAAAATGAATTCGTTGTTTACCCCGGAGAAAGTTCACTCGAATCACGATCGCCCGTGACATTAGAGGTATGATGCTTGCGCGAGACCCGAATGTCGCTGTTCTAGATAATTAAAATATATTGAAATGCCGGTTCTTCCCAGGTTTTTAGAAAGACTTCATAACTAACCAAGACAAGTAAACTCTTTTTCCCTCAGGTGCTCGTTCTGGACGAGGCTGATCGCATGCTGGAGGAGGCCTTCAAAGAGCAGATGGGAGAGATCATCAAGATGTGCGCGAAGCAGAGACAGACTCTCCTCTTCTCCGCCACCATGACTGATCAGGTGACCATTTTTATTTTATATTTCTCTTGTAAAAAAATTTTTAATTTTATAGTTCAAAAATAAAAAATAAAAGAATTTTGTGAGGGTGGCAAGAGGATTACAAATTTTCCAAATTGTGTCTTATTCGATGGATACTCAATTTTGCAAAATTGTACTTCTTTCTTCTCCAGATCGACGAACTCGCGTCGATGTCTCTCCAGAAGCCCGTGCGCATCTTCATCAATGAGAACACGGACACGGCACTCAAACTGAGGTACGGAGTGGGAAGAGGGCTTGAGCATAGGGAAAGGGGATTTTACTTTGGTTGTGCAATGGTGGAGGAACACCAGGGCATACTATTTGTGGACAACCATTTACCTTTTCTGATTAGAATAAGTAATTCAAGGCAAGGTCGCGAGACCGCTGCGAACTTTCCTAATTTCGAAATCCGAGGAGGTGGAGGCGTAGCGATTTCGCTACCTTTTGTCGAATTGCCAACGCTATATCTGATGGAGTGCCCATTTCAGGCAGGAGTTCATCCGTCTCCGTGCGGGTCACGAGAAGGACAGGGAGGCTATCGTGGCGGCACTCGTTACAAGGTCACTTATAATTATCAAAAATTTTTTTATCGGGATTAAGATGGGCTACTGTTATTGCACCTTTATTGGAGACCCCTATTATGCTTGGTATTTTGAAAATGGAATAGTTATTTCATTCCGTAGACATAAGGTAATGCAACAAAAATACCAAACCAGTCCATTCGCATTCTCGCGGTAACATTTCCGTAGTGCACATCCTGGTGCGCGACTGCGTTTAATCTGTTCCATCTCCTTTTCATTAAAAATACTCTCACTCTATATTATTGGGGAATGCGATGTGACAGTTTTGAACTTTGCAGAGGGTTTTAAATGAGCTCAAATATTTAAAGAATTTTAAACTAATCTTCCTCAATTTCAGAACTTTCTCCGACCGCACGCTCGTCTTCGTTCGCACCAAGAGAGAGTGCATGCGGGTGCAGATCCTGCTGGGACTGCTCGGACTAAAGACTGGTCAGTCACCGTATTCATGCAGTGATCATATCTCCACCCTTACCGCTGGCCACAATATCTTCTTCTTAACTGTTCTACTACATCATATCTTCTTCTTAACTGTTCTACTACATCATTTAGCCCTTTACCAGCTCCCTCACCATTTTAGGTGTGGATGAAACATGAAACACTCTTTGAATTGTTCTACGTGGTTGATTGATTTGTTATTATGCATTTGTTCGAATTCATAATTCCAGCCCAACTGCACTCTTCTCTCACTCAGACTCAGCGAGTGGAAGCACTCGCCAAGTTCAAGAAGGCCGAGGTCTGCTTTTTTTCATCCAGATTCATTTTTTGTTAAATTACTTTTTGCATACGGTGGGGAAAGTTCGTACGAGGGTACTCCGACTTCCTTCTTTTACCTCAAATATTGTTTAAAATGTATCGAAACATCAATATTGCAGATCGATTGTCTAATCTGTACTGACCTCGCCGCTCGTGGTCTGGATATCGACCAAGTGCACACGGTGAGTGCGGGTCGCGGCATTTGGTCAAGTGACGGGTGGAAGCCCGGACACAATAGTTTTTCGACATCTATTTCAAGAAAATGAAATATTTCTCCCCCTTGAGGTTCTGAACATGCACATGCCTCGCACGCTCAAGTCGTACATCCACAGAGTGGGAAGAACCGCCAGAGCTGGTGAGCTATTTATTGATTTATTGATTTTTACTATTTTTATTTATTTTTACTACTGGGCATCGAATGACTACTGGCAGTGGGTAAATTCAGAAGGGATATGAATTCAATGAAACCTGATCGTGGTGAGTGAGACGAGAAATGTGTACCTTCAAATATCTCAAATCTAATCAGGCAAGGCGGGTCGTTCGATTTCCCTCGTCGCTGAGGACGACAGGAAACTTCTGAAGGAGATCGTCAAGTCGAATGCGGACAGAGCGATGAAACAGCGATTGGTCGCGCCTGGTAGGTCATTAGATAGGCTTCGGAAGGAATTTGACTTCGCTGCACAGCGTTTTCAAACGTGCCAGTTAGCAAAAAAGAAGTCATTTTTGTTGTAACGACTCAAATTTTATTTGTGATGTTGCATATCCAGAATTGGACGAATTGAAATTGATCAGCGGATTTTAGATTCCTAATATAATTCAAATAATTAGCGAAGCACTGTTCTCCATTGCAGAAGTGGTGCAGGCGTACAAGGACAAGATCGAGGGACTAGAGGAGTCGATCGAAAAGATCGAAGAGGATGAGAAGGTCGAGAGACAACTCAGAATCGCAGAACAGGTGAGGAATGAGGAGATATAAGAGAGCGGTAGGGGAATTGAGAAGGAGGGAGCAATGTATGAAGCAGGTTTAAAAAAGATTCGCTGGTTGCAAAGTAGGTCCATCAGTTAAATTTAAATTATTTTATTTGGAAATTGTGCCGCCAACGTACTGGAAAATAATGTGCTTGGTGATCTTGATTGTCTCGCGAAACCCGGGTTTTCGAGTCATGAAATTTCATGCATAGAATCAAAATGTTTTAGATTTAGTTTTTAGCCTATCGAGACAAGATCGATTGAAACACCAGATCTTGGATGTACTGTATTCAATTGTGAAACTCCGATTCTCCTGTCTTTAAATTTTGTGCTTAGAATTGGAAAGTTTTTGATTTATTTGTTCGGCACTAACATCGAGAACTACTGACATGTCTGACCTTGGATAGTCTTGACCCAAAGTCGAAACTCCGATTCTCCAGTCTTGAAATCCAATTATTTTCAGGAGCAGAAGAACGTTGAGCTGAAGTTGAACGGGGAGAAGACGGAGAGAGAGGGACGAGTCTGGTTCAAGAAACCCACGGAGTTGGACAGAATCAAGAAGAAGGCAAGTGATCTTTGATATCGAGATCAGCCAAATTGCGTCATAATTTTTCATTGTCCAGGGACATGATAAACGCTTGTGGTGGAGCGGATGGCTTTTTGTGTTTACATTTAAAATTTTATTTTTAAATTGGCTTTTTATTTCAGGCCGAGCGCAAGCGTGTCCAGAAGGAGGAGCAGAAGAAGCAGATGGCGGAGAGGACGGTGAGGGATTTTGGACTTTTTTGAACTATACTCCAAGCTTCGATCACAGTTTTGCCGAATAATTGAATATGAATACTGCTTGATAGTGATGTTATTCGCGAGCGCTCGTCGCTCGAGCGATTAATTATTGACGAGCGCTCGAGCGCCGATCACTCAAGCGATCATTTTAGAAATCGCTCGAGCGAGAGCGGCGCTCGAGAAATTGATTTTTTGCGAGCGCTCGAGCGATTTTGCCATTATTTCTTGAATTTGCATTGATTAAAATCGCTCGAATTCCTCGCTCGAGCGGCGCTCGAGCGAGTCCCAGAAATAATCGCTCGAGAGATTGGCGCTCGAGCGCTCGTCGAAATTGACCGCTTGATCGGCGAGCGCTCGCGAGCAACGCTCGAGCGAACAACACTACTGCTTGAAACCCGAGGTTGCTCGGCATTTGTTCGCATTCTATTATTGAAATACTTGTCCGTTTCAAAATGTGGAAGTTATCTTATTTTGTTCGAGTTTGGAACCGGGATCTGAATTACACTCTATCGTTAAAATCTGATCTTTGATCTCTGTTCAGCCCGAGGAGCGCGCGGCCGAGAGAACGGCAGCTTTCCAGGCGAGGAAAATCAAGAGAGACAAGAAACCGGTGAGTGGATGGGGGCAGGAAGGCTGATTAAAGTGAGAATACAAAGTTAGAAAAGAAGCGGAACATGTGTAGTTTGGGTTTCGCAAGTGTGATGAAGGTTAATGGGTGCCCTAACAATTGATCGTTCCATATTGGGTTTGGTTTTAAAATACTATTTAATTTTCGTGGTGTACCAATAATTTTTCTGCATAACGATACAATCGCGGGATATTATACAATTGAAAAACAAACAAAAAACAACAATAAATTGCAGCAACGAATGCGCGCTGTGGTGGAGGATGACGAGAGACCGAAGAAGGCGGGAGGCAAGCAGGGAGGAAAGAAGAGGTGAGGAGGACGGTGAAAGTAGGAAGGCGAGGAACGAAAAGGGATGTATCAATCTGATTAATGTTGGAAAACGTGAATCTGCAGAAATGGGAAAGTTTTAGAATTTCTAATGGGAAAAGAAGATGAATCAGTGAGATTCGCGCTGCACATATGACACTAGAGTTAGTTGGGCAACGCTGTATAATCATTTCTTGACATTCAAGTTAAAACAAATGTAAATTATCCAAATTTTCTCTAAAGATGTGTTAATGTGCTTTGTAAATTATTCTACGAGTATTACAATCGATAAATTTAATGCTTCATTACAGAAACGCGTCGTCGTTCACTTCGTCGCTTACGTCGATCGACAAGAAGGGAGTGAAGAAAGCCAGAGCAGGGTGAGAGAATGATGATGATCTTTGATCTTTGAGAATACGGTAGTTATGAGAGTGATCAGTGATCTCTAATCTGATTATACCTGATCTCTCCCTTTCTCAGTCCCGAGGACAAGGAGTTCCGCAGCGCCAAGAACGCGCACATGAAAGGAAAGAGGAAGTATTGATCGGTCGACTACCGTATCAAGCAAATATCGATCGATTACGGTATCAAGATATAATTGATTTCGCGCTGATTTGATCAGATCATAGTATTCGTTCAATTGTGTTGTCAGATATTTGATCGAATTCGCTTCCTAGCCACTTGTTATTTGTTACCATTGTTGTTGTCCACCAAGCAGTTCCAGATCCCTCTGTTCTCGTTGTGTTTCATCCTCTCTCATTTAACCTTGCACCTGGTATTTTCCTGTTTCAGTCCATATTTAAGGTTGAACAAAAAAGATAAAGTATTCTCAAGAAGGCTTTAGAAGAAAAGAGAATGCGATGAACAATTTTCGGGAGTTAATCTCATACTTTCGTTCAATGTTTTCAGAGTCAAACAGAACAGAAGGGAGGAGGGAGTCAATTGTGAGTTACTCTATCCCTACCGATTGCGTAGTAAGTCTGAGGAAGATGAGGAGTTTGGATATTAGTACATTATGCTAGACAAACGAAGTTTGTTGACGTATAATATTTATTATGCTTCACTGCGAAAGCAATCACAATAGCTTTTGCGTCCCGAAAGCCAGCCCCTCTAAAGAAAACACACGGGCGAAGGAAGGAAGAGGAGGCCGAGGCTGACCACATCTCCTCTCGCCCGCGAGAGAGAGAAATGAGGGATTTTTAAGACACGTCATCACAACGATAATTAAATTATCCCTCTGCCTATAAATAGGCCGAGTTCCTCTTCTTCGCCATCATTTGCTCTTTAGAGCGAGCCCCAACAAAATACACACGTGAGAACAAAACGGAGAATTCTCTTTATCGAGATTCGATCCTTATCTCTTGTCTGCTTTTGCCCTCTCCTTGGGAGCCTTGGCCATCTGGTTCTTTGAACCTGTCTTAGGCCTTGACGATGATGACTTGTGCGATCTCATAGATCTGAATGCCTTGTGACCTGTCGTATCACGGCAATGTATTACTGTACTTAACTACAATTAGGGTGGGAGAGTGAGGTGATGAAGGACCCTTGACTACCGCAACTCCGGGTGGGTATGTGATTGCTTTCGCAGTGAAGCATAATAAATATTATACGTCAACAAACTTCGTTTGTCTAGCATAATATTCTATTATACTACACTGCTCAATCAATCACAATAGCTTCTTCAACACACCTTGTAGTGAGTACAGCCCTGGAGAATGACGTCTCATTCACATCCCTATGGTAATATGCCTTGAAGGCGGAACCAGAGGGAGCCCAGGATGCTGCGGCTAGAATGGTCTGACCAGATAGACCCTGCGGGCGCAATCGGACGAAGCCGCAGCTCGAGTGCTATGTGCCGAATAAGAACTATCTATTCCTGTCCTAGACACAATCATGCAAAGCCATCGCGCTATGGTGGCCGAGGAAACTCGAGCATGAGGACGAGTATAAGAGAGTATAAGGCATCTCTCAGTGCCCCTATACTCACTCGTACGAGAAATATATTGTTTTATATTCCTAACAGGACATAAATTCTTATTCGAAAAAGAATCAAAGCAAGCCTTCTGAGGCCTACCCAACCTTCGATTCTTATTCATGAACTCCAAGTGAAAGATAATACGATCACTAGCCTCCTGCATCGAATCCAGAGAGAGTCTAGCTGAGACTCTGAGAGAAGACGTCAGAGCAAGGATCATTGTCAATTTAAGCGTAAGATCCTTTAGGGACAAACCTGCGATACTACCCATATCCTCTAAGAAGGAAACTACCCGACCCACTGGCCAGATAGACGAGTATCGGGCCCTAGATGGGCGAAGGCGAAATATTCCCTTAACAGCTCTGGCTACTAGAGTCCAATTCATTTGCACACCCAAGCACTCTAAGTATGATGTGATCGCTGCCCTATGAGAAACGACTGATGCATAGCCCAGACCCCGTTCATGAATATGCGCAAGGAAAATAATTATATCTTCCTGCGAAGGTCGGACAATAGAACTACCTGTGGCGGAACAGAAACTACCCCAGTGTTTCAATGCACTGTTGTATTGTTGCACTGTATTAGGCGACCACGATGATAGAACTGCGTTTATTGCTATGTCGGAGAGGCCGGAAGATGAGAGAAACTCTCTTAAATCTTCCGAACTGCAAGACGAAGCACACTCATTGGCATTGGGTGTGAATCCCCTGACGGATCCAACACCAGGTCCTTCCTCTGCGGTAACAGGCGAGGAGGAATCGATGCTTCCTTGAGAAGCGGAAACCACGGCTGTGCAGGCCATAATGGTGCGATCACAATCAACGAGGGCCCTCCCGTCTCGCCTTGCGACTACCCTTCCCACGAGATTGAAGGGAGCAAATGCGTAAACGAAGAGGCCCGGCCAGTTCGCAGTAAGGGAGTCCGTTCCTGAAGACAAGGGATTCGGCCGAAAGGAATAGAATCGCTCGCATTTAAAATTCAAGCGAGAAGCGAAAAGGTCAACCGATGGTTCTCCGAAAGAACTAAACAATTCCTCCGTAACATCTCTATTTAGGGAACATTCGGCTGAATCCGAGAAATGTCTGGATTCAAAATCCGCTTGTATATTATCTACCCCCGGAAGGTGGTGGGCCGTAATCCAGAGGGATCTTGAGAAAGCCCACTCCCAAATATTCCGGGCGAGGAGATCCAGATGAGAACTTCTCATTCCTCCCCTTTGATTTAGATAGAACACGGAAGAGGTGTTATCCAACTCAAGCCGAATGGTACCACCGGAAAGGTCCCGTGCAAAGCAACAGAGACCGAAGAAGGCTGCCTTCATCTCCAGGATGTTAATATGCAGTCTCTTCTCCTCCTCCGACCATCGTCCTCCAGTTGAGGCACCCTTCGCCACTGCACCCCATCCCTTACGCGACGCATCCGATTGGATGGTCAGGATGACATTGGGTGGGTTGATGTGAACCGAGGACAGGCTACGGAAGACTGTTGTGAACCACCTAAGATCAGTCAAGCACTGTTCTGGTAGGGTGGTAACTCTGGATAGACTGTAAGAGCTAAAGCGAGTCGTGTGCTTATTAACCCACTTCTGGAGGTTCCTAATGTAGAACCTGCTGTGAGGGGAGGCCATGTACACCGAACCTACTAAGCCAATAAAGCTTAGCACAGATCTTAGAGAACGCGAAGGGACCCTGATCAACTCAGCCGCTCGCGACTCGATCTGGGCAATCTTATCTTCGGGAACGAAGAATCTGTATGCACACGAGTCAATGCCTAGGCCGAGAAATTCAATCTTTCTGGAACCCTCCAGAGAAGACTTCTCAGCGTTAACCACCAGACCCAAACTGGCGAACAGGCTCCGTAATCTTCTAGTATCCCTCTCTAGCTCAAACTCTGAGTTCGAGATAATAAGGATATCGTCCAGATATACTATCATTCGAATCCCCGATTCCCTGAGAACCGAAGCTGCACACTTCATTACTCGAGAGAACACATAAGGAGCAGAAGACAGCCCAAAGGGGAGACAATTGAAATGATAGATAATACCGTCACAACTGAAAGCCAAAAAGGGCTTATCCGCAGAGTGAATCGGTATTTGGAAATAAGCCTTCTCAAGATCTATCTTTGCCATAGTCTCGTTACGAAGAATCAGGTCTCGAACGTTAGCGAAAGACTCGAGCTTGAAGTAACGCTTCTTTAGAAGGCGATTCAAGGGCTCAAGGTTAACCCTAGGCCGAAGCAATCCGTCCTACTTAGGGACCGAAAATATTCTAGAGACCCATACATGCTGGCTCCTCTGTGCTCTCGAAATTGCTCCCATCTCCAAAGATTAGGAGACCTCCTCTCTGACCTCCTGGGGGTCCGCATGAGAGGAGCTAGAGGAGTCCGAGACTGCGAGCGAAGGTCTTCTCTCGAACTCGAGCTCATAACCCGCAATGATAATGTGGAGGATCCAGCGGACATCCGTAATATATTCAGGATATTCAAGACATTAGAATATCACAACTCTCAGTGAGAGGATCACAAAGTTGTCAGTACTACCCCGTTGTCGCAATGTGCGTTAGATAAAGTTGAATCATCCAAAATGGGATCACTTTAAAAGATGCACGAGGACCGATCAGTCCTTCAAATGCGATATGGGGAGAGAGTCTGCCCAAATGGGTAGTAGGCTCTCATCTCCCACTTGGTACTGATAGTTGGGTAGTCTATCAGTCAACTTTTATTTTGAATCCGACTGAGAGTTGGATTACGGTTCCCTCGGTACCGTAATCCTTAATCGCTTGGTTCCGATCGCAATCCCTCAAAAGGGAAAACAACGATGGTTGCCAAATATGGGTGAAGGTATTACTAGAAACATCAACTCATTGAAATGGTAGAAGTTCTAGCAATACCTAATGAAACCAAGAAGACAGTGGAATCACAATTATCCCTGTGATCTCATTGCAATCGTCGTATCAACCCCACGTTAACCGGAGTAATCCCTCGTGGGCATCACCAAATTAAACATGGGTCTGATCACATGTCCCACTCTCGAAGAACCATCTCCTCAGAGATGAAAGGGACACAAATTGTTGTACCGTGAATTATAGTCTAAGCCTACAATTCCAGTCGACAAGAAGTGATAGCCATCGAGGACCAGACTAATCTGGCTAAGCCCAACCGACTTGTCGGAGTACAACTGTCTCCAATGGTCTGTGATATTCACTGATAACTCCTACATCCCGAAGGTCTCGGAAACATTGATCCAAAGGATCTTAAAAGGTACCCAGTAGGGTTACCCTGACCCGAAGGGTGCTACAGCACTGCCCTGGCGGGTCTTACAGTACTCAGTGGGAATCCCCTGACCCCGAAGGGTGCAAGAACACTTGCCCGAAGGGACTTACAGAACAGAGCAGGAAACCACTGACCCCCAAAAGGCCGACAGTACTGACCCGAAGGGTCCTACAGTACTCAGTGGGAATCCACTGCCCTCAAAGGGTGCAACAGTACTGGCCTAAAGGGAGTACAGTACTCAGCGGGACTCCGCTGACCCGTAGGGGTTACAGTACTCAACGGAAATACGTTGGCCCCTAAGGGGCTACAGTACCCAGCCGGGATCACTGACCAGACTGAGAGAAATTTCCCGTCGGGATGCGGTGCCTCCAGAGGAGTGCCGGACCCGAGAGGAGAGAAGATCCAAGGCGAGGAACAGACCCGAGGGCGTGACCTGACCGAGGAGAAAGGTGGAAGTGACGAGCGAGGAAATAACCTCACACACAACCACGAGGGGCGAGCTCTAAAGAGCAAATGATGGCGAAGAAGAGGAACTCGGCCTATTTATAGGCAGAGGGATAATTTAATTATCGTTGTGATGACGTGTCTTAAAAATCCCTCATTTCTCTCTCTCGCGGGCGAGAGGAGGTGGTCAGCCTCGGCCTCCTCTTCCTTCCTTCGCCCGTGTGTTTTCTTTAGAGGGGCTGGCTTTCGGGACGCAAAAGCTTTTGTGATTGATTGAGCAGTGTAGTATAACGTTCCCTGTCCATATTGTATTACTAGTTCATAGCACAGCCATAGTATACGGTTGTCTTTCCAACAGCTCATCTCGCATTATCAAGGCTTTATTTTCAAACCGAATAGCGAAATGGATATTCTTGCTTGTTAAAAAAGACGAGGGGATGGGACTATTCACTCGGGCTTGGTCTCTTCCTGCTTGCGCTCCTTCGAGCTTCTACGAGAACTCGACTTCTTTTTCTCCTCCTGAACGGAATCCCTGATGCCGTACCCCTACCGTAACCCGTACCTTCACGACCGGGGCAGTGTCGCTGTCCACCGAGAGCGAGATCGATGCATCTGCAGCTGTAGCAGGATCTGCAGCTGCAGCAGGAGGAGCAGCTGCAGGGGCAGCAGGGAGCTCAGCTGCAAGGATGACGTCAAGAGTTAGATCTCCAACAGCAAACCTGCAGCAGGAGGAGGGGCAGCAGCGGGAGCCTCGATCGGAGCGGCGGCGGGAGTCTCGGGGGCTGAAGGGATAGCTATTGAATCAGGGCAGAGATCAGAGATCACCTGTCGGAGGTGCTGCGGGTGCAGCTGCAGCAGCAGGCTGCTGCACGGCTGCAGGTACTGCAGCAGCCGGGGGAGGCGGAGCGGGCGTCGCCGTGGGCGGAGCGACCACCGTGGACTCGGCTGCAAGAGGCGAGAGTAGGCCAGACCAGAGTTTAGAGTAATAAATAGGGTGTCTCTTCATTCGAGAAGCTCGTTAGTGATGAGCGATTGAATAGACCGTGATAGGGGCAGCTCTACCGTACCCGAAGGAATGATGGGAGCAGGCGCCCCGTTGGCCTTGGATGCAGTCGACATCTGCAAGTGCTCGATCGATAATCCACCGTAGTCTCAGCCTACCGTACCTCGCTGTTCGAGTAGTAGTTGGAGTAGTAGGCGGGGCTCCTCTCGCGCAGACTCGGTGCGTCAATGTGCCTGAGCATAGGGGTACTGTAGGGGGTACTGTAGACGGTAGGCCACTGACAGGTTCTCCTTCGACTTGAACATGGGGTGAATGTTGGAGGGCGGGATGGTGACTCCGGTGGGATCCTTATGAGCACGACGGAGACTAGCACGGATCGGAGCTGCAGAGATCAAGGATCAGGTTGCGGTAGGTTACGGTAGATCAGAGAGTGTGCGTACCCGTGGCCTTCGTGTTGGGCGAGGTGGGCACACTGCTACCAGGAGAGGCCGTCGAGTTATCTGCTATCGATTGCGTACCGTATCCGGTTACGGTACCAGAGATCGAACCTGTAGATGATGCTGAAGCAGTGGTTGCGGCAGAGCCGCCGGAGCCAGTGCCTAGCGAGACGTTGGTGGAGGAGGTGTTCTCGCGCGAGTCGATGTAGTCCTCCTATAGTGTACGGTAGGCTGGGGGTACTGTAGGGGTACGGTACCTTGACACCGTAGAGCGGGGCGATTGCCTCGGCGAGTGTGAGGGCCTCCTCGATGAGGCGCGTGAGCTCAGACTTCGTGTTGAGGTGCATGTCTGAATGGGTGAGAGATGACGTCATCGTTAGGCCACGCCCACTATTACGCCCACTTACTTAGTCTCTGCAGGTCATCGCACAGTCTGTACAGGTTCTTGGCCGTGGTCTGCGCGACGTCCTTTGGCATCTGGAAAGATCAAAGATCAGGGGTGACCAGAGATCAAAGATCAAAGATCACTCCTCACCCTCTCGAGGTGCATGGCTCCTCTTCTGTTCTTGATCTGCGTCACCTCGAGAGCCATCGATTGGGTCTTCAGACGGCCGAAATCCGCCCAGTTCTTCTCCACCATGTCCATCGTCGCCTTGCGATCCGCGTACGCCTGAGGATACGGTAGCCGAGGTTATGGTAAGAATGTGGGAAGGGCTACGGTAGTACTCTGGTGCTCTACCTTCTCCAGCTTCCCCACGCGCTTCTCGACTCCGTCGACGCGCTTCGCCAGCTCGCCGGACTGAATGGCAGGATACGGTACCCCTACAGTACCCCATGATACCTTGGCCGTCTTGCCCTTCCACTGTTCGATCTCCTTGCGCAGATCCTTGAGGTCACGGCTGCCTCTCCACTCAATGCCCTCGAGTTGGCTCTTCATCTGCAGTGTCCCACTCTCGCTCCACCCCCCATCAGAGTCCCCGATCCGCTCTTCCTTACCGTAGCCATCGATCGATTTCTCGCGTCTTGCTCCACGCTCAGCGACGACTCGAGCTCCTTGGCGGCCTGTTCGGAGCGCGTGCGCTGCACCAGCAACTAGAGTACGGTAGATGAGTACGGTACCCGGGATACGGTAGGTAAGCACCTTCTCGTGATCCTGCTCGGCTTGCTTGGCCAGCTCGAGGATCTTGGCTCTCTTTCTCTTCTCGTAGTCCGATTTCTGGAATATTTCTGGTCGATACAGTAACCTACCGTATCTCTCGTACAGTAACCTACCGTACCTCCTGTCCTCCCGTCTCCGCCTCTTCTCTTCTCCTCGGACACTCGTCAGCGCTGTACTCGCACACGCGCTTGTCCTTCTTGCTTCTGGTAGAGGCCAACGATCTGAAGGGATACGGTAGGCATGACGTCATCTTAGGAGCACTGTAGGCATGACGTCATCACTCACTTCTTCGATTTCTTCGTTGATCTGCTCGAGGATTCGGGCGATCGGAAGGTGAGGTCAGAGGGTAGAGTAGGGGTGGGCGAGTACTCATCCGGGGCTTCGGAGGGAGGAGACGTCTGCAGAGATCAGGGATCGGTACCGTAGTCTGATGTGGAAGGAGGAGTACTGTACCCGGGATATGGTAGGAGGAGGGAGGGGCACGGTACCCGGGATACGGTAGGAGGAGGGAGGGGGTACTCACCCTGGAGGTGACGGTGGCGTCCTCGAAGAGAGCGGGGCCGACGATGTACCCATCGACCTTCCGGGGTCGGGGAGCGAGGGAGGACTTGGGCTGATTCCTCGACCACATTCGAGTGGAGAAAGAGAAGGAAATGAATGGAGGAGGGGAGGGTGAGCGAGTGGAGGGGTGGAGGGATAGAGGAAGATGCAAATGAAAGAAGATTTGGATAAAGGAATATTGGTAATTGGAAAATTTGTTTTTGCACTCACAGATTATTCGCTATTGACACGTATGACTTGTATTTAGGATGGTTGTAGACAACACTAAGGGAGAGGGGATTTGCTCAGTAAGCCCTGATTAGATCTTGCAAGAGTCTACGTACTCAATCTACATCGTATCACACGGTAGGTCAAACGAAGTACAATGCAAGTTCAACGCTACTCGAAGTCCTTCACATCGATCTCCCATTACCAGATTCCTCCTACCTTCCTTCTTATATGTTATGTGGAAAAACTGTGAAACTGATCAGATACAATCGATTTTTGTGTCTATCAGTATCATTTACTTGAAATATGTTTGGGATGATAAATTTTTAAAATTATACTTAAGTATACTTGTGTTTTGTTGTCGCACGTCAGTCTATTTCTGCTATTGATACTAATTGCAATTAGATCTTTCAAGAAAAAGCAAAATAGTAAGGTTAGTTCGTAATCGAACATCACACTGGATACCGTACTACTCAACTAGCAAGGAGCGTCGCCCCTGTGACTTTACAGTTGGCGTCGATTTGAAACCGTGAACCGGTTGGTCGGTGTGTCACGTTTTTCACTCCTTTTGACAAAATTCGATCGTTTAAGCTTACATTGTCGATATTTTAATGATTGGAGCGTGTTGTTGAGCTCGAGTTCCCCTGTCTCCAGTGCTGAAAACATGATGGCGTCAACGTCGGGCTCGCCAACGCACGTCCGCAACTTCCAAGCAAACGACCTCATCTGGGCGAAAATGAAAGGATTCCCACCATGGCCAGCTAAAGTGAGCGCTTTTGATATGTAATCTAAGCCTATCGCAACTCTAAGGGAGCGTATGGATGGCACTTGAATAGTCATAGAAAGGGAAAGCTAACAGATACACGATCTAGCCAGATCCAAGCCATGTGCACGTTTATGGCAACACAAAATTGACGGGTGATTAAGAACTAGTCGCATATGCTCAAGAATAAAAATATTAGTTTAAAAAGAGCAACCTAGCTACAAATACTATCGAATAAGCCGTGTTCAGTCCATGTTCTGCCTTGCAGGTGCTAAACTCGAATTCTGAGCCATCAACGAGTGATATCCCCGTGGGAAGGATATCAGTGATGTTCTACGGGACGAAAGAAACGGCATTCATGAAGCCTTCCGACCTCTTTCCCTACTTGGAGAACAGGCACCAGTTTGAAGTGCCAAGGAAACACAAGGCGAGCGAGTGTTTACGGGTTGTCGCGGGGACTACTTTCTCGTGTTTTTACACCTTGTCAGGATACATTCCTTCCATGTACGCTTTCTTTGCATTAGACCAGTCTAAAACCTGATCTTTATACCCTTTATCTTATCTCGAAACGTCTTATCTTCTGATCTTTCTATCTCTGAGCGTTGCTGCCAAATGGTTTAAATTATTATTATTTTTTAATATTTTTATTATATTATTTTTAGGGATTCAATGAGGGCGTCAACGAGATACGGCAGTCGGCCGGACTGCCAGTCGACCCGCTGTTCACCGGAGACCAGGACGTAATCGCTCCTCCGAGATCACCGCCTCCGAGGTATCATTATTTATTTATATTTTTATTATTTTTATCCCTGATTATTTTTATTGATGTTGTAACTAAAAATATTTGAGCAAAAACTATATTGGTGTACAAAATGTGATCAAATTACGTGCCAAACACATGCTGCTGTGATTACCCAAAGTCCAAATACCAAGAGTGTGGCGATTGATCTCGCATCCATTGCTTGGAAATTAAAATATCTTCTAAATCATTGATTCAGAGTGCATCGATCGTCGAACAACAGCAAGCTCTTCCAGGATGTCTTCCTGTCCGGATTCGATCGGAATCGAACCAAGAGTTTCAACTCGGGGAAGTCAGTTTTGATTGCGTATTGTTTGCACTTTGAACTTTATCCTTTTCTTAAATCTCTTTGCATCTCTCTTAACATTATATGAGGTAAGTGAACAATATCTAGTCAGTACTATATCTGTACATGTATAGTAGCTAAGCGATATTTGCCAGCTAATCATGAAGGGGATGGAGTTCGCGTGGTAACATGTTTAGTCACAGAATACTGTGAGGAGGGATCGAGTATCTGGTATGATCATATTCTAGAATAGCGATCTACCAACCTGTTCATTAACTTACAAATGTAAATTATTGATTGATTTGATTGGTAGATCAAATATTGATTTAACTTGCAGAGCTCGTTCTCGCGCGAGCAGCTCGGCGTCGCTGATGAAGACGCTGATGCAGAATATGAAGAAGGAACGAAGCAGGTGAGTCTTCTCTCTCTTAATTAATAGAATGGTTAATTAGTTACTTTCTTTTTCTCGAAGCGTTGATTCTACCAATAGTTATCTTGTGATTTTGACAGATTGATGTTTTCTGAAAACGAAGCTAAAATTAAGTGTATATCACTCTTTAAAATATTAAACATATTTTGAAATTGGTGTGTTGATGGTGCTGGAATCGTCATGAAGTTATTACTAATTTATATCGTTCTAATAGATATGAAACTCCCTCGTTTGTCTGTATTTACTCTTTGATTTTACAAATGGATAGGGATTCAATTTGATTCTCCATTGGTCTCAATTTTCCAGAATGAACAGCGAGAGTTCGACGGGGAGGCGACGGAATCAAATGAGCGAATCGGAAGAGGCGAGACTAGTGCTGGACGCATTCGACACACTCAATGTGAGGATTTACAATTAGACATACTTTATTCTCACTACCCCATAATTCGATAGACTCTCAGGTAGCATTTATTCAGTCCCCTATATTCATTATAGCTGGACAGTAGAAATTCTTGTGCATGTAGTTTTATTTTGCAAAGCCCTGGCCCAGTTCATATTGAAGTTGTTGTCACAGATTTGTATTAGCACAAGTTCGAAGCGCAAGATCAGAGGGTCCGAGTTGTTAATCTGAAACATGCAAATTGCTTGCAGCCTCTTGCCGATTACGACCCAGCACTGCTGGATGATGACGACAACAGATCGAAGAGGTCCCGAGGTCAGCATTTGTCTAAGACCTCTATTGTTTAGAGGGTGATGTTGCGTATTGCTCATGTATTTCCGATAGTTCTCATGCGTAAGGTAAGTGAAAGTAATTTTACCGGCGTATATGTCGCTCATGGAATTTGTAATGATAGCTGTGCAATCATATTGTAGTCACTTTAAAAATCCCTAAAAAAGCTTCAAAATTTTAGGCAACTTTTTTTTGCACGGCTGACTTGTGTTTCGCAAGTTGAATTACTGTTTTCTCAGGTTCGTCTCGTGTCTTCGAGGAGTACATGCTGAGTGCGAACCGACTGAGGACGAGAAGTGGAAGTGAGGGAGGACGGAGGAGCAGGTATACTGTAGAGAGGGAGAGGGGAGTTGTTATACCGTGAAGGAGAGGGGAGTACGGTAGTGCTAGGATCTGAACTGGAGAGAAAAGGATTAAACTTGATAGATATTTTGCCCAGTGATACCGATCTCATATTGCTTTGCTATTTTTTGCATGAACTTATTAATAGCGTGAAACATGCGTCTTACACGACGAATTTAAATTATAGCTATTTTTTTATTTGATTTAAAAACCACTGCCCTATATCTTCTTTCTTTAATATAAAATGTAATAATTGAGAATTTAAATTTTTTCTATAATAATATTGCTGCAGGCTGATCTCGGGTGTCTCCGGAGTGTCGGATGTATTTGATGAACTGTACGACCAGGTTAGTTTGAGAGAAAAAAATTAAATTGTTTCTCCTGTAATTTTCTGGTTGCACCTGCTTCTGATCTTCTGTGATGGATGTCAACAGTCAATGAAGTGACGCTATCCCCCCCAAAAAATATAAATAAATCCATTCAAAAGATATCGTAATTATTTCTGTAGTTCGTTGTGAGTAGTAGTAATCGAGAGTGATGAGTGTGTCATGGTTACAGGGTGAGGAATGAATCTCTCTCCCATTCCAGGCGCAGACTCTCTTCACTCACGATGGTCTCATGCTCGCCCTCGATAATCTCCCGTCGGAGGGATCCTCAGGAGCGGTGAGATAATTTTTCGAGTCGAACCCATCCAAATATTACGGTTTGCAGTGCTACACTGTTCTTAACAGAATGTTGAAACATGAAAATGAGCAGAAACTTGGAAAAAATTCGATATAAATGGTCGATTCGATTTCCTATTTGACTGGTGTATCCACAAATATCTCCAAGAAATTACATGTATCTCTGGGCAATTTGTATTGTTAAATGTCTGAAACATGAAACCAGTCATGTAGCTCGCGTTTTTTATTAATTTAATTTCACTTGACTCCGTGATACGCCGTTTTGTTTATAATTAATTAATTAATTACTGCTCGTATCAGGGCGGCGACCGTGCTCGCACTCCCGAGGCGCCTCTCGCTCCTCTCGCGGGCACCGTCAAGTTCTGCAGTGACTGCGGCTGCGAGTGCCAGCCATTCAACAAACAGTGGAGGTGAGTGATTATAGCATAGTTGGGCAGCCGTTGAAGCTGAGAACTAAATATCGGTGGGGTCTATGGTCAAAACTGGGGAGGAGAGGTACAATAGGGTCGGAGCTTTAAACCGGTGCGGTCTTGAAGCTTGCGTCAATTGTGCCCGCCTATGAGGGGATTGTCCAGCAGCAGCAGCTGATGTTCCTGCAGCAAATTTTGGGAAATATTGAGCTGCAAAGGTTGCATCAAGAGATAACACTAACCGAAGTGGCCATTGTTGGTTCATTATAATTTTACTCCCAACTTCGAAGTTTTATATGATGTTTTGTTGCGAGCAATTAAGGAATTACGTTAACAAATTTGTGGTTAGCTCTCCTGTCTTCTGCACAGTAATTTCCAGGAACATCCTTTTAGTCAATAATAGCCAGGCAGAATGGTGCCACGCCTTGTATTCATTTATAGATGTCGATGTACTCGGATAGTTTTACCATGCCTATCAGTCTAATAACAAAAGTATCCTGCTTTTGCAGATGCACGTCGAAGTTCTGCCTGAAGATCAACGGCGCGGTGATGGAGGATCGGCCGTCGACGTCGTCGATGAATCACCATCAACCATCGACCAGCAGGTGACTCTCCTCGATCTATACACTCTCTCGGCATTAGGTCGGATGAGAACTATGACGTCATTCCCCATTTGATACAAAGGCGGCATGCCGTCATAGTTCTCATCCGACCTAATGCTCTCACTTGATATTGTAATCTCATCTCTATCCAATCCACAAAGCACACCTCCACAACCGAAGTATGGCTTCGAGCACAATTTACTTCGGTTATGCACAATTTACACAATGCACTCGAGCACAGTTGATTGGAAAGATTGGATAAACGAAGATTGGGAAATTTAAAGTTGTTAATAATGTAAAATTCGACGCGACCAGCAGGTGAGAGACCCTATTTAATACACACACTCTCTTAGTTGACTATTGCACGACTATTATTATTCCAAGAACACAATTTACACAATGCACTCGAGCACAATTTGAAGCACATTGGAAGCTTGGAAAATTTAAAATTATTAAGAGACCCTCCACGAGAGAACGTAACAACTGTGCAGGGGTCCACGGATGGCGAAAAATTCGATAATTCCCAAACTTTTTTTCTGAAGTGTAGGTACCGAGTGCTGATTGACGGCCGCTATGGCTAAGATCTGAGGTCGATTTTGAAAAAGTTTCAGGTACCTCCAATTTTGGGGGTCGAAAAAGTTTATATCCCAGAATCATACGGCAAATACATATTCTGGTGTATTTCCACTCGTAGAAAACGAATTTGACAGCTAAAACTCGAAAAATTGCGAAATAAAAAAATTATCCCCTAAAAACTGATTTTTCGACAACATTTTGGAAGATCGAAAAAAATAGAAAAATTTCGGAGTGTTCTCACTATGATTTTCGAAATCTACGCGAAAAAGTATACTAGACACGAATTTTTCAGATTTTAAAAAAAGTGCACTTTTTGGGAAAGTTGACCGAAAGTGCGCCAATGTGGCTCAAATGCAGTACAGCGCGTCACGTAATTCTGAATATTGTGCCACTGTAAGCATCCATTGGCTGAAAAACGGATCTATGTATATTAACATATCATGTTTCGTCTTTTGAGGGACGGGGAACGTTTGAAAACTGATTTCTGAAAATCCTGAAATTTCATGCCTAACCCATTGGTACGAATTTTTGGAATTTTTTCTTCAGATTATTGATGCATAAACACGTCAAAATCAAAGATTGTCAAGTTAATATCGATCATTATTATAAGAAAATATTCCAAATACCGCTTCCCAATACACTTTCAATTGTCAATGCCTCAGAAAATCATGAATTTTGCCCAAAAATCACAAATTTTTATGCCCAAAAACTTTTATTCTCGTTTTGGTGGAAAGTTATATGCAAAATCGTATTCTATGGGTCGAAATACCCAAGAACAACTTTAATCCGGTTTGTTCTGGGAATTTTTAGTTTTTGGCCTCTGGTCCAGGGACCGAAAAATGAATTTTTAAATTTTAGTTATTTTTCGGTGTTTCGAGGTTCAATTATAATGCAAATGCTATTATTACTAATTTAGATTGTTTTTCAGCCAATGGATTCTTACAGTGGCACAATATTCAGAATTACGTGACGCACAGTACTACATTTGAGCCACTTTGGCGCACTTTCGATCAACTTTCCCAAAAAGTGCACTTTTTTAAAAATCTGAAAAATTCATGTCTAGTATACTTTTTCGCGTAGATTTCGAAAATCATAGTGAGAACACTCCGAAATTTTTCTATTTTTTTCGATCTTCCAAAATGTTGTCGAAAAGTCAGTTTTTAGGGGATAATTGTTTTATTTCGCAATTTTTCGAGTTTTAGCTGTCAAATTCGTTTTCTACGAGTGGAAATACACCAGAATATGTATTTGCCGTATGATTCTGGGATATAAACTTTTTCGACCCCCAAAATTGGAGGTACCTGAAACTTTTTCAAAATCGACCTCAGACCTTAGCCATAGCGGCCGTCAATCAGCACTCGGTACCTACACTTCAGAAAAAAAGTTTGGGAATTATCGAATTTTTCGCCATCCGTGGACCTGTTACGTTATCTCGTGGAGGGTCTCTTAAAATAATGTAAAGTTGGACGCGACCAGCAGGTGAGCGACTATTCAATATACACATTCTCTTATTCGACTATTTAACATGCTAAACTTCCTTAACAGATGATGCAAAGACAAGAATTTTTAAAAAAATGAAAGGATTAAAAATTGAAATAATCAATAATTTAACTGGAGAGATGTGAGAAACTACGGTTAATGAAGAGAGTGAATCAATATCTTCCTTCAGGCAGCAATCTGCCCACTACCGCCCCATCATCACGGATCACGTGCCCAAGAAAGTCGTGCGAGTACAGGTGAAGAAAGGAATTTAATTTTGACCAGCTTCGACCCAGATATTGGCGAGAAGATGATGTTAGTATGGATATGAATTAGGTGGAACGCGCCTGTTCCTGGTCAATTACTGAATCAATTTGTTGAGATAAAGTTGGGTTAGAAATATGTGGTTATTGGGTATAGGGAACGCGGTAGTGACTGGCTCTTAACTACAATCTGTTATGCTATTGCCCAATTTTCACATTTATTTGGAATTTTGTTTATAATTTGTTTTGTAGATGTAGAGGGAACAGAAATAGCGAAGCTCAATATTTCCGATGTTGAAATGCTTCTGAACCAAAATAGTCAGAACCCCCCAAATTTTTTCGGCTCATGGCTGAATCAATGCCGAAATCGAGTCTTTCTAACATTGATTAACCTCTTACAGCCGAATGGTGCGCAAGCATCCTCGAGCCAGTCTTCGTCTGCTGGTCCCTCGACTAGTGGGATCATGAAGGAGGAGAAGAGGGAAGATGAGGAGAGAAGGACGGGAGGAGGAGGAATTGGAGTGAGGACAAGCAGGAGGGACGAGTTCAATGTGAGTGGTCCAAGTCGATCACTTATTTTATGATGCTCGTTTTGGGGGAAAATATCGAAATGATCGACATGTCCTGTTCTAATTTTGGTTTCATGTGTTGATGAAACTGCAGGTGACCTGGCGTATGCAATATCAGTCCGAATTGCACTTCAAATTCCTGCTCCTTTTTTCCCGAAAAAAATTGTTAGAAGACAACTTTGGGTTTCATTACTGTATTAAATTTCCTTCATCTGAGTCCAGTGCAATGAAGTGAAGATTGTTCTCAAAAAAGTCCAATTTTTTATGAGTCCCTAATGAAGGAGTTTTCTGGTTTCTTTACTTCAACATAAAGTAATTTCCTGGTCAGAATTTCGCGCTGAATTTTCTGTGAATATTTCATGAAGTTTGGGATATGTGAGTTCCGGTCGTATCCATGTTAGGTTTATCAGAAAATGAGTAAAGCCTGGTTAACAATCAACTCCTCTCCCTCTATTCTCAGTCTTCGATGGAGGAGCCCTCTCCTGGTCGTATCAAGCGGAAGACAGTCCGGATATCTCCGCCCCCTCCACCCATTCGATCGCCCACGAGGAGAGGAGCAACCAGGCCAATGAAGTAGTGAGTGGTCACCTTGCGTTATGGTCTGCGACTGAAACCCGAGATTGCTGGGAAGGGTGAGGATACCGTAACGGTTTTTTACCATCTGCTCCAAGTAGTGAATATGATATATTTTTTGACCTGAATGACCCAGATATATTGGTCGTACTCCTCTCCGTTCAATATTACGAGTCATTGAAACAGAAGAGCGCCGGGGACTTGGAGAACAGTTCGATCTTCAATTGATCTTTGATCCCTGCAGCAAAGTGGAGAAGACTCCGCCGGTCTCTGAGAACGGACTGCGTAACTGCGCCTTCTGCGGGGGCCAAGTGCGACCGCAGATGTGTGGAGGGAACAAGCACAGGTACTGTAGAGTGACAAAGGCTACTGTAGCCCCTCCTTGACCTACTCATCTCTGATGAATTGAGTGGGAAGGAGAAGGGCTTGCAGTGGCTTGCTGTGTGTTTTTGATACCCATTGCTCGACTAAATATTGCTTGGCTTAATGCGTGGCTGTAACCTTTTTCTGCATATTCTAACCGAACACCACGATCATTAAGTCCAATTTACTTTAAAAGTAGATTAATCATGTTGATCGTGATGGTCTTCTTAAAAGTGTGCGTAATTTTTTCTCCTTTTTCTCCTTTTCCTTTTTCTCGAGTGCACTTATTGAATACCATGATCACCAGTAATCTACTAAAAATACCACGATAATCTACTAAGAAATCTGATCTACTAAAAAAATACCAGTGTGATCAGTGTTTGCATGCGACATACACTAGCAGTGCTCTACTCTTCGGTCTACCGTGAGTGGGGGGAGAGAGTCAGACCACCCTCGATTCGCAGTCCATACAGGTGGCGATGCGTGGACAAGAAGTGCAGGAAGTGGTACGGATGGGTGAAGACGAGCGATGAGATCCCCAAGGACCTCAACAAGAAGTGTGAGTATGGTTGCATCGATTCACCTAGGGGAAGCCATCTTGTCTGAAGGCGATTATCGAAACATTCTTAAGGATAGTGATTATGAAAATAGAGAGATTACACGCAAGAATCCGAGATATTGGAGGGTGCGGGAGGGTGTGAACTTCAATTGAGACATCTTGAGAGGGCCATGCGTCGGTACGCTAAGAGAAAAACATTGTATTCGGTCCCGATGATTTAGTGCACATTGAAGTACTCAACTAGCCAGAAGTGTCAGCCAAGCCAATATTTGACCATTGGTTCCTAAATATATTACAAATCCCTGTGAGTAGACTGGTTATTGATGTCCCTTGCTAATAATATTTTTTTTAAATCGTGAACAAATGTGTTGCCCCGGTGATTTGGTAGTGCGCGAATCTGGGATTAACGGCTGATTTGATGATCACTGATCCTGCCCCTCATTGTCGTCGTAAAAACATTTCTTACAGCCCTGGGCGCATCTCCGGACAAGTCATCGGGTCCCGGTTCGGGGATGGATGCATCGCCCATGCCAGAGAAGAAGAGACTCGGACGACCACCCAAACACCAGGGATTGAAGATCAGATTGGGCACCACCAAGAAGGAGGTGGGTAGTAGGGATTAGAAAAGGGACTCGACAAGCCAGATTCATTGTTCAAACTTCCTGGGTGAAGCTGGCTTGAAATGGCCATAGGGAGCGGATCTTGTGTGCGAGATGTGACCATGCGGTAGTTAGATAGATAGATAGATTTTATACATGTCAAGGCATGTGGGGGTGTAAGGTAAGGGAAGGACTCTGGCGCCTTCTGCCATCGACGAGGGGGGGGGGGTGGGAAGGGGTTGGATCTTTGGACTCATTCATCTTCTTTTGAATCGTTTGTTGTCACTTGACACATCTCTCTTGAGCATGTGGAAAGTTTCGCATGAAGTCGGACCGCCTCTCCTCTTTAGGCGCTTGCATTCTTCCCTTAGACTAGTCGCTATCGAGATCGTATTCTTCTTGAATCTTGCATCCCGGATGGCCAGTCCTCTTTAGAAGTTATAAAGAGGACACCTTCGATACCTTCATGTCCATCTTGAAACGACTCCTTCCATATTCGAGATCCGTGGCTGATACCTCCGAAGTCTTGCCAGGGACTGGGGAGGGATTCTTGAGTCTTGATGTCGGTAGATGGACGAAAAGGGAGGGAAAAGTCGCCTCCCAATCGGAGAAAAATGGGGAGGGACAGCTCACGACGACTGACAGAGACAAGAATGAGAGACAAGAGACGTTAATGTTGTTGAACAAAATATAGAATGAACACTATTTGTGAAACGTGATGTGAATGTAATTTAATTTATATACGCCGATTGTCATATAATCATTGTTCGACGGTCAGCCAAAATTAAGAGTAATGTAGCGAACATGAATCCCGCTTGTAGTTTCATGAATTCGAATTAATCGAAATAATTTAGCGGATCTTCCCATCCCAATCCCTCCGAATTTCCATTCAATCTTTTCCTTTCAGTTGGAAGCAGCCCGTCCCAAGAGGAAGTACACGAAACGGAAAGATCGGGAAGCGGCGGAAGCTGCGCAGGGATTGCCACTGATGGGACCGGACGGGAAGAAGCTGCCCAAGGCTGCCAGGGCACTCAGTCCACTCACGGAGGTACGGTAGGGATTACGGTATGACGGAGGTAGGAGGTGGCGTACGGTAGAATAACATGAGCACAGTTCAATTTAAACATAATTTGAATCGTGGTCTTCGTAGTTTCACGGAATCGAAAAGTGGTGAACGTTGAGTGTCTTGATGAATTCGTGAAGCACAAAATAGGGACGTAGGGTTGATTAATGTTAGTGAAATAAAATTTCTATATTTTTGTCCTTTGATACCAATAAAATTGACGGCAGATATTGCAGCAACTATAAGAAGTCGAGACTTGACTGTGTTGTGAAACGGCAATGTGTCTTTTTCCTACTTTCTTCCGTAAAATAACATGCACGTCTTCCAATGTTCTTCGGTGAACTGATTAGGCCACGATACCGTATTTTCAAAAATCGCTTAACTTGTTATACCGTACTTTCTAAAGTAACCTCTTTTCCTCTCAGCGTGAAGCTTCTTTCCGCTCCTCTACTCTTCAACGACGCGGCAGATGGTGGACTGCAGAGAAGCGACGGAACGACTACTCGCCCCCGAGGAGTGTCAGGTACGGTAGGGGTGGAAGGGGACGGGTACTGTAGGGCTACGGTAAGGGAGGGTAGTTATGGTGCTTGTGGTAATGTATCTCTTTAGGGTATGCGAGAACATTGATGTATTGTTCAGCTACAAGCGAACAATCGTTCTAAAAATGTGGAAAATTTTGACCTGCTAGTATAAAGCTTCGCAATGTTTCTAAATCTCCGTTCTACAACGACTTTCGTTCACAGCTTGAAAAAGTTTTCAAAAATACTTGCAGAGGCGATACACTCGACGCGGCTGCCTCCTTCAGACTCATCTCGCAGGCTATGAGGTGGGGATTTTGGGCAGACTCCATCTAGACTTTTGCAGTAATATTTTTTATCTCGAGATATCTGAGTACTGCGGCGTGTATTTGACAGGCAGTTGTTCGAATGTTGTTTTTTCTTCGTCCTCGAGTACGCTTATTACTGAATGATACGATTATATTTGTGGTTTGCTGAATCGATGTAACCGGAAGGTTGTGGGTGCACAATTTTCAATATTTTCGATTACGCAGACTTAAATTTAGACAAAATTAACAGAAAGCCGGGCCAAATAGAGTGTGAATTTCATAGAATTAATGATGAATAGTAAAAATAAATTATAGTGCTATTTTTCGCAGGGCTTGCTCGGTGACTGCCTCGAATTCGCTGGGCGAGCCAGGTCAGGTGGCAGGCACGATGGACATCCTCATGGACACTTTCTGCGCATCGGTAGGTCATGATTCGATTATTGATTGATTTGGGTACGAGTGTGATACTGTAAATGAGACCAGAAGTGATGTAAGAATATCGAATCTTGCTTGATTGAGGTGCAAGTGAATCTAATCCCGTTTGACTGATTGGTGTTTCACAAATTTCACGTAATGGTTATTGCTCCGTTTTGGCAATAGGTCTCTGTGCTTCCGATCAAACATTTAAAATATAGCATTATTATGACTATCTACATTATGCATGCTGGTTGTTCACAGAAAAAATAAAAATGCGAAATAAAAAAACGCTTCATTGTGATATCTCCTCCTCTCCAGTTGGCTCCTCTCGTCTCTCTCCTCCATCAATTTCCCCAATTCGCGCCCTCTGAAGAAGTGACGGAATCAATGTGGAACTCCAGTCTCGTCCACACGCCAATCTTCCAGTGATCGTTGATCTCGACTACCAAATGGTCCGCACAAGACCGCGTAACATTCGTATATTCATATAGATAGTATCGTTGTTTCATTCAGCCCATTTTATCGTTCGTGAAGCCCTGTTTAGTTGTTTTACCCCTACCTGCCCCCCATTTTCCCAAATGCCTTCGTTCGTGTGCATTTATCATCTCGAATTTTGGTGCAAAACGCATTCTGTGCTACATTTATAAAAAACACGCCTTATTTTTACAGCCAACTCGGTTTTGTGCCTCAATTTTCTGTACTTTATTGCGAAATGTAGTGATATGATAGCTCAACTTTGTGTGTTTCTCGTACGTTCGACTAGATTTCCTCTCTAACCGCTGCTTCGGGAGAACTCTCTTACCTCACAATAAAAAATGCGTGATCCGCTGTTCTTTTAAAAGCTCTCGCCAGAATAATAAACAAAGCAGATTTTCAATCCTCCCTGAATTCAAATTCGATGCTGATTTTGTTATAGAATTGAACGACCCTTTAGATGTGTTTGTAGTGATTTCTCCCGATACTCACATTCATTTTCTTTCTGTAAGCCGGATCCTCTCACTTTTGAATGTTTAACGCCGTGAAGATTGGCGATTTTATATGGGTATTGTTGATGAGATAAAAAGTTTTTGTCGTAATGAGAAGAGTATTTTTCAATATGCGAAACAGAGTCGTTAAAATCGATAAATATATTTAAGATAAAATCAGTTTATGATTATAAATCAGCGTGGATACTACGGTATGGTGTAAGCTGTGTGCGTCTGTCTGTTTTTGTTTCGCGTTTTCACAACTTTTTCAACGTTGTATTTATCGATTTTCTCTGTCTATTTTAGTGTTATGTTTATGGCAAAAACAATAACTGGTGAAATGTCTATCCCATTGTTCATAATTGAGTAGGTTACGGCTCCGTAGAATTCTAATATGACTGCTTCAAAGTTAGTTACTTTTTGGTTGTCTCGACTTTTGCTGTTTTCCTGCCATTTATCTACTTGCAATTTGTTCATATCTCCTTTGCAGGATGGGCACTAAGCTATCGGTCTCGCTTGAGGGCGCATTCGAGCCGGAGATCGCCCCGCGAGTGGATCGCCCGTCCACCTTCGACCCTCAGTACGGCTTCGACGGAAAGCGCAAGCCCAGAGAGGTACAGATGCTTTTAATTTTAATTTTAATCTCCTCTTTACACGGGAGCTTTGAAAAGGATAAACCAATCACCAGGTTTGAAAATTCTGGCTTAAAATGACTTTCCAAATGCAACTCGGTATTGTGGGGAACATAAGTGGTGTTGCTTTGAAATGTCATATGTTATTTTGGAAGTTTGCGTGCGCAATCTAAATATATTTCTCTAGCTTCCCAAGCAATCACAATTGGGCTAAAGCGAAGCGTTGCAGATGAAGGCCACCTGGGAGGAGATGGACCAGTACAACCTCAAGCCTGGCCAGCGCGACTACTGCGCGCACCTCCTCATGCCGCTCATGAAGTGCCAGGTAGAGGAATCACTTATCTTGCCCTCCGTTCCTCTACAAGCCTGCATTTTTCTACTATAATTTTCGCGTGTTCTCGCATTGTGTCAGACAAAACGGGATATTATCCAGAATAACAGTGATGTTAAACGTCAAATGGAAGTAAATTTTATAAGTATGATTAAGCAAATTTATTAATTGAGTTGTATTTGAAGTGTGTATTGTTTCCGTTTTAATTTCCAAATGATGCGCCTTGCAGACGGAGAACGCGCCGTTCGCGGGACACGCTTGCGACTCGGCTCGCTCTGCCTGGGACAGGTGCGAGTACGAGGACTACATCTCGCGCATCAAGGTGTGTTTTGTCTTTTGGATATACCCGGGGATGCTAACCATCTCCTTGGCTTATGACAGGACCTCGAACGCATAGCGCACTGCTTATTTTGTTTAGGGTAAGCCTAGAATGACTATTAACCATTTTGAATGAGCATTTTAAGCACTGATGAAGTACTAAATCAGAATCAGAATGTCTGGTTCAATAGTTTTTTGTGTTGGGGATACAGAAAGAAGAATTCTCGCAGATTGATAGCTTGAAATCTAGAGGTCTCTTATGGACATGATATAACCCGAACATCCAACTTGAAAACGTTACTAATTTGCGCCGTTTCAGGAATTCGAGCGCGAGCGACGTCTCCTGCAGAGAAAGGCCCGCAAGGAGGCGACGAACTAGAGTACTGTAGTTATGAGCATATTGTAACGATCGATTGATTGATTATCGACTGACAGACGCCGATTAATCGTCCATCTGTGTTTTCCGTTGTAATGTAGAACTAATGGATAAAATTCGATTTATATCCAGATATGTATTTCTTGCCGTGGATCTTCGTTGCACAGTCGACTTACGTATCTTGTGAAGCAGCTGGACGCGCTTTGTATTATTAAAAATACTTTTGTTAGAAAATGAGCAAGAAGGGATGGGAAGCAGCTCTGGAGAGCGGGTTGAAGATGAGCGGAGAGAGCGGGCCGGAGAAGGAGCTCGGATGGCTCATGATCGCCAAGTCAGTTTGCGGTTTCATTTGTTGTCTGGAACTGATGGATTACTACCGCTAGTAGATTTTTGTTGCATTTAGGGTGCCCGTGAAACAGAGATATGGCAGGATCTTAAAAATAATTATATCGAGTGCTGGTAGGATGAGATTTCGTGAACCAATAATGAAGCAGTAAACTGAGCAAACACAAGACTAGAGTAAGCAAAGATAGATACGACGATCAAGTAGAGATTAATGCCTCATTATTGCTGGTTTTCGATTTATTTATTTGTTGCCATCAATGCTTCTGCACGATCACTCCTTGTTGAATTCTCAAACCTAGATTGAACTCTCGAAACAGGAAAGCGGTGGTGTGCCAAAAATATTTTTCGGGGGTGTTTGTGTTCGTAGAACAAGATGGGAATTGGAATAGGTGGACTAGGGATGAATAGATTATCAATAGATTATCACGAGTCCTGTAAATTTGTTACTGAAATTTTGGCTATTGTGCTGAAGCCCAGATCAATGCTATTTGTTCCCTCATTTTTAGTGCTTCATTGCTCGCTGACTGGTCATTTCATAATGTTGATCTTAAAATTGGCGCTATTCTCACAATGAGCGTTTCCTATCTTCACTGTAACCCTATCGCAATCTAGCTCTCCTCCTATACGATCTGGACTTCAGCACAAGAGCCTATATTTTTAAAAAAATATTAATTAATTTACTTATCAGATACCTGCCTCGCTGCTCGGAGCAGGAGAAGCGGACGCTGAGAAGTCGCGTCTCATCCAGATTCACCAATGCATGCCATGTAAGCTGTTTGACTCTCTCGAATACACGCACCTTCTCTGACTGGCGATATAAAGAATGACGGGACATTTTATTTCGAACCCTTCGCTGTAAGCTGTCTGACTCTATCCAGTGCCCATTCTCTTTGATCTTCCCTGGTCGACGATCTGACGCAGATTGGGGACAGTAATGCGAGGGTAGAATTAGAGTGGGGGAATCTATTTCACTAATCGAAAAGGAGTAGGTAGTTTGTTGGAACAACATTTGGATATGAATCTGTCTGAAAAGTGAAGAGCGATAGATGACGATCGTTCTTTAGAAAATGCTCTACTATTACCCTACATGGCATTTTAATTACAGAAGCAAATTATGATTTTACATAATTGTAAATGATGAATTAATCGTTGAAAAGGGCAGATGACATCAGATCTTCGACTTGCAGACGTCGTGCTCTCTTCCTTCTTCCCTCTTCGTGCGTGCTGCCCTGGCTGCCTTCCCCGCCTTCCGCACGCTGTACAAGGCGCAGCTGGACGCCTACCTGGATCAGCTGCTGAGGGAGGCACAGGAGAGGTCAGCGGGGAGAGCGTAATAGGAAAGAGCGGCATACTGTGAAAGATTATTGTCTACGATCGCAACCTTATAGTTATTTGAGGAAAAAGAAATAATGTTTTAGGAGCTATTCTGATGTTTTGATTCTTACCGTTTTTTTTCTCCCTTTACATACGCGCATTTAGCGATAGAAAAAAAGTCCCAGAGTTAAAATATTTTGAATCCCTTTCTTTGCGACTTATATATATTTTATCTACGCACAAGGCGCAACGAGATACGAATATTATATTATGTGTGTCGTACAGAATAATTTGACTCCTCACACTGAGGATTAAAAGTGATAGAATAGGGAGAGAGAAGGGAGTACAAAAAGAAGCGAGAGAAAAAATAGGCGAAGATCGAGTCAACTGGTCTCATCTGTCTTCGTCTGGTCAGTATAGGAGGAGGGAACCGGGGAGGAGGCACTTCATCGATTTCATTCTGCGTTTCATGCTTACAAATGGGTGATGAAACATAAACAGGGGGGGGGGGGTGAATGAGGTACCCTCGAGATAATAGCAAAAACGTTTTTGGTGCACGAAGGGAGTGTCTTATTGTCGGTGCCAATTGTCGCTCTCCTATATAGTTGACGTGAAACTTAAAGTAAACAGCTTCAACGTTTTTGCTTTGCGCAATTATCCTGTAAGGGTGCATACTCGTATTGGCTTATTTATGCTGCGCTAATTACTAATTAGGTTAAATAAATTAATTAATCATCTTGCAGCGCCTCCTCCTCTGACTCGTCTCTTCTGGAGCAGGCGACGCGTGAGCTGTGGGCGACGCACGCGACCACCGAACGACTGGAGAAGGCTGCAGCTGAGCTGCGCGCCATCGTCTACGAGGTGAGAATCTGTTTGTTGGTATAGTGCGAGCAACATTCGATCGGAGAATCACTAGCAAGAGAGAGTGCTCTTTCTCTACATTCTTTCATCTCTCCACCAAATGGAATTTCGCACATAATGTTATCATGATTTTGTGAAATCTATGATAGCAACCCCCGAAGGAGGCTTGATCTACTTCTATTGATCCACATTCCTGAATGAATGGGCACTTGATATTTTCTAAACAATTGCACTTGGTGGTTTGGTGATGCGGGCAGACTACTTGAGACTTGTGACATTGTAAATTCGCTGGATCCGGAGTTCAATATATAATTTTTTTGAAAATATACAATCGAAATCTTCTTGGCAATTCAATGCTGCGTGCACGTTGCATTATTTCGCTTTGCTTCTTGGGCGTATTACGGTGCTGTTGTGGAGCTCTGACACAAAATACATTCTCGTGCTAGAAAAGCAATTCGTGCTCCTGGTGATTTCGCGCTGCGCAGATTCAAGTTCAGTACTTGGGATTCAAACCGGCAATTCGGTGAATCCATTGACCTCAAATATAAAATTTATTGTTCACAGGCTATCGGTGGTGTTCTCACATACCTCTCCACCCACCCCATTGCAGGCGGGCAAGGCTGTCGAGGTGTCGGGGCTGCGGGCGGCGCGTGGTCGACTGCTGCTGCGACTGGTCGCAGACTGCGTGCGACACGCCGACAAGGGTGAGTGCGGTGGTGAGGGCGACGAATGGCTGTATCATGGACTGGTCACAAAAATATTCTTTGAAATTTGTAGAGCCAATATTGTCCTACCCATTATGTATTTTCTCCTGTGGCTTATTCATGCCCATGTTAGTTTACTTGCTGCAGGAATACTTCTAGTTTTCTGTTTCCTCGAATTGATGATTGCATGATTGCCGTTCTGCGTGCTCGGTTAAATGCGCCCTTTCCGCCTTGTGGAGAAATGTGTTGAAAGATAACAATGATTTGCACTCAATACTCCACCAATCGTCTCCTCTTTCTCAGGTTCGTGCGTGCCCGGCTCGCTGCTGGACACGATCGGCGCCGCGATGGAGAAGGTGTTGTGATACGTTTCAAATATTTTTGAAACCCAAAAATGATGGTGTCTATTTTTCGCTTTATCTTCTACGAGTTGTAAATTTTATGCGGCCTACAAGAAGTGGCTATACCAGTAATGCATTGGATCCATGTATGCCCTGAAAATTCAGTTTATTAGTATATTTAATGTGAACGATGCTGGGGAAAATTCTAATCTGTTTGAGAGGCTCCTTATTGCATTATTAATAATATTTTATTTAAAGGATATCAACAATGCATTACAGGAGGCGTGGCGAGCGGATGCCCTTCGGCTGCTGGAGGCTGTAGTGAGGGCCGCGAGCTGGGCCGTAGCCTGCAATGCCAAGTGAGGATTACGATAGATTACGGTAGGGACACGAAGGGTACGGTAGTCGGCTAGTACAGTTACAGAAATAGTTATTTGCTGCTTGATGAATTAGTGTATTTGTGTAACATGGATGGATTCCCAGCATTGTATTGTTACTCGATTGGGAGCCTTGAAGGGAGATGGTAGCCTGGAAGCACCTGCAACATGCAACTGTTTGCTTGTAGGAATTTGTTGTTTATTTTCTGCTTCTGGGGGAAAGTGATTAGATAGTATCGTCTGCAGGCACTATTGAGTCATGACTGTAACTTAGGAGCACCGGCTGAGTTCAGGTTATTTTTAAAATGTCATCAGATTGGTGAATTGTAAAGTAGAACAACAAGACTTGATTTGAACACTGTGTATTCTCAGTACACTAGAGATGTCGACAGAGTGATGCCAAAAATGAGAATAAAATTAAAATGATGCTTGTGCAGGTCGCTGTGCCAGTCGCTGGTGCGTATGTCTCCGTCGGCGGAATTGTACGAGGTGCTGACTGCCCTCGAGGAAACCCTCGGAGCATCCAGCCACATCTACGCACATCTGGCGGTAGCTTTTGATCTACTATTGATTTTACATCGTTTTTTATTACTATTGATACAAATTTGGATCCAATAAGTACCAGTTGAATACGCGTTTTTCTTTTGTCTTAAAGTTACCCAACAAGGACGAAACCCTGATCTCACCCTGATCCCGTCGCGCGCACGAGAGAGTATGCAAAAATGAGAGAGCGCGGATCATTTCCCGCTTTCCCTTGAGGGTATTATTGATTTTTAGCATTTTTGTATATTCATTCTATACAAATTCAACCATCGGCTATTCGATGGAGGACAAAAAATAGTGGGTCAATTTCGTCCTTGTTGGGTAACTTTAAACTCTGAAGAAGTTCGCTGTCGATGATTTTGATGGTGTTGTTCTTCTACAATCAATTTTTATTGTTACTGAAAATGAGTAGGTGTCTGAATCCGCGTATCTTGTCTGGCTTGTCATCGATAGTCGATAATATTTACTAAATAGTATTTAGCCCATAATGATTTTGAAAATTCTGACCTGCAAAAAAATGTATTGGAGCATCTGAATTGTCGTTTCTCCTTTACCTTATGATTGGAAACACTGGCCATGAGCAGTTCATCCTCGATTCTGCATGGAAACAAAATCAAATAACTGGTGTATGTGAAGAGCTAGTGATCCTGAGTTTCTGATGCTCCACATCTGTAATAAATAGGTTGATCTATGTGTTTGCATTGTCTATCGCGCCTTTCATTACTGAAATCTTTGGAAGTTGTCGATTTCGTAAAAATTTGTCTCCGAAGGTACAAGTAGGGTGAGATGAATCGTCTCGCGTTACGCATCCACCATATCAGTGAAAGCAGTTAGCGCATCGAGTCTCGTCTGTTTTCTGGTAATAAATCGCGTGAAAACTGGTGAACACGTGTTTCTCAACTACCTTATCCTTCGAAACTTTCCTTGTTTTCGATCTCGTCTTTGCTGTGTGGAGTACAACAATCCTATCGATCTCAGATCGTCTTCAACGGGTTGTCTCACCCTCTTCCCTCTGCGTACGCCGATGAGGCCGTGCGGCTGCTAGAGACCGTCATCGTACGATCGGGTGAGCAACCAATTTGTGATAGCGGAGACGGATAAGCTCCGCCCCCTTTTACTCGCTAGTTTACGTCTTAGACTTATTTCATGCGATCGAATTTACGATAGTCGAACAGCTTTTTGTTCGGTAGTTGCCCCTTCTCCGATTGGAGCTGGCTATTAATACCGACGAGAGCAAATCTTTGACAGGATTGTATTTAAAATGGGAGTTATCGCTAGTTCTAGAATGAAGTGTCTGAGGAATAATATTGGAATAGAAGTGAAAATATATGGACAAGAACCACGGCGAGAAAAGCCCGTGTGTCAATAGCGAGTAAGCGCGTTAGAGCGAGAATCTAGGGCAGTCAGGGGAGACGAGGGACATGTGCAGCGGTGTCCGAGTGGTTAAGGAGTTTGACTCGAAATCAAATGGGCTCTGCCCGCGTAGGTTCGAATCCTGCCCGCTGCGAATCTTTTGCCATATTTTTCTCTTTCACGTTGTGCATCTTATTTCGTAATTTCTAGACTGCCCTTATTATAATATTGTTTTGCGGTATTTCTTAATATGAAATGGTCAAAAATTAATTTTAATGATCCTTGTTGAACTTATTTTTTTTCCAATGAAAGTCCTGCTCCTGTCAGAAATGAGGTCTAATTGATAGACGAACGTTGATCGTTCGTAACAAATATGCTTGTATGATTAAACAAATAAATTTATTATCACAATAATAATTACAAGTGCAGGTTGGCTGGTGGAACCTGCGGTGCTGTCGTGCGTGTGCTCCGCCGTGTGCTCCGCCGCACTCCGCTACCGTACTCTCGGGCAGTCGATGATGCGGGTTTACGGTAGACTGGTGGCGGCCTTCCTCTCGCACGGCAACGACGCCGTGCCTGTGCCCGTGCATGTGAGTGAGCCCTTTGAGCGAGGTAGGAATCGAGAGAATAAGAGCAATCATAAAAATGGTAAATCTTATTCGCTTCGCCATTTGGCGCATAGAAATGTGAGGGAGTGCAGAGAAATCATAGGATAGTGTAATTTTTAACACTAGAATCCCTATCCAAATCGTGTTTCAAAGAACCCTTCGGTTCTAGGTTTAATGCTGCGGCCAGTAATCGCCAGGTTCATAAAATATTTCATTTGGTCGGTGCTTAAGCGTCAAAACATTAGTTCAAGTATTGTGGGATTATCTTCGAAATCAATTCCAGTAACGTTACAAATAAAAACAAGACAGGGCGGAAAGCAAGGTACTGAGATGCCATATTTCCAGAGTGATCATTTCAGATCGCTCGCGCGCTCATCTCTTGGCTGGCACCGTGCGAGGAGAGAAGCCGGCTGCAGCTGGTGGCCGACGCAGTCTGCAGGTATACCGTAGCTTACTGTAGGTCAGGCTGTGTAGAGTTGGGTCGAAAAAATGATTGGGATTATTTTCGCGCTTCTGCATGCAGTTCATTACTTGTTCAGAATTCACCTAGCTTTTGAGAATGAAGCGGAACAGGAATGTTACTGTTACTTTGCTTGATTTTTTTGTGTAGATTCGAAATACTTCATAATGAAATCCCGGGGAATTAAATATTTTATTTTAAAATAAATTCATTTTTGCAGACCTCGTACGTACGCGATGGCGCCTTCTCTGTTGGTGGATGAGACGGCGCGAGTGAGAAAGGAGGCAGCGATGTGCAGAGTGGTGAAGAGAGTGGAGGAAGAGATGGAGGAGAAGGAAGTGGAGCAGATGGAGGAGGAGAGGTCAGTGATCGGTGATGGAGAGTTGAGGAAGAGAATTGAGTTACACGATGAGCGACAAACTGGCTTTTTCGCTTTTTTTGTTTTTGCAAAATATCACGCCTCTCACGAGAGAATCGAGCTGAGCCAGGGAATGGAGAGAAATTCATGAAATGAGTTCTAACCAGATTTGGGCATCCTGAGGCATGTCTAACAATCCCCCAAAGTCTCATTGTGCAGACTTCACTTTGGAGGTCCCTGCATCGGGTCGGATCTAGGCACCTCCCTCTTTGAGGGCTCATTTCGCCTCTCGTGAAAGATATGCGAAAATAGCCCACTGAGTGACCCCCACTCATTTTTCGAGTTCTATCGATCCATGTAGCTCATTTTGTCTGAAAGTCCATTTTAACAGATGCACACAGTAGGCTAATTTTCTCAAAAGTGTAGGTAAAGAAGCAGCGAATTTTCCCATAGGTTGTGTGGTTTTTCCTGAGCTATCGAATAAGTGGTTTGTTCCAAAAATACGGGTACTAGGGTTAGAGTTAAGGCCTTTTTTCACTTTCATACTACAGACCGCTCTCACTGCTCGTTCAGCCATGAATGATCGAGTCTCACCCAACTTTACTGTTGAAAAATAACTTCAAATTGACGGAAAAGGTAAAATGACCTTAACTATAACCCTAGTACCCGTATTTTTGAAACAAACCACTCATTCTATAGCTCTGGGAAAAGTCTACAATACGCGAAAAAACCAGCTGCTTCTTTAACTACACTTTTTAGAAAATTGACATGATGTGTACCACTGTTAAAATCAATTTTCAGACAAAACGAACTATATCGATCGATAGAGCTCGAAAAATGAGTAGGGGTCACTCAGAGGTCACTTTTGCTCTATCTCCAAATGTAAGCGCGATACGAGCTCTTAAAGTGAGTGATGCCGAGATAAGGCATGATCTAGGGAGCCGGAAAATGAAGTATGCACAATGAGGCTTTGGGGGTCAATTAGGCATGCCTCAGGATGACCAAACACGGGTAGAACACATTTGACGATTTTCGTTCCATTCCCAAGAATGACGATTCTAACTCGATTCTCTGGTGAGAGGCGTGATATTCTGGATAAATCGGAAAAGATCGGTTTCAACCATCCAAATAATAAGTGCGCAGCCGCGAATAACTTTAGAATAGTTTAGAATAGTTTAATAACGAATAGTTTACATTTGAAACTTTTCGAAATTGGATATGTGAAGCGCAATATCGACATTGACAGTTTTCAAACGACTAGGTGATAACAATCGATGGCACTTTGGTCGGATGAGAGCCATTGCGTCATGCTGCCTTTGATATATCAAAGTCGGCATGACGTCATCGTTCTCATCCGCCCTAGTGCGCAATCGATCGATCGATTGCAGCCCCTTGGATGACTCGACTGCTGCAGCAGCTGCAGATCACGAGAGAGAAATGGTGCAGATGAGAGTGATGGAAGGCGAGGAGAAGAAGGGAAAGAAGGAGGAGGAGGAAGAGGTGGGATTGGATGTTGGAATTGAAAAAGGAGATGCGCTTGCATGCGAGCTGTGGTTCCGTAGTCAATAATGAGTGGAGCACGAAAACCAAGTGTGATTCATATCATTTATTTGTAGAATAGGGAACTTCGTACTATCAAGGATCCGTAAATTTGATATTCTTTTGAACAGAGAATGAAACACCAGGAGAGCGGGCTATGCAAGGTGTCGTTTTTGATCGATTTGTTTCTTCTTTTTTAGGAAGAGATAGAAGACGAGGAGGACGAAGGGAAGAGGGCTCTCGGCAAGAAGGAGATCCACATCCAGAGCAGAAAGGAGAAGAAGAAGGCAGCGAAGAAGAGAAGGGTACGGTAGATTATTGATTGATTACGAGGAGGGTACGATAGTATATTTATGGCTGGCACGGTAGGGAATGAGGAGAATACGGTAGTGGCAGTAGGTCATGAGTGTGATTGCAGCTGGAGGAGAAGGCTGCGGCATCTGCAGCCAAGAAGCAGAAGAAGACGAATGCTGCGGGAAGCGAGCAGCCGAAGGTGGGCTATGATTATTATTAGTTTTGCTTAATTTAAGATGGTTTTATAATCACATTATGTCAATCTGACTTTCTTTGATTGCGAATATTAAATTTTCGAATAACCGACTAGTGAGGTACAAATTCACCAAGTCATAAATTTAAAAAATATTTCTATGATTGTACTATGAACATCTCTTTCGTCATGTCAATATTATATTTTTTTTCACGATGGATCTCCCATATATCAGAGAAATAAACCTGGTGAACCGAATAATCGATTAGTAAGGCACAAATTCACCAAGTCATAAATTGAATCATTCACAATTTTTAGTTTTTTTCCCGTTCTTGTTAAACATAAACTGGAAATTAAATCTAGTGTTTGTTTTCAGCTACTGGTGAAACGTGGTTTGTGCTAGTCAGAATTTTAAAAAAAAGATGATTCCGTTGTAGCTCGAAAAAATAATGCGAGTTTGTTGTAAGCACTTATATTTTCATAACCAGAAGTCTCCCAAGAAGGAAGAGAAGATCAAAGATCAAGAACCAAAGAAGAAAGTCGAGGAGAAGAAACCGCAGACCGTGAAGAGTGTGCCAGTCCCATCCCCTCAGGTACAGTAGATTACTGTAGGATACGGTAGAATCGTCCTGGGATGATAATTCTAAGATAACTTTACTCATTCCTTCCACTCACGGACTAGAGAAAAAATGCGAGAGAACGCCAATTTAGTTATCGTTGAAGTGCCAATCCTGATCTGGAATACGATATTGATAAAATATTGATTTAATTGCAGCCGATCACGCCCGATCTCCAGGAAGTAATCGATATGGCTGTGCTAGATTTCGACTGATTTTTATCCCCATGTTATTGGTTAATTTGTTCCGCCTATTTGTTGTTTTCATCGTTACTTTTGCTTCCCTGTTTGTTGAGTTTTGTTGCGTTTCGATAAATGATAAACGTTATTGTTTCTTGAAATATAGCAGCATTTTCAAGGTTCTCACAGTGAGCCAATTACATATCTATCAATCGGGTAATCCGACTCTCGATTCATTTGCTTCACTACCACTTTGGCGGAGTTTATTGAGTCGTCATGCGTGTTTGCTCATGTGCGTTTCATTACACGGATCCCCGTGATGCTCTTGAAACAACTACTACCGTGTTTTTTGTAGCCAAAAAGCAGCTATGTCTCTTTTTCGACAGTTTCGAACCAAGACGACACCAAAAGTTACGTTTTCTGTCCTCATAGTACAGTATATTGCAGGCCACAACATCTAGATCAGAATCAGCTGTAGCACGCATTCTATCGAATATCTCGAGTGGCTGCGTCGGCTACATAGAGTCCCTGCAGAAGCGAGATCCCAAACTGGGTGAAGGGAGAAACGGTAGGGAAGGAGTACTGTAGCGCCCTGTTAATTGATTAGTTCCCAAGTAGATGTTACTTTTGCTACAAATGTGGGTTGTAGCGAATTTGGCTCTTGTGCTGAAGCCCAGATGAACATTTTCCAGCTCCCAATTTTCATTTTTCTATGAAAGTTTACCGGTCAATTCATAGCATTGATCTTAAGATTGTCGTAATTCTTAGAATGAATGTATCCTATCTTAACTGCTATCCATCCCAACCTAAACTCCATGATATACGATCTGGGTTTCAGCACAAGAGCCGCGAATTTTTAGGTTGGCCTCTTAAACCCCCCCCCCCCCCCCATCCTATTTATTGTTACAAAATTTTAGAGATATCGTCATTGTTTTCTTTGTTTTGCTTATCGCATTTCTAGAGCTTTCTATCAGAATATTCTCATCTGTCAGTATTGTGTGTTCACTGGCCAACAGTTCGTTTTATACAGTGTATCTGTGTAAGTGATTACATGATGATGAAGATTGAAGTGATCGTGATTGCATGTCGTCGTAGTGGAGAGGCGAAGCCGGAAGAGGAGGAAGAGCCGGAGCCGGTGAATGGTTTGAAACGGGCCACGACCGGCTTCTTCCTTCTTCCCGGTTCTCGCCCTCTCAGTGGTTCATCGACCACCATCCCGTATCTCTCTTCCGCTCTCCTCCCATGGACAAGTAGTGGTTGACTCGACCCGCAACGGGCTTCGACTCCTGAAACGAATTAAGTGGGTACGGTATGTTACACAAATTCTTTGGGGTATGTCGGTTAATTGAGTATACGGTATATTGATTGGGTTACGGTACCTGCTCCTTCCCTTCTTCCCCTCTGGCGTTGTCATCTCGACTCGCACCGAATCGTTTACGTTCAAGTGCCACGCGCCGCCCTGAAACGAATCGATTGATATCTAGAGGGTACGGTAGTTGATTGAGTACTGTAGCTTGAGGGGCACGGTATCACCTTGATGAGCAGATACTCCCCGACCTCTGCAGCCATTCGTTCTCGAGAGGCAGACGGGGAAATCTGTAAATTTGCAACTGAGGATATACTGTAGTGCGATATATTGATTGCTATGTAATAACGGGTGAATGATACGAAAATGTAGTTATTTTGAATGTTCTTACACAAGGGGGAAACTTTTAATGGATGCAATAATGACGTAATAGTGCCCAATTCCATTGACCTACCGAGTCCATCGTGGAGCAAGTGGTGGTGCAATCGGCCCGCAGCGAGATTTCGTCTACTATAGTGTTGGGAGGCGCCCACGGGTCTGGAAAAGCGAAAAGGTCGATATTTGGGCTATTTTAGGTTTCCCGTTGCGCTAGTATTACTTTGTCGAAATTTTCCCGTTAGGCTGATCGTTGGAGTCTTTTATGTGTCTCAAAATGCAAATAACTGATTTATGTTGGATATTTTGAATGGTGTATTGGTATACTGTTTGCGGGGTACGGTACCATCGTATTGATCGAGGTTCGCCGATGGGACCTCGAGTGTGAACGTGTCGCCGTCGTTCAGTTGGAAGCTGTGCCGACGGGCCGTTGAGAGGGAGGGCCTGATTTGGGGATAAGGTAATTACGGAGGGTACTGTAGAGTGAGTGAGGAGTAAGGTAACTGACTCGGCGTTCTCATCTCTGATGTTGGCTATGACGGTCTCGAGCGCGCGTTGTACAGTATCCGAGTCGGGTCTTGAAAAGTTAGTCGTCGATCAATCATTGATGCTGTACTCACCTGTTCTGCTGCGGTAGGCCAGCCAGCCCCTCACGAACGGTCGCTGTATCTCCTAGAAACTCTTTCCACCTATCGGGAGCATCGACGATTCGCGTCAGCGAGACGGCTCTGAAAAGTGAATACGGTAGGGGCACTGCTGGGAATACGCTAGCTTACGTGGCGCATCGCGAAGTACTGTGGTGCAGTGCGGTGTGTAGGTCCTCCAGACTCAGCGAGGTGCTGCATTCATACGTTACTGTAGGTGGTGAATATCGATTGGCTTATTACCGTAGCGAGTGGTAGGATTCGGTCTCTCGCTGCGTAATCTCGTCCTCATCGACCTCCATTCGAGTATCGATCGATATCCAGTAGATTACGGTAGGATGAAGGGAGAACGGTATCGAGCTGATAGTCGATCGATCCAATCGACCGACGAGACCGTCCGAGACGAGCGAAAAGGGTAGAAATGAAGAGAAATGGAGGGAGAGGAGAGAGGAGAGAGGGGGAGATTGTGTGAGAGAGAAAGAGGGTTGTTTACGAATCTAGTCGTAATCAAATTATCTTTGATAGAGGATTGTTAACGTGATAAATGATATTTTTTCGGGTCCTTTCTCCTTGCCAGCCCATGGCTCAATTCTCATGTTACATTCCTATTTCATTGCATCCTCATTTACGTCCGTTGATGTCGATTCCACTCAATTTACCATCGCGCGTCGAAATACCCTATTTTTCAGTCCCCCAGTCAAGTACCATCAGCGATCGATTGCCTACCGCACCTTGGTCCAATCAAGAGTTACGGTAGTGTGGTGGATCACCCTCTCTCCATCCTCCAATCATGTCGGGGCACTGTGCTGCCTTCGCGGCAATGCGAGATCTGGACGATATCTACGAGCACATGAACCAGTTCTGCTTGGAGTGTATAGAGTGAGTGACGATTACGGTAGTTCGGTGGGTCAGAATAGTGATTATGGTTGATCGTTGGCGCAACTTCGTGATCTAATATTGTACGATTCCAGAGCGCAACTGATAGATGTGGCCAATGGTCAGGAGCTAATCTTCACCGATGCGCCGCCCAGTTGGATCGGTAGGTCAAAAGAAGGGAAGGGGTACGGTACATGAAGGGTACGGTTGCTGGTTCGAATTCATTTTCCTTCCGAGAACCCATTGCGCAATCAGTGAAAATAGTCGATGAACATGCTTATTACAATAGCATGTAAACGAGAATCACAAAATATGAAGAGCGAAATTATGCGATTGCCTTATCGTTTAGCATTTATTTAGTTCAAATTACAAAATTAAAATAATTAAAATAATTTAGCTGAGGCGGAGGCGCGCGAGGCAGTGAGAGAGGCGGAGGAGAGGGAGGAGAGAGAGAAGAAAGAGGAGATGGAGAGAAGGAGGGCAGCAATGGAGAAGAAGAGGGAGAAGAACGGAGAAGGAACACAGATCACTTGGGCAAGCACTGAGGTGAGATGCTGTAGCTTTATCAGACTTGAAATTGTATTTGCAGATTTTATTTATTTAACAATAGAGAAAGCTAAACTACTTCAGTCGATGCCGCTATGCTTATGAACGACTAGTGAAACATGAAATGAGGTGTGCATTGTGTATTACAACGATGTACTGCGTAACAAAGATTTTGCAAGGGCCATTTAACACACGTCTTCTGAGAGATCGCAGGTGGGGTATGACAAAATGTTCAACGTGGTCCAATCTCCACATAATTTTCATGGATGATACATCTGAGGCCCACTAACGTTTATGTAACATTTTGGAGCCAGGAATTGGAAAGTACCTAAAAGCCGGCTCTGAAAATTTTGAAAATTTAAAAATTCATAAAATGCTTCGCTCGTGGATATCTTTTCTTTCCATTTTCAATGTTTTCTGACCTATTCATTCCGATTTCCTTTGAAAAAACCGAAGATTTCAATACTTCACAAAATCACATATTTCACGAAATTTCTCAGATTTCATGATTTTATGAAGTATTGAAATCTTCGGTTTTTTCAAAGGAAATCGGCATGAATAGGTCAGAAAACATTGAAAACGGAAAGAAAAGATATCCACGAGCGAAGCATTTTATGAATTTTTGAATTTTCAAAATGTTCAGAGCCGGCTTTTAGGCACTTTTCAATTTCCGGCTCCAAAATGTTACATAAACGTTAGTGGGCCTCAGTTGTATCATCCATGAAAATTTTGTGGAGATTGGACCACGTTGAACATTTTGTCAAACAGGGGTCTAGGATTCATGCAATCTCTCAGAAGACGTGTGTTAAATTATATATTTTTATATATTAGGCAATTCAGTTCTCTGCAGGAAGCGAAGAGGGTCGAGGTTCGCAAACTGGCGGGCGAACTCTCCGATAAACACCTCGAGCACGAGATTAAGAAGATTATGCGAGTCAGCGAGTGAGTTTATGATCTTTGATCTTTTCTCTTCAATCTCTCTAATCTCCATCCTCATGTGGGACGTAATACTGGAGAACTTTAGTTTAAATGTGTTGAATCAGTGAAAAATTCAAAGCAATGACAATGGTGTTTCAGCCTATTTCCATAAGTAATGGTGCAGCTTGAGAGTCAATGCCATTTCTATTGCTCGGTTAAAATATCACTCTAATCATTCACTTAGACGGATGAGAGATTAGACATGAAAATTGTGCTATTATTGAAAATATCAACATTATCAACAGTACCTCATTTTTCAGTGCGGAGGCGGCTCAGATGCGACTGGACCTGAAAAGAGAAGCAGCCCTCAAGAAGAGGGAGAAGGAGAAAGAGAAGGAAAAGGTGAGAGAGGGAGGGGTATGAGAGGTACTTATGTGTATTGATGGCAAAGGGAGTAATTTTGCATTTTCTTATTTGCCAATGCATAATTTTTTTCCCTTGAGTATCTTGAAAGAACTGATTTATGGCATCTTCTCCGCTTATTTTGCATCTCTGAAACGCAAATACGCGTCCATTTTATTTTCAATCTTCTGATTTTTTTTCGAATTCCTGATTCTTTGTTTGAGGAGGAACTCAAAAAGAAGAAAGAAGAGCTGAAGCAGACCAATCCCGAGGCAGTCTTAAACAGGAAGACGAAAAATCAGGTATGATGACTAGAGTTCTCTTGTTGGAAAATTTTCCGATTTTCCAATAACGAGAACAAAGGGGTCTCTCACTCATCTCATTTTCCAATAACATCCATTGTGTGGTGGAATTTTCCAATAGCTTATTGGAAAACTATTAGAAAATTTTTGATTGAGTTTCAACGATCAATGACCCCTTGTCCCTTTGCTTTCTTATTGGAAAATCATTTTCCAATAATTTTCCAATAAGAGGTCATTTCCAATAAGCGGCAGCCTGATTTTGCGGCGTTATTGGAAAATGAGAGGGAGGGGGGTAATTTTCCAATAACGATTTTTTTCCAACAAGAGAACCCTAATGATGACAGTTGATCGATTAAAGATTGATACGTTAGTATTATCATACGGTAGTATTATCTCGACAATTCCATGTGAGGCGGTATTGATTTTTCAAGAGAACATAAACTGAACAGGGATACTGTAGGCAATCTCGATTATTGATTATTTTCCCTGATTCTTCAGCAATTCGGGCTGACTCGACCATGGCAGCCGCAGCTTGACAGGGCGATTGCCATTGGAGACGAGAGAAGATCCGCGTTGAGTGCAGAAGAACAGAAGAGGTGAGAAGGGTGGGAAGAGTACGGTAGGAGTGATATATGATTGACACACAACGAATGCTCTCGATCCTCGGGAGCAGCGAAGACTCTGTTTTTTTGCGATTTTTTTAGAATAACGGAATCCCAAAGTTGTACAAACACAGTCGGGATGAATTGAATTATGTTTGAAATGATTCTGGAATCGATATTGTTTCTACGTCGAGTGTACTCTTATGACGAATTTATGAAACGCGACTCTGCGAGGCAAATATTTTTTGACACATTTATCCTCATATCACGTAAACTCTAATCTCCCTTTCTAGGTACGTTGCAATTGTCGCCAATTTCCACCAGATCGACAGTTCAACTCGTTTCCAGCAGAATAGGACGGATCTCAAGGTAATCAGACTGCTATTGTTGATTCCTTCGGCCATATTATTTCTTTCCTCAATGATTAGCACCTTTCCATTACTCGCTTTGTCGACTTGTCTGACCTACTAGAGAGCACGGGGAATGGAGTCTTCCTCTTTACCTGTTCACTACCTTATCACTCCTCTTCTGTAGGTGTACGACGATCGTCTTTCTGCCGAGCGACAGATCGTCGACTCTCTCGTGAGGGCTCAGTTGAAAGATGCGAATGTGAGCATGAAGGAACTGAATACGGAGGTCCAGCACGTACTGGTGAGGTTTAGCTATTTTTGTTTCTTTTTTTGGTGTTTCGACTAGTAGGAAAAGTAAAAGAAACGTTAAAAATTGCACTGGTATGGTTTGTGTTTCAGCTGCGATTAATCTGTGGCGGAGGTTCAAATAAATAATTCTTTGCCTCTGCAACCGAACATTGAAATAAATTCTTTCTGTGTATCTGTCTTTCACCTTCATGCTGTGTTAGTATATGAGGCCGTCCGCGATAGATTCAACAATTCCTCACTGGAGCTTCGTACAGCAAAAAAATATGAAATTTCTGCAAACTTGATCCTAGGGGCTATTTTTGATTCTAAACAAAATGGCGTTGTCAGTTTATCGATATTCCGCCATTGGGCTCCGATATGGTACCGGAACTATCTCGGCAATTTTTGGGTTTTTGAATGCTGCTCATGTAAAAATGAAGGTAGAAATGTGAAATTTGGACCACTAATGTAGAATTTTGTGGGGAACACGCCTATTACGTTGAATTATCATGAAACACAAAAGTTCCTTCAAAAAATCGAAATTTTGAACCAAAAAAGTGCGGGCATCGACACATAGATCAATGTATTCGCTATGCGATTCTGAATATTTCATATGTTGGGTGCAAGAGAACCAAGCCCGACGAAAAAAAGTTGCTAACGATTTTCTGAGGCGCATCACGCTTTCTGAACGCGCGTCAATGCGCATGTCGTGGTTGGAAATTGCCTAGTGAGTTTGGCTCTTCAACCAAAGACCATGGGTTCGAATCCCCAAGTTGGCCAACCTTTTTGCCAGATTTTTCGCATCGTTTTCACGCACTTTATTAGTCGGATTTGCTTATATCAGGTGTGCACTTGCCTTGGATGCATGTCAGAACACTGATAACCTTTTTTTCAACAAGAATAGAGGACAAGGTACATACGATGCCAAAAGAACGACCCACATAATTTGAGAAACATGTAGACATCATTAATATCTAGTTAGTCGTTAAGAATATCCGTCGATAATTCCTTTTCCCGATAATTCCTCTTTAAAGAATAGTGTGTCAACGTCCGAACCAAATCTTTCAAGCACCATTCTAGATCTGATTGCCCTAAATTTAGGGTTATTGCACGCAGAATGGTTTTAGACATTACCTCATTTCATCCGTCATTTGACTAATCAGAATACGATTAGCCAGAGCTAATGCCAATCCGCCCCCCGCCCCTACCGGAAAGACAATGAGCCCGACTATTGCAGTAGGAATAAGCAAATATAAGCAAATCCGACTAATAAAGTGCGTAAAAACGATGCGAAAAATCTGGCAAAAGGGTTGGCCAACTTGGGGATTCGAACTCATGGTCTTTGGTTGAAGAGCCAAACGCACTAGAACAAACTTTCTGAGAGAATCAACATATTTCTTCAGCGACTTGGCACTGGCCGATAATTATAATTCCTGCTGACGTCGCCAATTGGTCGGTCTCCACGAGGGAAATCGACGAGCATCGCCAGATTTTCGATCCGCATCCGCGCGGTCGCGGGCGCGGATATCGACAAATTAACTACGGTAGCTTCGAAATTTTTATATCGACTCCAATCACTGCGGCGGTAGGGGCGCTGCATTCCTTGACAAATTCTAAGACTTTTTTTACTCCAGAGAGTTTTTCGATCAGATTCCATCTAAGGCCGGAAATCGATAATTCCACTTTTCTTTCGTACATGAAAGCAGTTCCCCAGAAATTTTTCAAGAACTCCCCTAAATATTATTCGTGATCTAGCTTCTACTTGAATCGATACCTACTCCCATAGAACAGCGCGATTCAACTAGACGCGTAAGTTGGTCAAAATGAATTATGGTGTAATTTTTGGGTTACTGTAGGTGAGTGCACAAGTTGGACGACTTTTCCCAATTGGTGTAGGATAGCTTCAAATTGATTTTCAGACCATTTAACACCTGTTGGGAAATGTCGCCCTAACTTCGCACTCGCATACCGTAACCCAAAAATTACACCATAATTCATTCAAAATTGATTTTGACCAACTTACGCGTCTTGTTGAATCGCGCTGTTCTACGGGAGAATGTATCGAGTCAAGCAGAAGCTAGATCACCAATAATATTTAGGGGAGTTCTTGAAAAATTTCTGGGGAACTGCTTTCATGTACGAACTAAAAGTGGAATTATCGATTTCAGGCGTTAGATGGAATCTGATCGAAAAACTCTCCGGAGTAAAAAAGTCTTAGAATTTGTCGAGGGATGCAGCGCCCCTACCGCCGCAGTCATAGGAGTCGCTTTTAAAATTTCGAAGCTACCGTATTTAATTTTTGAAATTCCGCGCCCCGCCCGCGCGGATGCGGATCGACATTCTGCCGATGCTCGTCGGTTTCCCTCGTGGAGGCCGACCTACTGGTGAAGTTAGCAGGAATTGGAATTTTCGGTCAGTGCCAAGTCTATTCCGATTATCTCAGATAGTGTGTTCTAGGCAATTCCCAACCACGACATGCGCATTGACGCGCGTTCAGAAAGCGTGATGCGCCTCAGAAAATCGTTAGCAACTTTTTTTCGCCGGGTTTGATTCTCTTACACCCAACATATGAAATATTCAGAATCGCATAGCGAATACATTGATCTATGTGTCGATGCCCGCACTTTTTTGGTTCAAAATTTCGATTTTTTGAAGGAACTTTTGTGTTTCATGATAATTCAACGTAATAGGCGTGTTCCCCACAAAATTCTACATTAGTGGTCCAAATTTCACGTTTCTACCTTCATTTTTACATGAGCAGCATTCAAAAACCCGAAAATTGCCGAGATGGTTCCGGTACCATATCGGAGCCCAATGGCGGAATATCGAAAAACTGACAACGCCATTTTGTTTAGAATCAAAAATAGCCCCTAGGATCAAGTTTGCAGAAATTTCATTTTTTTTGCTGTACGTATCACTTACTGAATCTATCGCGGACGGCCTCATATCTGGAGTCGATTTTGAGCAGAAATTAGTTCACGCATTAGTATGATTGTCGTCTTCACTCCACTAGATCCAATTAACAACTAATGTCTGTATTTTCTCAGCAACGTTGGTCTGCTCGATACATGCACGACAAGAGTCGATTCGAGAAGATGAAGACGATACCGTGGAGGAAGGAGAGCGAACCTACTCGTGAGTTGGGGAAGTCTCAGTGGCCCAAGTTGGAATCAGTCCTGTTTTATCATTGGGTGCCTCACCCTACGCTAAAGTGACTTTACAAGTTGCATCCAACGCAGAAAAAGTTGGATTCAGGGCAGGATCCAACTTGTAAATGACTTTTGCGTAGGGGGAGGCACCCAAGGATAAATCAGGGCTAATTCCAACTTGGGCGCCTCCACCTGAGGGTGGGAGTGGTCATTATTCCCTTCATATTGCTTTTTTTGTCTCGCTTGTCATATAGGGATACTCGAGAACTAATCATATAGGGTCATATAGGGATACTCGCTTGTCATATAGGGATACTCGAGAACTAAGACTCCTATAGAATCTAGATGACAAAGGGGATACGATCAATTATAATTCACTCTCATTTATAATTGATCGTATCCCCTTTGTCATCTAGATATGACATCGTATTATCATGCTTATAAGTTGCCTGTAACATTTACCCCTAATCATCCTATCATATCGCATGATAAAGAATTATTATTAGAATTAAAGGATGGGAGTGGTAGTTGGTTTTCTGCTAGATTCTCATTTTGATCGTACATAGATGGTCATGAGTTCGACCCCCCTCGCCTGCAGATCCACCCAGACCACGGGGGTTAAGAAATAGGTCAGAAATCCACCACCACGTGCACACAACACGGGCGGTAGCCTCACGCATAGGTCGCTGATAACATCAGGACAGACTGAACGCAGAATTGGCGCGGGGGTGGCAAACCAGCCTTGCTTGGATGCCTCAACTTACGTTTACGTTTTTACGTTTTACGTTTTATAGATGCTTGAATGGGCGAAAATACTTTCATATCTGTGTTGATTCTTTCACCTTTCCCGAATTCAAAAGGGAAAATGAGAATTCTCAGGCAGGTGAGAGAGCATGTGATTTGAAGAGATCGAGTGATGCAATGGAATCCTTTCAGCCTCCGAGGGCGTCCTTAAGCCGCAGCTGGAGCGAATGCTCATGGCAGCGGCGAATCCCAAACTGATGGTGAGTCGAAGGGAGAGTGTATTTATCCGTAAGACGAGGTCGAACTCTTTTTGCCAATTTCTTAGGTGTTTCTAAGGAAGGTTGAAGCAAGGAACCGAAGGGCCGATTTTTGATAGTGAAAGGAGAAAAATGAATACAAAATGTGATTCGAGATTTAGAGTTGCAACAATATCACAATGTCAAGTCATTCAATATTTTTTTACTACACTTGGTATGAACATCTATTGAAGAATTTTTTGTTTTGTCTGGAAGTGAGGAGCAGGTCGATTGTAACTGACTATGATGACTGTTGTTGTAGGAACGTTGAAACATAGAATGAATAAGTTTGTTGAAACTTTTATTGTTCAATGATAAATCCGTTCAGTTGCCTCCTTCGATGCATGACCGAGTGCATGTCAACTATACTCCGCACCGATTCGACCCGAGGAACAAACAAAGCACGAAGATTGGAGACGATCAAGTCAGTGCTCCGATTTTCAGCGAAAGAAGCGCGCCACTTTTGCGAAGCGGCGCTGCCGCACACTCCTCGTTTGGATGCTCTTTCTCTCTGAGTATCCAAGACGAGAGGGTATGTGCAACGAGGAGTTTGTGGCCGCGCCGCATCGCAAAAGTAGCGCGCATCCTGCGTTAAAAACCGGAGTGGGAATTACGAGATGTTTTTACTGAAATGTTTTCCATAATACCAAATCGACTAAAGATGGTGCATTTGTGAATGATATTTCCAACGTCGAATGCAAGATAATATGATTGATAATAACTAATTGATTATCAACCATATCACGCTGATAATTGAAAATGATTTTTGTCCGAGTGAGGTAGTCATTCGAAAGTGGTAGGTGTTGTGTTTCACAAAGTGGGCATATCCACTGCGCAAACTGTTTTCCTAATTTCAGATTCAGATCACATCGTTTAAATAATTATGAAAAAATTATAATGGTATTCTACGTACGAATGATCGTAGATCCTCTTTCTCTACTTTACATTCTTTTATCTTTGATCTCCCTAGGCCCTCCTCTCCCTCTGCTCCGACACGGGCTGCTCGATCGCAATGGAGTGCACGACAGCAGTGCATCTGATGACACGACCGGGCGAACCGAGGAATTACACTTATAACATTCCCATCTCCGTATTCGAGCAGTTCAGAGCAGGTACGGTAGGGGATACGGTAGGGATGGTACTGTAGATTGGGAGTCAGAATACTGTAGGTTACATCACTGAACAGGTTAATCTTTGATCTTTCGCAGGTTCGGCTATTCGTCACTGTTTCCTCGGAAAGCCCCGCCCTCAGAGTGGCATCTCTAATCAAACACTACTGCACATGGTGGCCAAGTATCGCGTTAAGAGCACATTCACTAAGAAAGAGGTACGGTAGAGGGGTACGGTAGTGGTCGGAATAGGATCGATTACGGTGATTGCAGGACCCGCACCCGAAGCCGAGCAGCAGTAGGTATACGGTAGCGCCTGCGAAGAGTACGGTAGAGCAGAGGGAGGGAGGAGAAGGATTCTCACTGCTGGATGATCTACTGGGATCGGTAAGGAATGAAGCGCAAAAGGCAATCTACTGCCAGCTTCTTCAGCGTTGCAAAGTGATTGTGTAAGATGATTTTTTGTTCACGTTGTTAATTCCTTCAACTTGTGCTCCGTAACATAATATTCTGATAGCCTTAGATTTTTTTTCTTATATGATGAAAATATATGCGATATTCATTCACTTAACTCTCCTAAATCAACGAAATCCAAAATGTTATCTTCTCAGATCCTGATGCCCACTTCCTCCTCCACTCTGAATGGAGGAGGTCAGCCATCTGAAGTGAAGCCCTCCTCTACCGATCACTCTTACGCGCTGTTCAGCATTCCATCGGTAGGTCAATGTTAAACTGTAGAAGGATGGCAAAATGGTCATATGAAATTGCCCTCCCCTACCGCTTGGAACACGTAATTGATGCGTGTGAATTTCGGGTTGCGTACGTATAATTTCGGGTTGCGTACGTATGGGTTGCGTCAGCTTGGGCAACCCGGAGAGTATCGCCTACTTGGTACACTTCAAGAGGAGGAGCACGGACGGATTCCCATCGTCTCGAGTGATCTACCGTCAAGAAAGCCCCGCTGTCTGCGTTGTGAGTTCCTAACCGGCGCAAGTCAGGTGTTCGGCGGCAGGATGATCTACTTCGATGCTCAACGGAGATCCGTCACGATCGTCCCTACAGTTGACCAGAGAAGCCAAAGAAGATCCCATCCCTTGACCTAACGACGCTCTGAGACCGAAGATCCCCATTCCCTCCACACTGAAGTCACCCTCCTGCAGGACCATTGTGCCTGACGTCAGGATAAATATGATAAATATGATAAATATGATCTTCAATAGTGTTAACTTGTGAAATAAGCGATTTCAATGGCGGTTCCACGAAAATATTTTTTTTAAATGGCCTCAACGGGCATTTTAATCTAACGGTGCTCTGGAGTGCTCATTTTAATGTTATTGTGGCGAATGGAAATTAAAAATGATCACCATGAAGGCATTGAAAGTCATTTTTTCTGATTGTCAGGAAAGGATTATGAAAACCTGCGAATTTCTGGTTGCGAGTATTGCTCAATAGTTTCAATTCGAGCGTTCAGCAATTCATCCGTTAGAATGTAGCCTACAATAATAATATTAATCATTGGCGTATGAGGGCATTTAATTCTGAAGGACACTACGTTGGATGAGACCTATGACGTCATTTTGCCCTTGATATTTCAATGGCGGCATGACGTCATAATTCTCATCCGGCCTAGTTCCTTCTGAAAGGTATCCCTGAGATATTACAGCATAAAGGCATTTTAAATTATTACTGATTGCTAGGACAATATTATGGAAACCTGCGAAATTCTGGCTGCGAGTATTGTTCAATAGTGGCCGCTCGTGCGGCCAGCAATTATCATTTGGAGTGTTGCCGACAATAATAATATTAAAACGCGTTATCCCTTAGAACGGGAGGGGGGTGGCACAGGTTTTTCAAAATGATCTCCCAGCAGCCATACGTTGGGTATGGAGTCACCAAGAGTGGACCACACTTCAGCCGGAAAATGTTTCAAAAATTTTAACTTTTTGGCGCGAAATTTAAGAAAAAAATATTTTCGATATCAGAGACAAGCTATACACCATTTGAAAGAGCGTGACAAGTTATGCCAAAATGTAAGACAGTTTTCAAATTTATCAAAATTTGACTGAGCAATGTCGAAAAAACCAACATTTTTGATGACCTGCTGCGATCATCATCTCACTGCTCGTCTGAAACTCAAAAGTTAATCCTGAATTTTTGATATATGGCGCTCTGTTGCATGCAGATTCTGAATCTGCAATGAAAATTTGGAATTTCTTGGACCGAACACGCTTTTCGATTGATTTCCTAGAGCGCAATCGTCGACCAGGGTTCGATCCCCGCCGGCGCATATCTTTTGCAAAGTGTTTTGCTTGCTTTCAATCATTGCCGCGTTAGGGGCGATGCGTCGGCGATCAGATTCTAAAACTTTTTTACTTCGGTGAGTTTTTCGATCAAATGCGATCTACGGCCGGAAATCGATATTTTTGTTGTATCCTTGTCCCTTGTTGATGTCCACGTAGACGGGAGAGGACGGATAAACACACCGTTTATCGACGAATAAATAAATAGGAGAAAATACTACAACAAAGAGCCGTCAACCAGCTAGGGTGAGAGAGCGAGAGAGAACTGACAACTTGGGGCGACGCAACAATTGCATAAATACGACTGAGTATAAATACTGCGCGTCAACACCATTTGAATCGCTATTTATGGGAATGCGACCTTAACTACGGTAGGCGCGTTTGGCGGGGCGCACGAAGTGCGATGGGTCACATACATGCAATCTGTGATAAGAATTATTACTAAAAGGTTATTACTAATTCTTATACGACAATTTTCATTTTTGTTTCCTACAAGAATACAATATCGATTTCCGGCCTTAGATAGCATCTGATGGAAAGCTCCCCGAAGTAAAAAAGCCTTAGCATTCCCCCCCCCCACCGCCGCAGTGAAATCAACTTAAAACTTTTTTTGACGATTACGGTAGCTTTATACCGTAATCGTCAAAAATGAAAAGATCGATTTCCGGCCGTAGATCGCATCTGATAGAAAAACTCCTCGAAGTAAAAAAGTTAGATTTTGGTCGCCGACCACTTCCCCCTACCACAGTAATGTTTGAAAGCAAGCAAAACACTTTGCAAAAGATATGCGCCGGCGGGGATCGAACCCTGGTCGACGATTGCGCTCTAGGAAATCAATCGAAAAGCGTGTTCGGTCCAAGAAATTCCAAATTTTCATTGCAGATTCAGAATCTGCATGCAACAGAGCGCCACATATCAAAAATTCAGGATTAACTTTTGAGTTTCAGACGAGCAGTGAGATGATTATCACAGCTGGTCATCAAAAATGTTGGTTTTTTCGACATTGCTCAGTCAAATTTTGATAAATTTGAAAACTGTCTTATATTTTGGCATAACTTTTCACGCCCTTTCAAATGGTGCATAGCTTGTCTCTGAAATAGAAAATATTTTTTTTCTCAAATTTCGCGCCAAAAAGTTAAAATTTTTGAAAAATTTTCCGACTGAAGTGTAGTCCACTCTTGGTGAGTCCATACCTAAAGTATGGATGCTGGGAGATAATTTTGAAAAAAACTGTGCCACCCCCGGGTCTTTTCGTTGCATTCTTACAGAGAACGCGTTTTAAACATTGGCGTATGAGGGCTCTGAATTCTGAAGGACGCTACGTTGGATGAGAACTATGACGTCATTCTGCCTTTGATATATCAATAGTGGCATTGCGACATAGTTCTCATCCGACCTAGTCCCTTCTGAAAGGTATCCCTGAGTCTTCCACCTTTTATTATGATATTACAGCATAAAGGCATTTTAAATTATTACTGATTGCTAGGACAATATTATGGAAACCTGCGAAATTCTGGCTGCGAGTATTGTTCAATAGTGGCCGCTCGTGCGGCCAGCAATTATCATTTGGAGTGTTGCCGACAATAATAATATTAAACATTGGCGTATGAGGGCTCTGAATTCTGAAGGACGCTACGTTGGATGAGAACTATGACGTCATTCTGCCTTTGATATATCAATAGTGGAATTGCGGCATAGTTCTCATCCGACCTAGTCCCTTCTAAAGGGTATCCTTCAGTCCTCTTCCTTTTATTGCAGACGACTCAATCGGAGCAGAAAGTGATCATTCGTTCCTCTCCTTCACTACGCAACGACGCGAAGGGAGGAACCGAATATTCTCTCTCAGCCAAGGTAGAGAATGATTGACATCATGCAATGATGCACTTCCTTTATTTTCATTGAATATCTGACTCTGATTCTCTCCATTTTTCACGCTCTAATGCCCACTATGACTGACGAGAGAGTGTGTAGAATGGAGAGAGAATTGCTCAATATTACCGTATCCCCTAGTTACAGTAGTCTCTGCAGGTCGAATTTGCTGCAGAAGCTGGAGTGATAAAGGAGACATACGAGCAGATGCTATGGTGAGTTCGATATTGATACTGTTGGAATTTCTGGTTCTTGAAAAAAGCCTTTGATTGCCAACTGTTTACGGTTTTGGTACGGTGGAGAATGGACTATTCCAACTGTGTACAATTTAACAATTGAGTCCAATTGACATTCCATCTCCATTTTCATTTAAGGGAGAGCTTATTGTTCATAATATGTGAAAAAAGACAGGGACTATGAATTAAACCTAATTGGATTTTTGCTGGTAAACATCGATTAGAGAAAGCTTGGTACCTGCTTGTGTTTTCAGCATAATTTAGTAATTATCTACGTTCCTATCCACAAAAAATGTTAATTAAGGAATTCGATGAAGGCGGTCTTCAAGGGCGCAGTCAACAGTGCCACTGTGCACATGCATCCATTCATGAAGGACGCCCTCCAGGTGGGTACCGTAGGGGTGCGGTAGAAGTACGGTTGAGAGAGATGCCTCGCTTCCGATTACGCCATGGCCTACATTTTTTGTTTTCACTTCGCACACAGGAAACATTGTGGGTAGTAGTAGTGTGTGATTAATCAAGGCTTTGTGAAACTCAAATCGAATGAGCGTTGTTATTTTACAAGATCGGAGAAAGTTGGAAAACTAATTAGAAATAGCCTCGCAAATTGCGAGTCGCAATTTCGAATACTTCTAAAGCGCGAATAAGTGTTTAGAAACATATTTCTAACCGGAATTTGAAAGGTGCGACCAACAACTTATTAATCTTTGATCTCTTCAGATTTCGCATTCTCGTGCTATTCCCATGAGCAATCAATACAACCAGGAGCTGTTCCCACTGTGAGTTTGAGTTACATTAACAACTTTCAATTCTGGCTAATTTTTAATTGAGTAGAATGGGCAAGAGAACTAGGTGCTTGTGTGCACGAAAGGGTGCATGAAGGCTGTAGGCAGACTCGGGGGTGATTGTTCGAGCTAATCTCTCCTAAAATAAATAAATTTTTTTTTCTCTCAAGTGTCACTTAGTAAAATTTTGTTGGAAGGTTCATGTTTATTGGTCTCATCAATTAATGGTGAATCAATCGATAATTGCAGGATGAGCACTCGTACGGAGCAGCTCTCTCGACTGCTCGGGGAGCTGTCGCTGCTGCAGCCGGGAGAGTACCTGCTGCAGGTTGGATGGCACTTTACGATATTTATTTCACTTATCTAGTTCTCTTATTACATAAGAAATTAGTTGAAGTAAAGCAGGCTGTAATGATTTTCGAATTTTTCACGGAAAAGGATCATGGTTATTAGATGTATTACTTTTGGCATATAGTTGTCAGTGAGCGGCTAGTGATGATGAATGGGTTGTTGATTGCCACAAAATAATTCCAACTTCTCTAGTTGTTAACTGATCCGATCACACTCTTTCGCCGTCCTTACTCCATTTCTCTGCAGATCTCACCACTCAGCGATGAGATGATCGTCTACCGTGAGAATCCCACTGGCAATGTGAGTTATGGATGATTATCGATCGATTCCCTACAGTAACCACATAGAAGTAATTGAGTACTGTGGTGTTACTAATCTATGATTATCGATTCATCGATCGCAGGAACTCTTCTTCCGCAAGGGTCCGACCCGCATGTCAGGCGTGCTCAAAGCAGCAGACTACTTCACGGGCATCGATGACAAGAGAGTACTCCACTGGCAGGTATACCGTAGTTAGGAGAGGAGTGGGTACGGTAGAAATCGAGTTGAGTCAGATATGAAACTCGAGCCAAGAGTTTTGAAGTGCTCGTGATATGTCAAATATGGGGGTGGAATTATGTGCTAATATTATGATAAATAAGAGTCATATGGTACAGTTACGGTAGATCAAGTGGGTCATATCATTCGCAACACTCATGACTTCGTATGCAGGTGTGTCAGGGACGAGCGCCGCTCACTCTGTGGCCAGAGGGTCATCACATTCTGAGCACTTACGAGAAGAGAGAGAAGGAGGGAAAGGGAAAGAAGAGGAAGCACGAACTCGGCAAATCGAGAAGTGAAATGACTGGGGAGGAGGTAGGAAATGCATTACTAAATTCCAAATTCCTGTTTTCTCAATTTCAATCAATTAATGCTATGCTTTTCTTCAGAAGAAACTGAACACTTTCAAGAACAACAAGCGCAGGAAATTGAATCAGCAAATGAAACGAGAAGCAGCGAAGGTATGGCAAGAGCCAAGGAAGGACCTTGATGCGCCCGAGTGATCTACCTACCGTACCCAAACGAGATAACGTGATCTAGTTATCGTATCTCTGCCTTGCACCGTATTCCGTTTATTAATTGTGCGCGTGTTGTTGAATTTACAAGTTTTCATTGTGTTTCATGTTTGATGAATTGATAAGTAAAGCTCTGTATCATTATTTTGAAATCAATCTATAATTGTAGAAGGCAGAGAAAAAGGGAAATATATTAGGTCTTGTCATTTCAAATACGGTCGAGTGGCGAGAGAGTGTGGAAATTAAAGAGACGTTTGCCTGAATTGCGAATTCTATACGGTAGGCACATGTACGGTAGTTCTCCGATACTAGGGTTGGTATGCATGGATTCTACTTATTTTTAACATTTATCTAATTTATCTATAAGAGTAAATATGTAGAATCAATTTGAAGTGGAATACTGTAGCTCCGTCTTGTTAGCCGGAGAAAAGGAATACGAAATGTCGCCGGAGCACACCAAGATAATTTGGCGCGTGTTGTTTGAATTTTTGGATCGATCGCTCTCGCTCCCCGTTTATCGATTTGTTGTCTTGCTCTACTTCGAATTTCATTGGTAATGTCTCCAGTCATCTCATTTCACATGTCGCGTCACGGTTATTAGATGGTAGAATCTGTTAGTTCTAGAGCATTGCCCTTGCTTGTCATCGCTTCAGGATTTGCCTCGATTCTCTTCATTATTCTTTCATTTCTTGCGAACTAAGTTTGCGTGCATTAGTTTATCAACGCGTTCAAATTGTATATCGCTTGGGAAATGTTTATTGTTTGAGAAGCGAGAGAGCATAATTTTTTCTGAGCTATCCCACTCATTTTCCCTTTCAACTCGCTCGGAAGCGGTAGATTCAGACAGCTTTTACAATTGATGAGTTGCAGACCTCCTGAGCGCACACTATGTTAATCAGTCTCAGTTGCTGTTCCTCCCTTTGTCAGATTAAATCATCTCTTTTCAACCACCAATTTACCCTTACTTTATTTGTCTGCTTTGGCTTTTATCTGTGTTTCGTAGTGCTCGTCATACCAGATTATCTCTCTCTGTGCAGTCCCCGATGGACGTTTCTCGACTGCTGGACACGCGCGCGCGCGAGATTCTCTGCCAGGCCATCCTGAGGGGAGAAGAGCCGCCCAGCGAAGTGGAGACCCGTCAGTTCATTTCTTTTCTCTCATTTATTACCTGACTTTTTCGCATGCCTAGCTCGAGAGAACGGCTCCTTTTCTCAATTATAGGAAATTCTTTCGTCTGTCTGCGGATCTTGCGCATTTCCAGTTCCACTGTTACATTATATTTCCAAGTTTTGCCAATCGGCCGATACTTTCGCGATTCCGTTGAGACAATACTATTAAAGTTACCGGACGAGGACAAAATTGACCCCCTATTTTTTGTCCTCTATCGAATAGCCGATGGCTGAATTAGTATAGAATGAATGTACAAAAATGTTAAAAATCAACAATACCCTCAAGGGAAAGCCGGAAATGATCAGCGTAATCCCGCGCTCTCTCACTTTTGCATACTCTCTCGTACACGCGACCAGATCAGGGTCAGATCAGGGTTTCGTCCTCGTCCGGTAACTTTAACAACAATACTTAATAATGAGCTGTTCCTCAAGGCGCATCCGGCGTCAACTCTTGAAATGAGAAATATTGATTTATTGATTGATCGATTTCAGGCGCAGCTCGTGACGATGCTCGCAAGCGGGCGCTGCGTGCGGAGGCCGCCCTCGAGGCAACCATGAGGAGATGGGAGGAGACCAGCCAGCAGATGGACAACCACAGGGGTGAGAGCAGATAGTGTTGAGGGACTAGAGAAGAAATAACGGAAGATTCCTGAGCTATTGTTCCTAAGCGCAAGGGAGTCGTATCTATTGAGTAGTTAGTCTATACGGACTGGTAGAATATGCGAGCACACGTGGACAGGGAATGTTGATAAACTTTCAAGAGCCAGCCGAGGAAACATGAAATCCCTCAGTAGTTATATTCGAGAGTAGAAACATTTTACGGTATTGCCTCTTCAAGGATTAGTTTAGTTATCCAATTATGGGCAAATCAATGCGGAAATTTTTCCTTCCTAATACGATATAATAATCGATATTTCAGCCGTGCTCGATCCCGCGAAGGCTGCGGCCGCCAGAGAGCTCAATGAACAGGTGAGCTAGGGTTGCGCGAGTTTATTTTAGGTCCGGAGGTGATTGATCATCCCTATTCCTTGCAGCGTGCCGCACTGCGACTGCAGGCTGCAGCTGTGCGACAGACGCTGGAGGACCACAGCATAGACAAAGAGCAACTGGCGAGCAGAATGGTGAGGAGGAGGAAGGGTTAGAAGCATGTGATTATTAGCCCCGCAGGGTGATAGCGCATTTGTTGGAATTTTGATTTTTTCGGTCAGAGTGACCATCAAGTGGTATTTTAAGCTTATTTTGGTTGATTTGCTAACTACGCATCCGGAATTGAGTGGTTGGCGGTTCGCAGTCTATTGTGGAATTACTGTGCCAATAAATGGGATCGCTATTTCTTTCAGGTGAATGGAGTAGTGGTGATTCTGGCAATAAATTCACGGGGCGCATTATTAGTGTGTGACTGACGCATTGTATATCGAAGTGCAAGATGGCATGAGTAGAATTTATATTGTATTTTTTCTCAATCGAACTCGAATAAAATCGAATATTAAATTTATCACGTCAGGAGTTACCGAACCGGGCTCTTTCGCCTAGTAAAATATTTTTTTTTGAATGATCCATTCTACAATTGACATCCGGTACAATTGTATAATCTTGAACAACTTTTTCCCCATCAATTCACCAGGTGTAACCGGTGCTAGGTGGACCTTACTTTGAACCAATCCTGCTAAGATCAAATGCAATGGTTCAAAAAGAGTGTTATTTATCAGTTATTGTTCGTATTTTGTTATTCTTTTAAACTCAGGAATATATATTACTAAATATTATAAATCAATATAATGTATTGATTGCAGGACGAGAACGACAGACTGGACGCGGACATCAACCGACTGCTGAGAGTCATCGAGGGAGTGAAGGAGAAGGAGAATCTGTTCAAGGGAATCGTGAGTTACTGTTTTGTCTATTCTTTAGTTAATGTTGGTTTGCGTAACACAGAAGGAATTCATTGACCTGGGAAGATTGATTCTAACTTGAGTGGTTGTTGCAACGAGATTTCACCATGAACTGAATTCTGTTAGAGGGAAAAAAATTCCAGGAAAAATATTTGCACATTTTTTTAAAAGGGGTGTATATTCTGCCTTTTTCCGGGTTCCCAAGAATATGTTCACGATGTTGGTCAAAAGCCATTGGTCGTATTTTTTGTTTCGAGGCCGTGGAGGAAATATTGGTATGGGCATCGTCATCAGTTGTTGAATACGGACTGCAACTGCGATCTGCCTTACAACAAATCGAAAAAATCGAGCAAAGAAAAATTGTAATGCAAAGTGGATAGAATTTCGAGGACTATTCGGCTCTTGACTAATTGATTTTCCTACACTATACATCTTCTGTTTTGTGCTAGTCTCGATTTGGTGCAACGTGATATTGCGCGATTTAGTTTTTTAAAACGCGTTCTCTGTAAGAATGCAACGAAAAGACCCGGGGGTGGCACAGTTTTTTCAAAATTATCTCCCAGCATCCATACTTTAGGTATGGACTCACCAAGAGTGGACTACACTTCAGCCGGAAAATTTTTCAAAAATTTTAACTTTTTGGCGCGAAATTTGAAAAAAAAAATTTTCTATTTCAGAGACAAGCTATACACCATTTGAAAGGGCGTGAAAAGTTATGCCAAAATATAAGACAGTTTTCAAATTTATCAAAATTTGACTGAGCAATGTCGAAAAAACCAACATTTTTGATGACCAGCTGTGATAATCATCTCACTGCTCGTCTGAAACTCAAAAGTTAATCCTGAATTTTTGATATGTGGCGCTCTGTTGCATGCAGATTCTGAATCTGCAATGAAAATTTGGAATTTCTTGGACCGAACACGCTTTTCGATTGATTTCCTAGAGCGCAATCGTCGACCAGGGTTCGATCCCCGCCGGCGCATATCTTTTGCAAAGTGTTTTGCTTGCTTTCAAACATTACTGTGGTAGGGGGAAGTGGTCGGCGACCAAAATCTAACTTTTTTACTTCGAGGAGTTTTTCTATCAGATGCGATCTACGGCCGGAAATCGATCTTTTCATTTTTGACGATTACGGTATAAAGCTACCGTAATCGTCAAAAAAAGTTTTAAGTTGATTTCACTGCGGCGGTGGGGGGGGGGAATGCTAAGGCTTTTTTACTTCGGGGAGCTTTCCATCAGATGCTATCTAAGGCCGGAAATCGATATTGTATTCTTGTAGGAAACAAAAATGAAAATTGTCGTATAAGAATTAGTAATAACCTTTTAGTAATAATTCTTATCACAGATTGCATGTATGTGACCCATCGCACTTCGTGCGCCCCGCCAAACGCGCCTACCGTAGTTAAGGTCGCATTCCCATAAATAGCGATTCAAATGGTGTTGACGCGCAGTATTTATACTCAGTCGTATTTATGCAATTGTTGCGTCGCCCCAAGTTGTCAGTTCTCTCTCGCTCTCTCACCCTAGCTGGTTGACGGCTCTTTGTTGTAGTATTTTCTCCTATTTATTTATTCGTGGATAAACGGTGTGTTTATCCGTCCTCTCCCGTCTACGTGGACATCAACAAGGGACAAGGATACAACAAAAATATCGATTTCCGGCCGTAGATCGCATTTGATCGAAAAACTCACCGAAGTAAAAAAGTTTTAGAATCTGATCGCCGACGCATCGCCCCTAACGCGGCAATGATTGAAAGCAAGCAAAACACTTTGCAAAAGATATGCGCCGGCGGGGATCGAACCCTGGTCGACGATTGCGCTCTAGGAAATCAATCAAAAAGCGTGTTCGGTCCAAGAAATTCCAAATTTTCATTGCAGATTCAGAATCTGCATGCAACAGAGCGCCATATATCAAAAATTCAGGATTAACTTTTGAGTTTCAGACGAGCAGTGAGATGATGATCGCAGCAGGTCATCAAAAATTTTGTTTTTTTCGACATTGCTCAGTCAATTTTTGATAAATTTGAAAACTGTCTTACATTTTGGCATAACTTGTCACGCTCTTTCAAATGGTGTATAGCTTGTCTCTGATATCGAAAATATTTTTTTTTAAATTTCGCGCCAAAAAGTTAAAATTTTTGAAACATTTTCCGGCTGAAGTGTGGTCCACTCTTGGTGACTCCATACCCAACGTATGGCTGCTGGGAGATCATTTTGAAAAACCTGTGCCACCCCCCTCCCGTTCTAAGGGATAACGCGTTTTAAATTTGGAATTAAATTCTGCATGCTACCAGGCGATTTCTCGCCGTGGCTATGACTGAAGTGTAGCGGAACTCCCAGTTTTCATTGATGATCTGGGTCCGATTTCAAAATACAAAAAGTAGATTTGTTCGACATGCAAATGCGTAATTGTATGTGTCTCAATTAGATTAAAATACATTATTATATATTTTAACTAATTTAACTAATCGCAGGGCGCCCTCCAGGTGGCGCAGCCTGCGGGAGAGACGACGCAGCCAGAGGAGAAGAACCGAGTGGCGGAGAGCATCGAGTCGAGCGACGTCGAGATGGCCTGACCACGATTACGGTAGATTATCGATCGATTGGGGTACGGTAGATCTCATGCCATTGAATGTATGCACCCTTCCATCGTATGACCTTGATTCACTGATCCTTCGTTTTGATTTGTCTCCCCCTACTTTCCCTCGCTTTGCTCATCCAGATGGGCAACATCTGTGTGAAAGTCTCTCCTCATTTCGAATACTTTGATGAGAGAGAGAGAGAAGCGAGAGAGCACATGAATTGAAGAGAGCGGAGAAGTGAGGAGACTTCATTCCAGCCAGAAACATTGCTCCTCCTCCCTCTTTCCCATCTACTCCCTCGGGATATTACTAGTGTAAATTCGTGTTCAATTGCAGATTCGCAGTTATTTGTGATAAATATCTTGGAAATATACCATTTTTGCCATCAAAAATGTTTGAAGTCATCAATGATGTACCTGGAGATTTTAATATCCTTAATCGATGCAGAAATTACATGATTATCTGTGTTTTAAAAACTCGCTTAGTGAGTGGTGGGAAACCGTCAGCGCCTCTCGCCACGATTGCCAGCATACGGTAGGCGACCTCGTCCCTTTGATCTTGCCGCCAAGCCATTGTTTTTGAGCGAGAGAGCGTGGCCGTGAGAGAGAGGCAACGCGCGCCCCCAAGCACATGCTATCAGGCAGCTACCGATTTAGATTAGTTTTAGTGTCTCTTTTACGTAAATCCGAAACACATTACTCGCTGGTCGCGACCTTCTCTCTGTTTATCTCGCAGAATTCAGTTTTTGCGCATAAGAATTTGAATTTTCAAATCTTTGTTTGCGCAGCGTTGTTCCTTTGTGTATTATTTTCATTGTTTTAAAATTAATAATATTATTATTTATGTAATTCAGAGGTAAGTCGGGGGAGGCAAACGGGGCGAGATGTCGAATCGTCTCGTCAAATTCTTCACAAAGAAGAAGAGCAAGGAGAGCAACAAGGAGAATGACTCGAGTCTGGTCTGTTGTTTTTACTTGTTGTTGTTATTGTTTTTTTTTAATATTTAAAATTCATTTTTTATTAATATGTTTATGGTCATTTTCAGAAGCGAGTCAACTTCGAGCGTGCCTCTACGCGATCCGAAGCGGGCTCGGACTCGATGCAGAGAGGTACCGTCTATTTGAGATTTCGCTATTGGGCTCGAATCTTTGCTCATGTTTGTCGGGCCGTTATTCTTCTTCATTACGCTGCCCTACTTATGTCTGAGCTTACCAGACCAATCATGACTAGTGTATTGCAGTGCCCATCTTACATTGTCAGACCCAATGTCGGATCAATAATTTCATTATCCTTCATTGTCCCTTTGCAGAGCGAGATCGGCAAGCGATGCGCGCCATTCCCAATCCGTACAGTGTGTGGACGGAACCGAAGAAGACGAGGGTAAGCAGAGATTCGAATCTATACTTTATCAGTTGTAAATGAAGCACGGTGCAGCCTTGACTGTTACGAGGGACTTTGGACCCCATCGCTATATTAACGGGGTGCAAAATTACCAGTGGCGAACGTTAATTTTTGTTAGATGTTGTTGAAGAAACAAATCAGAAACTACTAAGTTGCCATAATACAGGCACGCAATGCAACGCCAGTGTGCCTTGTGGTGACGCGCAATCGGCCCCTGTTAGCACCTTGTAACTGTGACTGGGAAAACAATGAATCAGTGGGAACGAGGGCGGAATGCAACCGATTTGCGCAGATGAGAGGTTACAAAAGCAGTATTTTCCCCAGTTCAAACGATAATTATAATTATTTTTAATAAAATTGATAATATCTTCAGGGTCCTTCCTCATGCCCGGGAGTGGCTCTCGACTCTACGTACTACAACGAACGACGCAGTGTGCGACCGCCCAAGCAGGAGAGGGCAGGATCAGTCTACGGAGGAGATATCAGTGGACTGAGGTACGGTGGGAGGGGGATACGGTAGGATGACGAATGCCTATCGATAATATTGAAATGTGTTTTACAACAGCGACGGGACAAGTTGGTCTAAGCTGTTCTGCTAGAACTTGAAGATCAAGTGATTCGTGCATTTGCTGGGGGATCTTCTATTTTAGGCCCATGTTCATTTTCCAAAGTGAATCAATCAATAATCTCTGCAGGCAGTACCGTATCGACGGTCCCCTCGACATGAACCACTCTCGTCAGTCGTCCTCCTCCCACGCACACCATGGGCATCGATCCTCACGAAGGTGAATTATTGATTGATTACTTCCTGGCGCCCTTTTACGATAGGCCGGTCCTTCGAGGAGCACGAACAGATTAAGGAACTTTTTTCGCGGCATAAGAATGGTGATGAGAATGTCGAAAGGTGAACAGAGGCTCACGTTGCACTTTTACCCCGCATATTGAATTCTCGTTGCAACAATAAATGAAGGGCAGGGTGAATACATAAATTCATTGACAATAAATTTGGCTATTGAAAAAGGACACAACTCTGAACCAGTCTGATTCGAGATATTATCGAATTGGCGAATTCCTGTTGCAAAGCTCTTTCATGAGGATGTTAATCTCGCTCTATTTAATACCCGTCCCTTGACAATACGAAATATAAATTTATTATATGTTGATGTTTTATAGTTTGTGTTAAATTGTGGATATTTTCGGGATTTCTACGAGGTATAAAGAAGTTGGCACTCTAGGTATCTCTCTCTGATTGGCGGCGCACAACCACCCTGCGATGAGAAGAAAATGAGAAATGATAGTGGGGGGAAGGGGGGGGGGGGGTGAGCCAAACATCAACGAAGTGCCAAGAAATGTATGAATAGTATTAGGGTTCCGAATACTGAATACTAGGGTTTCGCAAATGAAACAATTCTTTTTCGAAACTGTAATTGAATTATTGTCTCCCCTCATTCCTGTCTCTCGCGGAGACGTCTCTCGGCCAAAAATGAGAGGGAGACAATTCGAGAGACGTCTCTTTTTCCATTGTTCGTCAATAACAATAGTCACAATTGAAATTTCCTTCTCATTTTTCACAAACAAGGAACCGCTCATAGCGAAAGGAGGGGAATGGAATGGGGAGAGACGACTTTCAAAATTTGAATGAAATAATGGAGACACAAACAAAAAGAACATTAAAATGAGGGAGACGTCTCTCGTCTCCAATAACAAAGAGACCACAATGGATCCTTTGTTTTTCGTCTCCCCAATTGTCTCACTTGCGGAACACTAATGAATACTGTTCTTGCAGGTACGGTGATCTCTCTATGATCGAGGAGAGGAGCGAGAGGAGCGATCGATCGATGCACCAGCAGCACGCTCACGATTGGAGCAGGTACGGTAGAATGAACGGGAAAGGACTACGGTAGAAGAGTGGAAGGGGTGCGTGGAATTGAGTTGGATACAGTTGATTATAATATTTGTACACTACTCAAATGAGGATAAATTGTTTTTGCTGGTATTGTGAAAGGTAATCTTGGCGTTTCGAATCGCGGGTTCACCTGGTATGGGTGACTCTCCTGCAGTCTTAATAATTTCACAAGACTACAGATAGAAAGTTTGTGATTTGCCAGTGGGATTATATGTAAAGATATCGGTAGTCGAAATAGTTTTTACTAGCACCGCAAATACCACGCGCGAGCACTGATCGCGAGTTGACCGAGTTTATCGCATCTTTACCTTGTGATGGCGATTGCTTTCGGTAGAGTAGTAATCGTGAACTAGTGACTCTAAACAATGCTTTTCAGCTTTTTGGTTTGTTCGAGTGTTGATTTTTATTAGCTAGCTTTTCACAAAAGAATCAAACCAATATGACTTGGTTGATCATGCAGCCTGATTGAACCGCGCGTTCACCTGGTTGTCAATGATTGCCATTCGCTCGCCGAGCGGCGATTTCAAAGGCGAAAGGAGAAGGCCAAAGTGGAAAGGGAGTTAATGAGCGTGTGCCATTTTCACTCTGCCCATCACTTTTGTGTCTCACTTGCGGCATTTGAGATTCGGCTCCCTCTTTGATCACAGAGAATACATGATTAGGGGGAAGAGGCGTGTGATGGAAAACATAATGTGGTGGTGTTGTAATGGTTATGCAATATGATCATTTAGAAAATCAATAAATCGATAATTGCAGAGCCTCGCAACGACGCCCTGCCGCCCCCAATCTCTCGTACGTCGACTACACGAGTGGAGAGAGCGAGGACGAAGATGATGGATACGTGAGGAGGGTAAGTGGATGAGGGAGGGGTGGTTTTCTGATTGCAAGATTATTGGAAGCTCATTCTTTGTGTAACCCCGAATGTAACTGATATTTTGAAGTGTGTTAGGCTTTTTTCACTCAATTACGGACTATGTGTGCGTTATTTGTTATCAATGAATATGATCTAACAATTAGCTAATATTTGGGCCTCACAATATTTTCCCTTTTGTCATCTCTCCTTCTTCCAGTTGGAGCACGAGATCAGCAAGCTGAAGGAGGACAAGAGTCGATACCGTAATCATTTGGACAACAAGAAGAGTGATCTGGAATTCACACAGTACAAACTGAAAGAGACCGAGCGAGCACTCAGACACGCCCTCGAAAATGTGAGTACGGTAGAGGAACGAGAAGATAAGATCGATTACTAACTTGTTTACTGCAGTATGAGATGAGCGAGGATTGAGCCGATTACGGTAGTTATATTCCCAACAGCTGGAGAAGGGGCTAGAGAGTGAGATGTTCTCCTCTGCAGAACAATCGACTGGATAATGAGCTGAAGAAGGCGAACAAACGATTGTATCAAATGGAGCAGCAACTACAGAGGGAGAGGAAGGAAGCGGTGAGTTGAACATCCTACTTTTCTAATCATTTTACCGCCTTGAGAAACGAGAATTATGCAGGTTCTTTGCTGCAAAAAAAGTGTACATATCGGGAAATCTGGGATTTCACGAGAGTAGCATTCAACCATTCTTGGACAGTGGGCAGTGATTCTTCAGGCGCTATTCAGATCCTAAAATGACTGCCTTTCTTTTTCTTTCAGGAGATGCTCTCTCTTCGTCTCTCTGAGATGTCCACTTCTGCGACTTCGAATGGGGCGATGGAGAGACTCGTATCGAGTAGTGAGACGAGTCTGGAGATGGAGGGAGAAGAGGGAGAGGAGGAGGAAAGTGCCGGGGGAGACGAGGTCAGCTATTTGTATCAAGTTGTTGGTGACTAGGGACATTTTGATATCAAGTGGTTGTTATAATTGCTGGAGCGTGTAGTGGAACAATAGTATCCAGATAACAATAGTGAATTTAATTTGGGTTTTAAAAAAATGCAAAAATCGTCGCACTTTAGGGTAGGCACATTTCGGGGCCACAACTGGTTTAAGTTGAAAAAAAGTTCTGGAGGGATGATTAGATGCGGTATTGTAGTACAAAAAATAAGCCCAATTCAGGTGCGCAACTTCCGTGCGTCGGACTCTGTCGTGACAGCTGGTGGAACGACGACTGCAGCAGAAGAGAGTGCAGCTGCGACTGCTGCAGCAGACACAGCAGCTCCCTCGGAGATAGAGGAGATGGAACTGCCGAGGACATCGACCACTCCCAGTCCGGAGTTCGAACTGAGAAGGTGCGTGGGGGTGGGATGGTTTGAGTTTCACTGACGGGGCATAGCCTAGCAGATTTCGAATGAGTGATCGTCCTGAGCTGTGTCCTGAGCAAAAAATATATTTTTGAAAAATATTGAACAAAAATATTTTTAGTCACTTTTCTTGTCAATGCTTCAAGAGCGTTACAAGCGTGAAATTGGCTTGAACAAAATTATCCTAAATTGCAATAGAATCTTGCAGAAGTTTCTCTGACATGGGCCCGGTGTCGATGGTGGATGGAGCGAGGGAAGAGATGGCAGAAGGAGGAAGTTGGAGGAGGAGAGAGAAGAGACGCAGCTTCGTCAAGGTGAGGGGAGGAGGAGAGAAAATGGAAGTGGTGATTTGTGTTTCATCCACTCCTCGAATACATTCTGACAGTAGCACTGATAATAATTGTGCATCGGGTACACTTAAACGATAAATATACACTTTAAAAAAATTTGACGTTTATCAATTGCAGCGTTCCTTCCTTCCTCCCTCGCAAGAGTCTGAGTCGTCGGATGGAGAGAAGATCTCATTGATGGAGAGACAAGTGAAGAAGAGAGGAGAGGTAGTCAAGTACGATCCCTCCAGGAGAGTTCCCGTCAAGGAGAAACATTTCCGCAGGTACCGTAACCATTGCGCGGTCTTAAGGTTTTTGAGTGTTGTGAGTGATCGTATAATCATATCATTTGGTTATGGAAAAGCTTAGGAACGTGATTAGGGTGGACATTGCATTCGTTGGTTATGGATCATGTGAAACACAAAGTGGGCTGGGAAGTAAAAAAACATTTTCATTCCTTTTTCAGATTCAGCAAACACGAGCGATCGGCGCTCGATCGATTCGGATTTCTGAATGAGGAAGTGACGGACATCAGTGGGATGCTCTCCTCTCCCAATGAGGGAAATTATTGATTGATCATCCATCAACCGTAGCTACAGTATCCCCATGGAATGCTGTACTCAAGCGTTGTTGCCTTGATAGTTTATAGACCTCCTTTCGGACAGTATTATGATGCGAATTGTATTTGTAAATGTCTCTTACCCTTTCATCTTTCACTAATCATTGCATTACAATTGTTCACTTACCCTATATTCAGTAGTCGTCAAGAGTTTTATATTTCGTGTTTTCAAGGTATGGTTTTTTCCCTAAACCCACACACACATGGTATCTGTAGGTAGCTTGTTCTCAAACTAATCAAATTAGGCACCGTTCTTGTAGTTACGGTAATGTCGTGATCGCACATTGAATAATCCCACTTACATCTCAAATCTTTCACTTTGCATGTTTTTTATACTGTTGATGTCGCTATTCAAATGAACAAAACATTGTCGAATCTTATTGATAAAGTGCGTATCGGATGATCGATAGATTACTATGCTTTCAAACGAGTTGATTTGAATATCGCCCTCAAATGAATACATCCGAATATTCTAATCGCGTGTCTAGTTTCGCTTCTTTTCCGAGAATTTCACAGATTCCAGTATGTAAATGGTTGTGATTATCCCGCTCTTTCGAGGGGATTCCAAAAAATGAGTATCACTCATAGTTTGATCCTCTGCACGGAAATCTTTAGTAAAAGGCGAAAGATTTTCTCGAGCAAATGCAGAGGATCCAGAGTTACTGAGAGACGTTTCCAACCGCCTATACAGGAAGTGTGCTCTCTACACACGCCGGGGCAGAAAAGGAGCGCTCTCTTCCTGCCAGCCATCCTCTGCGTCTCTGCCCTTCCGACAGCCCCTTCTCCCTCTCTTCACCCTCTCGCCCCTCTCTTCCTACTCTCCCCTCGTGCTCCTATCCGGCGTGTCTAGAGAGCACACAGGGCAGATAGGGCGATCCGCGATGTCTCATAAACTTACCTGGCTGGGGGTCTCTCGTGATCACGAAGACGGGAACCCTACGGCGAGGCGTGTCCATTGCACTTTCGGACACGCTGACCTGTATTGCAGCTCCGAGTTGGGGTTGGCAAACAGCTACATTTTTGCGTGAGGGGCTGCGTTCGCGCGGCCCTGCTTGGTCATGGAACTACCAGTAAGTCTGTCCCTCCCTTGCGAGTGAAACTCAAATGCATCAAGGGCCACGAGATGGGATAATGGGAACGGGGATTGGGACTGCCACCCTCAACTCCCATCTACTCTTCGTGCCATGCATGCTACCATGCATGCTACTCATGGATGACAGCGCTGCCATGCATGCTACTCATGGATGACAGCGGGAGCCAAGGGGAGGATACGAGGAGGGACAGACAATATGGAGGAGGGATTGAAGGTACGCGAGCGATGAAAAAAGATGAGTAAAGAAGGCAGTTTAGGGAGGGGGAATCTTTAGAAATAAACTGTGGAAATGGAAAGAGGGCGGGGCAATGCATGAGGGAGCATGTAATCATGTATGACTGATACTGTAAGACGATTTCTAATGGAGTGGAGGGGATTTGGCGGAGTCAGGGAGCGGACACCAACATGATGGCTCAAGTTAATCTCCTGACGTGAGACAAGAATGGAGGACTAAGACATGGAGGGAGGATATGATGCAGGCACAGATTGACAAGATGATTTCCGTGAGTTTAGGGGAGTGTTCATAGACGTTAGTATTAACATGCAACTCCAACGAGGGAGTTGCACTCTCGAACGGGGGAGGAGGGGATACGCAAGCGTATGCCCAGTACAACAAAAACATAACCAGCGAGGGCACAAGGCTCCTCCTCTGTCCCTCGCAATGGGGCAAGAGTAGGTCACGATGAGGGGAACAGACAACAAGGGAGAGTGAAGGGAGAAGGGGGATAACCTCAGCTGACGGCGTCTTGAAGTCGATCCCATGCTTCAGATGTCGACGACGCCGTTACGAACGCCCGGTAGCGAACCTGCTGAGAAATGATCAGACCGGCCTTATTCATTGCAAAAATGAGGAAAAATTCATCTTAGCCATGCTCCAACGGTCGTCCTTTTCCCTATTCCTCGTTCACAGCAGCCTCGCACCTGAAGAGACGAAATCCTGGAAATCGATAATTAGTAGCATCGAAAATTGTTTTTTGCTCAATCAATAAAGCAAGCTGGAAGCACAAAAGGATGTCTGGGGACAGGGATGACAGAGAGGGGGGACAGGCAAACTGATCAAAAGAGAGAGGATGCCAAGTTGAAGGATCAAATAGAGCCATCAGCGAAGAAGCAAAAGGTATGAAAAAACGGACACCAACAAATAGAAGGGAGACATAGGGAAGTACGAGGAATGGAGCACGAACATTGTAAAGAGCGAAACTAGTTGGAAAGGAAGAGAACAGTGAGAGAGACTGGCGAGCTTTTCAAAATTGAGGGCGAGGAGAAAGAGGAGACGAAGGAACAGGGCACGAATCGAGGGAATCGATGGAAGAGATGGGAAGAGGGGGAAGAGGGTAGATCAGAGAGAGTCCCGTGAGGTCAACCAGATCAATGAGAGTGACAGCGGAGGTAAGTGGACGAGAGGAGTGATCTACCCCGGGGAATGCATGCAAACAGACACGTGCTTGTATCAAGAACTGCATGCGATACTCTCGATAGGAACATTACCGTAATCCTACTGATCAGAACTGAAATTTGACTCTCTCTGCTGTATTCCTCTCTGCTGTATTCCTCTCTGCTGTCAGGAATACTGTAGTCTTCTCTATTTCCGAAGCGCAACCAACGCCGATCATTGTGATCAACAGGAGGAATGTCTGCCACGAAGAAAAATAACAATGTATACACTGCTACCAGCCAACTTTTTTTCAGTTTCGGAAAATAGGCTCTTTCTCGATTCACTATTTTCATAATAACAGGATGATCACTGAACACGCAGTACCTTCACGGCGAAGATCGTACATTAAATGTAAATTTTACAGTAATACCAAATTCATACCATGCATCTTCCCTTCCTATACTGTTGTCATCCTATATGATTCATGTGATGTGTAACCAGGTGAACTTGAATTCTATCATGATCACAAGTATTTGAGATGTGGCAACTACGCAATGAGACGGAGGTGTCGGTTACAATGACTAAAAAATTCAACAAAATCATTTCCATTCTATCACCTCCACTTGTGGCATTATTCTGTCCAGTGGGGGAAGTGTCTGCATCACTGCAAGAGAGAAAACACACGCGTGTGCTCAATAAAAGATCGATAGATCAAGATCAACGACGTACATGATACCGTAATTGCGGCGCAAAATTAGAAGTATTGAATCCTATAGAACAGTACCACCCATCGTCCACATCCGCACGCTTCGGACCAACTATTAGCAATGGAACTCGAAACCACAAGGATATCAAGTTGACATCCGCATCGATAGTGTAATAACAATAGTTAGTCAATGCGCTTACAAGGATTATTCAATGAACTCACATGTCAGAGCTAATTATCGGGCCGCGGATCTTAATAGTTGCAAAATTGCAAGATGACACTATTTATTATTCGAAAATATGCACCGTATTACTCTCATAAATACAATAAAATGAGATTATACTGAGAAACAATACAAGTAAAAGAGCCTGAAGGCAAGTGAGATTATCTCATTGCGGGGAATGTTAGTTAGGGTCTTACGGTAGTGGATTGGATACTGACAAATGCAAATATTAGTACACGCTTCTAGCGATAGGAAGACTAATCGAAAACCGAAAGATATTACAATGAAAATGGCTGATTACGATAATAGAGAAGAGCGTAATCTAGAAAGGAGACTTCATAAATCGATGACTGAGAATGGGCGGAGTCTAGAATTGGGACGGGGCTTGGATAATTCCACTCCTCGTCTCTTCATCTCTCTTGCTCAGAGTGAGTGCAGTGTGCACGAGGTTTCTTCCGATCTCCTTCAGTTCACCGATTCCAATCTGAAATTTATTAAAATGTGATCTAAAATATCAGTCGCATGCTTCCCATTCATGAATAGACTTTCGAATCAAATTAGACGTCATTTATTTGTTATATAGCCGGGAGAAGATTGCAAAAACGTTCATGCATTATTTTCACCCATTCATGGAACCGTTGAAACTCAACTCTCACTTCTCACTTGTACCCAGAAAATGGCAGTAAGAAACCAATTTAATTAATATAACAATGTCCATGATAAGATTCAATCGATCAATCCATACTCCTCACCTGGTATCCCTTGTAGGGTCCACTCTCGAATCCAGCATACGTGCACTCCATAGTGTACGCTCGCTGCAGGCCGAGTTGTCTCCAGAGAGCAACGCGAGCCGATCCTTCCTTCGAACGAACGATCGACCAACGACAGTTCCTGAGCGGAAAAGGGAATGAGATCGGTACTACAGTATGACCGATCCTGAGGAGGCGTGGTTTCCGTCCCCCCTTTAGCCTAATCATAAGGGTAGCTCACAAGAACTACATCACACAAGCATTTTTCGGCACAACATTTCTGACGTCATAGCTCCTAGGCACACAATTTTACCAGTAATCGTAATCGATTCATCAATAAATAAATTGATATTCTTACCTCGCTGAGAATGCAGGCGCGACCACTTCCATAATCTCAGCAGTGTCGACGAATTCGAGAGTGGGAGAGGAGACGACATCCGATGGACGCCAAGACTAAAGAAAGAGATAGAGTTACCAAAGATAAAAAGGAGGAATAAAGAATTATGCTAGCTATGCTGATTAGTGTTAGAGATAAAATGAAAGAGAAGGAGATCAAAGATTGAGCGAGTGAAAGGACGCATCTTATCAAATTACACTAGTCGATTCACGCTCCAACACATGAGTATCAACTTGGATTGGTGGAAAGTCTAATCACAGGAATGCAGACCTCCAATCCCACAATCTCTCACTACCAGCATACCTGATCAGGGTTGTTTCCATACAAGAAACAGTTGGATCTTCTCGAGTGTCCGTGCAGATCGATAAAGAGCAACGGGCGCTTCGTTTCACACTGGAAATTCGAATTGTTTTATTATTTTTTCCTATGGAATATTTGTGTTTCACTGTTGCATCAAATGCTCAGGTGACTTAAACAATTCAATATTTTGTAGTCAATTAATGTAACTAATGAACAATCAATCAATCAATCAATCAATTGATATTCGACCTACCGCAGTCTGCACGATTGCCTTCGCGTGGAAAATCTCGGGATGCAGCGATCGATTGGGCGAATCCCAGACGCGATTGAGATCGTGACCTGCCGATCGATAACATTGACTACCGTATTCCAAGGTACAATAATCTAAGAGGTCTAAGATTCTACTGCTGTCACAATTTGCTTGTCAATTAAGAATGCTCCCACATCTTAGAAAGCAGAACATAGCAAGAGAGACCATCAGCCAATATTCTACGATATCCTCATCAGCGAGATCATCAAGCAATAATCTACCATAACTTCACCAGCGAGCTTATCAATCAATATTCTACCGTAACCTCACCAGCGAGACTGCATCGATGGTTTCCGGCCATGACTCCGTCTGGATTGAGCATTGGGATCAACTTGAAGACGATTCTCTCCCTTGCCTCTCGCACGATTGCATCATCACTAGTCAACAGATACTCCAGCATTCCTGAGATGGCAAAAGAGTCTGACGGATCTAACTTGTCATGCTGCTAATTATTTCTTCTAAATATCGATATGAATACATTCATTAACAAGATTCTTGAATTCAGCAAACTAGTAATAGTCAGGTTCCACCCTCTACACAATACTCGTTCGCTCAATTTCAAAACTAATAGTCCCTGGGCTGGCACTCTAACAATCTTCCATTCACTGACCGTGCATAATCCAGCTGGCGTTGCTCTCTCCCGGATGGACTCTCGCCGAGAAGACTACCGTATCCCTCTCCGCCACCTCTGACGCACTTCCGGTGCCGGTGATAGTGAGAAGTTGCAGGGGATTGCCTGTCAACAGGATCAATTTAATTATTTATAGAGGGGTTCAACCACATATCGAATTCTCTGGGCGCTGCGGATATCTCATCCTTGCAGAACATCAGTTCACCTGGCAATAACCAATGCTCAAATGTTGGGGTGTTTTTTTTAGAAATTATCGGGTTCTCAACTAGCCCAGTCTGTATTTCCCTTGAAATTTGGTCATTGCCGGGTACACTAATTCACCGATTACAATTTTTTTAATGGAAATTTATCATCAATTCTACCGTAATCCCACTCAACATACCAGCGAGTGATTGTCCGATCTCGTCTCTTCTCACGTAAATCGATGAAGAATTCACACGGGTAATCCAGCATTCGAGAGTTGCCTGAAGTTAAGAACATGACTAAACAGTTCAATTTTTTTAAAGCCAAGTTGACAAGGTTGTTTCGCGTTTTTGCGTGTCTATACGTTCTCGTGCTGAATTCAATTTTCAATATGAAGATCTTGGCCACTACAAATAAATAATTTTCAAGCATTAGGCTAGTATTCTGTTGTTCTTTTAAGAGCTGTGAGGAACCTAATTCTTCAACTGCATTAAATACTTAGAATGAAAATATAATAAAATCCAACCCTTAGCATGGAGTAAGTGTAGGGGAAGTGGTAGGCGAGGTAGCACACATCTCCCTTGTGACGAAGGGCGAAAGTGAAACGGAGAGAGAAGAATCTGAAAAAAGTGGAGATTGACCAGTCAACTTCCCGTTCCACAGTCTCATCACATTCCTGTCTCACAGGCAAAATCAATCTCTTGTATTCACTGCGGAGAATAATTTCAATAACCAACAAATAAAGAGAAAAAATATTTGAATTCTGTGAGCTTCTCAATTATCCACACTACCAACTAATTCTACCGTAACCTTCTCCTACAGAATCTCTTACCTGTCCTTCCTGTGTCCTGCCACATCAGCATCGATTACGTACTGGTTACGGTAGTAGGAGATGGAGTGACCTACTCGCACCCAACCAGGCCGACCCGCCACTGCCTCGCCCACTGAGAACGCCAGGGGCTGCATTCCTGAATCAGGGAGAGATTAAGGAGTATGGCGTACGGTAGGTTGTTCAGTAGCAGCGAAACATGTTGGGATCAAGAAGAGCAACCATAAATCGAGATTATCTGAGTATGCTATTCATGGTACTAGTTAAGACTTGGAAACAAATTCAGCTATTACCCGCAAGTTTCTGATTTTAGGTTGATGGTATAATTGCGGAACCGCGTGCTTACTCAATGTTGTTGGCCAGGTTGTGAAATAAACTACATTATATTCTAATAGCACTTAAACCCTAAAGTACTGGTTTTTAAACTTCCGAAAAATTTCTACCGTACTCCTACCGTAATCCGCTCACCATGCACGAACATACTGGACGTCTTGAGGCAGTTCACGATCTCGAATGTGTACTCCACATTCGCCTCGCAGTTCGAAATCTAAATTTTTTTGTTGAATTTCGCGCGATCAATACCGCAATCTAAGCACTGGTACTGTACAGGAAAATCAATACTCGCCTCAAAGTAGAACCACTGGAAGTGGTCCCTCGACTGATTCACTTCCGGCTGCAGAATCAGCTCGTAGTGCGCCTTGTCCGTCTGCAATGGACAACGTTTGGGAAATGTCAGTTTCCTGCTTGCACCGAATTCACTAAGGTCATACACCACACACCTGGATGGCTGCTCGCAGATTGCCCGATTCAAAGCGAGACTCGAAGAGAAGATAGTCACAACGAGCGTCCATCTTGCCCAGTCTGAAAGGAGGGATTTACCCAGATAAATTGCACCAGGGAGATCAGTGTTCCAAGTCAAGAGTAAAAGAATAGGAAAGATACACGGGTTGATGCGTTATAGTTCTTAGACGTTGGATAAAATTAATTGCATTATTTTAGAGGAAAATGTTGTGCTAGGAAGTTTAATGCTCCGGGAAATGAGTAAAAAAGAATGGGTGTATGTGAGTCAGTGTGTTGTAGAATCAGTTTTAAAAAATCAACAATTAATGATGATTTTTTGTTCGTCTTGTAAAGTTTTGCCAGATATTTAAGAAGTATGTGGCAGATAACTAGATTCGAGAAGCAAAAACAGAAAAGAATGACTCATTCGAATCTCCTGAGGATTCTCCTCACCTCGCTTTATCCTCATTGCCCAGTCTCCCATTCTCCTCCGCTCTTCCTTCTCTCCCTTCTGCGCAAGCATCAAGAGAGTAGACGATGCGGGACTTGAACGAATCTGGAAGGAGTGGATGGTTAGGGTCACTTAACTGCGAATAAATAAACATGCTTAAAGCACTAACAAATGCATGTAACATTTAAAAAACAAATCTAAGTATACAAAAGATCGTACAAATGCGTTACTGTTTCAACATTTCACTTTACTTCGTCAAAATATCAAGCGTGACTGATTGGAGGTTGCTCACGATAAAAAAACCCCACCCTTTCCCTTCTCCAGTCCCTTCTTCGATGCTTTCGCCGCGACGAGTCTGAAAGAAAGGAGTTTTCCCTGTGATCTGGCAAACGTCATATCTAAAGAAGCAGGATTCCTTTTTCGCAAAATCAAACGGCAATCCCATCTCTATCCTTATCAGAGGAAATCTGAGAGAACCGAGATACGTCCGTACAGCAACAAAGTAACATATGCTGGAAACTTGCCCCATGGCATAGTTTTTCACGTAGATCACGAAAATCGACCTCAGGAAGCCGTATCTCTGACCCCTCATTCCCTGTGGCGCACCTCAACGGCGAGGTCGGTTTATGCAAATCGTGAACGGCTGCTCCAAACCCCGTACATATATATGATTCTGAAAGATCTCGACGAGATAAGCATTTTTTTTTTTGAAAGTGAATAGCTAGCTCATCTGTGAAAAAAGTTATGGCCATTTAAAATATAAAAATTGAGAACCTGAGAAAATGGTGCTCGATAACAATCCAATTTTGTTTTCATTCGATTCCTCGTGCAATTTTACCCCTGCGTGCAAATTTATAGGGAAATCCGGTGTGGCGTATGGAACGAAATTTTCAAAAGAATATAGCGAAGTCGAGATTTTTTGGCCAAAAATTACAATTTTTTACGTCTACAAATTTTCTTTCACGTTTTGGTGTGGAGATATGTGCAAATTCGTTTTCTACGGGTCGAAATACACCAGAAAAAAATTAATTCGGCTTATTCTGAGATTATCGATTTTTAGCCCTAAAAACATCGAAAAATCCGTGTTGGTGAGGTCAAAAATCGAAAATCTCAGAATAAGTAGGGTTAATTTTTTTCTGACATATTTCGACCCGTAGAAAACGAATTTGCACATATCTCCACACCAAAACGAGAAAGAAAATTTGTAGACGTAACAAATTGTAATTTTTGGCCAAAAAATCTCGACTTCGCTATATTCTTTTGAAAATTTCGTTCCATACGCCACACCCGATTTCCCTATAAATTTGCAGGCAGGGGTAAAATTGCACGAGGAATCGAATGAAATCAAAATTGGATTGTCATCGAGCACCATATTCTCAGATTCGCAATTTTTATATTTTAAATGGCCATAACTTTTTTCACAGATGAGCTAGCTATTCACTTTCAACATGAAAAATTCTTATCTCGTCGAGATCTTTCAGAATCATATATATGTACGGGGTTTGGAGCAGCCGTTCACGATTTGCAAAAACCGACCTCGCCGTTGAGGTGCGCCACAGGGAATGAGAGGTCAGAGATACGGCTTCCTGAGGTCGATTTTCGTGATCTACGTGAAAAACTATGCCAGGGGGCAAGTTTGCAGCATATGTTACTTTTTTACTGTACGGACACTACAGGAAGAATCTAAATTCTATCAGATTTCCTCTGTTATGATTCCGTACCTCATTGCGTTGGTGCTGAACACGAGTGGCTGCAGAGGCAGTTCTCGATCGGGGCCAACCAATTCGGGATACGCCACCTTCACCCAACGATGGATCGATCGTGTGAACTGCAAAATATTCATTTTTATATTTTTTGCACCGTCTACAGGAAATTAATTGAAGAAGGCTCATACATTGAACTATTACACATCCTCGAAACACGACTTCAACCAGTCCGAATTCAGCGATGAAAATGAAGCGTACAAATCGATACCTGCGCCTGACTTAGGATTGCTTGAGCATACGATATCGGCTGCGCGTTTACCGATCCACTCGCCCCCGCGCCTATCGATTTCTTCTTTGGCACTGAAAGATTGAGTCATGACTATGCAATTCATGGTGCGCTAATCGACAATTACGCATGAATCTTTTTAAAATCGAGAAAATTAGTCACATATGGTATATTAAAGATCGATATCCGAAAGATCAAAGATCACTCCTTCTCTTACCTTTTTCCTTCCCATTTGCTCCGTTCTCGAGTTCACTGAAGAATTTGGCGTAGTCCGAGAGAAGAGGCATGTCTGATTGGGGACTGAAAAGATATGGCTCAAAAAAGTTTTAAAATAATATGAAGAATTAAATGAGCAAACACTTTAGAAATTGTATACCAACTACTAATTGTATCTCAATTTTTATCGAAAAATTTTGCAAAATACATATTTTTCGAGAAGTTAGATTCGCGTTTCACGCCTAACATATACGAGCGATCTTGGCACCAGTGTGATATCTACGATACCAAAAGCCAAATAAGCAAATACTAGTGCAGCCGATCCTTACCGTATCCCGTCTTCCTTCATTTCTTCGTCCATGTCAGAGGTGCCACTCGCGCCACTTTCCTGGAAGTAAAAATCAATATTTCTCAAAATTGAATCAACAGTTTAAAATTAGAAAAAGAGGCTGTTTTATGTAGGAACTTCACCATTCTTCGATATTTAAGCGCGAATTCGAATACATTTAAATATTCTCACCTCTCCCAGTTCTTCCGCGTACTCATCATCAGCCTCCTCCTGGTCTTCATCTGAAAACGGGAAAGTTATTGTCTCGTTATTCGATATGAACTGGAGAAAAATCAAAAGCAACCAACATCTCACGCATACTAGGACAGTGCGAAACACAAAAATTCCAAGTCAGAAACTTTGAAATTTTGGTCAAGATAAACTACAATATAAATCACTAGATATCGGTTTCTAATGCGTCAATTTTTGCCTGTTGAGCGAGTCCTCGAAGAGTCCTCGAACACTAGGGTTGGCAATCAGTATTCAGAGATACGTCGCAATAGTTTCTTCCTCATTTATTTCGAAATCCGCGGAGAGGAAGGGGATTGCGGGCACTAGGTTGGATGAGAACTATGACGTCATGCCGCCTTTCAAATATCAAAGGCGGCATGACGTCATACTTCTCATCCGTCCTAGAGGGGATTGCTCCATCGCAATGCACACCGAACACCCATCCCTACTACCCACCACTGCTCCTTCCTCCATCGGTGGCTCTCGCATAGCTGGTCGTCGCCCGCTTCTCTCCTCCTTTCGTGCTCATCGTGCGAGTCCGAGAACGGGGAAGAGTGAAGGAGAGCGGAGAGGGCTGACCTGAAGAGGAGAGAAACGGGTATACAGTAAGGTGGGTCAACGAATTAATGATTACACTAGTGTGAGTTATGAGGGCTAAATTGTGATTGACTGTGTATATTAACATGTTGTGTTTGTGAAACAAAAAAAAGTTGTGGGAGGGGATACAAATGGGCACTACGCCGGATCAGAATTTTTGCGTCATGCCGCCTTGGCATATTCTCATCCGAACTAGAGCCGGGATGAGAACTAGGAGGCTTCCAAGGCTTGATAAAAATTATTTTTGAAAGACAATGCGAAGGGGGGATTACGATTGGCTGAGCACCATAATGATATTGTGTCTGTGAAACGGCAAAGTAAAAATTGACGAAAAAGGATTTCGGAATCGAAAGTAACTCACCAGCCAGCGGGAACTTCTCAGCCGGCACACAGCGAATGCACAACGAGCAGAGAGAGTCCTGCAACGATGAACTCGGATTACGGTAGCACAATGACCCTATCGATTTTTCAATGGACAATCCCTATCTGCAGATCTTAATGAGTAGGCTTGTGAAAACAAACCCGTTGCATAGGCGATATAATTTCCATTGACGCTATTGACCAACGACCAACAGTTCCACTAACTAAGAATCCAACGTGGGAGGAGGTGGCCGAACTTTTGTCCCTGTTCTCTTGTCCCAGAGGGCGGCCAACCTCACATCCTATGTTGTCGAAAGGATCTCTGGATTTATGGAATAGCAACCACTCGAGGACTGGGGGAAAACCAACATCAAACTCTGTCAGATGGAAACTATCGTTCAGTGAAAGACGTGCAAGCAGAATTAAATATTATTTCTACACTGTTCCTGCAAGCAATTGTTCTTGCTCGATTCCATGAAAACTAATGCACTGGAGAAACCAATATCAAGCAGGTGCTTACATTTTCGCGTTCATTACTGAAAAAGGTTCAAATAATTGAAAGCAGGTCGATTCGATCCAACCGATGGGCATTTGTTTCTTGCACATCCTCATGCTATTTTTCCGATCTACTCCCAACATGCGTGAAAATGGGGAATACCCCATTTTCACTCACATTCTGCAATTGCCGAAGCACCCTGGTGGTGTATGATAAATAAAAATAATAAAAAGAATAAATGAATCTCACGTGCAATCTGATGGCCGTCTCATCGCGCCTCTTCTCCGCTCCTCTCTCGAGTGCATCCAGACATCTCTCACAGGCAGACACCATCCCCGACGAGAGAACCTCCTCCTTCCCGCGTCCTGCCAATTAATGTAATTAATTATGTTACAAAACGTAAAACAAATGACGTAGTTGCACGCCAACACATTACTGAGATTGAGACCATCAAATCCTTTTTTTGTTTACCACAATCAGAGCGACAACTATTGTAGCACACGCGCCACCCCGATGTAGAAGCCAACGATGAAACCCAACACTCCCTAGTCACCCAAAATTCGCATCTCCCCAACAATGACTACCCTTTTCGCGCTAGTCGGTGTGCCCTAGCGACCGCGCGTCTACTGCAAACGACATCGAGAACCTCTGTAGCCCCAGGCTATTTGCAGGCTATTTTGACGCACTCCAATGTCAAAATAGCCTCGGGCTACAGAAGTCGAACGCGCGTCAACTAGGCTGCGTGAAGGACTGAAAACACATAGTCGCCCCTAGCAACAAACGTGTTGATACACTCTCCATACGCTGGAAATAGCCCGGATTCACCCTACGTAGAGAGCCTGAAACTAGCAAGAGACTCTCTCTCTCATCGTCTCAGGCAGGCATACTAGAGAGCACGCGAAATAGAGATACTCTACTCGAGTAATCGTCTGACTCTCTCCTGTTGCCACAGTCTCTAGTTTTCTTTAACCGGCGAGAGAATGTGCTAAAAGAGGAGAGTCAGACCATTGCTACTCCACTCTCGTCTCTTACTCTTCATCGCCCCCATCGGAAGCAATCTTGCGCCTTGTTTTTGTTATACACGAGAATCGAGTCGTTTAAGAGAGAGATAGGGCAAAATAGAAGGATAGAGAACAATGAACAGATACAAAGATCAAAGACCAACTCACTATCGTCACATTCGGCCAGGGTACTGTAGTAGACAACACCAGCGCAATCGAAGGCATCGTTCAGTTCGCGATTGGGAAGGGAAGAAAGGGAAGAGGATGAGGGCATTTACTGGAGAGGAGGAGGGAGAGACCACTCGGCAGGAATCGACGAGGGGACAATGAAAGGGTGCAGGGGAAAAGGGAATACGTGAAAATTGAACACGCAAGATTCACGTTCTTCCTAGGCCTTAAACGTTGACGCTTGACAGAGAAAGGGTTAGTCACGAGAATCCGTAGAATTAATAAAATAAGCTACAAAGTAAGGTCAGATTTTGGTTCCTAACATATAACAAAACCTGTTATGAAGCTACAATAACAGTGAAACGTCGACGAAGACACTATCCGAGATAATCGGAATAGACTTGGCACTGGCCGAAAATTCGAATTCCTGCTAACTTCACCAGTAGGTCGGCCTCCAGGAGGGAAACCGACGAGCATCGTCAGAATGTCGATCCGCATCCGCGCGGGCGGGGCGCGGAATTTGAAAAATTAACTACGGTAGCTTCGAAATTTTAAAAGCGACTCCTATGACTGCGGCGATAGGGGCGCTGCATCCCTTGACAAATTCTAAGACTTTTTTATTCCGGAGAGTTTGTCGATCAGATTCCATCTAACGCCTGAAATCGATAATTCCACTTTTAGTTCGTACATGATAGCAGTTCCCCAGAAATTTTTCAAGAACTCCCCTAAATATAATTGGTGATCTAGCTTCTGCTTGACTCGATACATTCTCACGTAGAATAGCGCGATTCAACAAGACGCGTAAGTTGGTCAAAATGAATTTTGAATGAATTATGGTGTAATTTTTGGGTTACGGTATGCGAGTGCGAAGTTAGGGCGACATTTCCCAACAGGTGTTAAATGGTCTGAAAATCAATTTGAAGCTATCCTACACCAATTGGGAAAAGTCGTCCAACTTGTGCACTCACCTACAGTAACCCAAAAATTACACCATAATTCATTTTGACCAACTTACGCGTCTAGTTGAATCGCGCTGTTCTACGGGAGTAGGTATCGATTCAAGCAGAAGCTAGATCACCAATAATATTTAGGGGAGTTCTTGAAAAATTTCTGGGGAACTGCTTTCATGTACGAAACAAAAGTGGAATTAGCGATTTCCGGCCTTAGATGGAATCTGATCGAAAAACTCTCCGAAGTAAAAAAGTCTTAGAATTTGTCAAGGAATGCAGCGCCCCTACCGCCGCAGTGATTGGAGTCGATATACAAATTTCGAAGCTACCGTAGTTAATTTTTCGATATCCGCGCCCGCGGCCGCGCGGATGCGGATCGCAAATCTGGCGATGCTCGTCGATTTCCCTCGTGGAGGCCGACCAATTGGCGACGTTAGTAGGAATTAGAATTTTCGGCCAGTGCCAAGTAGCTGAAGAAATATGTTGATTCTCTCAGATAGTCTGTTTTCTAAACTATAATAACGGCATAACTACGACTACATTGATAGCAGACCCTACCAATCAGAGAGACCTATCCCTCCAACTCCGCTTTTCCTCGTCCCATCCACTTACACCACTCACTCTTTCCTCCTGACCAGACAACAGACGACAACAAGGCGGGCTCTCACTATTATCCTCTCATGTTTGGACCACTCGAAATGACAACTAAGATTGAGAGGGAGAGAGCTTAGCCCGATCTTCCAGGAGGTATCAGGACTAGAGATCGCTCAGCCAATGCCTCTCAGGAAGCAATACATCTCCGTTCGAACAACTGGGAAAGCAGGACAAAAAATATCTCCTCTTCCAGTGGAGAGAGCACTCCGATTTGAGAGAGCGCAGACAATCAGAGATGAACATAGATAATGGACGAGTGAGAGAGACAAGGAGTTCACGAATCTTCCCCAATCCCATGCACATTCTCAGCCCATCAAGATTTCGGAAGCTCTTTAAACCGCGATATACTCTCTTCTCTCTGCACACTATCTCGTCTACTCTAGCAACCTCGACATAAGTCGACTCTCGATTCATGTGCTTTGATCCGGCGAGCGTACCTCACTTCCAGTCCAATTTTCTCATGAAAAATAGCAGAGAAGGGGAACCTAGAAAGCTGTTGAAGCAATGAACGACTGATATTGTTCGATTACATGCAATAGACAACATATTCATAATCGCCAACACTATGCAGAAATATTGCACACAACAAGAAATAGGAATAGGAGGGTTTGAACGCTTCGCTTCCTCTAAACACAAGTAATTTCTGCCAGAAATTTTCTGGGATGGAGGAAATAGGATCAGCATGCAAGTAACGCAGGGTTGTTTGCGCTTCACTTTGCAATTACATCCCATCCAGCATTCAAACTTGGCTTGGTGGTGAAACTATTCGAATTCAAAAAGTCGGAGTCTTTGTCGAATGCCACTAGACACGCGCTACTCCCCACCACTGCTTGATGACATTGATACCTCTCTCATAGTTGACATTCTCTCTTCCCCTCTCATCATCGCATCACGCTTTTATTTGCCCGAGAAAACACAAGGCGGATAAAAGCCACAATCAAAGAAAATTGTAAATTCAGAGCCAACACTCTGTAGAAAACATTGCAACCAACAAGAAAAAGGAATAGGAGGGTTTGAACGCGTAGTTTCCTCTAAACAAACGTGCATTCTGGGACGAGACGCCTCATCTTACAGCTGTTTCAACCAGGTTCGTTCGAGTTTCACCGGCCACTCTTAGGCGGCAAAAGCAATGAACTCTCCTCTCTTGTTCCGAAAAGCAGTCATCAAAACACTAACTTGCGCAAAATAGGGTTCTGTGACATGAACAGAGGGAAAACCATTCAGAGAAAGAGCGTATATGTTAAAAACTTTGTTTTATTAATAAAAAATAAAAATAAAATAATAAAGCTCACTCGAATTGGCGAACAGCTTGAGTATTCCCACGATGAGAAGAGTCGCTTCGGAGGGAGGATCGACGGACTGGAATCATCGATATTTTCTAAAATTATAATTTTCACGACATGTGAACTGATTGTGAGGCAACAGGAAGTTGTTATATCTGCAGAAACGGGCCATATCCGATCACACAGTATTTTCAAATCAAAAAAATCGACAGATAATTGTATCATTTTGTATCATGCAATACGGCACCAGGCATATCAGAGTTGTGCGAAGTTTACAAGTTGTGGTAAGGACATACTAGTCAATATAATAAGAATGAATTGAAATACCAAGAACGTGTGGCGTCGAAGGTTTTCCTATTTTTTTACGCCACAGGTCAAAGATCACCACTTTCTCACCTCCAAATACGGCGCTAATTTGTCGAGTAGCGAGACGAGTCTGCCTGCTGCGCCGCCAGAGAGGAGAGAGGCACGCGTGCGTTCTGACAGAGGGGAGAGACCAAAGATCAAAGCTCAACGATACCAACGAAGCTCTAGTCTCTGTCGCTTGTAGTAATTGTATTATAAAATATATTATTTTTATTCAAAAGTGAATGGTTTATTTTTTCACCAATAGAGCACGTTCATCCATCGTTCCATGCCCAAGACACCAGCTGAAGTATCAATACTGGGACGCAAAACCACAATGACACAATACACGAGCGATCAGAAATTGAAAACCATTAATTCTTACATAACCGAGTATCCCCATAATCAGAGTCAATAGTAGAGCGTCACCATTAATTTCTAAAAGTTTAGAGACTCAAAACATGATTCAGTCGTAATCGATCAAGCAAAACTCACTGTTCTTGGCGATGAAGTAGAGTATCTCCAGATGTCTCGCCATTACATCCAAGTGCCGTGCGTCGCTCGCTCGCTTAAATTAATATAATAATAATAATAGTTATTATTATTTTATAAAACAAGACCTCAAAGTTATGCCCCTGATATGTTTTTCCTCTAGAGCGAATAAACTAGTGAAAGGTCAGATCATTCCCACCCCTCGATGTTGTGTTTCACCGTTGCTATGAATTAGTTAAGAGTTGTTGCAAAGCACTCGATGGAAGCCATATTGGTTTAAAAAACAACCTGCATTAGTGCCTTGGTGAGATCTCTCGTACGACCAGCGAGTTGCGCGTTTCGAGCTGAAAGGATAAGTGTATTCAGTTCTCATCTTCAACCATTTTCCACCCATGTCCCCTAATAGGGGACATGGGTGGAAAATGGTTGAAGATGAGAACTGAATACTGAGTGGGTCTAGGGCCAAAAAAACGGAGGGTGGTGTGAACAAATGTAATTCCCGGCTGGCTATTATCTCTAAATCGGCGGGGTCTTGAAGTTGGCTTGGCGCCCATCTACGTTAGGGGGCAATGCAGTAATTGAAGCAATTTTTATTGCTTATTAGCACAATTTAAATGGAATAGTTCGGAAAATATGACAACTTTCAGCAGGGAAAATTAAAGCTCTCCTTCTAAGCTGCTTCTAAGCTGCTACTCCTTCCCTCGTCTCTCCCCTGTGCACTTCCCACCCACATCTCAGTTTGTTTTCCGACGATCGCGCCAATCCCCAGAAGATCTTCCCAAACATTTCTTGTGAAGTTCAAATTGAAAGGCTTTTTGTTTTGTTGTCGTATACTCAGCAGCACAATCAACACTAATCCCATCGTGGTTCGTTAGAGATGATGATCGAATGCAACTCAAAACGGACGAGTGAAAACCATTTTGTCTACCGCGCAACAGTGAACGGAAAATCGAGCCAGACTAGGCAAACAGATAACCGTTCGCGATATACTCGAAGATAAAAAAAAAGATGCACGATATAGAGAAGCGTAAAAAATCACAACAGCTTTACAGCAGAAATTTAATATTTTCATAATCATCCTGTAGATTGTTCGTACATTAGTTTTAAAAATGAAAATAATTTTTTTTCAATCACCACTCAACGTCACGTTTCAAAGAGGTTTCATAATATCATCGTCGCTCTTGTAACAATCTGCGTTTTGGATGTTTCGTTTGCAACTTTAACTCACGCGATCTCACACTCCTCGCAGTCAGACGCAGCAGTCGCTCGGAGAGGAATGAACGAGTGTCCAGCAACTGAAGAATACAGATGTTTGGCACTTCTTCGGAATTAGCCCCCCCTCCCCCTCCCTATCATTGCTCCCCATTGCAAAGGGCCTATTTGACCGAACATCAAGAAGAGATACCAAGAAATGAGTGGGATAGGGAGCAGGGGGTAACAATCGAAGAAGTGCCAGGTATTTAGGGCGTAATAAAGAAATGGATACAAGAGTTGAAGAGTTTTTATGCCTTATTTTCAACAGGAACGCTGTGGACAATTAACCCTGATATGGCCGAATACAAATATCAAATGACACTCAAAAATCTCCAGGAATTTGAAATAAAGGCGTTTGCCCTGATCATGAACTAATGAAAATATTTACAAAAATAAAAAGAATATATTCGGTATTACCAGTTGGCAGAGCGCTTGAAGCAGTCCTCCAACTCGCACTTTGAATTGCGTCTTCGGATCTGGAAAGAGTAAAACATCACCAATCAATTGCAAGCTTCAAAGATGATTCATAAACAATTCTTGCTGTTGGACAACGATAACATGCCCAATTGGTCATCATAAATAAATACAATTCTCCAGCTCACTCGGCAGTAGGTCGGATGAAAACTATGACGTCATGCCGCCTTTCATAGGCGGCGTGACGTCATAGTTCTCATCCGACGCAGTGCCGCTCACCCTTATTTGCGACGACGACGAACAGATCGACCAGCGAGTCTGTGGAGGGAGAGAGAAGGGAAGAGGCAGATGAGAGTCTGCAATCATCAATCAATAAATCGATATTTCAATCAATCAATATTCGAGCCCCAGAACAATTGCCTATTGAAGGGAGCGGGTTTTCCCATTGATCGGCGTCTCATCGGCATTTACTATCAACCCAAACATTTTTATTATGATTATTAGTTAGTGTGCAAACGTTAACCATGCTTGTCCATTGTTTCACCAGTAAACTTACAGTTCCATTCTCAATACTACTACTCGCGAGGACAACGAACATCAGTGTCATTGGGTTGTTGAGTACATAAAAAATATTACCTTCTAAAAATGGGGGGGGGGGGGCTTAGTATTACTCGAATTTCTAATTTTTTCAACTATTCGAAAACAAACACTATCACACTTGATGGCTCACGTAACCTAACCTACTTGTGTCATTCTGAACCTCACAATCAATTTTGGTCAGTCATGACGTGATGGGAAAATGAATAAGCACGACCTTAATCGTTACATTGCCTAATTTTAACAGCATCTTTCACTTATCCTACCGTAACCTCTTCTCAATCTACCGTACCTCTGTATGAGTGTCCTCTGCAGGGAGGAGAGCACATCCGCCTGCACGAGCCGACGAGAACGACGAGTTCGAACTGAGAGAGAGATCAAAGATCAACGATCAGAAAAACACAAACGCCGATTGAATACAATTTTGCAATACCAACCCGACAATTGTCAGAAAGAAATTTCGTACCGCTGGTCTTTCCCTCCTGCACGTACGACAGCAGAAGATTAGTCAGCGACGCTACGGAATCGTCATCAGCAGCCAATGCCTGGAATGAAGCACCCATATGCACAGTTTTCAATTCTCTGGAAGTCAATGACTGGAGAACGGTCTAAAATGCTAGGCCCTATGCTAAAATGCAGGGATGCATTGTTGAATTTCGATCCAAATTTTTACAACTATTTGTTTAGGCAATATTGCAGCAGTAGCATGAAAAAATAAGAGTTATAAATTTTATGGAAGTCAATTGCTGGAGAAGGGCCGGCATTGTGAGTCCCATTACAACGATGCCCTTTCTTCTCCCCCGAATTTCAAGCGAGGCGGGAGGGTTGCAACGTTGAAATGCAATCTAGCATATGCTTGAGTAGAACACACATTGCGGACAACAACAACTTCAACGGCATTTTTAACACACTGTACAACGAAGGATTGCAACATTTCCGAAACCAATTCTATTGAAAAATCAATGAAACACAACGTCGGGTTTCCACTTTCCATTAAAATGAAATGTGAAAAGTGGTGTTTCATCAATTCTTCATTCGTTTCCAAAATGCTGCTGTAAGTGAGGGAAAAATTTCAACCAAAAATAAGTCACTCCACGCAATCATCTTACAAGGGACTAGGTGGGGTGAGAACCAAAAAATGCACTTCTCATGTATTTGTATACATTAGCTTCCCACACACTCAACAAGTATTCTGTGAAAATATTGCGAATCATTTTTGGTTCTCATCCACCTTAGTACATCTTTCCCTCCACTCCTCACCTCAATCGCTCTCGTTGCCGCGTGCAGCCCTGCAGCCGAGTCGAGCAGCGCCTCTCGTTCGCGTCGCTCCAATCCTGCGAGGATACGGTAGAGTATTACGGTATCAGGAAACACTGTGCAATAATAAATTTAAAAGAGCTTCAACAGATGAGGTATGTTTCACCTTTACGCCATCTACCCTTCGCCTTTTTATTCGTCAATAATTGTGACATCATTGTGAACAAAATTAACAACAATCATCACATCTCTCCAGATACCGTCATGCCCTTCTCAACAACTACCGTAATCCTCCAGTTACCGTACCTTTCAACTGTCCCACCGCCCTCGTCTCACCCGCCTCCAAACCTTGCAGCAGGTCGTCGAGACTGCAGAGAAAACATAGTTATTTTTTTCCAGGAAATATTGATTGAGAGTATAACCCAAACAATATCAAACTAGTACAACAGTGCTACAGACGCTCATTACCAGCCATTTCCAATCCCTAATCGTGCTATTCAAAAAGAATTTCGGCAAAAATTCGAACTCGCGCAATTCCGTTTCACCCTCTCCATATCCACTCTTCATATTGTCAAAAAACAATTTCATTTAAACTGATTCGAGGATAAAAAATCCAACCTCCTTCCCGCATCCTCACTGGACCGGCAGCTCCCCTCGCTGGCACTACGGTACATCAGCGAATATCAATCGCTACCGTAACCGTGGCTCCAGCTGGAACATTCAGGATACTGTAGGACTATCGATTCTCAGGCCAAGATATTCACATTGCGAAGAAACACGATTTCAACTGTATTACTGGATCGACAATTCTGAGCGGTTAATCGATTTTATCACGCGGTACATAAACTCTATGATATCGTTCTCTCTCACCAATTCTGCCAGACAATCAATCGATGAGACAAAGATACGGTAAAAATGAGCGAGGTGATCAGGGGAGGGGTACAGTAACGAAAGCTAGGTTACACTCAATAATCTACTAATAGGAGAGCCGGGAATCAGGAGGGGAGAGCCGGAACCGGGAAATGGCGAGCGGACCGGAAAATCGGGCGCCTATCGCTTGCCGCCGGCCTTCTTCGGCTCCTCGAGCACCAGCCCATACGCGCCTCCGTTCTGAAAGAAGAAGGATAGAGAGATCAAAGATCAAACTTTTCCCCCTTCAAAATAGGCAATCGCTCAACCAATCTTCACTTAAAACGCCCCGGAATTCCGCTCCATTTACCTAGAGATCAGAAAGCTCAAAGGAATAAGGACTATAGGAAGTAAAGAGGAAAAAGAAAGAGCTTTGGGCGCGTAAGAATCTGGTCTTGGCGACCAACTTTCCCTTCTTTCTGTCCTCATGAGAGCCGAGTCTCTTCTTTCCTAGTGCTTTCTCGTTTCACCGACTATCGACATGGCTAGAGGGAGAGGGGAGCGTGGGCACCCTACACAACAGAGTTGTCATGGCTACTTCTAGTTGCTCTCCTCTCCCTCTCTTTGTTATTCCCTTCCACTGACCAGTCCACGCAGATTCATTTCAATGGCAGCTGCCAAAGTTTGTTTTCGCATACAATGGCTCATGTATCAGCAAAGTGGCACTACTACTACTGAAGTAATTTCGATGCGTCGCGAAAGCTACCGGTCTCGCGGAAACACGAATCAGTACACGCTTATCAATCCTTCTTTATTGTGATTTAGATTTCGAAAGAAAACGAGCACAAAAACATCAATTGGCATAACACGGGACTATGTAGAAACAGCAAAACATTAACATTCCCACTTTACCATGATAGCCCAAATGCTAAACGTATCACTAGACTAATAAAATTATATTTAAAATGTTCACAACAATAAAAAAATGCTCACATTGATAGCCTCGATTTCGAAGGCGTCGATCACCGGGCGGCGGAATCTGACAAATTATAAACTTCAGTTAAAATATTGATTTTCTTGATTTTTACATTCATTTTTACAAAATAAAATCAATAATTTAAATATTCTCTGTGATTGCAAAGTAATATTGCGGCAAGTAGTAAAGTTAGTTGCCAGCAACTTACTAGTAAAATTGTAAACCTCTTACGACAATATTACTTTCTAGTTACTTTTCGTTTGCAACTTACCAGTAACTTACTTTGATCTTACATAAAAATATAAAGTCAGTTTGTTACAATATTGTTTCAATGTTACAAATTAAACAATTGAAAAGTTAGTTGCCAGCAAGTTTTATTTTTTATGACCGAAAAAGTAAAATTACGCGAAAGCTGCTGGCAACTTACTTTTCGGGCAAACTACTTGCCGCAATATTACTTTGCAATCACAGAGTTATTGCATAAATTCTCCCCCCGCTTCACCTCATCGCCATATCTCTCTCGTCGATCAGGGGGCCTCGCTTCTTCAGACCTGCAACTCTCTTGCTTCACCACTTCCTCTTTATTCCGCAAAACGGTCTTAAGCGATTGATGCTTGATCATAATTAGAAAACATATTATATCATGCACGCCATCTACTACCTTCATAATTCATATAAGAACGTTAATTCTGCAAAAAAAAAGATGCTGTTGGGCATTATTAAGTCATGCAGCTCAAAGATCAAAGACCAATCTCCCTCTCACCAGTGGTGGAAGGGGCCGGGGCGGAGGCGGATCTGGCTGCAGCCGCACTCTGCTGCATCGGCTGTGCTGCGACTGCCGCGAAGTTGGGTCGAGGGAGACGGGCGCCCACGAATTTGATCAGAGGAGTGCGCTGAAGGGAGAGGGATTACGTCGCTATTAGTCAATCCACATATGATCCTGGAGACTAGAATAAACAGATCGGAATCTATTTATCAGGCAACACATCTGACGCCTACAATTACTTCCATCCTAAGCGTCATGGCTTCTACTTTGAAGGGGTTGGGCAGCGCAAATACGAAGACGAAATTGCATCATCTCCGTGCAATAGCAAACCACTCACCATGATTCCCTTCTCGTTGAGTGCACCGGGCAGCGGCTGATCTACCTGAGATAATTGATTGTATTTTTACGAAAATTACCTCACCTTAAATCGTAAAACCGGCAATCCACCGACTCAAGATACATTTTTGTGGCACGGAAACCACTGGGCACAACGGGAATCAACGAAACTCGAATGAATCATTTATCAAAGTGAACAATACTCATCAGATCAATCGATAATGGATCGTATCCTACATAAAGTGGTCAATTGAGCAAATTACATGTTACGACAATATTGTGTTGAAGTTACGTTACGAGATCAATATTTTCTCAGTGAAAATGGCATGGTTAAATTACCGATTGCATAAATTAGGGCAACACCTCGAATAAAATAAAGCCTGTGGCATGATACTAGACAATGTTGTAGTAAACTAGACATCAGTTTGCGTTAGGTCGATAGAAGTACCGTAATCTCTCCTACCGTACTCCACTCAGTCATTCTTCTCGTGATCATCGTCCGAGTCGTCCAACAACTCCCGATCCTCATCTACAAGCAACCAATGATAATACAAAGTTTTCCTGGTAACTGAACTCGATTTTCCACGTTTCTATCATATTATGAAAGCATCTTACAGAAACGCTTTTCAAATAATTCGGCATAATAGGTAGCCAGCAAAAATACAAAAAAAAAGTATTTTCAATCATTGCCCATCAACGTTTCAGTTATACTCCAAACCGAATGCAACACCAATATTTAGTTCCCGCTCGATTTGTTCATGGGGAATAAAAAGGAACAAATGCTGACCATCCTCATCGGGGTAGATCTCGTCCCTGTCCACGGAGAAGTCGGCCATGCAGAGCGAGTAACTGCAGTGGAGGGCTATGACTACAGAAAGAGAATGAAGGAGACATTCACAATTCAACATTCTCTAAACACCCCGTTTTCATCCTGCTTCACATTCACATAGCGCTCAAATAATGCACATTTTGTGGAGATGCGATGAAGATGATGCACTGGATATCATTACAAAGGCACCATTTAAGGGTAAATCCCGTTTCTCCCTCACGCCTCACCACCCCCTTTATGTCCTGCGTCACCTAGTACTCAAAAGCGGTGGCTTTTACTAAACCACAATGTGTGCGACGAATGGACCAAATAATAACAAAACAATACCCGGTGAATCCCCTTTTCACACTCACGTGATCATGGAGAGGAAGGCGATGGGCACTCCGAAGAGGCAGCACGAGAGCAGCGGCTGCGTCGAGAACATCTGTACCACGTTCGTGTGCACCTGCCAATTAAGCTATTGATTAATTAATTAAGTATTTTAAAACGACTGTCATCATTAATCCAATTTCTCATGCTACCCATGCTACAGAAAACAGCCTGGCTTCCGAACAAACACAGCTATAAACGAGTTTCTCGACATCTAGCGCGCCAGCTACAGTCTCGCTTCACCTACTCTTCGTATATCGTACCATTCAGTGAACATCGATTTGAGCTGCTTCTTTTACTCAATAATAATAATCTACCGTACCTCGTAGAAGAGTCTCCTCACTCTGAGCAGCATCGATCGTCCTCCGAGAGGGACTGCGTCGGGCGAGAGCACAGACTCGCGCAGCCAGAGCAGCAGGGAGGCCTGCGGAAGAACTTGTCATAATATTAATAAATCAGTTTAAAGGAATCAATGGTGAACACTCGTTTCGATGATGGCACTTGTTTAAAAAAATCGTACATTGTTAGTTACGAAAAAACAAAAGTAATTAACATATTCCTAAAATCGACCACTCAATAGCTCGCTGCGCACATATTTTATGAGACAACAAAGCTCCTCGTTTCAATATCATTTTGTCCACCAACTTGTCTACAATTCCTTCTCTGTCCTAGTCTACATCAAGTTCCTTTCTCCATTCCGTCTCACGGCGGGTTTCGATGAAGAAGCTCCTTTGATATGCAGGGAATTATGGTGCAGTTGAGAAAGAAAAGATTACGGTGTAGCGACTGTGTAAAACTACAGTAGCTACTAAGTAGGCGCTACACCAAATAGCCGGCTTTGACATGTTTTGCTCATATTTCTCGTTTGAGATAGTTTGTGCGTTAATGAATGTGCTCCAAAGGTGCGTAAATAGCAACAATGAATCTATAGGTAATACTGAAATAAATAATCAAGACCATTAATTAAGTAATTAACTCGTAAAACTGTTCAAACTTTTCAAGGCTTATTTTGGCATGTTTATCGATTTTTTTCGGGATAATTAATGATATTTCGGGAAATCCAGCGTGCTGAACAACACTAAAACAGCTATAAAATTATATTTAAACGTCTTTCAACGTATCGATCCATTCCAAGCTGTCTGGCTACGCTCGTTAGCAGGCTTCCCACACAGACCTTTTTACGCGCTATTTTTGAACGCCTAATTTCGAAACCCTCCGTGGTCTTCAGTAACTACTCCTACCGTATCCCTCCCCTACCGTACCTCAGTCATCTGCTCGGGGGCGTCCTGCGGCAGGAAGTACTCGTAGGACGAGTAGTTGAGCACCAGCACGACTGAAATTTGAACTTGATTCAATATAATTTAAATCGTGAAAGGCGGAGAATGATTGAACCATTCCAAAGCCTAGAGCTAACATGTAATCACTGCAACACCGATTGAGCGGCGAAAATTTCGACAATGTTTTCTAACGTTTTCACGGATCGAAGATCACAAAAATGAAAAATGGGAATCATTATCACAGAACTTTCACCTAATCCAGAACTTATTCGAATTCTAGCACCTATTTCAGAGCGATATCCCCATGCACAATTTTCCTAATGACTGACTCATCTACCCCCTCTTCTCTCTCGTTTCCTACTCATTTCTAGCCATCTCTCCCTGTTTCATTGGTAACACACCCCCTCAATCAAGTGGAGGAATGGGGAAATGGGAGGGGGGAGGAGCGTGGCTAGAAACCAAGCAAGTGCCTGCAAAACTCACAGGGCGGTTCGACCGGCTGCATGGCGATGTTGCTCACCAGCGCGCCTCCGTCCACCCACGCGAACTGGACGCGCCTGAATTATTAAATTATCAAAATTTAAAAAATAATTTTAAAAAATAAATAATAAAAATTAATCCTCATCGAGAACATCATTCGCACATTTGTTTCCACTTGTTCCCACATAATAAACAAGTAAAAATATCCAAATGGGGGTTTGAAAACGCAATTTTGTTTTCCCAGCAAACTCGCGTTTCAGGAGTGAGGCTAGAGGATTGCGGACTGTCGTTGAGCGATAGAGGAGCTGGAGCTGGTGCAAAAATAAGCAAAATATTCTCCTCCCACCCAAATCGGCGTTAACAATTATATTTCCTGCATATGTACACTTGCGTTTCACAAGTGATCCTAAATCATTTGCCGTTGAGCGATCGACAGCGAGCTGGCACTCCAATAATCAAATATCCCTCTCACTTCCTCAATTCATCGTCTCCTCTGGCTGCTTTCGCTGCTGCTACTCCAGTCGCGTAGAAGGCTCCCACCGGATGGCCAGCAGTGAAGCGATCGACCTTAGTGTGCATTCATTTTTTTTAAATATTGTCCATACGATATGCGCTCTTCATCGTTAATTCGGAAAATCAAGACGTATGAATGATTTGCTGTGACACTAACTTACCACTAACCAATCCATTCACAATTTTAAAAACATTTTGTTGTAGTGGAAGATAGCGATCAATCATCGGACCACGTTGTCCATTAGCATTCATAAAGTCGAATCAAGGAATCGCCTGTTTTCCCTCTCTCAAATGCACCTGCTGGGACTCTCAAGAATCAGTCTACCGTGCTTAATTGTTCCCCCTCAATGCACCCTGATACTGCTACAGTACTCTTCCCCTGATCCAAGCTACCGTACCCGCGTCTCCTACCTGATTGGCGACGATGAATACGATGAGCTTCTCGGAGAGGGCGAGATGGGCCAGAGTGGCAGAGGAGGCCTTCGGCACGAGGGGCAGTCGCTCACCGTACACCCACGGGAGCAGGGAGGCTGCAGGGGTTACCATTTTTATTACTTTTATTATAAGCGAAAATGAGAAGCAAGAACCGTCGTAAAGCCCGAACTCGGACGCAAGTAATAGCGCTGCGACGGTAAACAGACAGGCAACTTAGAAATAAAACCACAACTACCTAGCCATGAATTTAAGAACTTTCCCTATAATTATCGCGTACAACACCCGTCGAATTGTTGTAGCACGTTATTCATAAAAGAGCTACTACAAACGAGCATGAATTTTATCCCTTCAGCGAAGACAAAAACACTCACCAGCCTCTCCGTCGAACTCCTCGACGCCCACGTCTCTCATCACGTAGACGTGACCTTCCTGCAATTATCGATTTATTAAAAACAAAAATACTTAAAAATGAGAAACAAATTTTAAAAGTAATATGAGAATATCGTGAGCGAGAACTAGCTGGCAGAACTAAAATTCAGAATTGTTCCCCGACTGTCTGTGGACACAGATTCCAACAACATGTAGAATTTTTGAAAAGCTTGCAATTGTAGAGCATTTCAGAAGCGTAAAAACAATATTATTGTGACGAATTGCGGAATCAATCTTATCGTGGAAGAAATACAGATATCGAATCCTACTCAAAAGTGGGCACTATTCAACTACTGGCATTGGCCAATGGGATCTTGGGGGAACAGTTTCCAATCCTCATCAGCAATCCTTGTTGTTCCCTCTTAAACCTCTCCAAAGTCAACTCAAAGGCTGCTTACCTTGAGATTCTGGGGCGCAATTGTGCTGGCGATCGAGTAGAAGCGCGACTTGGCCAGTAGATCACTCGCCGCGTTCTCCAATCGATAATTTAAGACGTTATTTTCTGCAGCAATATCCAAGAAACTATCGAAACGTGACATTAAGTATCGGATAAGGAACACTGCTGCAACGCCTATCTACCTGTTCCACACCACAAACATTTGGCTTCACCATAGTGCATGGAAATATTTTTAAAAACCCTTGTCATCATGGGTAAACATCAAATTAAGTAAGCCGGTTCACAGTTGCAAAAGCCGGATTTGAAAGCCGTCTTTTATTATCGTTACCGTACCTTGAATGCCTCGGCCACGCTGCCCTCTGCTACCTCGTCCTTCTCGGGAGTCACGCGGAGGAAGACGGGCTCACGCAGGGAGGCTGACTTGATCTGAACACAGATTTGTTTATTTTATAAGACCATTCCCAGTCGAACAAAATTCAACAAAGCATCAAGTTTTTATAACTTTCAGTAGCCACAAATCTCCTGGTGGTGTCAAATATTCGCAAGGATAAACCAAGACCTCGTTAAATTTAAATAAAACGGTGCAAAATTCGAAAGAATCACTAAAAAAATATGTTGATTTTCTGAGATAGTGTGTTAGAACAGGCTAGGCTACTTTCGGTTTCTGAAATCTAATAAATGCGCACCTCATTGTACTGCACGAGTGTCTGGATGGGCGTGACGAGCGGAGCCGCGGCCTTGATAGCGAAGTCAACCATCGCCTGATATTACAATGGAATATTCAGGACACATCGATGTTTCAGCAGGTACACATTACGAGAAAATATCCAGCTATGCAATGGAACTTTGGGTTTTGTCCTAAAATAATATTTTTCTCTGAAGACCTGATAATGAGCACTACCACTTTGAACATATGCGGTTCAAGCTTCACAGTAATACTAACTATGCAACACTCTGCATAAGTTGATCGTTCCGTGAGAAATTATTTTAAAATCTAAAACATCATGCAACCCACTTCCTTCTCCCGCTCGCCCTCATACTGCAGCACTTGCCCATTGCGGAAGCTGCAATCGATATTTTGATCTACCGTAAACCGATATCGAAAAAAGCTACCGTGACAAACACAAACAAAAAAACTTTGCACTGACTCTAGCTAGAGGCAGGAACTGCCTACCGTATCTCTACATCACTAGATACAGTATCCTACCCTACTCACAACATGAGGGTGGGGTATCCGGTCACTCCCAGTTCGTGGCAGGCCTTCGGGTAGAGCGTGCAGTCCATACTCGCGACTCGAACCAGCGCGTTCTGAGAATTGAAATAATTTCCGTTTTCCTTTGAAATTTTTGTAAAAATATATCAAAAATACTAATAGTGTATTCACTTTTCATTCGACAGAAGATCGAACAAAATTATCAATTTTTTGGCATGCAAACTCGCGTTCCCAAAGCTGGACTAAAAAGAACTAAAAAGAACTCCTGAGCGGCATTCATTGGGAACAAAAAAAAATATTTTTCGTCGAGGAGAACAGTTACACATACAAACAGGAAACGAGTAACGATTTGAAAAATAAAATTTCAAGAAGCGTATGAAAACAACTATTAGAGATGCGCGGGAACATCGCGAGTATTAGTCTACCGTGACTCCGACAAATATAGGTAGATAGAAACGGAATCCAATGAGTATCATGGTAGAATACTACCGAAGCTCTATCTATCACTACCATACCCAATCGATACCAGGGTAGATCAGTACCGTACCTTATCAGCGAGTGCGTGTCCGACGTGCTCCCACACGGGCGCCATCCGCTTGCAGTGCGCGCACCACGGCGCGTACAACTGGAAGGATTAGAGTAATGAACAAGAAAAATCGAGTTAAATATCTTCCTAATGAAGAAAGTAGTATACTTGTATTTTACCAAAGATTGCCGAAATAGACAAGTAAGCACTAATTGCAAGCCTATTTCAAGTTACAATTGCAAGCAGAGCAGCTTTGAAATAAGCATCGACCGGGGGCCGAGCGAAACCAAGCAAATTAACCAACTGTATGCTAAACTATTGTTCCAGCTTGCGCATTGCTTTAGATTTGATCATAGTTCAAGGAAAACCATCAAGAAACTAAACTTTAGCAACTGCAAATATCAATTTCTCACCTTGACGAACCAGTAGCCCTCATCTTTGACCTCCAGGAATCGATCGCTGAGTTGGACGACGGCCGTGGGAATGTTCGTCGACGAGGCGACTGCCAGAAGGCCGATGAACCACAGCGAAGAGAGCAGCATCACAATACTTCACTGACTGCACATGGATCGGACCTGAAATTAAGCAGTCACACTTAAATATCAAAGCAAAATACGAAGCGAACGAGTTGAGGCGACATTTCCGACGCTTGATGACAGCAAATCGCCGGAAAACAACCAACAAGAATCCAGGGAACGCGGATTATTGACGAAAAGCCGAGCGAGGCCTGGGAAACCCGCAGAGGCGCCGAAACCAACTTACCGTAACTTTTCGTTGAAATCAAAGCTGTTGCTTACTGACTATTTTCTTATTTTTTTCAAATATTTTTTATCTGCATTATTTATGTTATTGAAATTAATTTTTTAACTAAAATAAGTTTTTTCATTTAGGGCAGATTTGGGTGCTCTCTGTACCCTAGTTGTGCGCTTCCGCCTCATTGCGTCGTTCGTTCCCGATAAACTGATCTACAAACAGTGTGCACCGTTCCCCTATCACAAGGGAACCCCCGACGAACTTGCGGATTCTCATGTAGCATCTCCGTTCACCCGTCGTTGCACATCGACGTTCAGAGGAATACCGCCCATCCAGCCCAGATCCATTCCCGCCTGGCAGAAGTAGGTTTCACCCTCCCCTCTTCTCATCCTCACCGCTGTCCAAAGCGATGCATATCCCTGTTGGATTCCCAATCAAAATACCATTAAGCACCTCTGCATAGGCTGCTCATCAACCTCATCCTGTCCCCAGCCCGCCCACCCACTTCCTCAGCTACCCCTAACCGGCGAGAGAGCATGCGGATTTGAGAGAGATGACCGCCCACGCAACATCTGTAATGCATTTCAGCTCAGATTTCGCGATTTAACATTGCAAGATCGGGCCGAATTACTGTTTGCCCATCCGCTTAGCTCGGTGCTTCTTCATGTAACTCCATTCGATTCGTTCGTGGTCGCACGATTGCCGATGGTATTATCTTTCCCCTCTCTGGCTTCCCATTTATTTGATGAAAAGTAAGGGGAAGACGTGCGAGGGCGAGCGATACTCTCACTCCAGTAATTGAACACCCATCCACCGTTCCACAACTCTCCCCTACTTTCCACGCCCTTGACGTCATTGCGTGTTGATCTACGCTTCTTTATGGGGTACTGTAGCTCAAAAAGTGTAGATTATTGGATCATCATGGTAATTTCCCTGCTATCCCTACGACCTCACCGACCCCGTCCCGGGCATCGCTTTTGGAGGACCCCCGTTGATTCAGCGGTGGGGCGAGCAACAAAGGAGCGATAATTAAGATAATTTGGGCTTCATTGATTGTAACTAGCCCTCAGCGCTATGCCTTAGCTCAATGGAGTAAAAAATAGATTATCGATCAATTACACTTTCTCTCATTTACCATGTTGAATAGGCAACCCACTCTCTTCAATATACACACTCTCACGTCGATGATGGAAAGCGAGAGAGCTCCGAAAGATACTTGGAGAAGCTGGGGGCAGTGGTACATATTGCATCAGTCTGTCTCCATCATAACGTCTCCTTCGCCAACCCCATTGCTCAGACGCACTTGCTTCTCCGGCACTAGGCACTAGCTCTAAGGCGACTTTAAATCTAAGGCGGCATGACGTCATAGTCCTCATCTGATCCATTGCCGTTCCTCCTGCGCAGACATTCATTGTTTTCTAGAGATGCCTACTGTTTTCGGATGTTTCCCTTCTCTTCCCTTGCTGTTGTTTGCTTGCATCCCTAGTGGACAGTAAGGAGCTCGATAGCCTATTTACTGTCTCCTTGTGCGAGATCACTACCTGGCCGAGACCAGTAAGGAGAGAAGATGCCTGACTGCCCGAACGATTTAGAGATACGGCTACAATGGATACGGTACGCAAACATTACTGAGGCTGGAGATAAATGATCATTGTTTGTAGATTTATTTATGTTAGATTTTTTTTTGAAATAGATTCGTTTAAAAAAATCGTTTATCCCTCGGTCCAACTGCCTATGCAACGTGGCTGAAACATATTCGAAAATTGCTCTCCCTTGTGAATCCTGTCTCTCGTGCTAATTTATGCCCTTCCACCCCTCCGTTATCCGTGTTTTCACTCTTGTACTGTTTTTGTTTGTTGCTGCCGATGATTTCATCTACTCTCTCCATCCTCCATGCTCTCTCTTCGGCCATAGATCTCAAAATGTCGTAATGTTTACCTTGTTTTCGTGCTTTCTTGGAAAATTTCGAAAAAGATCCTCGAATTGTGGTTAGCGTTTTATTTTGGCTCTTTTCCAGCAACTTCTGCATCTGCCGTGACCAAGTCTGTCATTGACAAGCGAACCGTGGCTGTCCCAAATATTTCGTGCACTCTCTTCCTGATTGTTTTCTTCCTTTAGAAAGCTACTCACAGCAGGGTTGGCGTTACGAGGGGAGGTAGTAGCGAGCTCGTTACGCCTCCCCCTCCTCGGATTTCGAAATTAGGATTGGCGTAACGAGCTCGCTACCTCCCCTAGCATCGCCAACGTTAACTCACAGATCATGAGAATACTGTAATACAGAAATCTCATGATACTGTAATCTCATGATGTCTGGCTCTCAATTCCTCTTTGTTTTGTTCTTCTTCCATCAAACTTCTGGTCCTTGTCCCTTGGGAAGTTCTTAGCACTCTTGTTTTCGAACTCGTCGAACAATCAGTGCGAAGGAGTCAGGGGGATTCCCCGGGTTGAATCGTCGGGCGCCAAATCCCGGGCCATCGGACCATTTTGAAATTATTTCATTTATAGTTGCGAGAAATGAAGATCACTCTCATCTCTGGTAAAAGTTTCCAAGTGAGGTCCCAGTGAAAACACAGTGGGGACCCCGCATGTATCTCACTGGGAAATCCACTTTGATCCCACTGGGAAATTCGCTCCCACTGGGATACCACTGAGAAAAATCCCACTGGGATCCCACTTGGAAATTTCACTGTGATCCCACTGGGATCCCACTGGGAAATCCACTGTCGTCCCACTGGGATAGCGACTTGAACAGACTTTCCCAGTGGGATCCCAGTGGATTTCCCAGTGAGATACTTGCGGGCTCCACACCGGGAATTCACTGGGATCCCACTGGGAAACTTTTACCAGAGATGATCCCCCGATTATGAATGTTCCTTTGTCTAATCTTTACTATGTCGATGAAAAACGGTCTGATGTCTACCGTCCCTGTCTTTTGGAATGCATCATCTCTCTCTTGTCATCTGACCAGCCTGAGAAGGAGAGCAACCTGAATATCACGACGATGATCTCTTCACATCATCGTCGTGGTGCCTCCCCATACGGTACTAGGTCGGATGAGAACCGTCGGATGAGAACCCACCGGATGAGAACCAACAAAGTACCCTTCTCCAGCATGTTCACAGTAGGTTCCCAACTTCTCAAAAAATGAGTCTGTGAAAGTCCTACAGAAGGGTCCACTTTTTGGTTCTCATCCGGTGAGTTCTCATCCGACGGTTCTCATCCGGTGCAGTGCCCCCCATTCTTCATCAGCACCATTCTCCCATGCTGAATGATATCTTAGACTCGGCACTGTCATTAGAGTCCCCAAGTCCTCGAAAAAAAAAGCGAGATTCATGCTTCCATACAAGGTATGGCTTCGCATGGAATGACTCTCTTCATTCTGCTTGCTCTCTCACCTATATCGCCAGCGAGAGATCGCGAAGAATGAAGAGAGCATTCCTTGCGAAGCCTTCCCTATTCCAGACTGCCCTCACGCCCTCTGCACCCATTCTCATAATTTCCCACTCTCCTCCTCTCGAATGAGCGGCAAGGGAAAAAGAGAGGATAAAGAAGACTCCTCTTCTCTCTTTACACTTACTTGTTCTCCTCTTCCCGCACTCTCTTCGTTTCCCGCACTCGCTCGTCAGCTAGAGCGAGCGAGAGAGTGCGTGGAATGAAGAGAGTCAGAGATGACTCGGTCCTCCTTCCTCTTCGCCTCTCGCATCAGCCTGATCCCTCTCCCCTCCTCCCTCGTCCCTATCCCAGTAACCCTAGCTGATGTGTCGCAAGTGCTCCCAGTCTTTTAGTGTGCTGTTTCGTCGTTTTTCTCTCTGATCCCCCCGCGTTTTCGTCGCCTACCAGAGTGCTATCGCGTTGGCTAATTTCATGAACTTCCGGGTGAAATAGAAGGACGATTATCGTTTCTGAACGTGCAGCACCTAACTTTTCATTCATTTGTTGACAGTTTTCTCATAATTTTTTTTGCAAGGCGTGAGAATTCATTCTCTACCTCGTTCCCATAGATTTTCGAGCTCTGGTAATATTTGTGGAATTGATACGCATATTATTAGCACAATTAATATTCTGCAAAAATAAGAGTTTGTGCTCTACATAATTTCTCCATTAGAGAAGCTATTTCAAGCAAGAAGAGATCCCCTGGAATTTGATGAGATGAATATTCCGCGAAACCCGAGAGTAGTCCTATTTCCAGAAGGGGGCTCGCACGCGAGGTTTCTTTTCGAGCTCGTTATTTTCTCAAGACTGAGTAGTACGAGCAGGCTGTAGTGAATCTCACGGGGTGGAGGAATGAGGAACACTCGGAGCGAGTAATCGTCTGACTCTCTCCTAATCTCATGCTCTCTCGCGTTCTCTAAACTGCGAGAGAGTGTGTGATATGAGGAGAGTCAGACCATTGCTCCTCGGCGCGCCTGACGCGAGAAAGAAACGGAAGATTGATTTCTCCTGCGAAGTAATCAGCACCCAAACAATGATCCCTCTCTAACTCTCGTGATCCCTCGTTCTGTCTACTTTCGAGTAGTGTGAGAGTAAGCAGAGTGGAAATACTGTTGCTTCGAACTATACTATCTGTGAGATAGCGCTCGAAAGGAAGAGAGCTGTAGTTCAGCAGATGATTGCATTAGGCCGCACCTTCAACTACTAGATGGAAATTCTGATGCAATCAGTCGCCAGGTGGAAGATTGATCATAAGTATTTCATGGAAATGCTAAGCAGAGGTAGGCACAACTACTATATAACGAGAATTCCTAACCTCCCTCACCCTAAAATTGCTCTCCACGAGGCACGCTTAAACGGCAACGTCGTCTATTTCAAGCGCTACCTACCACATCAGAGTGATGAAAGTGCAGTGCGCCCGTCAGAATCGATGTCCGTCTACTAGACTGGGGCAGAAGAAGAGGAGGGGGCTGACTGGGAGAGAACCCTGCGGGTGGAGAGAGAGAGAGAGAGAGAGAGAGAGAGAGAGAGAGAGAGAGAGAGTGCCAGAGGGAATGAGAAGGAGAGAGTCGCGCGAGTGCCAGAAGGGGGAGCCCCCTTCTCTCCTTCTCCCTCTCCCTTTTCGCTTCTCTTTTTTTTTCTCGCCCCGGCTTCGCTCGCGAAAACTCCCACGCCACTTGTGTTTCACGCTCAGGAATAGCCAAGGAATGAACTTAGCTTATGAGATGGCATCACTTTCGTTACATTCTAGAATGAACGGATTTAGCTAACAATAAATATCCTCAGTTTTCGAATTTAGAAATTGTTAGCTTTTGAGCTTCATTCAACAACAGCTGATATTATTCGATACTATACTCGATTGCTCTGCTATGTTTCGCAATTCAATGAAATGTTTGCGCGCTGATTGAACAACAATCGTTCTTGCTTTTTACTCCCAACACAATTACAATACCTACACTCGATTTCTTAACTAACTGCTGTAACCTCTTTCTGAGTCTTAGTCAAAGCTCTTTGAATTTATCTCTGCCTTCTATCGGTTGTTTCTCTTGACTCGTAACCTCGAGCTGCCTCGTGCGTTGAAACCCGTAACTCGCACGGTCCTACAATCACGCAAATGCATGCGCTCTAACCATACGATGCTGAGAAAGCGAGTTGATTCACCTCTTCTAAGCTTCACGTGATTATATATCTCCCGTCGTTAACACCACATTTTTAAGTACAACAACCTTCACCTTCACCGATTGTGCAACCCTTCATCAGACAATCCCTACCATCCTCGTTCTTCCCAAGTCCGTCGAAGCACGTCACTAGACTCACGCTCTCCAACACAATTTGTCATCGAATTCTAGCCTCTTCCCGTCATCATAACTTCACGCGCCTTCTCCTAATCATATCTGCCCTGATTTAGCCTTGTTTTCCTCGAAATCCGCTCGGTTTTGTCTTCACTCGTGGTAGTAATCTTTTTCCTGGACATGCGTCCAGCTTACCAGAACTAGGCATGGCTTCGCGAGAAATCTTTTCTTCACTCTGCGCACTTTCTTGCCGTTGATGACTGATGGCGCACGGAATGAGCAGGGCCATTTATTGAGAAGCTATCTGTAGGCGCTAGGTCGGATGAGAACTATGACTTTATACCACCTTTCATATGTCAAGGGGGGCGTGACGTCATAGCTCTCATCCGACCTAGTGCCAATCTCTAACCATAACCAAACCATGATTCAGTCACGATCGTCATCATTGCCCATTATATCCTTTACTGATCATTAGAGTAATCATGTACGATTCCTTCGTTCATAGACAGAACGTGTGAGAGATGACAATTTCTAGCTCGCGCCTACCTCTCAAGTCTTCTTTCGAGTCCTTCTAAACCTTGTTTTTGAGTACTCCACGAACCCATCAAACTTGGTTGAAAACAGACAATGTTTTCGCCTCGAACTTCAATCAAGATATTTCTGTCTGTTCGAGTGCGTTTTCTGCGATTGTAGTAAGTGAACTACAACATATAATATCCTTCATATGATAAACTTCGTTAGAGAATAGTATTATGAGTGAAAAATTCCCTTCACTTCCCTCTTCTTCCTCTTCTTGCACCTATGAAAAATAGCTGGCCTCACCTGAAAACACCTCGACTGATCCGAGAGACACGTGGTGTTTGAGATATGCGCCCCACCCTCTAACTTCCAGCAAACTTTGACACCAAGATGTGGCAATATCAACCTCATTTATCAATCCTCCCTTCTCCACCCAAGATTCTGGTGTATGCCATGTGGCACCGAAATATTTACTTCCTCGATCTTTGATTCTGCTACGGTTTCTGCATCAAAACTTGAGCTGTAGCTTCTCGTTTAACTTTTTTTCCTCAACTCTCGTCAATCTTTGAGTCAACAACTGATCCTTCTCTGAGCCTCTTGCAACTTCTCCTGCGTGCTTCTAGCAACCTACGTGCTCCCGTTCCCTTCCCATGTGCTTTCTTCTCCCCTCAAATTCGCAAACCAGCAGAAAAGCTCAGCTCGAATTTCACCGTGCACCCAACCACGTATTATTCTCTCTCTCTCTGAGCTCCTTATAATCCCCAGTCCTAATCTCCGGTCTTCATTACACGGCTTTGCTCATATTATCATTACTCCGATGTTCAATGACCTATTCAGTCCCTAGTAATTTCGAAGGAATTGAACCTATGCATCATCAATTCTTGATGAAGCCTCTCAAGTGTACAAGGAAGTCCTTCTCTTTTTCGAAGTCAACATCTTTCCCTGCACGAAATCCTATTACGCAGCCTTAAAGTGCAAATATCCCAGCCTGGAAATTCGGCGTCCCACATCATTTCAAAATAGCCTCGGGCCTTTCGCAACGACTCCCATTCGGGTCAGAGAGAAAAACGAGACTAGGGACTCCCTCTCTTTCCGTTCAAACGCAATTACTCCTCTCTTATGGAGTTCGGACTCCGGATGACGAATAGAGTTCGCAGTTCACACTCTTTCGCTTACATGAAGTTACGGTAGCTGGCAGGAATACGGTAGGGAAGGCTGATGGAGCTATGAGTCAGCTCTAGACACCTTCCTTATTCGTGAAATTTGTTCGCTCTTCCTTTCTTATGTACACATCACGTACATCTGGTGTGTGAGTGATTATTAGGTTTTTGCCCCGCTTACTTCTAATTTCATCATCAAAAGGAGAGAGAGAGAGCACGCTACTTCGAGAGACGCCATTTCCATCTCGAACATGAAGCAGCAATCTCATGGGCAAATAGTAGCCAGCCTCCTCAATTTCGTTCCCGTTCATTCCTCTCACAACGCGCACGCCCACTGACAAATGTGATCGAATTTCCACCCGTACTCTCTTAATTTCCCTCTATCTCTCCCCCTGAGTATCGAGACTAGAATGGAGCGTGCAATTGAGCGCCCATTTGCCTGAATTGAAAAATGTTGACTCGCTTTGGTTTGCAGCTAGTGGGAAGAGCGACTCTCAGAGGAACTTCACTGTAGTTTACTTTTATTTCACAAAAAAAACATCATAGGTGAGTTGGCGTGTTTAGATTATTCGATATCTTCCTATTTTGAAGCACCATCCCCGAGTTTTTCGCAGCTTGGCTGTCAACGTTGATATCTCCCCCTTCATCTTTCTCGAATAAGCTGCTTTCGAGTATATCTGAGTTCATGACAAGCCTTGTCATCTCTCCCACACGTCACTCGCGAGTCTTTAGAGCTGAAATTTCGTCACGCAATCGTCTCTGGTGATCTTTGCTCTTCCCCTTGAAACTAGAGTCTTTGATAAATATTTGCAGCCTGCAGGAACGTTAGATCAATTCATTTACGCTTAATTGAGAGTTTTGTTTTGCAGTAAATCAACATCCATTATCGATTTCGTTGAGGCGAACACAATTCGAATCATTCCTGAAACAAAACTCACGTATCTCAGGGAGCATACATCCCAGTGATTTTAGAACAGACAATCCCAGAAATATGTGACTTTAGCCCTGACCTGCGAAATTAGAATTTTACATTTGCAGCCTACTGGAGCATTAGGTAACATTTATTTGCGCTTGATGATGAGAATTTTGTTTCGCTTGATGAAATCGATTTCGTCGAGGTGAAGGGAATTTGAATTACTTCTGAAACATAAGTCGCGCATCTTAAGGCGCCCGCTTCCCAGTGATAAACAACCATGTAATCGCTTCCTTCTCATTCATCTCCTTTGATCCTTCACATCTTCAATTTTCTCTCTCTCTCTCTCTCTCTCTCTCTCTCTCTCTCTCTCTCTCTCCTCCCTTTTTCCCTTCTCCCTCAGTTTTCGCCTCACAGTCAGGTGTTCCGGAAGTCTCTTCTTCCACACTAAAGACAACTGCGAGCGACTGAGAAGCACTCTCTTCATTTCCCCTGCTCTCTCGTAAGTTAGAGCGGACGAGAGAGTGTGCAGAATGAAGAGAGTGCAGTCTTCAAGTCGCTACTCCGGAGAACTGAGACAAGGAGGATCTCCTTCTCCTTGCTTGATTTATTACGGCTTCTCAGAAGCCCTTCTCGAGATTTGACCTGGCAGTTGGCCGTGACGTCTGGGAATGTGGGAACCTGGCAAGAGTGCTACCAGAACATCACAACCAGAATCCACCAACTTGATCCATATGCTCGTTCGAACACAACTCCTTCATTCGTCATTTATCAGAGGTCTTCTGAGAGATCGCAGGATGTGATTTACAAAAAATTGAAACTGCTTCAATCGGGTACCCATTAACGTTATTGATGCATCTGAGGATAAGTAACTTTTGTTTAAAGTTGTAGAGCCGTAAATTGCGCACAACCTAAAAGCCGGCTCTCGAAAAATCAAAAGTTTGACAGGTCATAATTCCTTTCATTTTTGAGATAGAGAGTCGCTCAAAAAAACAGAAAGAACCGCCTCGACGAGATAAACCACTTTTATGTTGAAAGCAACACGATTGGAAGAAAACGAAATATAGGTAATTCTGAAAATGCGATTTTTGATATTTTGTTTCGTAGTTTTTCGGGTGTCTCCGAAAAAAAGATCCCATGCGTCGATGAGATCTCTATGAATTCGTAATCTACGCACTTTTCTACCCCTGGGTAGAGTGTTTCCATAAAAAAAAGTAATTGACAACACATATTTTTATGCGTCAAAACAGGTATTTTCATGGTAAAACTCAAACATAGTCTAGTCCGAAATGACTGTAGATGCCGTTTGCAGCCTCCAATGACCATCCAATTTTGCATGAGAGTCAATCTGGGGCATATACATGTGATTACGTGCGAAAAATACCAAAATTGAAAAAATTTTAAAATTTCGATTTTCCGACCATTTTGACCGAAAAAATCGAAATTTTAAAATTTTTCAATTTTGGTAATTTTCATATACAAATATGTTTATATGCCCCAGATTGACTCCCATGCAAAATTGGAACCTCATTGGAGGCTGCAAACGGCATCTACAGTCATTTCGGACTAGACTATGTTTGAGTTTTACCATGAAAATACCTGTTTTGACGCATAAAAATATGTGTTGTCAATTACTTTTTTTTATGGAAACACTCTACCCAGGGGTAGAAAAGTGCGTAGATTACGAATTCATAGAGATCTCATCGACGCATGGGATCTTTTTTTCGGAGACACCCGAAAAACTACGAAACAAAATATCAAAAATCGCATTTTCAGAATTACCTATATTTCGTTTTCTTCCAATCGTGTTGCTTTCAACATAAAACTGGTTTAACTCTTCGAGGCGGTTCTTTCTGTTTTTTGAGCGAGTCTCTATCTCAAAAATGAAAGGAATTATGACCTGTCAAACTTTTGATTTTTCGAGAGCCGGCTTTTAGGTTGTGCGCAATTTACGGCTCTACAACTTTAAACAAAAGTTACTTATCCTCAGATGCATCAATACCGTTAATGGGTACCCGATTGAAGCAGTTTCAATTTTTTGTAAATCAAGGTCTCTATTTCATACATTCTCTCAGAAGACCTCTGTTATATGTAAAATTATCTCTAAGTGAACGTCACGACAGGAAATTACCGTAGATGCTAGCAAATTCATGAGATTGAACCACCATCAGTGATGTTATTGATGGAGCAATTCCATAAATTCCTCTGTATCATTCATCTCCTACCCACAATTTCTCGTTGCGCACGCATCCGGATTGAATCTGTCAGTTTCCTGCCCGTTTCCTTCTCCATCTCTCATGCATTTTATCCGCCATTTCCCGCTTCTTTTCCTTCTCTCTTTGTTCTTCTCGGAATTCGAGGAGATTTCCAGACGGGCGTAAGTTGATTCCGAAGATTTCGGAGATTTCGGACAAGAAGAATGCCAGAGATTGGGAATTGTCTGCGGAGTTCCTAGTAGAGTCTTGGGTTCCCCTTTTTGTTCGTATTGGGCGTCTTTAAAAATCATATTCGGGTATGTTTCAAGTGAACTATCATACAAACTTCATACACACTTGAAACATACCTGAAAATGATTCAAAGTACACAATAAGCCCAATTGAGGCAAATCTACTGCAGAGTTCATAGCAGAGTTTCATCATTCAAAAGAAGAAGTAGACTATCATCTCAAATCTTTTTATTTGCGCTCTTCTGTTCTCACGCCTCCACTTTAGTGGACCCTTGACTAACTCAAGATTTTCAAGTATCTTAGAAATTTCACAGTAAACTGAAAAATGCTCAGAGATTGGAAAATAATCAGGTCGTTCATAGCATTGATTAGGAATCTGTACATTCCCTGATTCTATGACGCGGATACTAATGCATGCAATAACCTCACTTCCTGTTTACATTTACATCCGATTACCGTTTCTTAGTCATCGTTAATTTCATGATAGATTACTTGGATCTAATAATAAAATTTGCGATTCGTGTTTGCAAGAAATATCAGCCCATTCCTGCCTTTCAGTCCCCTAAACTGTGCTCAAAAATCCGCCTACCCCCAGAGTATCCAATATTTACGCACATCAAGGATCATTCTTTCTTGTTATGCCTCTTCAACTGAAGCTCGAATTTCACTTATTGTGGGTGTCTTCTGAATCGTTTCGTTGCGTAATTTCTGGTATCATAGATCAAAGCTTTCTTTGTTCTTCGCGTGTTCTCGTGATGTTTCTCTTACTCAGTAAGGTCATCAATATCTGTTCTTGAGATGGAGGGGGAGTCGCACAAGATGGGCTACCTGGGGGCGACCTCCTACGTCGTCGGAAACATCATCGGATCCGGAATTTTCATCACGCCCGCCTCCATTTTGAGGTGATCTTCACAAATGTTTTGACCGTTAAATAAGCAATTAACTGATGATAATAGTTGATAGTCAGTCTTTCTGCTGTTAGATATTGAATTCCAATTCCTTCATCGTCAACGATTTTGAGATATCCAATTGGGATCAGATAAAGTTAGGAGAAACTCATGTGAAGAATGGTCATCAATTTATGGGGTGCGGAGGATTTTCGTCGAGAATTCGAGAAAAAAAATTGGAGAAGAGGAAAGTTAACGGCATTGAAAAACGTGGAAGACATTTCATCAATTTCTAATATTTGTATTTATCTGTGAACTTCAGGTGCACCGACTCGGTCGGTTTGTCGCTGATCGTGTGGGTAGGCTGCGCCCTCGTAGCCATTCTCGGTATGAATTCAGTTGTTTTCAGTTGTAAGTTCAGAACAAAACACAAAACAATAATCTTAGGCGCGCTGTGCTACATCGAGTTGGGTACGTCAATTCGCGATCCGGGTTGCGATTTCGCCTACATCTGCTACGTCAAGTGGTATTCGATAGGTGGGTTACTAATCCTTACGGATCTCAAATAGGGATGGCTTTTCAACAAATGGTCTCTTCGTTCTGTCTCGCAAGCCAGACCAGTGAGAGAGTACGTAGTTTGAAAAGAGCCATTTCTTACGAAGCCGACTCTGCCTTGGTACCACGGTAACTGGCACTGGTATTCATTACCGAGGTAGTGATACTACTGCGATATTGGTGCCCATTCGTTGGTCTTCGAAGAAATCAAAGATGAGTGTGACATCCGTTCCACAACTCCTCAAAGGGAAATTTGCAGCCTTCTCATTCATGTGGGTGTCCGTGCTGATGACCTACCCGGCGACGATCGCCATCATCGCCGAGACATTCGGACAGTACTTGATAGAGGGACTGAAACAGGTGAGAGCATCACTCAACTTAGGGCACTTGCAAATTTAGAAATATTTCAGTACTACGCCATCGACGAGGAAATCGCTCCGACTGCTCAGAAACTCTTCGGGTTCTCGCTACTTTGTCAGTATTAATATGTTTATGCAGAGAGTATTTCGACGATTGACTTATGTCCACTCTGCATTCCTTATCAACTATCTGAAACATAGCCAGCACCATTTCTCGAAAAGTAACTCGCGTGTGTGCAACACTTTCGGAATCGCTAGGAAGGAAAATTAAAAAAAATTATCATATTTAAATTAATTAAATCAATGGCATGCAAATTCCAGTGCTCGTAACGTGGATGAACTTCTTCTCGCTCAACAAATTCGCCGCTCGATTCCAGATCGTCGCCACTGCCGCCAAGGTATGTAAATAGATAATTAGCTTTAATTAAGTAATTAGTAAGCACGAATTAGTGTTGAAAACAACAATTAAAACTAAGGGAGCAACAACAAAAACCAATTTCAGCTCATATCCTGCATGGTCATCATTTTCACTGGCTTCTACTATCTCTTCGTTAAGGGTGAGTGTAATGCCGATGATAACCAAGGGGAAATCGATAATATACCGCAAGAACAAACAGTGTTTCCATTTCGATCTTATTACCATGCAAACATTATTGTAGCAAAGGAAGATCACCTGTCATTTATTATTGTGGGTTTATCGAAAAGGTTTCTGCAGGTTGGTACGCGAATTTGGCAGCTCCAATGAAGGGATCCAACTATCGATTGGGAGATCTCATCATCGGCACTTACGGAGGTCAGCTACAGTAGTCAATATCAATATTGAGCTTCAGATTGATATTGAGGCAAGCAAAACCATAATTAATTATCGGAAACGATAAGATCTACTTCACCCTGATCACTCTGACTGACTGATTCCTTGTGACTGATTGAAAGTGATCTTTGATCTCAGGTCTCTGGGCGTACTCTGGCTGGGACGTGCTCAACATGGGCGCGGGCGAGATTCAACGACCTAGGAGGTAGCAATTTTGCTTACTTTTTTCACTTGATCAGTTCGCGTCTCTTTCTCTGTTACTTAGTGATAGTTGAATCAGTTTCACAAGGACCGTAACAAATTCTCTTTTTTCCACTAATGCTTATTGATCAGCTCCCGACTGTATCTCGATTTTTTGATAGTTGCTAAGGGTCGATTTTCATTCAGAAACATGCCTCTGGCCCTTCTCTCCGGAATTCTCATCGTGACGGCAGTCTACGTCTCCATCAATGTCGCCTACTTCGTCGTCCTCGACGTCGAAACCGTCAAGTCCAGCAACGCCGTTGCCGCCGTGAGTTTATCTTATCTTTCCCTGCATTCATAAAAATATTCTACTATCGATACCTTTTCATTATTCGACTTCTTCAAAACTCATAATTGGACTAGGAAAAAAGAGTAAGGCTCTAACAGGCTAGAGAATGCGAGAGCGCATGCAGGAGAGAGTCCTTCGATTTTCAAAAACAGAGATCAAAGGTCACTCCAGTTGTTCTCGCAAGCTGCTCTTGGCTCGTTCGCCTCCGCGATTCCCTTCCTCGTCGGAATCCTGCTCATCGGCTCCCTCAACAGCAACCTCTTCTGCGGAAGCAGGTGAGAAAAGACTTGATGAAAACATTTACAACAATATTATTATGAATATAGTGGGTGGAGCATGCGTGCGAGAGAAGTCTTGCACTAACTTTCTTTCACATTCAACTGATAAAGCGAGAGGAAGAGGAAGGAAGAGTAATAGCTGAAATCACTCTTCCTTCCTCTCTTTTTCTTTTTCCTCTCTCTTTCAATTTAAAAAAAAATTGAATTGAGAATGTCAAGATGAGCAAAATCATCAATCTGCTCATCGCATTGAATGTATCGACCAAGTGAAACATAACTATTTGTATGATAAATTCGTTGTGAAGGAGAGAGAGGTCAAATAAAAATAGTTTCCTAGTAGTTTCTTCTCTCAACGATTGTTTTGGGAGACCTGGTTGATAGCTTATAAACTCCCTTGCAGATACATGTATGCTGCTGCTCGTCAAGGTCATCTGCCCGCCTGCTTCTCCTGCGTCAACAAGGACAATGAGAGCCCGCGAGTCGCCGTATTCGCCCAGGTTCGTGATCTTCTTCGTGTTCTGGCAGCCTGGTAAAAAGGAATGGCTTTGAACGAAATGGCTAAACATCACCTTTGTCTTAGTAGAAAAAACAGAACGAGCAGAGGTTTTTCCTGAAAGACCATTTCTACAAGAAACCCTGACAATCTAGTGCTTTGGTAGTCGCGTTCTTGAGGTCATTCACAACATTGGTACCTGGTACTACGGTGCCCACGTGATTCTGAGATCACTGGTAGTCGAAATCGAGTTTTAATTAATCTAACAATTGCAGACGTTCCTTGCTTTCGCCATCTCGTTCGTCGGCGATCTGGACGCACTCATCGGTGAGAAATTTCATTCATGAAATTAGCTACGGAAATCGCTGAGCTTTATCAAGCAAATGAATACAGCGATATTGAGAAAATAGCGGCTCTTGGAGTAAATATTGGCATTATGCCAATAAAAACGTAATATTCCAATTTTCAGGCTACGTGATGTTCGGGTTCTGGGCGCAGCGCATCTTCACGCTCGTCGCTCTCATCATCATCAGACACAATCAGATCCCCGTCCATCCGGAGGCCATTCGGATGCCGTTGGCGTTGTCAGTTACTTTATTCTTACTACATCAATAAGTTCTCCGCAGTAACGTTAGACTTGCGTAGTGATACTTCTCCTATTCTCATTTACCTTGACCCGCAAATATGTGTGCACTTGTGTCAAAGTGGACTGAACATAGACTAACATTTTCAGCATCTACCTCTTCCTGGCCATCACTGTCGCCCTCGTGATCATCCCCATCTTCCAGGAGTTCTCCGTCACCGCTCTCGGTTCGTTTCTTTCTTACAATAGAATAATTTGGGTTAAAATTTCTTCATTTCTCACATTTCTCAGATTATTGAGTAGCGAGAACCTGTGGAAAGTGAAGATATCACTCGAAAATAGTATATTGTTTAAAACAGAGCTAGTTTCGCTGGATCCATCAAACCGAATGGGAAAAGTAAGCTGTTAAAAACGTCCTGAAACTCACCTGAATTGCACATGGCAATCGCAAATTTGCGCAGTTCGTTGAAATACTAATGTAATTTGCTTTCTCACATTCACTTGCGCAATAACGAAACAAATATATTAGGAACTATGATGACAGCAATGGTTGATGTTATAATTCCTCCTTTCACGTACTCTCGTCGAGAAAAAAAGCGGGATCGAGAGAGACAGCCAGAGAGAAGCGAGAGAGTACATGCAATGGAGAGAGTCTCTGACGTCATCGCAGGTATCGCCATCTGCTCCGTCGGCTTTATCTTCTACTTCATCTTCATCTACCCCGAGCACCTACCGAGCTGTCTTTACCGATGGAATTGTGCGTCCCTTTATCTGTTCCTCCTAGTCAAGGACGCACGTGAGCCTCGTTAGCTCAGTTGGTAGAGCGTCAGACTTTTAATCTGAATGTCAGGGGTTCGAGCCCCCTACGAGGCTAACATTTTGCAAGATTTTTAGGATTAACATTTTAATATTTCAGAGGTTGTAATTGATATTTTCAGTGAAATCAACGTGGTTCTGCTGCGTAATCTTCGACGCTGTGCCTGATCTCAAGCCCGGCGTCACTGTCGTTGGTGCGATTCCGCCTTCAGACTCCGCCCAGAGGCTGCTCCCGAAGGTAGCCAGAGGCAGAGGAATGCTGCGAGGAAGCGTGCGTACTAATGAATATTAATTAATTAGCTAGACCTTCTAATTAAGAAATGAGGACATTTCTAAAACAAATTCTAATCGGTTTTCAGAGTAGTCAATTCACCAACCAGTCAAACAGTTGTCCCGAGTGTGATTGTGTGGTAGCGATAATGCTTTCTGTTCTACCCTCTGCTCTTTGTTTACCGTAGTCCGGAGCGCATCGCAAACTGATTTTATAGATTTCTTCGACTTCACGCATCTCTGAGGACTCAGTGCCGGATCTCCACTCTGACGAGAAGAATATCATGAGAAGGAACGGATCAATGACTGGACTACGGATGATGTGAGGGCAACACACATTTTTTTACGAACTTTTTCCGTTGTTTAGCCTACCAAAAATCCGAAATGGTTAATTCGATTATGAGTCAAGGGGAAAAAATATATCGAGAAATAAGAAGATATGCTGACATTGAAATATGAAATTAATTCCCAATTTCAGCCTTCCCGGTTCGCTCGTCGACCTAATGAGCGCCACTGACACGTAGACATTACGAGACTTCTACGAGAGATACTTTTCTAGCTCATTTACCCCCTAGTCTAGACTTTCCCACTCTGATTTCCGCATATCACTCCCTGATTATTGATTACTCGGTGCGAGCGTGTTACCGTACCCCCTACAGTAATAACCGTATACGAGGTAGCCCAAACTTATACCCGGCTTGATTAGTAAATAGTGAGCTCATAGCACTTCTGGTAGGATATCGTGAACATTTTCGTACAGTTGTTCTATGCCAGATGTGAAATTACGCGATTTAGGGTGCAAGAGCGAATTTCTGACCGAGCAAAGCGTTTAAACCCCTCTCAAACCGGTGAAAACTCCCCTCGATACCCAGCAGCTCCAGACTCTATCTCAGATCGGCTATTATTATTCCTCATTTATACTGCAATCGTCTGTCAGGCACCATAACGTTAACCCACTTTCTCAAATATTGTGCTTCGACGTCATTTTTCTGATTTGTGTTCTTGTTTTTTGACAACTTTTTTGTTTATGGTTCTGAATAAAGCTTTTTGAAAGATTTCAATTTGGAGCTGGCCTGCACAAAATATAATGGAATGTGTTTTGTTTCAAGCTATTCAAAATTAGCATTTTAATCATTCTCCTAGATGATTAATTAGATTAAACAAAAAATAAAACTTCATATTCTGTCTATATTTAATCGACGAGTAAAAACTGACAGTGCTTAGTCAGCGATCATTCGCTTCGCTTTTTGCCATTTCCGATATGAGAGATAAAGAACGCGTTCTCTCACTACATAAGGTGAGTGATATCCCATCTCAATACTCACTGTCGTGTAGTTCTTGGATAAAATGAATAGGAGTTTTCTACTTTCTGTCGTCATTTCTTTATTTTTGCTGAATTCGGTAAGTGTTTAAATATTTTCAATAAAACATAGTGGAATTTCAATTTAACTTACAATTAGCTAGATGTAAACTGCTTCAACCCACCTGCAGGCCACAATTGTGACATTTCAGGTTAAATTAGCAGTTTCCTCTTCACTCTCGGCTGAAGTCGTCGGTCAGCGCACTCTGAGATCAATCCACGGTTCTTATCTTCGTTGGTGTAAGATCGAGGGAGAATGGAGGGTCGATCTGGCACCCCATCGATTGGCTTGCGAGCAGTGGTACATAAAAGAGCAGGATGGAAAGGTATTTTTGTTTTTTTCAAAATAACATTTTTGTGTTGGATGGGTGGCCGAAGCTCTGCCCTATATGAAAATCAGAAAAAAATAAGATGCTGCAGGTTTCTCTGAGGCCTTTCTGCTCGCGATGGAAATACTATGACATGGCGGAAGAATATCTACATGCTAATGAGGTATATTACGAAAATATTGTATTACCGCTCAGATACTAACCGAAAGTCCATCGATACGTGGATTGTATTCCGAAATAAATTCAATTAAGCTTTTAATGAATTTCTCTTTGTTTAAAGGACGGTTCTGTCGGTTGCGCGAGAGACCGCGTGGGTTTTCGGAAAAGTTGGTCACCCCACAAGAATGAGGATGGATCCTGGTCATTCCAAAGCGCATTCCGCACATGGCTCAGTGCTGATCCCTACGAGCAGAGAAAGCCGATATACACAGCGAAAGGGCGCCATTCTTGGGATAAGTTCTGAATTGAGTCGTGGCCCGGTAAGCGAAAATTAAGACTGAAGATTAAATATTCTCACTTAAACGAGAGCAATTTCAGTACTTTATTTTTCGAAATAGTTCTCATAATTTTTCAGATGCAGAAGATAAGAAACGTCAGAATGAATTGAAAAACGAGTCGGAGAACGAAGAAGAAGAAGAAGAAGATGAAGTGGAGAAGAAAGAAGAGGAAAAGAAAGAAAAGAAGGAAGAGGATCAAGACTTTGTCAAATCCTCCTCTCTCCTTGCTGGTCCTCGCAGGATTGTCTCAGTCCACGGGCAGTTCCTCAGAGCATGGGCTAATCAGAGTGAGGATAGACTCTTCGATTGGTTCGTGGGAACAATCAAGAGTGAAGGAGAGTGTGAGAAGTGGCATGTGGAGGACCATCATGGAAAGGTATAAATATAGATGCTTCAGAAAGACTACATAAGAGACTATCTGAGAGAACTGAGCAGAGGCCGTACAGTGAAAAATAAAGTGCCGATTTTAAGATCTCCCTAGTGGTAACTTTTCACGTAGAGTTCGAAAATCGACCTTAGGAAGCCGTATCTCTGACCCCTCATTTCGTGCATTTTGCCCTACCTGGGTGGTCGGTTTTTGAATCTTTTGAACGGCTCATCCAAACCCCATACATATATGGTTAATCTGAAAGATCTCGACGAGATAAGCATTTTCACTGTTGAAAGAGAAGGGCTAGCTCATCTTTGAAAAAAGTTACGGTCGTTTGAAATCGAAAATTTGTCGAAAAATTGCCGACCTGAAAAATTTTTTGGGGGCTGTCGTTTTTTAATTAGTAGCATTAAAACCGCTATGAAAAAGTACCCTTCATGCCAATTTTTCAGCGAAAAATTCGTTCCCCTAAGATGTTTCCTGGTTCTCGCAAGATGCCGCTGTGCAGATTTCCCGCAAGATGCCGCTGTGCAGAATCAACAACATTCAACAGCAAAACATGGCATTCACTCTCATTGAGAGTCATTGATGTTTTTAGTTTATTTTTAATATATTTGAAACATTTTGAGCAGTTGAAACCTTATCTAAGTGAACATCAGCTCGATTGACAGCGTTTCAATGTGATTTGAGCCTGTGGTACACGTTTGGCCTTTGTTTTGACAACGATATCTCTACAACCAAAGGTACTACAGTTAACAGATCTTAAATATAAAGCATATGTGATATTATAATTAATAATAATTTGTTTCGGAACCATTCCGGTCCATTCCAAGTATATTGTAGTGCGTAATTTACCAATTCCGGGTTCCTGCCTCACCAATTCCTGCTCGAACTTAATTTTTAAGCGTGCTAATGTCAAAATTCGTATTCTACGAGTGAAAATACACCAAGATATTACGTTTTCATAAGTATCCATGATTTCGACATTTTCACCCCTTACTACCCCAGGGCCAAAAATGTGAAAAAAATATTTTTTCTTTAATTTTACTTCTGTAACATATTTTCTTTAACATTTTCACTCGTAGAATATGAATTTTGACATTAGGGTGCTTAAAAATTAAGTTTGAGCCCGCTTCGAGCAGGAATTGGTGAGGCAGGAACCCGGAATTGGTAAATTACGCACTACAATATACTTGGAATGGACAGGAATGGTTCCGAAACACATTATTATTAATTATAATATCACATATGCTTTATATTTAAGATCTGTTAACTGTAGTACCTTTGGTTGTAGAGATATCGTTGTCAAAACAAAGGCCAAACGTGTACCACAGGCTCAAATCACATTGAAACGCTGAGCTGATGTTCACTTAGATAAGGTTTCAACTGCTCAAAATGTTTCAAATATATTAAAAATAAACTAAAAACATCAATGACTCTCAATGAGAGTGAATGCCATGTTTTGCTGTTGAATGTTGTTGATTTGAAATATCGGGAAATCTGCACAGCGGCATCTTGCGAGAACCAGGAAACATCTTAGGGGAACGAAATTTCGCTGAAAAATTGGCATGAGGGGTACTTTTTCATAGCGGTTTTAATGCTACTAATTAAAAAACGACAGCCCCCAAAAAATTTTTCAGGTCGGCAATTTTTCGACAAATTTTCGATTTCAAACGGCCGTAACTTTTTTCAAAGATGAGCTAGCCCTTCTCTTTCAACAGTGAAAATGCTTATCTCGTCGAGATCTTTCAGAATAACCATATATGTATGGGGTTTGGATGAGCCGTTCAAAAGATTCAAAAACCGACCACCCAGGTAGGGCAAAATGCACGAAATGAGGGGTCAGAGATACGGCTTCCTAAGGTCGATTTTCGAACTCTACGTGAAGAGTTACCCCTAGGGAGATCTTAAAATCGGCACTTTATTTTTCACTGTACGGCTCATAGGTAGATTTGCTCAATTCTCTCAGATAGTCACTCATAAGTACAGAAAGAAGACAAATATTTTAGTTGCTAATTTATGCCAACGTTTACACTGCCATATCAAATGCGAGTAGACTAAAATTTGCAAATTATTATTAAAAACAAAACTTATAAACAAATTAATTATTTACAATATTTATTAAAAAGAAGTTTTAGGTGGCACTGAAGGCACATTGCTCGGGAAAGTATCTGCGTGCGGACGAATTCATGTTCGCTGATTTGGCAGAAGAAGTGACGGAGTCAGCCCTGTGGATTCCGCACAGAAACAAGGACGAATCGTGGTATGATGAGTTCATTTTGTTGGCATGACCTAACTGGCACTGAAAGGTGTACAATTATATTACAATATGAGAGGCAAGATGAAAAGGGTCTAGAATAGTGCATCTGGTGATGCGAACAACTTTCAATTTGTGCGCAACGTGATGTTATTCCTGGGTGTTCACAAGAAATTCCTCTTCATTAGACAATTGATTCAATGGCATCGACTCTATCTCTATTTCGCAATATGTCGTTGTTTTGGGGGTATGACATTTGAGCAACGACATTTGCGCAACGACAAAATTAGGTGCGCAAGCGACATTTGCGCAACGGGCCATAATCCCCTTCAGGATCATCGTAGAGTGCCCAGATTGGGTACGTTGGGTAGCTATGGGTTCACTCTACCGTAACCCACACTGGTCTTTGGTCTTTCTCCTCGGGGGCGACATTTGCGCAACGGGCCATAACTCCCTTCAGGATCATCGTAGAGTGCCCAGATTAGGTAATTTGGGTAGCTATGGGTTCACTCTACCGTAACCCACACCGGTCTTTGGTCTTTCTCCTCGGGGGCGACATTTGAGCAACGGAATTTATCATATGAAAGACGTAGGCGATCCTCTACGAAGTGTTCGATTCTTCACCCGATATCCTCAATGGATTTCTTGTTATCTTTGTTGTTCACGATGAAAAATTAAGATGAAAAATGAAAAAAAATAAATTAAGGTGGTGGGAGAATATACCCAAAATTAAGGTGGTGAGAGAATGTACCCAAAATTAAGGTGGTGTGAGAATATACCCAAAATTAACGTGGTGTGGAATATACCCAAAAGTAAGGTCTTTCTCCTCGGTAGAGTTACGGTAGAGTGAACCCATAGCTACCCAACGTGCCCAATCTGGGCACTCTACGATGGTCCTGAAGGGAGTTATGGCCCGTTGCGCAAATGTCGCCCCCGAGGAGAAAGACCAAAGAACAGTGTGGGTTACGGTAGAGTGAACCCATAGCTACCCAACGTACCTAATCTGGGCACTCTACGATGATCCTGAAAGGAGTTATGTCCCGTTGCGCAAATGTCGCCCCCGAGGAGAAAGACCAAAGACCAGTGTGGGTTACGGTAGAGTGAACCCATAGCTACCCAACGTACCTAATCTGGGCACTCTACGATGATCCTGAAAGGAGTTATGTCCCGTTGCGCAAATGTCGCCCCCGAGGAGAAAGACCAAAGACCAGTGTGGGTTACGGTAGAGTGAACCCATAGCTACCCAACGTGCCCAATCTGGGCACTCTACGATGGTCCTGAAGGGAGTTATGGCCCGTTGCGCAAATGTCACCCCCGAGGAGAAAGACCAAAGACCAGTGTGGGTTACGGTAGAGTGAACCCATAGCTACTCAACGTACCTAATCTGGGCACTCTACGATGATCCTGAAAGGAGTTATGTCCCGTTGCGCAAATGTCGCCCCCGAGGAGAAAGACCAAAGACCAGTGTGGGTTACGGTAGAGTGAACCCATAGCTACCCAACGTACCCAATCTGGGCACTCTACGATGATCCTGAAGGGAGTTATGGCCCGTTGCGCAAATGTCGCATGTGCAAAATTTGTTGCTCATTTGTCGTATTTTACCCCGTTGCGCAAATGTCGTTGCTCAAATGTCATACCCCCGTTGTTTTCGTTTTTTTCGGCTATAATTCGCTTCAGAGCCATCGCCCAGATCCCGGACCTTGAGCAATGGACTCCCCACAGCGAGCTTTTTCAAAATTCGGTATCACATCGTCATTATGTAATATGATGCAATTATAGTTTTTCGCACATATCTGGCGTCAAAGTGATCATACATACCCCGGACCTTGATCATTGTAATCCTTATTTTTTTAATTTTTGAGCTTACATCATCACTATGTAATATTAAACAATCGATATTTCGGAATATGACGTAAATTTCGTTTTTTGATCATAATTCGCTTCAAAGTGATCTCGCAGACCTCGGACCTTGACCGATGGACTCCCCAGAGTGAGCTTTTTCAAAATTCGGTATTGCATCATCATTATGCAATATGATTCAATAATCGTTTTTTCGCCCATATCTCGCCTCAAAGGGATCACAAAGACCCCTGGCCTTGACCATTGTTACTCCCGTGGCTGCCGATTTTACTTTTTGGCCTTACACCATCACTATGCAATATGCAAGATAGATAATACTCAACGAATTCGCACTGGCAATTTCGAAGTTCTTCCTGCACTCAGTCATGAGATCATTTACTTTGCGCTTGTATCGTGTGTTCTTTTCCCATGCACCCTGGTAGGCATTTCCACCACAGCTTGCATACTATCGCATGATTTTCCCATCGCCCACTCACATGGTAAAAATCCTAAGCCGTTCTTATCTAATTCCGAACATATTAAGCTTTACACTCATATTCATTCTCTAGGAACGAATTTCAATAATCTACAATGCATTTCCTTCACTTTGCAGTATCCGTACACATTCGGGCAGCGGGAATAGAAGTATCACTTTACACGAAATTGTGAGTTTTCGTGATTCGTGTGCATTATGTCTTAGAAACACATTAACTTTGCCTTGGGCGTTTGCTCGATTTTGAACAGTTCGCGAAGATCAACAGTTGAAATATCAGAACAATTTATCACAAAACATATACACATTAATTCGGTACGATATTAAGTATACTGAAATGAAGATGATTTTATTGATATTTGATTCACGTTTTAATTTTTGCTTTCTAGTGAGAGATAGACGAACAATGTCCTCGTTGTGAAATTGTATGCTAATGTTAACGATGCTACATTCAAAGCAAATATGCTAAGGCAAATTAATTTTGCGCGGTCTATATATCAAACTGGGAGTCTGATAGAGCCGACACCGTATACAGCTCTTAAATGAAGTATGCAAATTGAGACTTTGGGGTCCGTCAGGCTTGCACCCGGTATGAACCGATTTGACGACGTTCTTCCCATTACCTAGATCATCTAATTTCTTCGCGAAAGCCGTGGCATTTGCATTTATTGTGCATTTAATCCTCTAAATGCCCTGTAGAAAAGAAGCGCAGTGTCGATTCTGAAATTCTAGAGAAAACTGCCCACCATTCCGAGCATTTTCCTGCGGTAGATGGGAGTCATGGAGATCAGAATCGTCGAATGGATGGGCGAGTGAACGGACACTACCAGGAAGGCCAGCGACATTGGCACTGGCAATTGTTATGCAATTGTTTCACATTGAGGTCTAAACACATATTCAAATTATTATAAATAAATGTAAAAAATGTAATATTCACGAGGTCCTTCGGCTCGTATTACAATTGCAATTAGGAGAACCAGCAGAGGAATGAACACGAGGCCGATAGGCGCGAAATACTGTGCAGACCCGACGAGTAGTTCGTTTGACGGAATTCGCAAACCAGAATGAGCAGAACTTTTGACATATCCGCATGGAACTTTTTGTTCGTTGAGCTCATAGTAGACACACTCCGTAGCAGCGCGAATGTATGCAGAGAAATCTGTAAAGAAATAAGAAATCCGTAATCTGTAAAGTTTCATTTTCGAGAAAAATTGCATATGAGAGAGTTTGCCTAAAAACCGAGCAGATCGAGCGAGGTTTGGCACAGCAAAAAATGTCGATTCTCTGATTTCTTGTCACTTGGGGTTGTCGAGGGCGCTGATGACGATATGCTTTTTTTTTTTTTTGCACATGGACCATCCGTTAGCTCCAGATGACATTGCGTCGAATTCACATTTTCATGCTTTCTACGGCTATAAGGAGCGCTAAAATTAGTCGAACATGTTTTCTGGGGTAGAATTTTATGGCGAACACGCCTGTGTAGTTCATTTATTATGATTTTGTAATTTAAAAATTAAAAATACAAATTTTCGCTGCCTCAATCCCGAGCTTAGCAAATACATGGGTAGAAACGCCGTGACGAGAGTATTCCAAATCTATAATTTTATCAAATGACGGCATCAAACTTTTAAGAGAACGTATAAATAGTGCGCCATTTGATCCTAATTTCGAATGTTTTCGTCCGATCTTCCCCTTTCCCTTGACCTCAGGCCCTCTGGCAGTCGCCTCCTCTACCTCACTTGTAACCCCCCTGGCAGTTTATCTCCTTTACCTCCTCCATCAACTCGTTCTCAGTTGTTTCGAGTGCACAATTATTAAGGTCTCTCAAAATGTTGATGTCGTAATTAGATAAAATTATAGATTTGGAATCCTCTCGTCACGGCGGTTCTACCCATGTATTTGCTAAGCTCGGGATTGAGGCATCGAAAATTTGTATTTTTATTTTTTTTAATTACAAAATCATAATAAATGAACTACACAGGCGTGTTTGCCATAAATTTCTACCCCAGAAAACGTGGTCGACTAATTTCAGCGCTCCGTAGAGCCGTAGAAAGCATGAAAATGTGAATTCGACGCAACGTCATCTGGAGCTAACGGATGGTCCATGTGCAAAATAAGTATGCATATCGTCATCAGCGCCCTCGACAACCCCAAGTGACAAGAAATCAGAGAATCGACATTTTTTGCTGTACCACCCGTTGCTCGGTTCTTAGGCGAACGGTCTCATATCAATTGTAAAGCATAATATGATGCAATTTGATTGGCTACACTAGTTCAATGTTTGACTTACATTTACATCTCCGTTCAAGACGATGATACATTCAAGAAATGATACTACGATTGTACGCAATATTTAACATGTTTCTCCTTTTCCGCAGATGCAGAACGAATGGTATTATAGAAAGGGGGGGGGGGACTGAAACGTACTCACCATGGCTAGCGAGACAGCAACGGTCAGCAAACCGTCGATGCAAGCGAGATCCCATAAGATGTATCCCGTGCGATCGAAGCAGCTGACCGATTGACCAGCTAAGGACGGCCATATCTTCAGCACTTCCTAGGAGATTCGTAAAAAATAGTATACAAGAAAGTGTGGAAACACATCCATACGAATATTGGATGTCCACTCATCCACCAAATACTAACTAAACGCTAAACCGTACCTGTACAGTCGACATAAAATCGGCATCGTTCATTTCGACACTCTAAAACGTATGCATTTGGATACAATGCGCTGACAATTAAATAGATTTCAAAATTAAGCCTCCAGTTTTCTTCAGTACGCGCTTAGCGCATTGGTCATGTGCTTGCGCGGCTAGCGCGGATTCATTTTGTTGTAATGATATTTTTTCACGGTTCGAATCTTTTATTTTCCAATTCAGTCCCACAGTCTCTATTGCAAGCTGAGATCACGGTATGCTGTAGTCTGCAAATATTTATTAGGTTGATTCAAAAGTTTCTCCCTATTTTATTTTTAAAATTATCTCGAGCCATAGTTGCCTGACTGGAATTTCCATTTAACACAAGTATTGGACATATAGATAGATTACACTCGTCGGACCGATTCGATTCTGGGACGCGTATTGCGGCAATAAATAAAGAAAGCGTCAAAATCTCAAAATATGATGATTTTTAGGTGTACTTTGCTGGGCCCTACCATTTGAATACGCGCGAACGATCGATTCTGCCCATTTGAGGAGTGATACCACTCGAGTTGCTCTTCCAGAATATTACAGAATATCCGACCTTCAAAAGGCTTTGGAAGATGAGAATTAGAAAAAAGTGCTGATTTCGTTGCTCAAATTTCGTAATTTTGTTGTAATATGGTGCTGTTCCCGAATAGGTAGATGTATTCGTCTCAAGTTTAACGGTAATACTAAGACTGGCGTGTACTTCATTGTGCACAACACTATGGCTTACAGAGTCAATAACTGACCATTCGGGGATATGAAAATAATTTCTGCAGAAATGCATCTCGAGCTAATATCTAATCAAGCGCTCATCTGAACTTGGCGTGACGGTGTACAAATATTGAATTGCATTCACGAGCATGCCCAGTAATCACGCTTTACACTAGTATGTTTGCTTAATCTCTATCTCGTTTCTCCACATAACTATGTATGCATAAAAATTATGTTTGATAATCAATTTTGCGAAATTTTTCGGACTGCTGTATCGGCCTAGCTAAATGGGGAGCAATGGGATACGGCTTTTTATAAAGCTCATTCAAGCACTTATTTATTGCAAAGGAACTTATGAGAATTGGTCAACTTTGTAGGTCAGGGGAATAAAAAATGAAAAATTCTGAAAAAAGGGAGAAACTTTTGAATCAACCTAATATTTGTATTTTAAAAATAAATACATGGTCCTTCCGATGCGAAATTGTGTGGAAAATTTGAAAAATAAAGTGTTCTAATTTGAACAAATTTATCATTCCCGCAAAATAAAATCCGCGCAAGCCGCCGTCCCCTGCGGGCTTCTGCGCGAGCACATAATCAAGGCGATTAGCGCGTATTGTATCTTTATAATTGCGAATGCAACTCATCTTGAGCAGTAGTGACATTGTAAAAGCCAGCATTACCAAGCAGGTATCGATCGAGTAGCGAACTCGGGACGAGATCAACCACTTCGAACCCGGAGGCAACACCGCCTATTTCGAGTATATGATAATTTTAACATTTATTAACCTTTATTTTGAATACATGAACACTTTAACACACACTTTTGAAAACCACGAGTGCCTGCTGACGTTCCAGAAAACAAGCGACAAATGGCGGTGCGATAAAGCTGATCACGATCACCCACACCTCCTGCGAATTTGTTTGGTCCAGATAATGAGGAATGGGGGAATGGATATTCGAAACTTTTCCTTTAATTATGACTTGATTAATTAAGAAGCGTAAGGACCAGAAACAGTGGCAAAGTCAGAATAGGCATGAGTGTTTCTGATTGCATTCAACGCTTACGTAGTGAAATGCTGCTGAACCAGGAATTTCCAGAAGAGGTTTTTCTCTGAAAATGCTAGATGGATAATTCGGACGTACACCAAGGAACAGCTATTGAAAGAAAGAGAGTGAATATAGTAAAATTACACATTTCCACTTGCAGATTCGATTCTCTACTTTCCTCAAAATTAGCCTGGGCACAGGTATAAATTCGAGTCGCGATCTCTTGGCTTCATTCGCTCGCATGATTGTGGATGGTCGATCGCCGAGAGAGCGAAAACAAAAGAAGTAAGGAGTGTTCTAAAGTTGCGGGACCTGATGAAGCAGGTGTGAGGGAAGAGTGCGAATGGATCCCACACGAGCTGCATGATGAAGTCATTTGCCACTCCGACCACCTGATATATGCGAAGGATGGCTTCTCAAGAAATGGCTGCCCTCATTATTCTCGGTCTGACCGGTGAGATCACACATAATGAAGATGTACATCTCTGACAACGTCATCCCTAAGATAAACGACAGCGAATTCAATTTCATCGTTGATTCGCACTCATCAAGCTGCTAGTTTTTTCTTCGAATTTGAGAATAGTAAATATACATAATAATAATAATAATAGCCTGACAACAATGAGGGCCGTGGCGGTGGAGTACCGTCTGGACAATTGTCTCGAGCACAATGTGACGAGGGCGAGTGATGGAAGGGCGAACGCGAGTGAGACTGCGGTGATAACGTGCCGGACAGAGCGAAGCAACTCATTCACAACTATAGATTCCAACCCGAATTTAGGTTAAATTATGCAATAGTAACAGTGATAATTACAATTAGTCAACAGTAAGAGTGTTCGTAAGTGTGTACAGTTGAACATGAGACACATCACAAAGAAATTTTAGGGGAAGTACCGGAAAGGATGCCCAAAACAGAATAGACGTTGAGATTTTTCTTCAATCGCAAGAATGATATTGATATATTTACCACTAATATCCAGTAATAGGCGTAATTTCCGGTATTGGAGAAAATCATAGATAAGAATACTTGGAAAAATACGAATACAAATACAACAATTTGCCATGCTTCCTTCAACAATAAATATTGGGTGCTCCGTGAACATTGTGATCTGTGAATGAACAAGATCACCCCTCAGAAACAATTTGCAAAAGGTTTTCCAAATGAAAATATATAATTTCAGTGCTTCCATCTAAATCATAGTATCGGCAAGAATAGGGGAGAATAGGAAATTTTTACGTCATAGATGCAACTTCTTACTAATTATGTATTCACGGATAATTTGTACTTTTAATTTTAATATTTATCTAATTTTGCACTGTGATTGCAAATAAATAAGGATAATTCGTACATTGCTGCAATCACATGAAATGCACACTGTTAACAGTCGTTGTTCTGCTACTCACGTATGTCTCCAGAATTGATTCCGATCGATCTTTAGGCTTAGCAATTAGGAAATTGTCCTCACAACTAGCCAAATCTTCTTGTTCTCTTTCTTTCTCTTCCGCCTTCTTGCAGTCACTGGGGAAGAAAAATACGAGAACAATACTGCAGACTGATGATATGATCAGGAAGACAACAGTGCTCAGCATCGCCTGTAATGGACTCTATTACGACCGCATGAACACAATTGCGCCGTAATTACAATATTTATTATTTTCAAAGTAGGAGAGATTAGAAATGATCAGCTACAAACAAATATCAAATCACCATTTGATAGGCGTGGAATCGATCGTAAGGTAGGGTTGAATCGCCTCTGAGGATATCCGAAATCTGCAATATTTGCTGCGCTTATCTATGCAACGAAAACTATTCCAGATTTCCGTATTTTGTATTTGCGGAATAATGGAATGCCTAGTGCTCATTCGACATAATGCCTGTATTTCCGAATATGCATACCATTCCAACAATCTGCGCTGCAGGAGTGGCTACGATGCCTGAAGTGAATCGAGAAAGGGCAACTGCTGCTGCCCGCGAGTTGGAAGGCACAATCATCTCAATATTTACTAAGATTCAAAAATTTTATAATGATTAGTATGAGCCGAATGTTCTAAATAAATCGTTGATGGCATACCAACAACATCTGCTGACTCAAACTCTGCCCAGCACCGTTCACAAATGAAACGACGAGGGTAACGGCCTGAGATTTATTTGAGGCTGAATATTCGCGCAATGCACAAAGGAATCACTTAGGACATGCCATCTGAAAACTCACTAAAGATCCTACAAAACTCTTGTCCATTAGCAGAATACTATCAAAGAATAGGACGGCACTCATTACAGATCCCACAGCTACAACGAGAGATTAATGATAAATAAATTGATGAACAAGATGATAATATACGTGGTATATGATAATCCGAAGAAAATTTGCGGAGCATTGGTCCAGGCTAGGAGGTACACAGACGGAAACCAGAATGCGTATGCCGAGATATGGAGTATCCCAAAGGAATTCGTGGCCGACATTAGCAGATAGGATTTGCTAAACATATCATTTTTTCCGTATCAATTATTGCTCCAATTCACATCGAGAATATGCCGAAGGCGCTGGAGAATATTCTCTTAAATCCTCGATGATTTTCGGATATTTTCGCATTTCGAATATGCCTCTTCGCACAAAAAAGTGCTAGAAGTGGGACGATTGATAGCGCTGTCGCTGTAAAAATCCCGATTTGCCATGGCACTCCGCTGGTCACTATCCATGAGCTGATGGGGGGTGACAACTGGTAAACTCGTCGCCGTTCACTTGCAATTTGGCGCAGCGACTTGGGAGTTGTTTCATTGTAACCAGTATGCGCTCCCATACATTTGCACATGTAAGTCTTGCTAAAAGGCGATCATGATTTTTACTCCAAATCAACGACCCCGGGTTCATGGAAAGTGCATTTCCATGACCCCCTATACTTTGAAACTCATGATCGCCTGGTAACAAGACTAATATATGCAACTGTATGGGATCACATACTGATTACAATGAAACAACTCCCAAGTCGCTGCGCCAAATTGCAAGTGAACGGCGACGAGTTTACCAGTTGTCGTTTTACCAGTTGTCACCCCAAAAACAGAGAGAGAAGCGATAAAAGGATCCACATTGCGACAGATGAAAGGAATAACCTTCTGGAAAGATATCGAGGATACAAAAGAAGCAGGTTTCATCACCTTCTCTGGAACATGTCTCCGAGAGCCCAAACTAAAGCAAGAGTGACAGTATGAGAGATGGATGTTGTAGTCTAAAGATTACACTTGAAAAAGATCAACGAGCAACTTACCCGAATAGTCGCCGTTTCAGAGTCCCCAATATCGTAGTGTTTCTGTATGAGTGGAACGATTCCTTAAATGACCTTCGAAAATCCCAGAAACCACCACAGAAATATTACCATCAACTCCCGTCGTATCGAAAGTTAAGAGGAAGGTGATCAGAATCATGCATATTGATACGAATAGTTTTGAAATCTATTAAAAATCAAGTAGGTATGAAACAAAAGAATGCAAACCGTTGACTGTTCTAGTGATTTATCGAATTCGCCTTCCATCGCATTGATACAATGACACAAAAATAGGCGAAAGACCGGTCAGATAAGGGCGATAAGTACACTTGGCGGCGCGCTTAAACCCAACTGGACGTTTAGATTATGAACTGATCACTGAGCATCGTGAGGAAAGGAGATATGATTGGGATATACCGCACAGTGAACATGAGAAGATTTCGTCTCGATATCATTAATGGAATTGATTTGCGCATATTTAGATACATTTTGGTTATTTATCGTAGATTCTCAATCATTTGTTATTGACAGTAAAATTTTCCGATTTCCCCCTCTTGCTCTCTCCATTCTCGTCTCTCGCCCTCCTCCCGATCGGTCGACTCCGCTCTCCTCCAGCAGTCGAACCACTTCTCAATGGAGAATTCGCCAGATGTAAGTTGATCGTTTATCTTTTAAGTATTGGGTGATTAAGGACTCTAAATACCGTGATGATTCTTAACCTAACCTAATCTTAATCTTAACCTATCCTTGTCAGGTGTCGGTCGCGAGTCTCTCCAGGTCCAATTCCATCACGCCCGGTGAGACAAAATCATCGAGCAACAACGAACATCCTGCCTCAGGCAAGTTTGCATCAGTAGTAGTGATTGCAATATTCGGCCTCGTCGGCGTGGTCCTGAGCAGTCTCCAGAAGCTTTTCGACAGCGACGTCATCGTAGCCAATCTCGCCCTCCTCACAGGTTGTGATATTTGATCTTTGAAATCTTCTCCCAAAGAACGAAATCAATAATCCTAGTCAGTTACAATACATGTAACTGACTAGGATTATTGATTTCGTTCTTTGAGTGAATAACCGACTAATACTCTACCGTATACCCTCAGGCATCTTCGTGAGATACTGGGCTCGCGACCACTCTCACAAGCTGCGGCCTCTGACCATGAGCCTTCCGTCCTCACTCGATTCGTCATGGTGTGTTGCATCTCTATTATCGTATACTTGCCACTTGTACAGTCGCGCGCGTAAGTGAGTGGGCACTTTTTGAATTTGTTGCAACTTTTTGCAAAGGAAAGACATCATTCTTCCCCTAAGGTGTGATGGACCAAATTCATCGGAGATTACGATCATGATATTGATCGATCATGATGATATGATATTCAATATCATGATGATATGATATGATATTGAGGTATGAAGAGTTCCCACTCATTTATGCGCGCGACTGTATGTTGTTGACTCTATGTGAGAAAAAAATCTGAGAAATTACCTCTCTTCACATCCCGCCACTGATTATTCAACTTTTCTAGAAGGTTCGGGGTTGTCAATTTCGAATGACATTTGTAGGAAGCCCGAATCGGCTGCTGCTGCAGCCTGCGAGCCGCTGGATTCCAACTGTGATGCTCGGGCTAGTTTTGAGGAATTGTCCGACTCTCTCCAAACCACACGCTCTCTCTCGTCGATCAGAGTGAGCGAGAGAGCATATGATATAGAGAGAGCGAGACAATTGCTCCGAGTTTTGGATATGTAATACAACACATAAAGTAAGTGTAATGCAACACATAAAATAAGAATACATGTGAAACTACTTCTGTCTTTAAAAAGAACCCCTAAAAATGGAGGCAGTTAAAGGAGGAGTAAAGGCAAACGCAAATTGAAATATGTTTCAATTAGAGGAGAACTCTCTTCAAGTCGCGCGCTCTGTCGCTCGTTGCCTGAGCTTTCCCTGATTTTTCTCCCCGCCAACTAACGTTAGCTCTGTTCATAATGTAGATATCAATGTGAAAATTTCGAGCTTCTTATCGTTTGGGAGATCTAGGCCGTGCATATGAAAGCTTCAAAAATTGAATTTTGCCATCTCCTTTAAACGCAAATTCTCAGGCGCCCTTTGTCTCACGCGAGCAGAAATTAGCTCGTGCGCTGAAGGCTTCATTGAGTGCAGTGAAAGTTGTGATCACATCGCATGAGGTGGATTTCGTGACTTTCTGGAAAACCTTTGACGAAACAACAACTAGCTTTTTACTTCAGGATAAAGTATTGAATTTAATGTCTATTCAACAGTAAACTGTGATATAATTCGCAGGAGGAAATCGCTGAGAGCTACGACGACTTGATGCCTATTCTCGTGGAGACGCTCAGTGATCTTCCGGACGATGTGCAGGTAATTATATTTAAAAAAATTGATATTTAAAGCATCGGGAAATGGATCTCTTCTACATTTATTGACATTTCTTGCGCTTTAACCTGTTCGAATCTGAGCCAGGCGTCGAAAAGTAACAACTTTAATCGTGCCATGCGATGAGAGTGAATGAATGGATAGAGCGGGGGATAACATACCTGATGCTGGACCGCATGGCTACTTTTACGTTTGTACATCATTAGGGTTTCCCCTTTTGGGTATTCGAGCTTCGGGTATGCTTCAGGTGCGCGAAATAGCATTTCATTTCGAGAGATAGGCGCCCAAAAATCAGGCGCCTGAACGCCTGAAAAGGGAAACCCTATACACCATACACACCTCAGAATGAGGAGAACCGCGATTTGTTCGCAACCGCCCTCGAATCAGTCTCCACTCTCGCCCAGATCGCCGGCCAGGACACATTCTCTGAAGACTTCGACGAGGTGTGTGCATGTTTGACCATTATAGGGTTACCCGAAAGTACAGTACGTCGTTCAGTGGGTCAGATGTGTTACAATCAGGTCGTCGTTGCGTCTCTTCCCTGGCTGTCCTTCCAAGCTCTGCTGCTGGAGTCGGCGACGCAACTCTGCGACCTGGAGGATTCTGGCTGCACGACGCTCTTGGCCGCACTGCTGGAGGCGCATCTCCATACGCTCTGCTGTCCCATCGATGGTGAGTCCAGTAGCAGTTGAGCAGTTCTCAAATCACGGTACAATTTTCGCTCCTTGAGATCTCTCAATGAAACAGATCAGAAATCTTCATGTATCCATTGAGCGTAATTTTTTTTATTGTTTCAGACTTCCGATCCGAGCGGGGTAAGGAGATCATGGAAGCGAGGGAGAAGGCGTGCGAGTTCATCACTCAGTGGACACCAGTCGATGGAGGTCACATTCTTAACGTACAACAATACTCGCTGAACGGTAAAATATTCACAGCAAAATATTTTTCGTTCCGTTAGTTTCGAAAACAAGAGTAGTTCCTTTCCCGTTCTCCACGTATTTCCAGATGTCTTCCTTGAGCGAGCGGAGCGGATCTCGAGTGCACTCGCCAACTCGTTCGTCTTCGTGTCCTCTAGCGAGGCACGACGCTTGTACGGCAAAGCGGCCAGAGCACTCTCCGTGCTGCTCAAAGCAGTGGCGCAGCAACCATCCGGAGGTTTGCTGCTTGGCTAGTACCGCGGGGATGATCCCCCATCGAATGATGCTCTTTTGAGTTCAACATCTTTTTTTCACATCCCAAGTCTGGGAACCGAAAAATAAATGAATTAAAAATGTCCATTTTTCTCTCGGATCCCGAATGTGGATTGTGAAAAAAAAGTTTCCAACTCGTATATTGAGCTAGTTTGTAGAGGATGTGAAGCGAAAAGAGGAGTTGATGATTAGCCAAACAATATGGTAATGGTAATCCCTTTGAGATGGATCGAGGCACGCGCCCTCTGGAGTGTCCATTGGAAGAGACTGCAGAAGCATCGTTCCTCCGGATGGCGTTTCGAACTGGCAAGGATATGCTGGAAAGCACTCGGCCCAGAGGTCAATGATCTACCTATATACAATACTAAAAAATCGATAAATACGCAGAACTGGAGAGGGGATTGAAGACTCAGGGCAATCTCAATGATCACGCTGCTCGGGTTGTCAGTTGGGCAACCCACTTCTTATCGGAGATATTGGTGGTGAATGTCCTTCCCAATTTTGAGCTCAGCTTCCCGGTGATTATCATTTTCTAAAGTGGAAGTATTTATTAAACTATTTACGAGCCTTTCATTGTACCCCGTAGGCAGTGGATGAGGCAACACTGATAATTAGGGAAACAACGGGAGGAGTATCGAGGAGTATGTTAGAAAGTGCGCCAATTATACAAAAAAAGTGCCTCACTAGTATTATAATACCACTACTGCTAGCATACATGTGTACCACTCTACCGTAACCTAGTCTCGTATGCAGATGAAAGGCACGTCCTTCTGTCACTTCCTCGGCCCGCTCCTTCCTCTCGTCTTCCGGCTCATCGACAAGTGCGCCAAGAAGAAGTGGGCACTGCGACTCTTCTCCTCGCTCATCATCGAAGGCCCTGATGTACGTGGTACTTATTAGGGCTGGCAATTCGAAGTCGGATTGCGAATTCACAATAGCCTCCCCCTCACATAATGCGAAATCCGAGGAGGGGGAGGCGAAGCGAATTCGCAATCCGACTTTGAATTGCCAACCCTAGTATTGATATAGAATGCCGTACCACAAAATTTCAAGAATGATGTATCCATGGCACATCAACAATATGCCAAACAGGATATTTATCTCTGAGAAGACTCGTTCTGCAGCTTGCCCTCCACTACCAGCCCTCCATCGTGCCTCTGTTGATCTCTTCCCTCTCCGACGTCAACCCCGATGCTCGCCTTCGCTGCCATGGGAGTGAGTATCACATTCAAATTACTATATCTTTCATATTCTCAAAATATATTTTTCCCATTTGTATTCCAGCACGAATAATGCTGCCATTGCTTGCTAGATACTGGTGAAATCTAATAGAAAAAAGTAGAAGAAAAGAGGGGGTGTGTGGTCCAAATTTCAGCATTAGGTCGGATAAGAACTATGACGTCATGCCGCCCTTGATACATCAAAGACGTCATGACGTCATAGTTCTCATCCGACCTAGTGCCCAAATGTCGATGAAGCGCCGAAAATTTTTTTTTCGTTTTTTCTTGATTATAAAATGAAAGGAGTCATTTCCAACTTCTCCTTATCAGGAGAGCACTCATCTCGAGTGGAAGCGACTCGCCATCAGCTTCCTCGAGTTGCTGGAGGAAACGATTGAACGTGCCGATGCACGGACCCCACAGTGGAATCAGGCCAGCGAGGTGGCAATCTCAGCCGTGGTCTCCATTCTCGCCAATTGCAAGGAGATATCGGGCCGGCGAAGTACCAGCACGTTAGTTTCTTCACATACATACTAGGGTTGGCTATTCGGAGCGGAATTGCGATATCCAAATCCCCTCGCATATTGCGAAATTTGAGGAGGTGAAGATTGCGATACCGCAATTCTGGCCCGAATTGCCAACCCTAATACATAATATTGAATAGGACTGGCTTACTTAATCGACTAGAGAAATGTTTAAAACTAGACAAGGAAGTCGCTGAATTATGCGAAATTGAGTTGTCATTAATGAATATGCACTTCTTCGGTTTCTGGCCACACTCCCTTTTCATTTCTGGAGGAATTCCTAGAAATAATTGGACTATCTGTGACCAGAAACCGAAGAAGTGCCAATGAGGAATATCGCAGTTCGTCTCGAGACTGCTGCAGTGGCTGCCGCTCACGACGGCGATGAATCAGGCAGTCGCAGTCTACAGCTTCCTCGTCGACCTCATCGAGGTACATTGATCTTTGATCGGATAAGAAACCCGAGCTAAAAGCTACCGAGACAATGCCATTGTCAAATCTCGGTTCATCTTTGTATGGCTGCTTAGTATCCGGAGAGGATGTGAGATCGAAATATGTTTTTATCATAAAACGATTCGTACGACTTTTTGTTGCGAAGTTTACGTTGTTCATAAGGTGTGATAGAAGGGAATTCAAATCGGCGAGAGGCAAATGCCATTTAAAAATGCTTTGAAGAAGTAGTCCAATTGAATGCTTTCACAGGATGAGCCCATGATCCTGCTTGGAGAGACTGAGGAAGGAAACACTCGACTCCTGGCGATCCTCGTACGGGTAAGCAGAGAAGCACTTACTCTTCTATCTAGTTTGCACTTCAAAGTATCTTTTCAGTTTTTGGGAGGGTTGTGTGTTCTTTACGCAAATGGGCTGTTTATGAAAGTCTAAATCCGTGAAAACCTATATTCCGTCACAATATATCTATTGAAGGTTTTCATTGAAGGCCCTTCATCTCGATATCTTCGATGAAAATGAGACGAGTGAAAACGTGAAGGAGAGATTGAGGGAAGTCATCAGAGACATCCGTGAGTTCGAATATTTATTGATTATTCGAGACCGTATTAATGGGACGTATCTTTCGCATTACCCGGATAGTCTTAGAAATCGACCAATGTGCCATATTTTCTCGGTGTTTGAGTTAAACAATTTTTTGAATTTTATTACAACGAGCAATGTTTTCGGCTTGCAGATTAAGCTATTTGGAAAGCAAAGGAAATATTTACATGAATGACAATACAATTCAGGAGGTCGAGGCCTTCGAAGAGTGGATTCAGCGTGCGGGACTCACTGAAGAAGAAGAAGAAACGCTCACGGAAATCCTTTCGTGATCATAGCCCAGATTCGCGCCCCTTTCCAGGGCCCCTTGATTCCATTCAAGTGATTTCCCAGTCCCAAAAACGAATTTATAATAAAAATACACGGGAATAGACATATCGATATGGAAGAAACAAATTGCCTCTATTTAGTATGCCGTTATTTTTATGATCTCTAAATCGCCATCATAACTTTTTATAAGCGTTTCACGTAATTCTTGCTACCAAGAAAAATTAGAGCGGAATATGATAGAATTGTTCAGCTTCTCATAAAAGGAAACAGTTGTATTACATCAGAAAACGCGAATACATAATTTATTCATATTGAGTATTATTCGCAAATTAATCTCCAATCCGTCGCTAGATTCTAGGAGGAAATTGAATTTTCGTCGTTATACGGCAGAAGTAATGCTTTGCGATGATTCAGCTACGTTTCGAGATTCAGCTAAGTTCCTATCAATGAGCGGCACTTCCTCTTCGTGTCTCTGGCGACAGAATCGAATACTGAGGTAGACTATGAACATAAGAGCACAGATAACAATTGAATAGAAGATTATATCGAATAAACTAAAAGGCTCCGTAGACAACTTTGATTTTTTGTCTGGTGTCTTGAAAATCTGTAATAAATATTTTGCACCGGAAATTGCAAACGAACCTCGTATTTCATGGTAGTAATACTTTCGTCAAACTCCATGATTCCTTAGTAATACAATGCTCGGAAATTTTTCTTCGAGAACCTGAAAAAGAAAAAAAACGAGAAAAGTATTTTTCGAATTGCAAAAATATTTAAAATTGCTAAGAAAAGGTGCGAATGGAAGCGATAAAAGAAAATTGAAGATGAGAGGGACGCATTTTGAATGGAAAGAAATCCATACTTTGCTGATAACGACATGAAGTGATAGGAAGGGGAGAGTGAACGATTGTTATGGAGTGTTGTGTAGCAATCCTTTGCATTGCTCACAACCTTATCGGTCATTGCTTGTGCGCTCTGCCGCCCTATAACTTATTTGGTTGGACCCAGGGATAAATATGAGATCCTAGTCATTGGTGTCCAGAAATGGCGGCTAGGGGGGGGGGGGGGGGGGTGCTGCGCACCGCATCACATGTGAGGCGGTGCGCACGCCGACGGCGTGGACACCTATGATCCTAGTCGTCCAAGCCACAGCGCAAATGGCGCTGAGAGATATGGGAACCAGATGAACATTTTATTCAATGAATTAAAATGAATGACTAAGAATGAGTTCCAATTAATTACGATTTGTCAAAATGTTAAAAAATACACAATCATCCCGTTATTGTGATGTAGTCCTCTGATTGATTTCCCGAGTTCGCGACCGAGTTTTTCTTCCATGGGAGGAGAGCTCGGTAGGGAGGAAGCATCGTGAAGTTGATAATAGGTGAAGCAAGGGAGAAGACGCTGAACAACTGAAAGGAACGCGATTATGACCATTCGTTTTCCACGCCATAAATCGGCAGAGATCTTTTTCTTGCATCTCGAATGAACGAGTGAGTGTTTGAGTTGTCTGAATAACTGAGCAAAATTAGTATTCTCTCCACTAACAAGCATGACCAGTCTCTCATTTAGTTCGTTGGACCAGATGTTGTAGACGTCCAGAAACCAGAGCGTAGCTCCAGCCGCCCCTCCACACGGCAGTAGCAGTTGATAGGTAAGAGCCTGCAACCGTTATATCAATCTAAGAACTAGTACATTTTGAAAGCAATCATAGGCACTTTTCGGCTTCTGGCCACCCGCCCCCTCTTATTTCCCATTCCTCCTATCATTGTGGAGTTGAGCTGTCGAAGAAACATAGATTAATGCTTAGAAATGAGCGGCATAGACGGGGGAGAAGGAGGTGGTGGCAAAACACTAGAGTTCGAGTAACGAGACCCCGGTCTCTTCATTCTATACACTCTCTCGCCGTTCAACTGGTTGAAAGAGTGTACAGAATGAAGAGAACGTAGTATCGTTTCTCAAACTCTAGAAGACACCAAAGAAGTGTATGAAAAGTGGGCTCACCCTGGCAATGTGTTCGTGCTGCTTGCGGTCCGTTGTCTGAAAGAGACACAAATAAGTTGTAAATTGTTAAAAACTTCCAGACTTAGAAAGTGAGAAAGGTGACTTATGATTCCGGCATTATTAAATCGATTAGTTCAGACTACCGTAAGATTAGTGTTGACCTTAACTAAGCTGCCTTTTACATGGAAAGTGCCGCAAGGGCAATCTTAAGTAAGTCCGATAGTCCGAGAAACGATGCCGCTCCCTATATTCTATTCACTCTCACAGCTGTACCAGTTGAGGGATTATGTGAAATTAGTAAGTACTAACCGCAAGGACGATCTGTCTGATAAGTTTGCGACGGACGACGAAAATAATGAACAGAACAAGAGGAGAGAGGAATCCTCCGATGATGTCGACGATCGTCGCTTGCGTAGAGAGAATGTCGTAATCTGCAGAATGAGATTATCAGTTTTTTAGTCGTTGTTACGTAGACAAGCTGTATTTACAGTACATCGACATGTATTTTTCTCAGGTTACTAGTAAAAGCGAATGAGGCAATATGAGAGTGGAGATGCATCCGACTTACTTGCCGTAACGTATTCCTCGAGTCCGAATCGTTTTTCCATTTCAGGCGTGAGCTCATCTTGCACGGAGTACATCAACAACTGAAAACTTCTGGAACGAATCAATAATTTCAAGAACGATGCAAAATAGCAAAACTAATCTGCCAAATGATTTAGAAGTTATGTCCGAAAATTGACCCACACTGTACGCAGCTGTGAAACTGTAGGTAAGGATGCAGATGAACCAGATTTGGACGCTGGTGGGCCGATCTATATATTTCTTTGTTAAAAAATTTCTATGACACCAACATTGGTGAACGATGTTGCCGATGATGTAGAGTCGGTAGGCGAATGATAAGAGCAGGATGAGGGTGGAATGTAACACCAAGCTCATGTGCATATCTTGAATGAAATCGATAAAGAAATAGCAACAATTTCTTTTTTTGCAAAGACTTCACAGGCCCAAGCGGCATATAATTGTGGTACAATTGCTGATGAGCACCGCAAAATTAGAACTGATATAAGAAAACATTACCCTTCTCCAGTATTCTTTTTAGTAGGTTCGGAGACAGGGGAAAATGAATTATTGGATAATGCTGTATTTTTGGCTTTCTTTGCCTTGTACCGTAATGGTGCTAACCCTGAAAAATTAAGCAGAGATTGGCGCTGATGAGCGAGCAAGGACCGAGGAATACGTAGAGTATCGAACCGGAGTGATCCTGGATCAATCTGAACACGATTCGTTCACGATTTAACTGCATGCATGAACAGGAACATGTTAGAGACTACACGATGAAGAGAGAAGACAAAAAATAAAACATGATGCAGTTTTCTTGTAAACAAATGTGCCTTGCAAACCAAAATCTCTGCACTGTAATACTACACTCCTAATTTTCTCTTGGATCGTACCTCACGGTTGCCATCAAACATGATGATGCAGATGCCAAGTCGATGATCGCATTATTGAGCAGGAAGACGGAGTAAGGTCGGAGGCGTTTGGGCGTTCTGACATGAATGATTCACTTTCATTTTGTAAATAGTACAGTTCGCCGGAAATAGCTGTTTTGATCGTACCTTTTCCAATCCCAAATATCTCGATTCGGACATTTATACCCCCTATGGTTTATAAGGCTATGATATGACAAGGCGCATGATTCAAGGAATGATTCTAGCGAGCTGGCGCTGTTGATTCTCTTTTTTTGCTCCAGATTGACTTAGTTCTTAATTGGAATGTTCATTAGTACTTGGTAGTACTTAGCCTTTAAAAAATAGTTTGACTCACTTGAAGATGATTGCCAAAATGAGGCTGACGTTTATGGAAATCGCTATGGTCTCCACTATAGCAATGACAGATATGTGCAGTTTATCGGAGTACGTTAGCATCGCTGAGAAGCGCACTAAGCCGATGATTGGAGATATACGAATATATAATAATAAAATGACATTTGATGTAAAGGTCAGCTTAAGAGGGGGAGAGACAGAGCGCTAGAAAAATATTGAGTGTATAGGACGATCTAGACCATTTGTGTGCCGTATAAACAGGTAGTCCTAGATGCACGCCTTTCGAGGCCGTCCACAGACACCGTAAAGAGTGCTTGAGAACATGATCACTGCCATGGAAAAATATGTAAGATTTGGACTAAAGTGACAATTGTAGGAATGGAGTGTCATGAGCAAACATTTGTTATGAGCAAACCACATATACGTGACTTATACATTTCCCTTTCCATTTTCCCATCCGTATGCCATTAATACACAGAAGCAGAATCAAATAATCCGATGCAAGATCTATTCTGAGGATAAATACGCGAGTCTTGATCGGCAAAGATCGGTCTTCAATTTAAAGGAGAAGTAAATGCAAAAGCGCGCCCGGATGGAATATGTTTCACCTAGGGACGCACTCTCTTCAAGTCCCCTTCCCTGAGCTTTCCCTGATCTGGTTCCCAGCCAAGTAGCTATAACTCTGTTCGGAATGGAGATATCAATTTGAAAATTTCGGAGCTTCTTATCGTTGTTGAGCTCTAGGCCGTGCATATGATAGCTTCAAAAATTGAATTTTGATTTTACTCCTCCTTTAAATCTTGCATAATTCTCATAAAATGTCCGACCGCTCGTCAGATTCATTTTCCAGTTTCCGTTGACCAAATTGATAAATTATTACCTTTACAAAATATCATGTGTATTTGTATGTTCTTCTGAGGTTAAAAATCACTTTTTTTTGAAACCGGCTGTTGTATTATATTTTGCCTACAACTTAAATGGATGATTTTTTTAGCACAATAGGGCAATGATTCACTTGCTATTGGCATAACACGTAAAGCATTTTCTCAGCCTGGTAAAGACTTTCTCATCACATAATGTATTCCCTGAATGCATATCATATATGCAAAGGGCTCGTTTCGGCATTCGGCATAATCATCATTTATCTAGGCTAATCCAAGCTGTATATTATTTATCTTTCATAACACGGCACGAGTTCGTTCATACTCAACTTATTTTGCCGATCATATCAATTTTTGAATTTTTTTTATATTTTTGACATTCCTATTTCTGTTCTGATAAGATTGGGTTTAGCATTACACAGTAATTATCGAGGAATGTTCAAACATCGAGGATAGATTTGATATTTCGTTGATTTTTTAGCTTGAATGAGAAATTTTTTGTAAACATAATTGATATCATCAACAATTATTGGGTTTTCTAATACATTTTGGCTATTCTTTGCTTAACAATGCTTCCTTCTCAATGAGGGCTGTCCTCTCATCCGCCTCTTCCTCTTCCTCTTTATCCTTTATTTCTTTCGCTTTCTCGCAATCGAGATTGAAGGAAAAGGCGAGAAGAAGGAAGCAAATAACGGATGCAATGAGCAGAGAGGAAGCACACAGCGATGCCTGCAACGAGAATCTACTTCCATCGGTTAGTCTACGATGTGTAAAGCATATTAAACAGAAATTTCTTTTGTATTGTTGCGGTAATGAAGAAGTAGCCCATTTTCAATAAATGACGATGATACAATTCAATACTTCGCTCACCAACTGATAAGCATGAAACCGATCGGAAGGAAGCGTCGAGTCGCCTCTGATTAAGTCAGCGATCTGTAATTAATGCCATGGAAAAAGTCGACGGAGGAAAAATCAGAAAATATTTTCCTCCTTGCTGCCATTTTTGTTCTAATAGAGCTAGAGACTTGAAATTTGGAAAACAAAAGAGGTGGGAAAACCATTCCTGCGATATCGAAGGAGGAAAATAGTGGAAAACGCATAGCGGAGCTCAAACTCAGCCTTATGGCTCCTAACGAAATACAAGTATTCCTGAATGGTTTCCCCACCTCCAGTCCAAATTTCAAGTCTCTAGCTCTATTATAACAAATATGGCAGCAAGGAGGAAAATATTTTGATTTTTCCTCCTTCGACTTTTTCCACGGCATCAGAACCATTTTTAAATATGAAAACTTACAAAAATATTTCTAAAACATCTTGAAAAATGCATAGACTTGTTTACCAATCCGACTATCTGGGCGGAGGGAATCCCTACGATGGAGCTGATCAATCGAGACAGGGCGATTGCTGCTGCACGCTCACTCGAGGGCACTACCATCTGGAGAATTAGCCGATTTGAGGGATGTATTTTGATTGTAAATAAAAAATCAAATTTTTATTCATCACGCACTATATGGATGCATTATATTTTCACTCTCTATAACTCAGAATCTTTTATGGCGTTCCCGTGCTTACCAGCATCATTTGTTGACTCAAACTCGCGTCCGCAGCCGTTCCGATGCCAACGAAGAATGTTGATGCATGAAAAAATATCTCTTAGATTCAAAATAAACAAATGCTCTTCGCAATCACCATGTCGTTATTATGTCAGCACATAATGCCCCGAGTATGACTTAGTAGCTGCTTACCAGGCAAGCAAGGTAGCTCCTATCAAGCATAATGATGCTCAGAATGAAGGACGCCGCATTCAGTGATGAACCCGCACTGACGACTATTGGATAAGCCCGGAGGTACTCATTTCTTCCCTCGAATAGGCCAGTCCCGTATCGCCAGCTCTGATAAATATGATAACATATTATTTGATTGAATGGGAAGAATATGGTTTGCTGATATGATGACCAATCTGTGCAAGCACCGAATGCAAGTCCCATCAACTGTGGACCATCATACCTGAGCGAACCACATTAGCGTAGGTATGCCCATAGCCATTCCGACAATCATCGCTCCGGAATTGAGAATCGTTACTCTGAAATTTTAACGTGGAAACAGCAAAAATCGACTCAAAAGAGTCATATTTAAACTGCAATGAAATGTCTACATCAAGAACGACTTACACCGTGTAGGGTATTCCAAGGAAGATGTCTGGGGTGGTATCCCATATAATCAGGTACATGGACGGGAACCAAAAGTTATACGCAGCAGTGGCGAAATTCGTGAGAGAATATGTGGCCGAGAGAAGAATGAAGGATTTGCTGAAGATATCAGATTTACAAATAGCCAAGTTGTGAAATGCTTACATGGATAAGATGCTTAGAGCATCTACGAATATTTTTGCAATTCCTTTATCATGTTTCTGAACGTTTCTCAGATTATTCTTCGCCCAGAGAAGACATAATAGGGGGACGATTGCGATCAGTGGAACTCCTTTGAGAAACTTATTGGAATTCGGAACTGAATTCCAAGGTTATTGGAAAAGTTATCCCTACCGATGAGTCCGCTCTGCCAGGGCGAACCACTGCTCACAACCCACGAACCAAAAGTGACCGAAACCATTCTAAAGCAATTTTCGGATCAAAATAATGGGGGTTTATCATTTTAGATCTGGTAATTTTAGAGCTTTACAGAATGTGAAAAATAAAGTATTCCGAATTCATCACTCAAAAACAAAGAGTTTTAAAATGATCCACCCCAAAAACATTACATAGCAACAAGCCCTGCGATGTTAATGGACATGAGAGCGATGCCGAGATGTCGATCTGAATTTATATTTTATATGGGTTAGAAATAGTTATCACACCTTGGAATAAGTCGGTCATAATAACGGGGACCAGCACAGAAAATGATGCTGAGGCTGCAGCAGTTATGGATCGGAACAGGATGAAAATCTGATTTTCAAAATTATAAATATGTATTATTAAAAGTACCATGAATGATCCCGATCCCAACAGAACGGCTAGTAGGGAGCATATGGTCCAGATAGAGACAGAAGTTAGGAAGAGGCGTCTTAACTGTTTAGTTTTGTCTAAAAAAAAGTAGTAATAATTTTTCCTTCGTTTGAATGAATCGCCAAAAATCCACATCAACAAGAGCGTCGCTGTATTAGTGATCGCAGGTGAGGTCTAAACTAATAGATTATTTCAAAACACCGCTAAAATACCTACTTTAATAATGGCAGTTTCAGCATCACTGAGGGAGTAGTGATTCTGGATGAGAGGGACAACTCCTGTAAGCAATTTGGCTTTTCGATAGCTAAACATGATTGTGTTTGAACAATTTGTTTTCGCTTACCTCATTGTGGAATTCCGTCGTAAATCTTCCCAAGATTTTTTAGAAATAAAATAAATTCCAAAATAATGAGAACCCACTCACCTGCGATGCCGAAATCATCGAACATCGACAGGAAAACGAAGCATATCAAGCATGACGCAACAATTACTAATGAGATCTAAAAAACTCGTTTATTTCATTAAGATTTACAAATCACAAACCATGGATGAAGTGCTGGAGCGCACTGTCGGATCGATTGCGTGCTCGAAAGGAGGCAAAAGCGTTTATTCGAGCGTCCAAGGGCTTAGCTGATAAGAAAATATTGCACTTGTCTCTTGCAAAGCCAAACCACCAACTAGCTCACTCGACTAGCAAGCCAGAGTTTTTTTATCAGTACGTCCACGAGAAAACGTAACCGGAGGGGCCTCGAATCCCTTCGCACTGTTCAAAATATTGTATTTCGATGATTGAGTGGGTAGAAGTCGTAGAAGTCCTATTGCAGGGAGATAAAAGCTGTGGTTTGAGTGGTCCACTCAAAGTGGGGAAGGGGACTATTGGAAACCTTCAACTGATAAGAACCATGCCAATTCGAGTGCAAAAGATGCTTCCAACTAGAGATTGAAGAAGCAATGATTTTCTCAACAACGGATTTATGGTAGTAGTCGAACTATATTGACCTCAACTGGAGCAACGATGCCACATTCTTTGTGTGTTCGTTCTTCTATCACGTCCTGTTGTTTATTGACTCCAAAACAAGAAGATACGTGGAAAGAACGAAACGGGCCACCATCGAAAGTCAGTGAAGCGACATGTAATGCGATTTGCACAGAGTGCTTTACTTTCGTAGTTGAATCCTCTTGCAGCCAAATTCTTTCCTTCCAGCAAACGATCCTTTCCTTTCCTTAGCTCGCCCAAGGCTTCTGCGTATTGTACATTCTTATCGAGGTAAGTAACTTCAGCAAAAACTTTTTTGAATATATAGTATAGTTCTAGTATAGATTTTGATCGATTATCATTCGAAGATTAGAGAAAGTCGTTTACAGACTGTCATCTCCTTGACATGCTTCTCTCCTACAGCCGTGAATCAAAAGCGAGAGGTTTATCTACCAATGTTTTGCCTTTTAATAAACGGGGAATGGAAAACATAAAACAATATGTGAACAGGTTCTGGATCAGATCGATGCAAAGGATCAGCTAATCTGCGACGATAAGTTCACCACGTGATCCTAGGCACGCATCTGAGACTGGAAAGACCAACGTCTAATAGTGAAACCAAACATCTTTCAGTGTGCGGCATACATCGTTGACCATAACACGGATCTCCGCTAAAAATGCAGCAAAATGAGACCATTTTGCGACAGAAAAAAATTTTTGATCGTGGATTTCGGTAAAGATGTTGAGACTAGGTAACATGAGGCCGATGACAACGCCAATCCGCTTCGTTTGTCGAAATTTGCATGTTTACGGGCAGTAGTGACCTACTGCTCAAAATGGCCGTAAGTCGGTCAATTTTTGACCTACAGCGAGCGATTTTTTTCAAATCTATGCGTAATGAAATTGTCTATAAGCTGGTTCGCTTAAAACACGATGAAAAGTGCCGTCTTCATACAGTAATCATTGAAAAACACTTTAAATTTTAATTTTCTCAAAAATTTTCTCTTTACAACACGATTTTTAGGCTCTGTAGGAATAACGAGGTCCCAATGGAAATCTGCCGGAATAACGAGGTCCGAATGGATTCGAAGGATTAACGAGGTCCGAATCGGATTATCGAGGTCCCAATCACAAGTTGTTGTTGTTTTAATATTTCGACATAAATAAGCGAAATACCATCATTTTTATGCAATAATGTAATACTCGCGCTATTTCAACTGTAACATGTGGTATAGTGTTGAATTTAAGATCGTGCCTCAAGCGACCACCTCATTGCGCTTAGTCCTCATTGCAGCCCGCCTATGCACCTGTCTCCTTCCTCTATTCTTCGTATCTGCTCCCCCACTGCTCATTCAGAGGAGCAGATCACACCAAGGCGCGAGGAAATGCGTTGCTACATCATCGTCGTGCGTGTCTTCGGGAGGTGCTCGTCAGTGTCACCCTACGCTCCGTTTGAACAAGAACCAGTTGTTCAACGCTCAGACGAAGGAGAGTATCCCCATGGAAACGATCCAGTAGGGTGCGCAACAGCCCATGGAAGATCTGGTTCATCGTGTTTGGAGATTAGGAGGGATTCACGAAGACATATCGTCGGTCATGTTCCTAAGTGTGCATCGGTACACCTTCGTCGACGGTACAGCCATCAGCTACTTCGACCACTATGAAGAAGCCCACTACTACCACTACGAAGATTCTCGAAATTAGAACATCCACGTAATTACGAACATAATTCCCTTACAGGGCTATTCAAACAACTATTGTCATTAATATTGAGTAAAACAACATTAAAATACAAAAAAATGATTGGGACCTTGATATTCCGAATGGGACCTCGTTAATCCATGGGGGCCCATTGGGACCTCGTTATTCTATTCGGACCTCGTTAATTCATTCGGACCTCGATATTCCTACAGAGCCGATTTTTATTGCAGATTCGGATTCCCCATACTCGATTTGAGGTACCTGTATTTTTCATTTGTCCTGTATCCTGCTTCTACATACTGCTACTCAGTAGGCAGAACTCGAACTTGGTTGATTTTTTGATAAAAATAGATTTCGGTATGTCTCTCTCCTCTGGATTATGTTAATCAATAAAGTAAGACCAATTTTGGAAAGCTAACGAAGAGATCTACAAATATGACTCACTGGTCCAAGACTTAAAAGTGGACCGTTTTTTAGTTATCACGAGCACAGGAAAGTTTCAACGTGTGATCATTCCACTCAACGATTCTCTAGCTAAACCGCAATCCATTCGAATTCACTAAATAACTAAAAAACGGTCCACTTTTAAGTCTTGGACCAATGAGTCATATTTGTAGATCTCTTCGTTAGCTTTCCAAAACTGGTCTTACTTTACTGATTTACATAATTCAGAGGAGAGAGACACACAGAAATATATTTTTATCAAAAAATCAACCAAGTCCGGGTTATGCCTACTGAGTAGCAGAATGTAGAAGCAGGATACAAGAGAAATGAAAAATACAGGTACCTCAAATCGAGTATAGGGAATCCGAATCTGCAATAAAAATCGTGTTGTAAAGAGAAAAGTTTTGAGAAAATTAAAATTTAAAGTGTTTTTCAATGATTACTGTGTGAAGATGAAATTTTCATCGTGTTTTAAGCGAACCAGCTTATAGACAACTTCATTACGCATAGATTGGAAAAAAATCGATTGCTGTAGGTCAAAAATTGACCGACTTACGGCCATTTTGAGCAGTAGGTCACTACTGCCCGTAAAGATTTCGACAAACGAAGCGGATTGGCGTTGTCATCGGCCTCACGTTACCTAGTCTCAACATCTTCACCGAAATCCACGATCAAAAATTTTTTTCTGTCGTATTGGTTCCTGCCATCTTACAGGAGATCTGTGATAAGGAGGAACACGTGGCGTGTATTTTTCTTGGAGAGAACTCTCTTACTCCGTCGTTCACCTGCAGCATCCTCATCAACGAGTACAAGAAAGTGGAGTGTGGTGAGCGTTAGAAATCGCCATTCGATGCGAGGTCCGCTACGCCTCTCCCACCTTGTCTGATTTTGCAGTTCGAGGAGGAAGAGACGTTGTGGATAGCCTTTCTGATCCACATTGACGAGTCAGTAGCGGGTCCCGTAGATAACCCGCCGGATTCGGGTCTGAAACGGGTCAGGGTCATAAGATCGAGTGATACGACGGATTCGTACTAACGCGGGTAACCCGTGATCCGTTCTTGCCCCCACCCCCTAGTAACGCACTATTCCTGACGATATGGAGTATTAGGAAAAAGTTTCTATGATCCAATCTTGTTTATTGCAGCTGGCAGATACTTGGATGCCGGAGCCATCGAAGTAAAGCTAACCGATGGAATGATCAACAGGTGTGTTTGTTGCCTCCGACGATGAGGAGTACATGCCGTTGACCTTGGACTATATCCGCCAAGCTTCTACGGTTAGTGTATCCGATCCTTTCGTAACTTAGCCAGTTTCCTAACTCTAACATTGATTATTATGAACGATGAATGTTGCGTCGTTGGAGATAATATTGGGGTGTCCGGAAAGTTCGTATAATGCTTCGGAAAAAAGTCAGTTCGCGATCAAATGCAGTGATTGCGCAATCTGTTTGTCAACAATGTATTGCATCATTCTGACGTTGAGTAGTGAAAGGATTTAATCAGTCTCCTAGTTGCTACATTGATTCTTGTGATGGACTCCCATCTCTACCTCCGAGCAGTTTTACTTCATTACTACCGTCTTGGCCGATCCGTGAAGGAGGCCCACTCTGCCCTGGCCCAATCGGAAGGAGCTGACGCCCCCTCCATACCCTTCTGCTATAAGTGGTTCTCCCGCTTCAAGAAAGGGGAGTTTGGTCTCGATGATCAACTCCGCTCTGGACGCCCTCCCTCCCTCGATCAGCCTCTCGTTCTCCGCACACTGAAGCGCAAGCCCATGGCCAGTGGGCGTGAGTTGAAGAAGGATACTGGTACTCCCAGATCAACGGTGTCCGATATCCTCCATCGATCTGGGAAGAAGCTGAAACTCCCACAAGTGATTCCCCATGACCTCTCCCCCGAACAGCTGAAAAATCGTGTTCAAGTCTGTCGGGAATTACTCCATCGTAGATCCAATCTTCGATGGGTCAATTCCATCATCGCTACAGATGAGAAGTGGATCACGTACGATAACCCTGTGAGGAGACTGCAATGGGAGGATGCAGATGAGAAGCCCACGCCCGTCCCGAAGAAGGAAGAGCACGGAAAGAAGGAACTCCTCTGCTTCTTCTTCTCAGTGCTCGGTCCCATCTACTGGGAGATCCTCGCCCCTGGCACCAGCATCAATGCCGACCTCTTCTCTGAACAACTGGAAGATGTCGCGATCAGAGTCCCTCCCAGACTCCTGAACCAGGGCAAAATTCTTCTTCTGATGGACAATGCTCGCCCACATCGAGCGAAGATGACCCAGAAGAAAATGGACGAGCTGAAGATCGAGAGGATTCCCCATCCACCGTATTCCCCGGATCTCTCCCCATGCGACTACCACTGCTTCCGCTCTCTCTCTCTGACTTCTGCAAAGGAAAGAAGTTCAAGAATCGAGATGAAGTTGTGAGGGCTTTCGTGAACTGGGCGGTCTCGAAGAAACCCGCATTCTGGAAGAGAGGAATCGAGACCCTGCCCAATCGCTGGAGGGAGGTAGTGAGAAAGAAGGGGGCATACATTGGTCACTGAGAATTGCAAAGCATTGAATAAAAAATAAAAACAAAAAAATATACGAACTTTCCGGACACCCCAATAGAGTCCTCGTTCCTTTTCCAAGTCGAGTCGTATTGGTGTTGCCAGGCTGTCAAATCCACGTGCTCCTTACGAACAAGACGTCGTTCCTCCTGCTCCCATGCAAAAAATTCCCATCAACTCGGCATTCGGGCTGTTTGATAAGGCCTGGGGTTATTGTGAGCAGTGAGAATTGCCTAGCATCTAAGTATGCTCGCTACTGTACCATTCCACTGTATTTGCCAAATATCTTTCAGAAATGTGCAGATATAAATAATTCGCCAACGTTTGACCATAAAGAGAGGTTATCTGAGAAGATTCATTGACACCCGTTTAGCAAAAAAATATATATATTTTAGAATATGTCCCCAGTAAATGTTCATGCAAGGCACGACTAATTCATGCAAAATCATCAAAACACATCCAAATTGCTTTACCAGACACTGTTTACAGTGGTTGCTCTACTTCTGATTATTGACTCTATCATTGATTCAGAGCGCGGCTTTGGCTTGTCAATGAGCGCACTTCTCTCATCTTCCTCTTGCGCTCTCTTGCAATCCAGTGGGAAGAAGTAGACGAGGGCAGCGAAGCAGAGCGCGCTCACGACCAGGAAGGAGGAGGAGCAGAGAAGACCCTGCAATTAGGATTCTCATGTGGAGGCGCCCAAGTTGGAATCAGCCCTGTATCCAACTTGTGCTGCCCTTGGGTGCCTCCCCCTACGCTAAAGTCTATTACAAGTTGGATCCAGCCCTGAATCCAACATGTAAAGTGATTTTAGCGTAGAGGGAGGCACCAAAGCTTAAAACAGGGCTGATTCCAACTTGCTCGCCGCCTCCTCCTGAGTTGGAAAATGATTTTCTAAGAACACCTCACTCGTCATGTATGTACCAATCCCGATTCACAATCTAATGCACCTTATACCATGAGAGACGGCAGTTTCTTGCTCTAATAGGGTTAGGGAGATTGAAAATCTCAGCTTTTGAAAGATCATTAAAGTATCGAATTAAAAAATTCCCTCCAAATTTTAAACTGCCTATTTGTCATCACTTGGGAATGAACCGATTGAGCCTATCTTCGCTCTTGCTCGTTTCTCATTGATAAGATTGACAACTCGAGGTTCCATGACCGAAACACACTCGTCGAATGACACGACGTACCAATTGATAAGCGCGGAACCGATCGAGTGGGAGTGTGGAGGAGCCTCGCAATACATCAGAGACCTGCCATTTCGTTATCGAATGATTATTTTCGTTCTAGGTTTTTTGTCTGATTGAGATGTGGAGGACTGATAATTTCTCTTTTGAGTATTCATTGTATTTATTGTTTTAATTCGAAATCGATACCACTGCGACGAGTTGTGCAGCAGGAATGCCTATGACAGCGACGGTTAGGCGTGACAATGCGAATGCTGAAGATCGAGCAGTGGTAGGAAGCACCATCTATGAAACTACTGTTATAATCTTCAAGTATTACAGTAATACAATTCGAAAACGTACCAGCATCATTTGCTGACTCAAGCAGGCATCCGCCGCGCCTCCCAAAGCAACCAAGAATGTGATTGCCTGAAACGAAGCTCGCTATTTTTCTTAGTCGAAAACCCTCACCAAGGAAGCCGCGTAATTCTTCTCAACTACAAATAAACTAGGAAAGGTCACGAGCGAATTGAAAGCTGCTCCTAGGCTGACGACAATAGGGTAGGCTCGATCGAAGCCTTTCCTTCCAGAACAAAGACCCGTTCCGAGACGCCAGCTCTCAAGAAATTTATTAGAGGTTTTCTTTTCAATCAAATTTCGGACCTGAGCAATCCACAATATTGTAGGCAGTCCAATCAACGAGCCAAAAAGGGATGCAAATGAGTTGAGAGTAATTACTCTGGAAAATATTCTATGTTTCGCCAACTAACTCATACAAAAATACTAACGTAGTGTAAGAGAATCCCATAAATACTTCCGGGAAAATGGACCAGGCTGTGAGATAGAAGGTGGGAAGCCAGAAGACACAGCGGAAAAAAATATTAAATTTAAACTGAAAATTTGTTTACACACTTTGAGAACAAGTCGAATGCATTTGCGAACGTTCTTCTCATTTCGATCTTTTGATTAGGACGATCTTCACTTTTCAAAGTGCCCTTTGCACAGATCAGCACGACAAGGGGTATTATTGACAACAATGGTCCGACAATAAGTACAGATTGCCAGGGAAGATCGCTAGTGGCAAACCATGATGAAATGATGTTCGCTATGCTGAAACTATTTTTGTATCTTAAAAATTAAAAATGAATACCCAACTCCCATCGTTATCACTGTCATGCCCATTAGCGCTATTCCGAGAGCTCGTTCTGGAATTTTCTTGATTAGAACACTTGGCAATATGATGATCTCACCTTGAAAGAGATCAGCCAACATGACGGGAAGTAGCACCTCGAATACAACTGCTGTTGTGGACGCAAGCGATCGAAGTACAACGAAAATCTTAAAATCTATAGTAAGCCAACATTCCGGAACTCCTAAACCATAAATGATTGGGATCCTAGCGTAATACACATCAAGTTGATTGCGATCCATCCAGTAACCGCACAAACGTACATATTTCTGAAAAAAGTGAGCTATGATCAAATGACAGAGGTGCGAACTGTAAATGGAACGCACCTTCTCTCGAAAGTGTCGCCAAGAATCCACAACAACAAGAGTGTCGCTGTGCCGGAGAAAGAAGATGCGGTCGAAAAATATACAAATTAATTACAAGAATATAAATATCACTAACTCTCATGAAAGCCGTTTGTGAGTCAGTAGTTTCGAAATGTTTCTGAATCAAAGGAAGAATTCCTGAAGTGCGATCATCGATAGTTTACTGGATACGTTTGGATGTTCATGCATACATTTTTTATCATCCAATTGGAAATGTGTACATTTTCTCACCAGCTTCTCCCGTTATGTCGAAGGAGAAGAAACATTGAATTAGTGTCAAGCACAGCCAAGCGAACACTTTTGAAATCTGCACAATTAGAAGATTTTTTAGAAAAAAACTAACAGCAAACCATTTGCTTATTTAGCGGATTTTTGCTCACGTGGATGGACGTGATAAAAAAAGTCGTTTCAAATAGAACCCATCAAAGATAAGAGTGGCGGCAATAAAGGGGTCACTCCCCATGTCCACCAATGACAGCTTCAGTGATCAGTGATTAAATGCGCACGTGCTCTCAGATCCCGAAAATATTTATCGTAGTTCAGAACGCAACAATAAATCTTAAAATCAGAAATAGTGTTCCAAAGTAGTTGCTCTACTTCTCATCACTATTTCTAGTGTCGATTCAGAGCGTTCCTTGGGTTTTTCAATGAGCGATGTTCGTTCATCAACTATTTCCTCTTCTATGTTCTTTTCATCAGCTCTCTTGCAATCATTCGGGAATGCCGCGATCAGGAGCTTATCTCAGAAGGAACTACCAAACGCGAACAAGGTAGAGCAGATCAGTGCCTGAAATTGATTGCTGCTATGTCATTACAATACCTTTTAGATACACACTCACAATTTGATATCCGTGGAAGTGGTCATAGGGAAGAGTCGAATCCCCACGTATCGCGTCCGATATCTGCATGTTTTTAAAAAAAATGGAGTCGTATCTAATCAATCAATCAATTTATCTTGTCAGGCGATAACGCTCAGAAGAGGTGGGCCGGTATTCTTCAAAGGTTGCACTCCACCAGTGGGGGCCAATAGCTCGGTTGAGGTCGTCTCTCCATCTAGTGCGGGGCTTTCCGGGGGGACGGCTTCTGTTGTAAGGAGTCCAGACGGTTGTTGCGCGGCTCCACTGCTCCATTCCCATTCTTCTGACCTTGAGGGCCCAGCGCGCTTTCCTTTTCAATCCTTCCTCAATCCAATCCCGCAACTTCGTTATTCCACGCACGCGCTCATTCCTCCAGCGGTCTCACATTGTTACTCCCAGCATCTTTCGTTCCATCTTTCTTTGAGTAACAGCCAGTCTCTCTTTCTCGCTCGCCCGCAGCGCCCATACTTCACTTCCGTAGAGCACCGTTGACGTTACACAGCTCTCGAAGAGTCTCCTCCTGATCTTGATAGGTAGAAGGCGGGAGGAAAGCAAGTGCGAGAGCCTGCTCCATGCGATCCATCCAAGTCGGATACGGTGTTCAACTTCGTCGGAATGATCAAGGGGAAGACTGATTCTCCCTCCGAGATAGGTTGCTGAACCAACGAAATCGAATTGCATGTTGTTGATGATGATGGGGGTTCGAGTAGTAGTGCAGGAAGTGAGAAGGTTGGTCTTATTTGCGTTCACTTCTAGTCCCACTCTACTGCACGCTTCCATCAACTTCTTTAGCATTCGTTCCAGTTCTGGCCGAGATTTTGCAATGAGAGCAACGTCATCAGCATACTCCAAGTGGCAAAGGTTCCTTCCGTCGATTCGAATTCCATCCACCTCCCAGTCGATGTCGTTCATTGCTAAGCGGAGCACTGCATTGAAGAGGCGAGGAGAGAGGGTATCCCCTTGCCTGACTCCTCTTCGCACAGTAACTGGCACGAGTTCCTCGTTCACTCTGATGAGTGTAGAGGAAGACTCGTAGAGGCGAATCAGCAGGTGGACGAGGGTGGGATGGGCTCCGAACGAGTAGAGGGCTTGCCAGCAGGCATTCCACTCCACACAGTCGAATGCCTTCTTGAAGTCTACGAACGCGAAGTAGACTGGGATGCCGTACTCGGAGGTTCGCTCAGCGACCTGCTTGACTGCATGCAGGTTGTCGAGAGTACTGTAGCCATGCCGGAAACCGGTTTGGGTCAAGGACTCTGTTTCTTCTAGCACAACTTCGATTCTCTTCAGAATGACTTTGGTCATTGTCTTCAGGGATACGGCGAGGAGAGAGATGGGACGGAAGTTCCCAATGTTGGTAGGGTCTCCTTTCTTGTGCAGAAGAGTGACAATAGCTTTGGTCAGGTCGCAGGGAACAGCCTCTCCTTCTACCAGATAGTTGAGCAGGTCAGCGATTACGGGAGCAAGGTGGTTTCGAGAGCGGTGTAGCATATCTGGGAGAATGCCATCCGACCCTGGAGAGTGACCCCACTTGAGTTGGGACATCGCTTCGCTGACCTCATCGGGTAGGAAAGGAGGAAGGGGTCGAGAGGCTGAGGAGGGGCTGCGAGTGGAAACTGAGCTACAGGGGTATAGAGATCCTCAAAGAAGCCTTGGACCACTGTTTTGGTAGCTGCTTGAGAGAGAGCACCAGTTACAGGGTCGGGAACGAGAAGACGCTTCTTTGAGGGTTGCAGGCCCAGCATGCTCTTCACGATGCTCCTTCCCATGGTTGCTGCTTGCCGTGCTTGTGTATCCTTTCGCTTCCTGATGTCATCGACGAGACTCGTCCGGGCAGCTCTGCAGGCAACGGAGTAGGCAACAGTTCCTTGGGGGTTCGATTGCAGTTGATTGCGCATCGCTAGGAGCTTCCGCGTTCCACTCGAGATCCAAGAAGGGGATTGGCGCTTCCTCCAACAGTTCGTTGCCGCAGTTTCCGTGAAAGCCTTCACGGTAGTGTAGGCGTCGGCGGCAGAACTGGGGCGGGCAAGGGGCAGTGACGCGAGAAGGTTTGCGTTGACAGTAAAAGCGGTTCGATCGAAATCTAGCCGCTCCCTGTATCTTTTCTGCCTCACCTTGCCAGGGAGGGAGAGGCACATCCGAACAAGGCGATGGTCAGAGTCAAACTCAAACCTACCAACGACTCCACAATTGACTACTCTCGCTGTGATGGGCGCTGCAACGTAGTCAATTTGGTGGAATGCGGAGCCGTTTGGGGATCGCCAGGTCCAGATTCGACCGTGCCTTCTCTTGGGGAACGTGTTCAGGATGCGCAGTCTGTTCCTCACGCATAGCTCAGTGAAGCAGCGTCCGCGTGAGTTCGGTGTGGGAGAGGCGAAGTTACCGACAAATCTTTCATTGCCAGGTTCCCTCGCTACTCTACAGTTGAAGTCACCGACTAGAACTGGCATATGGCCTCTTGGGGCACTCTGCAAGACGGTCTCAACCTGGTCTAGGAAGTCTTCGTACGCGTCGTCATCGTAGGAAGACGTGGGGGCATACGCGCAGATCAGGAAGAGCCGCAGATCGGGGAGGAGCAGAGTGGCTAGACGAGGGGATAGGCCATTGAACACTGCTCCGCGCGCAAGGTGCGGTCGAAGCAAAAATGCCACGCCATGGGAAGCAGTGGGCCCGCCCGAGTGGTAGACTACAGTGCCTGAGGATGTAAGATTGAATGAGGCACAACCCACAATCCTGGCTTCCTGCACTGCAATCACGTCCCACTTGATCTTGTCTAGGGCGAGTTCCATCTCCGTCTGCTTCTCCCTTGGGCCGAGCGTCCTGGCGTTGATGAATGGAGTTGTATCTATGTAATTGTATCAGTGTTCGCGATGCAAAAGCCAGACAACTACTAAGCATCTGCTTTTAACTATAGCGTCATCGAATCTTAGTATTCCAATTTGCAATTATGTCAGTGCTGTCATAAATTCAACTTGCACTTTCGAACGCTTGATCATTTTTATGACAACCCACCATTCCGACTGCCTGCGCTGAAGGAATCATGACGATGTTCGAAATAAGACTAAACAATGCTAAACCAGAGGCACGAGAGTTTGCTGGCAAAACCATCTGAAAAGATGTCATTAATGCTTAAAAATATTCAAAATAATAAATCCAAAATACGAAATCTAAGAAAAATTATAGCACTTCAAGATAGAGAGGCCAAATAATTTGCAGTATGCAAAATACTCATGAAATTTTATGATTAGTTTTTATATTTGTGAAATTAGTGACTTGAACGGATATTAATTAATTATTCGTTGCTCACAAGCGTCAATTGCTGGCTCAACGAGGAATCAGCGGCAGCTCCGAAGCTGCCCAATAATATAGAAGCCTGTAAGAAGCAACTTAAAATTTGGCATGACGATTCGGCTAGACTAGCAACTTCCAAGGAACCTATTACGATACTTTAATGTTAGGTTTAAATTTGCACACAATAATGTGCTACATGTTTAGAAGTTATTTCTTACCAAAGTAATAGAAAAATTGTAGATCATAGTCACAAACGATACAATGAACGTCCCTGCATTTACAAATGCTCCCATGGCTACAACTAAGGGATAGGCTCGATTGAACCTTCTCCTTCCCTTGAAAGGGCCCGTTGCGTGGCGCCAACTCTTCAAAGTATAATAATAATATTTTTTATGATATTATAATAATTCAAACAAAATGAAAAGTACAGCCCAACCTGTCCGATCCACAGGAATAACGGTAATCCCAGTACCAGACCGTCAATTTTGAGAAAAGAGTTGATTGTCATTATTCTGGAAAATCAGGAATATTTGGTATATAACAGTAAGCATACATTTGAAAATTAGATCATTGTTTTTTTTGGAGAAATCGTCTGACTCTCTCCAAACCACACGATCTCTCGTCGGTCAGAGCGAGCGAGAGATTTCATGATATGGAGAGAGCGAGACCATTGTTCTTTTTTTGGCGTATTAAAACTGAAAAAAGAAGATCCAAATCGAGTACATACGAAGTGTATGACAATCCATAGAAAGCTTGTGGGAAGTCGGTCCAGGCCGTCAGTAACATGGTTGGGAACCAGAATCCATATGCAGCCATGTGGAAACTGCCGAGAGCGTTAGCAGCTGTTAGAAGTGTGAAGGATTTGCTGAAATGATGTTTGGTTTGTATTTAAAAGAATCCTTACATCGAGAGTATTCCAATTGCATTCTTGAACGATCGATTGATGCTACGATGCTCCCCAGAACGTGAATGTTCTTGAAAGAGTCTTCGCAAGCAAACAATTGTTAGCAATGGAAGAAGTGTCAGTGTTGGACCGACTATTAGCCCCCATTGAAAGGGTATCCCAATTGACACAATCCAAGACATGAGAATGTTTGTGATCTGACTGAAAAATATTTTTAACTGAAGTAAAAATTATAATTATTATTCTATTTACCTATAACAGTCGATAGAACTTACTCTTATAAAAACTCTAAAACTAGTTACTTAATTCAAAGACTTACTTGGATGCAATCTTACTGCCAGTCATGAACATGAAAGCGACACCCAAGGCTCGAGCTGAGATAAATTTGTTCAGCAAATTATGTGGCCTTTGTGAGAATTTTGAAGCAGTTTTACCACTGTTTTCAATTCCAACTCGAACCTTGATAGACATCAGCCGTCAGCACAGGAATAGCCACAAGGAAGAAGGCGGAAGCTGCAGCAGCCAGAGAGCGGAAGGCCACAAAAATCTTGAATAATTTAAACCCTAGATCGATAACTAGCTGCGAATACCACGAAAGAATGGGATCCGAGAAGAATTGAAAGAAACGAGAAAAGGATCCATGCAATCATTGAGAGCTCTTTCTGAATAAAACATTTGTTGGTAAAGTCTCGAAATCTCACGCATCAACAAACAATTATCAAGAAAAAAATTAAAATTGTGAACCTACCTTCTTTCGAAAACTTCTCCTAGGATCCAAATCAGCACAAGCGCAAGAGTATTTGCAAATGATGTAGAGGTCTGAAACAGATATGCCATACAATTTGAATTTGTTTAATTCAATTTAGGGATATTTAAAAATAAACGTGCCCGTATTGCGGCCGTTTTAGTGTCATTTATGTTGAAATGTTGTTCGATCAAAGGAACCAGGCCTGAAATCGATTTCATTCGATTCTTTGCCAATAATAAATACCGTCGATTGCGCCATCATCAAAATTCGCTAGAGCAGCAGTCAGAGCGAATGACGAGACAATGATCACTTTGGTGAACTGCAAAATGCTATTATATTAAAAACAAAGAAAACAAAGGAAACACTAACCTTGCTTTGCTCGTTTCCAATTTCCATCGCACTTGACAGAGTGAGCGCGGATCTCAATGATAAAAAAATTCAGGAAAGGTGCGCATGCCACTCATATGTCAGAACAATTTTTTAGTCTACTGGGTATTGTGAATTTTTGTTTACTTTTAGATATGTCTGGTTTTAAATGTTTACTCGGCATTCTCTACTCTTCTCAGAATAAATTGAAATGATCCAGGTTTGCCATGTTAAATCAAAATCATGGTGGAATGCGTAAATGGCGTGATTCTTTCCGCATTCTGGCTCGCTTGGCACTGATAAGAGTGACAGCTATCAGTTCAATGATCGAAGCCTCACACATATGCAACACACAATCGGTGCACCAATACACGTGGAAGCGAGTGATGACAGCGGAGAAGTCCCAAGCGAAAATACCTAGAAACGTCCTGTACTGTCATGTAAGGGTAAATATACGAGTGCCTTTTGTCAATTTCACCAATGAACGTTTATAAAGATGGCATTTACATTCAGGAATACGTACAGAAATAGGTAATCATAAAGTGTTCACAATGGCCGCTCTACATCTAGCAGCGTCTCTGCTATCTCGATAATCAAGGGAGTTTTCTCATCATCATCTCCCTCCTCTTCTTTGTTCTTCTCCTCAGCTCTCTTGCAATCATTCGGGAAAGTCGCAATTAAAGCCATATCACAGATCGAACTCCCGAAGGCGAAAAGAGTAGAGCACATCAGAGCCTGCAATTTCCAGAAAAATTTAGCAAATTATGAAACTTTAGAAAGAAGCGGGTTTCCATGATTGACACGAAAGTGAGGGGGAGGGGATGAACTGATCTCAACGCTCTCGTTGTCACAAGCGAGAGCATATCGAGCATTGCAGGATGCAAGTGTCAATCTCATGTTTTCATTCTCTCTAACATCACTATGACATTCCTTTGATACTAAAATTTATAATCTAGAGATTCCGATCACAAAATGCAAATTATTCAATAGTCTGGAAGCCATTCCAATGATTCAGATAAATACACCAGCTGATATCCGTTGAACTTATCGTAGGGTAGTGTAGAATCGCCTCGAACTGCGTCTGAGACCTGAATTTGATGAAATTATGTTGGTTTTTCAAATCGAAAATCATAATTTTTCAACAAAATTTTCAAAAATTTCCGAACTATTGGGGTGTCCGGAAAGTTCGTATAATTTTTTGTTTTTATTTTTTATTCAATGCTTTACAATTCTCAGTGACCAACGTATGCCCCCTTCTTTCTCACTACCTCCCTCCAGCGATTGGGCAGGGTCTCGATTCCTCCCTTCCAGAACGCGGGTTTCTTCGAGACCGCCCAGTTCACGAAAGCCCCTCACAACGTCATCTCGATTCTTGAACTTCTTTCCTTTGCAGAAGTCAGAGAGAGAGCGGAAGCAGTGGTAGTCGCATGGGGAGAGATCCGGGGAATACGGTGGATGGGGAATCCTCTCGATCTTCAGCTCGTCCATTTTCTTCTGGGTCATCTTCGCTCGATGTGGGCGAGCATTGTCCATCAGAAGAAGAATTTTGCCCTGGTTCAGGAGTCTGGGAGGGACTCTGATCGCGACATCTTCCAGTTGTTCAGAGAAGAGGTCGGCATTGATGCTGGTGCCAGGGGCGAGGATCTCCCAGTAGATGGGACCGAGCACTGAGAAGAAGAAGCAGAGGAGTTCCTTCTTTCCGTGCTCTTCCTTCTTCGGGACGGGCGTGGGCTTCTCATCTGCATCCACCCATTGCAGTCTCCTCACAGGATTATCGTACGTGATCCACTTCTCATCTGTAGCGATGATGGAATTGACCCATCAAAGATTGGATCTACGATGGAGTAATTCCCGACAGACTTGACCACGATTTTTCAGCTGTTCGGGGGAGAGGTCATGGGGAATCACTTGTGGGAGTTTCGGCTTCTTCCCAGGTCGATGGAGGATATCGGACACCGTTGATCTGGGAGTACCAGTATCCTTCTTCAACTCACGCCCACTGGCCATGGGCTTGCGCTTCAGTGTGCGGAGAACGAGAGGCTGATCGAGGGAGGGAGGGCGTCCAGAGCGGAGTTGATCATCGAGACCAAACTCCCCTTTCTTGAAGCGGGAGAACCACTTATAGCAGAAGGGTATGGAGGGGGCGTCAGCTCCTTCCGTCTGGGCCAGGGCAGAGTGGGCCTCCTTCACGGATCGGCCAAGACGGTAGTAATGAAGTAAAACTGCTCGGAGGTAGAGATGGGAGTCCATCACAAGAATCAATGTAGCAACTAGGAGACTGATTAAATCCTCTCACTAATCAACGTCAGAATGATGCAATACATTGTTGACAAACAGATTGCGCAATCACTGCATTTGATCGCGAACTGACTTTTTTCTGAAGCATTATACGAACTTTCCGGACACCCCAATAAAAACTTCAAATTCTCCAAGAAGTTGTTACCATTCCGATGACTTGAGCGGATGGGATCATGGCAATGTTGGTCAGCAATTGGCACAGAGCCAAACCAGAAGCACGCGAGCTGGCGGGAAGGACCATCTCAAGAGTGATTTTGAAATTACATTGTGTAATTTTTTTGTAATTTGTATAAAGTTAATTGAGCACACAGCCGATGTATTTACAGATAAACATATTCACAATTTTTCACGTATTTCTGGATAAGTGATGCTAAGATGAAAAGGGGTGCCAACCAATGTCATTTGCTGGGTGAGTGAGCCATCAGCTGCAGCTCCGAAACTGACGAGTAGAAGGGCAACCTATAATATTGAATGGGCTTCTTCAAAAGATCTGTACAGAAAACAGGTAAACACGCATCATTTTGGCTAATTCTCATATGATTAATTCAGGTAGTAGGCTAATTGAATAATTATTGTAGTAACCTCACCAGTGACAGGACGAAATTGTCAACTAGAAATAGAAATGCGACGATGTACATCACAGCATTCAAAGTTACTCCGAGGGCGACAATCAGGGGATAGGCTCGAGAGAAGCCCCGCCTCCCCTTGAAGGGACCAGTTGCATGGCGCCAACTCTTGAATGAAAATTACAAGATGTATCATAAAGATATTCGCAAACCTGAGCAATCCACAGAAACAACGGAAGTCCAATTACCAGTCCGGTTATATGAAGGAAAGATGTTATTGTTATGATTCTGAAATCGAAAAAAACCTTTTTAAAACTCCAAATTAAATTTTTACATTGCAGATTTAGATTTAGATTACATACGATGTATACGATAGTCCGAGAAAGGCTTCGGGGAAGTATGTCCAGGCAGTCAAAACCATGGTTGGGAACCAGAACCCATATGCGGCCACTTGAAAACTGCCTAGAGAAATAGCTCCAGTGAGCAATGCGAAGGATTTGCTGAAATTGTTACTGAAGATTCGGTATATTTCTATGTGCAGATGGCATTAAATAAATTTGTTTGGATTGTATTGAACACTGATATAGAGCAACAAGAATGGCATACATGGAGAGAATTCCGAAAGCGTTCTTCAACGACCGTTTGATGCTTCGATTATTGTCGGGTAAATGAATACGAATGGTATTTCGCAAACACAAAATCACAATGAGCGGTAGGACTGTTAGCGCGGGCCCTCCAATCAACCCCCATTGCCAGGCTATTCCACTGCTTACAATCCATGACATGATTATATTGGTGACCTGACTGAAATTAACTTGTCCGTGATTTTACAAATCATCTGCTTCTTACGTGGAAACAATCTTGCATCCGACCATAATCATGAAAGCCACTCCCAATGCTCGATCTGAATTGATTTTCGAAAGTGCCGATTGGAACAATACTGTGAAATTGGTATTCATTCATACTAGGATTGACAAAACGGGCTCAGTAATCTATATTGAATGAGCTTCTAACCAAACTTCACCGATGAAAAGGGGCTGTGTTAAAGTTGTTATCAAGACTGTTCGAGATTCCGTATTGTCACCACTAAATCATACCTTGATAGATGTCTGCCGTGAGCACTGGCATAGCCACTCCAAAGAGAGCGGAGGAAGCAGCAGCTAGTGAGCGGAAACCCACAAATACCTGGGTGATAAACAACAATGTAATAGTCATAACAAATACTACAAGAATACTCATATATTTCAGATTAACAGTATACCGCGAAAGAATGTGATCCGAGCAGAATCGAGAGGAGGGAGAAGAGAATCCATGAAAACATAGATGCAACCAGTAGTTTTCTGATGGGGAAATCGTTAGTTCAGCTTTTGGAACAAGTTTGCAACTTATAAGAGTTCTTTACCTCCTGTCGATGATGTCACCGAGAATCCACACCATCATGAGCGCAAGACACATTGCTGTTGATGACGACGTCTGAACGTTGTAAATATCAAGGCAAAATACGAAATTTAAATTATTTTTACCCTAATAGTGGCAGTTTTGGTATCGTTGATGTTGAAGTTGTACTCGATTAGCGGTACGAGTCCTGAATGAACAAATTCATAACAATTGAACCACCAGAGATCGAAATTGGAGCTAGTGTCTACAATTAGCGGATTTCTGGTTAAGAAAAATCATTTTTCACTTTAAAAATAAACTGATCATTGATTGCTCCGTCGTCGACATTCTGGAAGACCGTCGCCAGTGCGAAGGAAGAAGCAATGCATAATTTGGTGAGCTGCACATGTATTCGGAGAGTCAATTAATTGCATATAATTCATCTAGATAGTGAATAGCTACAAAAACAGTCTTTCCGCATTAACTACATCACTACCGAACTGTTAACAGTAAAGAATGAGAATAAGAATGAGAATAAGAAAAGAGGTAAACCAGCTAACCTTTCCTGGCTCGCCTCCTCTCCCCATTGCATTGACTCGAGTGAGTGTAGACTTTATCAGTCTCTCTCCCTTTATGCCAGAGGGAATGAGAGAGTACGCGTCATGTAAAGAGTCAGACGATACCCTATCAATGATAACGGTTTCTGTGGTAAGCATGGCACTCAGCTGGTCAGAGAGGTCAATGTTTGCGTACTTTACGGTGCAACTTGCGTAGACCTTTCAATAATCGTCGTTGAAAGTCTCCCTGATAACTGAACTTTGCTGTTTCATTGCTTCGTTCATGGTCACAATGCGAGCAGTACAGTGTGCTTCTATTTATTAGAAACCGTCAACGGGTCTCCAGGATCTCCAATAGCAGGAATCATTGATTAGGTGTGTCACGTGCTTTGGCAACGAATACGCGATATTTATCAGTTCGTTCACAACAGAACATGAGTATGATTATACAGGAGCATTTTTCACAGTAAGTCACATACATACATTTAAACTATTCACAGAGGCCTCTCAACATCTAATAGTGATTCCGCCATTTCAACGATCAGGGGAGTTTTCTCCTCATTTCCTTCCTCTTCTCTGTTCTTCTCATCAGCTCTCTTGCAATCATTCGGGAAAGTTGTAATCAGTGCCCAATCACAGATTGAACTTCCGAAAGCGAACAGAGTTGAGCACATCAGCGCCTGGAATTTGAGGGTTTCCGAGGATTTCAACAAAATATCAGGCTTCGATTTGAAATGTTAGACGCGAGTTTTTTGAAATATTAGATAACGTATCATTAGCGGTCCCTAATCTCTATACACTCTTTGTGACACGCAAAACTATCAATAATGCTATGGGGAAACGGATGATATGACAATGAGAAACTCACTACTTGATATCCGTGGAACTTATCGTATGGTAGTGCAGAGTCTCCGCGAACAGCGTCCGATACCTAAGTGTTGGAAATTAGCGGCCGTTCAGTCTCACAACGTTTCACAAATGGAAAATGCCGACAAATCTGTAGATGCATCCAAATCCGATAGAATTCATTCACAGAATTCGATATTAAATGTAAAAGCATCAAATGTTGCTCAAACAATTCGAAGATGATTTACCATTCCGATTGCTTGCGCAGAAGGAATCGTGACGATATTCGAGAGAAGATGACACAGGGCCAAACCAGAAGCACGAGAACTGGTAGGAAGGACCATCTGAAGAATATCCTATAGATAGTACCAATAAAAAGTAGTTGAATTCGTTTTGTATATAATTGAACGTGATTTTCATGAGAAAGTATTCACGAATTTTCAGATTGCTTACTCACTGGGAATAACAAACTGAATGATGAGATCGCTTTTTGAGAAGCCGTTCCTAGTACTCACCAAAGTCATCTGCTGACTAAGTGAGGCATCCGCTGAAGCGCCAAAACTGACGAATAGAAGGGCGACCTAAACATGGGAATTTCTTCATCAAAAAGAGAAAAAAAGTGCAAGAAACACGTAGAATCGCACAACTAGAGGAACTCTCACCAATGCGAGGGCGAAATTCTCCACTATCAGCAGGAATGCCACGATAAAGGCCGCAGCATTCGCAGTGGCTCCCATGGCGACGACTAGTGGATAGGCTCGAGTGAATCCTTTCCCTCCCTTGAACGGACCCGTGCCGTGACGCCAACTCTTGAATGGATCAAATTTTTAAAAAAATACTACCTGTTGACAAACCTGAGCAATCCACAGAAACAATGGAAGGCCAATTACAAGTCCGATAATTTTAAGCGCAGCGGTAATTGAGATTATTCTAAATTCGTTTGTATTATGTAAATTTAAAAATCAATTTCGAATGCTATTTTGACAACATATTCCCATTTTAAATCTCGAAACATTTGCATACGACGTGTACGATAGTCCGATGAAGGCCTGAGGGAAGTCAGTCCAGGCCGTTAGAATCATGGTCGGGAACCAGAATCCATACGCAGACATGTGAAAGCTTCCAAGAGATATCGCAGCGGTTAGAAGAGCAAAGGACTTGCTAAACTTTGAGATATTTGCAAATATGTATTTTAAAATTAGTTTTAATTGACATCTGGTAGGATAAAAAGAGGAATAGACAAACATGGAGAGTATTCCAAAGGCGTTCTTGAATGAGTGTTTGAGACTCGTTCGCTCTTCAGGAATATGAATCCGCAAGGTGTTTCGTAAGCACATAATTACGAGGAGAGGAAGGACGGTCAGTGCGGGTCCTCCAATCAGCCCCCATTGCCATGGAATTCCACTTGATACTATCCACGACATGATGATGTTGGTGACCTGACTGAAATGAGCGAATTTGTGGCTACAAGGAAAAGGCAGCTTACGTAGAGCCAACCTTGCACCCCGTCATGATCATGAACGCAACGCCAAGTGCTCGATCTGAATCATTTTTTTTCAGAATTTGTACCACAATAGGGTGCCTAGTAGAATTCGATAAACGGGATTCCGTCTCTTCCTTTATTTGTTTATATTTCCATACCTTTCTCCATTCAACCTGTCAAGAGAATGCTTGAAATAAAGATATAAAAGTTTTCGGACTCCAATGCCTTGGGAAATGGCATAGTGAAGTGATATTTCCATCACCCGTTCGTACCTTGATAGATGTCGGCGGTGAGTACTGGAATGGCAACTCCGAATAACGCAGCGGCTGCTCCTGCTAGCGAACGGAAGGCCACAAACACCTGGAGAGACAGGCATGAAGAAAATATAAGATATGCTCCAGAAAGTTTTGAAACATTAAAGGAAAAAATAAAAAATAAAATGAGGATACCACAAAATTATTAGATCCGAGAAAAATGGAGAGAAAGCAAAAGACGATCCAAGAAAACATCGAAACGATCAGTAGCTTTCTGCAAGCACAATCACTACTTCTGGCAAATCCCACTTACTTCAATTTCTCCGTATCATTCGTCTACTTCACTTGATCAGATTGATAAACGATCAAAATATCGATTAATTTACCTCCGTTCGATAACGTCACCCAGAATCCAGATCATCAGTAGCGCAAGACAGTTTGCTAGTGATGACGAAGTCTAAAAAATTTCCTCAATCATATTTTAGGAATCATCCTATGTTACATTCGAACATTTCATTATTCAAATTTTATTTGTTTAGAAACCGTCGTCTAAAATAATGACGGAAAGATCAAAATATATTACACTAATTGTCGCTGTTTTTGTATCATTGATGGCGAAGTTTTCCTCGATCAGAGGAACGAGGCCTGCAATTCACAAAATTACCACTCAATATATTTGCGTTATCTGTAGAGAACCCGATCATATTTAAGATAATATATTAAAATTTCTAAAAAAGCAGACACACAAAAATCGACTCGCCATTTATCGCACCGTCGTCGACATTTGCGAGGACCATAGTGAGGGCGAAGGAGGAGGCAACGCATAGTTTGGTAAACTGAAAACTTAATCATTGCTAATGATCAGGGAATTTAAT